>OZ024740.1:289801162-289811162 GCA_964016885.1 Eledone cirrhosa
AGTGGTTGTGTGAAAGAGCAATCCTTACAGCCACTTAAAAACATCACACTTTCTAAACACAACTTTCGATTGAAGAAGGTCACAGCCATGATTGTGCAATGGGACGCGTATAGTTGTGACTGAGCTACAGCCTAACATTATCGAAGCAAATATCTTCACTGGATGTGGTAAGGGAGACATCTTATTTATATCTAGAATACTGCTAATACAGATACCCCTTTTCCTTTCAAACGATTTCAATTCCTAGTGAGAGTCAGTTACGCAATGACAAGTCCCAAGGTCAAACACTGCAGACTGTCGGTCTCCATTTAGAAGAGGGCTGTTTCTCACATGATCAATTGTATGTTGCCTAGTCCAGAGTAGGAAGCCCCCACAACCTCTTCCTATATGCTAAAAAAGTTAAAAACATTATATATACTGAAGTTCAGTAAATGTTTTATAATTTTCGTTGAATACATTTTCTATTATTTTCTTTATTACTTTCTGTATTTAGATATTCTAGATAAATTTTTTAAAGTTATATCATGCAATATTTAATTACCTTTTAACATCTTTTATTTGAAGAAAATTTGGCATTACGATAGATGCTAATAGGTGCCTTATAAATAGACTTAAGCACAGTACAGACCAGGGTTATATATATATATATATATATATATATATATATATATATATAGTAAAATGTTCAACCCCGACGGCAGAGCTCAAGCCGTTTCGACGGCTATTTCTGGACTGAGGGGTTGAACATTTTCCTATTACCCACTCTACTACCCTAAGTATTGAGTACTCTGGTGCGTTATGGTCCATCTGGTTCCTTACCACACTTCCTTCGTTATATATACGAGCAGAAAAACCACCCGACGAGTGGTTTTCTGCTAGCATGTGTAGTGTGTTTATTGATATTATACACAAATATATATGCATGTAGATATGATACATCAAATAAAATCGTAATTGACAATATACACAGAAATTGAACGAAGACTATGTTACACTGTCTTCTGTAATCAGTAAAGTAATCCATGATACATTTAAAAAAAGACGATATTATATATAAATTGCATTAGGAGAAAATTAGCGACGGAAATATATGCGATATTTTTATAAGTGTTATAATATAACGGCCGCTAACCGGAAATGTTGACATTTGAAAATTTTAAAGTGAATTTTAAAGGTCTTTAATTTAGCACATAAATTATGTAATATTCATTCATTATTTATTCAAAGGGCGGTGAATTGGCAGTATCGGTAGAGGGTTGGACGCCGTGCTTTGATGTATAGAGTTACGGTCCTTGCCATTCTGAGTTCATATCCCGCCTAGGTTAACTTTGCCTTTCATCCTTACGGGGTCGATGAAATAAAGTACCAGTAATGCACTGGGATAATTGCTGGCCTTGTGCCAAAAGTAGAAACAATTATTTATTCAAAGTAATCCAACTTATTTTACAAACGGGGTAAAGAAATATATTCTGCACGCAATCCCGCACTCCTTTCTTTATTATAGTTAAGTTATATATATATATATATATTAAAATATAAATATTAATAAAATAGATGTTCTTTTGATCAATTACATTTTATTATACATATTTCGGATGTACAACAGTACGTCCTCATCAGCCAAAATATAATGATACATGACATACCTTGAGATGTTAAATGGTTAAGATTTAATCAAGGTAGTGATTACCCGATAGAAAATTTTGCTTATATAATATCTGTGTGAGAGTGCGAAAACATAATGAATTCATTAGAGAATGTGTGAGTAAGAAAAAACGTTGCATACTTAAAGTGTTCTAAAATTTTAAATTGTATGATACTTTAATATATCTAGGGAAACGTCTCATGAATCATA
This sequence comes from Eledone cirrhosa, assembly GCA_964016885.1. Lineage (NCBI taxonomy): Eukaryota > Metazoa > Mollusca > Cephalopoda > Octopoda > Eledonidae > Eledone > Eledone cirrhosa. Next base: position 289,803,018 of record OZ024740.1, read on the forward strand.
ACAACCAGTGATAGCCACTGGAAAAATATTTATAAGGAGGGAAAGATAAAGTGTGTGTGTGTGTGGGGGGGGGGTCGAAAGTTAGACGGTTAGAATTTGGAAATATTTAATTTATAATATTTCCAAATTTATAATATTTCCAAATTCTAACCGTTTAACTTTCGAAAAAAAAACCCCACACTTTATCTTTCCCTCCGTATAAATCTTTTTCCAGTGGCTATCATTGGTTGTTATGACTCATGAGACGTTTCCCTAGATATATTAAAGTATCATACAATTTTTTCTTACTCACACATTCTCTAATGAATTCATTACGTTTTCGCACTCTCACACAGATATTATATAAGCAAAATTTTCTATCGTGTAATCACTACCTTGATTAAATCTTAACCATTTAACATCTCAGGGTATGTCATGTATCATTATATTTTGTCTGATGAGGACGTACTGTTGTACATCCGAAATATGTATAATAAAATGTAATTGATCAAAAGAACATCTATTTTATTAATACTTATATTTTAATATTAATAACTCCTGAAAATTATTTTACCGTTGAGTGCTTCCAATCTACTGTAAAACTCATTCTTTGACATAATCATCGAATATTGTTTAACAACTTAATATATATATATATATATATATATATATATATATATATATATATATATATATATATATATATATATATATATATATATATATATAATAATAATAATAATAAAATTGAAGACTAAAATCCAAAGAGGGCTCGATAAGGAAAATATATATCAAATATATAAGAACCGTAGTGAAAATATTTATTAAAATAACAGATTAAAGTTTAAGCAAAGAATCGCTGCTTTCACCCTTAACGGGATCTTCTGAAACTAACAAAGTCAATCTGTAAACGCAGAACTGGATATTTCAAAAAACGTTGCAACCGGAGGAAGACAGGAAGACGATACTTTGGTTCGTGGTAACGTTCGCTGGCAAAGAGCGGGAAAAAACGAATAATACGTCATTAATAGGAGCGGTGAAAAACAATTACGCGCAAAGACAAAACCACGTTTATGGTATAAAAAAGGTCGTAGACTAATGTTCTCTTAGGTGGTGCATAGAGACGTTCTCTGGCAATGAACGAAAAAACGAAGATAATCAGTCATATGTGGAGCGTCGAGAACAATAGCACGCAAAGACAAAACCACGTAAATGGTATAGCAGAAATCGTAGACTAAAAATCTAACTAGGAGACCAAATGAATCTCCGCTACAGAGTTAAGAACAAAGTAAATAAATACAATACAGAAGTAATAGAAACAAATAAATACATACACGCAAACAGATACGTACATACACAAGCATACGCAAAACCTTACCATGGGTATACAAAACCACGCACATATAAATATGTGTGTGTATATATATATATATATATATATATATATATATATATATATATATATAACGAAGGAGATGTGGTAAGGAACCAGATGGACCATAACGCACCAGAGTACTCAATACTTAGGGTAGTAGAGTGGGTAATAGGAAAAAGTATGACCCCGACGGCAAAGCTCAAGCCGTTTCGACGGCTATTCCAGAAATAGCCGTCGAAACGTCTTGAGCTTTGCCGTCGGGGTCATACTTTTTCCTATATATATATAACATCAATCCCGTGGTTATCGGCTGTCGAAATGAACTTATACTGTCTCAAGCATTACCGACAGTACAGCTGGTCCATTCAGGGTCACAAGATAGTTAAGCTCTGTCCTGGAGTATTTTACAAGACGAACACGAAGCAGAACTCAGTATTGTTACCTTATCTTATCTATTGATTAAGTGATATGTTTCTTTTCAAATTTAGATAACGACACATAGTTCAAAGTTTCATCACCATCGATAGTTTTTCACTAATTATCGCCGTGTGCTTTACTTCTAACTCGTCCGAAGCATTTAGATCGGTGTCCGAAACCAATTTCCTAAACATGTTTCTTCACAGCCCTCACAAAATACATATCTATAACCCAATTCTTCCAGTTCACACTCAGTTGTGCTGCAGCATTACATGCGAAAAACAGGGCTTATAACATGGAGAAACTTCTAGCGAACCTCCCTTGATAAAAGGAAAATTGAAAACGATATTCGTAGCGTGTCAATAACGTGAACTCATGATATCGAAGTTAATTTATGTCTGAATTAATTGAGTTAATTCTTCGGAACCTATCTGCTGTTAGTATGATGCTATATTAGCAGACATACCTTGTTACTGATCGTTTTCACAGTGGTCATTTCCAGCGGTCGATATCTGATACAATAGCAGCCTTACAACGTCATCTTTCACAGTTTAACACCCATTGACATCCACTGCATAAACAAAACAGAACAATTTTCTACAACGTAATTAATATTATATTACTTTTCAGCTTGTTCTCATTGAAATCATGTGTTGACGGGTCGTAATATCATGCATGTATATACAATTTATGCGAATACGCTTTGTGTCGAGTAATTGCCTATCCACATGCATTGTGTACACACATATATTTATGTGCTTTCGTTTACAGTATGTACTGTTTAACATGCAAGGCCACAGAAAACTGTTTCACAATTGATGTCCGTATGCATTGGCGGTGGATTGGCAGTATCGGTAGAGCGTGAGACACCATGCTTTGCAGCAGAGAGTTATGGCCCTTTATGATCTGAGTTCAAATCCCGCCGAGGTTAGCTTTGCTTTTCATCCTTACCGGGTGGATAAAATAAAGCACCTGTAATGCAATGGGGTCGATTTAATCGACTTTCCCCTCCCCACAAAATTGCTGGCCTTGTTCTTATCGTAGAAATCATTATCATAGAGTCCGTATGGATTGGTGGTGGATTGGCAGTGTCGGTTGAGCGTCAGAAATCATGCTTTGCAGCATAGAGTTATGGCCCTTTGCGTTCTGAGTTCAAATCCCGCTGAAGTTAACTTTGCCTTTCATCCTCACGGGGTCGATAAAATGAAGCACCAGTAATGCACTGGGGTAATTGCTGGCCTTGTGCCAAAAGTATAAACAATTATCATAGAGTCCTTAACGGAATTCATGAAACAATTGTTTATGTATAATCAATCTCTCTTACCACTGGCTAGGGCAATCATCCTAGCATGTGGCAAAGAAGATTTATCTCTCGTGTCTCTGGTTTTGAGCAGAGCACTACATTCTACACTATTCAGTTTATCAAGATGTTGTCAGGAATATGTACCAGATAATCTGAGGTAATGTTACTTGTGATAGACCAACGCTCTATCCACGAGGAAAAATAAAATGTTTCCTTATCATAGGCACAATTGTTAACTCTCGTTCGCTTATCACCATCAAACTTTACAGTCTGTAAAAGACTCTTGGAAGATAAAGTAGATATTTATTTATTTATGTATTACTTATTTATTTGGTTGAACATCATCTAGAAATGAATAGAAAAAATATGGTGGAGCACTTGAAGGTTGTTGATGGCCGGAAAGATGGCAGGAGGAGGTTCCATCTCTTGCTTTGCACGTGCATCTTCTCGAAGCTATGGATTGTGATTGATTGAATTTACTTATTTACTTAATAATCCCCTGAATCAGTAACATGTTTTCGGTTTGCTTTACTTATTTTCTTTTCTCATTGAGAATCGATCTATAAAGAAATTATGGGTGCTTAGATTATGGCATGTATATATATATATATTGATGGAAGAGCTACTTCCGACTACACCTTTCTGGCCGTCCATGTATAGCTGAAGGTTGATTGACGAGGTAGGTCTTTGAATGTTGAATCCAGTAGGACAGAGATGGGGTGGGAGAGTTGAGGGAGTCAACGTCGACAGATTATAATTGTCTTAAACATCTTTTTTGTTTTCGTTTTTACTTTTATACAATGAAAAACAGATGCGTTTGTCTATTCATAGATATGCCTCATAATTCTTACTTGGTTTCACTTGATGTTGAGCTTGGTGCAGCATCGTAAAGACTGGTGCAGTATGGTGCAGTGCATAGTGCAGTATAGTATAGCGTGGTTTATAGATGAGTAACAGAGAAACTAATTATATGTAATAGAGTATCTGTCAAATGAAGGAAATCATTTACTAGAAGTGATCGAAGTGGATGTGGCAGATAATCTCAATCCACAGAAGTATAAGCTGAAAATTAAATGCATCATCATCATCATCATCATCAACATCATCCTCATTAGTGCGTCTCTTTACCTGCTACAAATCAATCATAACACACACTACAGTCTTTCAAAAGGGAAAATCACATTAGATATTATAGTCATAGATACATTATATATGTCTGAATAAAATACGGGAACATTATCGCTGGAGCACCTTTCATCAGGTATGCAGGATCAAAACTGATTTGGGATTAAACAGTCACAATAACAACAATAAAGGTTTCTTATTAAGGTACAATTCGGGACAGAAGGATGAGGGTCAGAATCTATTATTTCGATGCCAATACTTCAGTAGTACTTTATTTTATTGATCTCAGAAGGATGAATGGCAAAGTTAACCACAGTGAGATTTGAACTGAGAACGTAAAGTACCGGAGTACATACCGAAAAAGACATTTATCCGACGCTCTACAATCCCTGCTAATCTACTATAAAGATTTCTTATATAGGCACAAGGCCAGCAATTGTGGGGGTGGGAAAAGTCAATTAAATCGACCCCAGTACATTACTGGTACTTTATTTTATCGACCCCGTAAGGAGGAAAGGCAAAGTTAACCTCGGCGAGATTTGAACTCAGAAAGTGAAGGACCGTATATCTCTGCCGCGAAGCAGGGTATCCGACACTCTACCGATACTGCCAAATCCACCGCCCTCTGCTAATCTACTATAATGATAACAAAAAGATATACTGATATACAAGTTAATAATGGAACCCTACGCAGCCGCTTGAACTTCTAATAATAGCAGCCAAATATCCCTCAAACCATCCCGTGCCGTCTTAAAACAAGGAAAAACTTACCTTTGATCACAGTTTATATCGACAAACAACAATAAAAAACTCGTAAAACTGGAAGAATATCCAAATTTAATAGGCACTGCTTCGCTTTTAAAGACTTTCTTTTATTCATTGTATCACGATAAAAAGTCAACAATAAATGCAAGAACAAAAGAAAACAAATAAACATTATGTGAGTCATACGATTCTGTGACCGGAAACGGATATGCATTTGGATGAATATTACTTAAAAAAAGAAAACCACCACCACCACCACCACCACCCCCGCCGCCACGATCGACGACGACGATAACAACAACAACAACAACAACAACAACAACAAAAATAACAAACGACAGTAACAACAAAACATAACAAATAAACGTCGTATGAAAACCTACAACCGGAAACGGATATGAAAATGGGTAGAATATTAGGAAAATAAATAAATGAATGAATTGACGGAATGAACCTCCGTCAGTTTCGAGAGATTATTTCAGTTGCTCCATCAGCAGAACAGTCTGCTCATGAAATTAACGTCTAAGTGACTGAGCATTCCACGGACACGTTTTCCATTAACGAGATATTTAGGGAGAGACACATTTGAATTACAGGCACACTTTATCTGGTATCTGACGACCTCCGAAAGAATTTCTATCTATCCAATTTTACTCATAAGTCATGGATTGTCCTGAGGCTATGGTAAACAACACTTTCCCAAGATGCCAAGCTTAGGGATTGAACCCGGGACCAAATATTTAGGGGACAAACTCCTTAACGAATCGGTAATTTCACACCCTAAACCAAAGGTTCTCAACGGGGGCCATATGCCTCCCCGCCCCTCCTCCGCGGGGGGGGGGGGGGGGGGCGTATTTCTCCGAAGAAATACGGTTTTAGGAAGCCGTAGCTATGCAAACACCAGCAGGCTGACGCCCTCTGGTGATGTCCAGCAGAAGCAAGGGGGACAACCGTCTATGCATTTCAGGCTTAACTGGCCATCGTCAGGACGGTCCCTCCCACCGCTTAATACTGCTGAGACAGGCGAGAATCTATAGTGTTCTCGTCTGTGTAAATGAGGTGATTAATCTCGGGAGCGACCGTCCTGACGAAGGCCAGTTAAGCCTGAAATGCATAGACGGTTGTCCCCCTTGCTTTTGCTGGACATCACCAGAGGGCGCTAGCCCCCTGGTGTTAGCATAGCTACGGCTTCCTAAAACCGTATTTCTTCGGAGATATGAAATATTTATACAAATTGTATAAAGCTATGCTTGAAGCGAAATCCTATTTCTTTTATATATATATATATATATATATATATATATATATATTATATACACACACATATATATATATATATATTCTTTTTTCAGTCTGGTCTACCTTTGGATAGAACTCAATGTAATCTTGTAAAATCCATAGAGAAGTTCTGTTTCGCTGAATTAATTCTTTAGATACAGAGTCAGATATTAGGTATTAAATTAACAATAAAAATAAAAACAACAAAATAAAGTAACTTGACTTTGTTTTTTTAATTTTCATTGTTAATTTGATAACACACACACACACACGCACACACACACACACACACACACACACACACACACACACACACACACACACACACACACACACACACACACACACACACACACATATATATATTTATATATATATATATATATATATATATATATATATATATATATATATATGCGCAGTGTGACAAGAAGCTTGCTTCCCAACCACATGTTTCCGGGTTCAGTCCCACTGCCCGGGCCGACCAAAGCCCTGTGAGTGGATTTGATAGACCGAAAATAAAAGAAGCCCGTCGTATATATGTATATATGTCTGTGTGTGTCTTTGCGTTTGTGTTTGTCCTCCCACCAATACTTGTTGGTTTGTTGACGTCCCCATAACTTACCAAGGTGATCCTCCAGCATGGGCGTAGTCCAAAGACAGACAAGTAATATATATATATATATATATATATATATATATATATATGTGTGTGTGTGTGTGTGTGTGTGTGTGTGTAAAAGAGGGGTCTCAAAATGAAGGACATAAAGCGGCCATTACGTCCTGGAGGAGAGGCCACAGTGGGCCAGACGTGATGATGGATGATGATTTTCACCAGTTATAATAATTTCTACTATAGGCACAGGCATGAAATTGAGGGTTTAGTGTCCCGTCGATTACATCGATCCCGGTTCACAACTGGTACTTCATTTATCGACCCCAAAAGGATGAAAGGCAAAGTTGAGATCGGCGGAATTTGAACTCTGAACGTAAAAGCGGAAGAGGTACCACTAAGCATTTAACCAGATGTGCTAACGATTCCACCAGCTCACCGCCTTATTTTCACCAGTTATGATGAAATATGAAAGATTGGTTCTACCACGGGCCATAGAAAACTAGTTCGCGGGCCGCATGTTTGAGCCCCCTGTTGGAGAGATAGATAGAGGTGTACCAAACACACACACATTCCTTACTCTCTCTGTCTCTAACACTTTCTCTCTCTCTCCCACTCTCTCTCTCTCTCTCTCTCTCTCTCTCTCTCTCTCTCTCTCTCTATATATATATATATATATATATATATATATATATATATATATATATATATATATAAGGACTGTCCATTTATTTTTGAGACTCGAAACCGATTCGGTAAAGGTAACCATAGTAAGTACAGTGAATTTTTTGAAATTTATTTTGAAACTTTTTCTTATTTGCTAAACCTTGATTATATATGTTCTGGCTCGTTAATTTATTAACCTGCCATTGAACCACATTGGCATATGGTTGGACAATACTTGTGTCCCTATACGCTTTTTGCGTGTAGGGATATATACTTTATTATTATTAATCTGCTCCTGGTCGAGATGAAATCTGGTCGTTTTGACTACTGCTATTTATAGTGGTAGTAGACTGACCTCCCTGCCTCTGCCTTCTATCTTTGCACGCGGCACTGGACAGAATTGTTTCACATCATTCATTCTCATCTCGGGAACAATTTTGAATAGCGCCAGTTCGTAATTTTAACTCGGGAATTTTATATTCTCCGAGTGAAAAGAACCTTCTGACGAGAGTTTATCTTTTCAATGGAAGCCCGCAAGGACTGTCCATTTATTTTTGAGACTCGAAACCGATTCGGTAAAGGTAACCATAGTAAGTACAGTGAATATTTTGAAAATTATTTTGA
>OZ024740.1:289823662-289828662 GCA_964016885.1 Eledone cirrhosa
TACTATTATTATTACTTTTTTTTTTTCCAATTCAGTGATGTTCCAGAACAATATAAAAGAGATAATTGGCAATTTAGGTTCTGGAACAAAAAAGATCATTGGCAATAAGGGCAGGGGCTCCAGGTTATCACAGCCTGGGCTCGCTCGTCATCGTGCCATTGTAATAGAGCCAAACAAGGCATTTAGTCTTGGCTGCTGGAACGTACGGACGCTGCTTGACAGGGATTATTGGGGCGTCCTGAACGAAGGACCGCTCTTGTTGCAAAGGAGCTTCGACGTTACGATCTTGACATCGTGGCTTTATCTGAGACGAGGCTAGCTGGAGATGGTCATCTTACGGAATTTTGTGGAGAATATACATTCTTCTGGAAAGGAAGAGATGAAGGAACCAGAAGAGAGGCTGGGGTAGGATTTGCTGTTAAGACTGTGCTTGTGAACAAATTAGAAGAATTCCCAGTAGGGATTAGGGAGCGTCTTATGTCCATGAGAGTTCCGCTGGACAAGGGAAGATATGCTACCCTGGTGAGTGTGTATGCTCCAACTATGAGTTCTGTCGATGAGGAAAAGATGTCCTTTTACCATGCCCTGAAAGGTGTTTTAAGAAATATCCCCCAGGCAGACAAAGTCATCGTGCTTGGTGACTTTAATGCTAGAGTGGGTAGAGATTTTAACACATGGAATGTAATCGGAAGGCATGGGGTGGGAAAGTGTAACAGAAATGGTATGCTCCTGCTGCAGATGTGTGAGGAGCTGGATCTGTGTGTTACCAACACCATGTTCCAACAAAAGAACAAATTCAAGACCACATGGATGCATCCTGCATCTAAGGAATGGCATCTTTTGGACTACGTCCTAGTCAGGATGCGTGACAGACAGGATGTGCAGTGTGTTCGTGTTCTTCGTGGAGCTGAGTGTTGGACGGACCACCGCCTGGTACGCGCAAAAGTGAAACTAATCACTAAACGTAAAATCCGGGCTCCTGGTGTTGCCCTGCCCAAAAGATTGAATGCTGCTCGTCTTAAGGATAAAAATGTGAAGAGGACATTGGAAGAAGAGATGCAGGCTTCAGATCTTGGTGAGGATTGGCTGACCCTTAAAAAGTCGGTTTATGATGTAGGCAGGCGTGTTCTGGGATTGGCGCAGAGGAAACATCAAGACTGGTTTGATGAGAATGATGTACATATAGAAGACTTGTTGGCTGATAAGAGGCGTGCTCTGTCACGCTACTTGACGGCAAAACCACAGGAGAGGAATACGTTGCATGAGGAACTCAGGGATGTAAAATCACGTGTTAGGCGGAGTCTTTCTCAGATGAAGGATCAGTGGTGGAGTGAGAAGGCTGGTGAGATACAAACTGCGTCTGATTCCAATAACACAAAGCTGTTGTACAGTATCTTGCGTGAGGTTTATGGACCGTCTTCTTCTCTGGTGACACCGCTTCGCAGCAAGGATGGCAAAGAACTTCTTCGTGACTCACAAGGAATTCTACGAAGGTGGCGAGAGCACTTTGATGATCTTTTGAATCAGCCGTCTGTCATCAGTGAAGATTTCCTCAATCTCATTCCAGAAAGTCCTGTGAAGGTAGCTCTCGCAGAACCTCCGACGCTTGTGGAGGTTGCAGTGGCTATTTCGAAGCTGAACAGTGGAAGATCTCCAGGTCTGGATGGCATACATGCTGAGCTCCTACAATATGGTGGTGAGAGACTCCTGCAACATCTTCACTCTTTGTTTGGACTAATGAATCCGTACCTGAGGACTGGAGAGATGCAGTAATGGTGGTCTTGTACAAGGGAAAGGGTAACAGGAACGATTGTGGGAACTACAGAGGTATATCATTGCTTTCTGTCGTAGGGAAAGTTTTATGTAGGGTGCTTCTGGACCGTCTGCTGACACACATTGCAGATTGTGTTCTTCCTGAAAGTCAATCTGGTTTTTGTGCTGGACGCGGCACTACTGATATGATCTTCTCAGCTAGACGGCTCCAGGAGAAGTGCATGGAACAAGGCTTGGATCTGTATCAGGTTTTTGTCGATCTGACAAAAGCTTTCTATACTGTTAACAGAGATGCATTATGGAAGGTTCTCCAGAAACTTGGTTGCCCTGATAAGTTCCTTGCTTTAGTTAGGTCTTTCCATGACGACATGAAGGCTTGGGCTAATGTCGGGGGTAACATGTCGGAGCCTATCTCAGTAAAAAATGGAGTGAAGCAGGGGGATATTCCAGCACCGACCCTGTTTGCCATATACTTTGCAATGGTTTTCTGTATTGCATTCAGGAATTGCGAGCATGGTGTTTACATCCGATATCGAACCTCAGGCAGCATATTTAACATCAGGCGCTTTGCTGCGAAGACAAAAGTATTTACATCAATCATAAGAGACCTCTTGTATGCAGATGATTGCGATCTTGTAGCGCACACAGAGAGTGATATGCAGCACATTTTAAATGCATTTTATGACTCTTGCACTGCCCTAGGTCTGGTTGTCAGTCTCAAGAAAACCGTCGTCATGTACCAACCTGACCCTGGTAAGCAGTACACTGAACCAAACATCTATGTGTATGGCAAACGACTTGGAGTGGTTGATCAGTTTGTCTACCTGGGAAGCACTGTCAATCGATACAGCAACCTTGACAGTGAAATCTCACTTAGGATTAGGAAAGCAAGTGATGCTTTCGGAAAGCTAGAAAGGCGACTCTGGGGTCGGCGAGACATATGCAGGAGGACAAAGGTAAAGGTGTACAGGGCATGTGTGCTCTCTTGTCTTCTTTATGCCTGCGAGACCTGGGTCACATATCGACACCACCTTAAGCAATTGGAGCGTTTCCATCAGATGTGTCTCAGACGGATCCATGGCGTTCACTGGAGGGACCACATCAGTGATGTCGAGATTTTGGAAAGCTCTATGTGTGACAGTATAGAAGCTCTTGTGCTTAAGCAACGACTCCGTTGGAGTGGTCACCTTGCCAGGATGAAGGATTCTAGAATACCAAAACAACTCTTTTATGGAGAGTTGGTTAAAGGAAAACGACCGCCACATAAACCAAAAAAGAGGTATAAGTATTCCTTGAAAGCCTCTCTGAAAGACGCTAACATCTCTGCTGATACATGGGAGAATATTGCTGCTGATCGTAATAAATGGAGAAAGACTGTATATGAGGGAAAAGTTGCCTTTGAGGCATCTCGAATTGCATACGAGAAAGTAAAGCGGGATGTGAGGAAGGGCATTGCTGTTGCACTTCCAGACGGCGAGGGTCCTCCTATGGTGCTGACATGCAGCGTATGTGCGAGACTCTGCCTAAGCAAAGCTGGACTCGAAAGTCATCTTCGCAGTCATAAAGTAAGACCAGTGGTTGACTACCAGGCTGCTGTTGGAGATGCTACTCATCATGCTTGCCAAACATGAGGTAGAGAATGTAAATCAGCAGGAGGGCTCAAGCGACATGCAAAAGTACACGAACTCCAACCACAGCCGACTATTCCCAGTGAATGTTTTGGTTGCCGACTCTGTGCAAGACATTTTAGATCATTGGCTGGGCTAAAAAGCCACATTCGATCGCAGCGCTGTTAGTTGCTATCGTGTGTGTGTGTGTGTGTAGATACGCTTATGTGTGTGCGTGTGTGTGTATATATATATGTATATGTATATTATTATTGTTGTTGTCGTTATTATTATTGTTGTTATTATTATTATTATTATTATTATTATTATTATTGTTATTAATGTATGTGTGTGTGTATATTGTGTGTGGGTGTGTAGGTGTGTGTGTGTGTGTGTGTATATGTGTATGTATATGTATATATATATATTTCTTTTTTTTTATTATTATTATTATTATTATTATTTTTTTTTTTTTTTTCTCGTGCAATGGCCATACTCGATAACGAGGGGGCAGCCATCATCATCATATATATATATAGGAACAAATAAGACCCCGACGGCTGAGCTCAAGCCGTTTCGACGGCTAATTCTGTACTGGGAAAAAAGTTCTCCATCTAAGTCTTTTAGCAAATAGATCGATTTTTTGCGTGAGCATCCGAAGGTAAAGTTTTTTTGGTGGGATTGGGATGTTCTTGGTAGAGAAGTCGATATTGTGTTTTCGCATGGTGCGGGTGAAAGAAATTGAGCTTAGCGGAAAAGTCTGGATACGGCGTGGTAAGGTCGGAAAGTGCTCTACTACGAGGATAGGAGCTAGATAACGAAGGAAATGTGGTAAGGAACCAGATGGACCATAACGCACCAAAGTACTCAATACTTAGGGTAGTAGAGTGGGTAATAGGAACAAATAAGACCCCGACTACCCTAAGTATTGAGTACTTTGGTGCGTTATGGTCCACCTGGTTCCTTACCACATTTCCTTCGTTATATATATATATATATATTTATATAAACATTCTGCAAATCATCCATCGTAGATGTGGTATCCAAAACAATCTCTTTGGAACATACACACACATACACACACACGCCCACACTGTGTGTGTGTGTGTGTGTATGGGTGTGAGAATGTGTGTGTGTGTGTGTGTTTGTGTGTATGTTCCGAAGAGATTGTTTTGGTAAAAACAGGAGCAAGCAGGACAAAGCTCTCAATCATTCGTAGTTTGTAGTTACGATGGAGATTAGTATAAAAATCCAATTCCATCCCGCCCGTCCTTTTAATCTATTTTATTTCTCATTCTTTCTTATGATGAAGGACTAGCGTCCGAAACATTAAGACCCTCTTCCTGCTATATCAAGAGATTGGATATGTCGCATGTCCAATCTCTCATATAATTTATCTGATGAAAACGTACTTAAACACTATTGTACCTTTGAAATATGTATAATAAAATATATATTTTGGTTATGAGAATATTTTTCATTTATTAATATTTTGAATAATATTAAATACTCCAGAAAATAACAGTCGAGTGCTTCTAATCTATTGTAAAATTGTATTCGTTGAATAACCAACGAACCATATAAAATTTGGTTATATATATATAGATCAAATAAATCCGC
>OZ024740.1:289833662-289836162 GCA_964016885.1 Eledone cirrhosa
TTGTGATGGTGGTGGTTGTGGTGGGGGCAATGGTAGTAGTTGTGATGAGGGTGACTTTTGTTGCGGAAGTTTGTGGCGTTGTTGTATGGCGGTGGTTGTTCTCTGGCAAAGAAGGCGATGCTGGTTGTGTGTTTGTATATCTGGGGCTATTTAATGGTGGTCGTTGTGATGCCAATCGTGTTGGTGGCAATGAAGATGTGGTGGTGTTAGCGATAGCGTTGGGGGAGGTGGTTATGATGGTACAGGTGGTGGTGGTTTAGATAGTGGTGGTTGTGATGGTTCTAGTGGTGGTTGTGATGGTGGTGGTTGTGATGGTGGTCATTGTGATGGTAGTCATTGTGATGGTGGTGGTTGTGATGGTGGTGGTTGTGATGGTGGTGGTTGTGATGGTGGTGGTTGAGATAGTGGTGGTTGTGATGGTAGTGGTTGTGATGATGGTGGTTGTGATGGTGGTGGTTGAGATGGTGATGGTTGTGAATGGTGGTGGTTGTGAGGGTGGTGGTTGTGGTGGTGGTGGTGGTTGTGATGATGGTGGTTGTGATGGTGGTGGTTGTGATGGCAGTGGTTGTGATGGTGGTGGTTGTGATAGTGGTGGTTGTGATGGTGGTCATTGTGATGGTGGTGGTTGAGATGGTGGTGGTTGTGATGGTGGTGGTTGTGATAGTGGTGGTTGTGATGGCAGTGGTTGAGATGGTGGTGGTTGTGATGGCAGTGGTTGTGATGGTGGTGGTTGTGATGGTGGTGGTTGTGATAGTGGTGGTTGTGATGGTGGTCATTGTGATGGTGGTGGTTGAGATGGTGGTGGTTGTGATGGCAGTGGTTGTGATGGTGGTGGTTGTGATGGTGGTGGTTGAGATGGTGGTGGTTGTGATGATGGTGGTTGTGATGGTGGTGGTTGTGATGGTAGTGGTTGTGATGGTGGTGGTTGTGATAGTGGTGGTTGTGATGGTAGTCATTGTGATGGTGGTGGTTGAGATGGTGGTGGTTGTGATGGTGGTGGTTGTGATAGTGGTGGTCGTGATGGTGGTGGTTGAGATGGTGGTGGTTGTGATGGCAGTGGTTGTGATGGTGGTGGTTGTGATGGTTCTAGTGGTGGTTCTGATGGTGGTCGCTGTGATGATGGAAATGGTAGTAGTTGTGATGGTGGTGGTTGTGATAGTGGTGGTTGTGATGGTGGTGGTTGAGATGGTGGTGGTTGTGATGGCAGTGGTTGTGATGGTGGTGGTTGTGATGGTGGTGGTTGAGATGGTGGTGGTTGTGATGGCAGTGGTTGTGATGGTGGTGGTTGTGATGGTGGTGGTTGAGATGGTGGTGGTTGTGATGGCAGTGGTTGTGATGGTGGTGGTTGTGATGGTGGTGGTTGAGATGGTGGTGGTTGTGATTATGGAGGTTACTGTATGGTAAAAACGATGGCAGTCGTAATTGTGGTAGTATTTGTGCTGGGTTTTGTATTGGTTATGGTATTGGTGTGGCGATGATGTTGCTGCTATGTGAGATGTTGCTTGGGGTAGTAATTCTGATGTAGTCGTGATGTGGAGGATGGTGGTATTGGTAGCGATAATGATGATGATGATGGCAGTGATAATTATGGTGATATTGCGAAGGTTGTGTTAATGTATTGCGAAATTTTGCAACAGTAGTCTATCTACCAACATATAAATTAGCTTACTCACGTGTAAATTAATCAGTTATATCCACGTAGCTATGATCTATGTAATTATCTAGCTATGGACAACGGATTAAGGGTTACAACATACAAATTATTCTACATCAAAAATTAAGTATGTTCGATACATAGATATACACTTTTACATTCTGAACTAATTAGTTCAGAAACTGTATGGTGCTTTATCTGATTAATTACTCTAAATTAATATCCTAGTAATCAACGTTTTCACTTTATCGTATTATGGTCAGCGATATTGCCGTCAGTACTCTACTGTGATAACTTGCTCATCTAATGTCATCATCTAATGTCATGACAGTGTTGTGGTAAGATCGTGTGGAGAGGTTTAACTGCCCGCTTGTAAATCATATTGTACAGGGTGGTCCGAAAGAATTGTCACCCCCTACCAAAAAGTAATGTGAAACAGTTTATGTTCCCATCGCAGTATCGTCCTCTTCGGAGGAGCTGGTTTGCCGAATCTTGCAGTGAAGTCATGTCGCACATCCTCCATGCTCTTGCCAGAATGCACACTATCATGTGCCCAGACGCTTGCAAGCATCCTTTCTTCTAAACTGTAGGAGCTCTGAAATAGAAAATGCTATTATTATTTCTATATATAGCGGTGGATTGGCAGTATCGGTAGAGGGTCGGACGCCATGCTTTCCAGCATAGTTACGTCCTTTTACGATCTGAGTTCAAATCCCGCCGAGGTTGACTTTGCCTTTCATCCTTACGGGGTCGATAAAATAAAGTACCAGTAATGCACTGGGTAATTGCTGGCCTTGTGCCTAAAGTAGAAACAATTATTACTATATATTATAACTAATGATATTA
>OZ024740.1:289841162-289863662 GCA_964016885.1 Eledone cirrhosa
CAATGGTAAACATTGGGGACCGAATGAATTAACTGATATAAAAGATACAGAAGCGAAAACCAACGAAACAGTGTGTTCTGTTATTAATTCTATATTACAACAATATGACCCTCCCCAAGTATAACAATAAATATATATATATATGAGTCCAGAATTAGCCGTCGAAACGGCTTGAGCTCAGCCGTCGGGGTCCTACTCGTTCCTATATATATATATATATATATATATATATATATATATATATATATATATATATATATATATATATATATATATATATACATATATATATATATATATATGTATATCTATATATATATATATATATATATACATATATATATATTATAGAAGTGGTTACACAACAGTTAGTTCACCATACCGAGAACAATTGTTTCACCTTAGCGGATCCTCTAAGGTGAAACAATTGTTCTCGGTATGGTGAACTAATTGTTATGTAACCACTTCTACCTAACTCGTCCCATGGACTGAGTGCTCTACCACTACGGATATTACCTTCCAGTGTACTACCTCTCTCTCTCTCTCTCTCTCCTCCCCCCCCCTCTCTCTCTCTCTCTCTCTCTCTCTATATATATATATATATATATATATATATATAACATTAATTTTACCTAATTATGTATGGTTGACCGTATATTTAATTAATTTCCACGTGCTGTTGAAATGTTGGGTAAATATAGCGGTTGGACGCGAAGACGCTGCTGTGGCGGATTTATTTACTGTTTCTTCATAGGTGCCCTTTATTCTTATAGCCTGGTCTAATTGATTTTTTGTGTGGTTAATTATGCTGATTGCGAGTAGAGATGATGTATATATATTATCAAATAATTCTCTGGGCATGCTTTACTCTATAGTATATATATATATACATATATATATATATAAAATATATGTATGTATTTTACGTATATATATATATATATATATATATATATATATATATATATATATATATATACGTAAAAATACATGCATATATATATATTTTTCTAAATGTCTCCCTATTTATTTCCAAAACCATATTCTATATATTTAGGCATATTTGCACCTATGTTAGGTTACCCCTGTGTCAATCCCAGACCATGTTACAGTATTTCTTTGCATCTATTTCATTGCCTTTAAGCTTCAAACAACATGTTTTGCGGCATAAAATTACATCTCTTTATGCTCTGAGTTCAAATCCCGCTGGGGTTAGCTTTGCCTTTCATTCTTACGGGGTCGATAAAATAAAATACCAGTCACGTGCTAGGGTCGATTTAATCGACTTTTCTCTCCGCCAAAATTGCTAGCCTTATACCTATAGTAGAAATCATATTATTTGTGCTTTTTTATTTTCTTCTGTTTTCCATTTTGTTACCCCGAATCTTGTTATCTCCTGTATTGTTACATTTTATACCTTGCTGTTTCTCTTATTATACTGTATGTTTATAACTAAGCCCTTAGTTATTGTAATTTAATTTATCTCTAATTCATCCTTATTCTGATATTTACTTTAAGTTACCTTGAGTCAGCCTACACTGTGTAATTGTTTACAGAACTACCTAATAGCTCCTTACCGATTAGACCTACTGGCCTGGAGACCTCGAGATTAGGTCTCACGGCTGTATCATGCAAGCTGTGCGGAACACTCCTACTGCACCCCCCCCCCCTTTCCCGGATATTCCCCTATATAAGATTTCACTCCGGTGTCCCGCTCGTCGAGCCGAATTTGTTATTACATCAATGGCTTGCTTCTATCAACATTCGGCGATAGTGACGTGAAACTGGGATTGACCAGCACTTCCGTCATAGATCGGGGGGGGGGGGGGGCGGGGGTCGTAGAGGGGCCGGCTATGAAAAGCCATCAACACTTTCTGAAAACGAAATTCGAGGAAGTTTTAAAATTTTGGGGACTAGTTGTTGAAACGGCAAGAGCTCAACCGTCCAGCTCCCGACTCTTTCATATTACCACACTCTACTACTTCAAGTATCGAGTACTCTGCTGAGTACTCGATTTGAATTATATATATGGGTTATATCGAACAATAATGACAATGTTCGATTCGTTTGTTCACAAACGGCCCGGTCGTCACCTGTTTTCAACACTGGCTTTGAGGAACAATCAACATGTTTCTGGGTCATTACCCTTCATCATTATGTATCAGATATGAGGGCGGTGGAGTGCCAATATCGGTAGAGGGTCGGACGCCATGCTTTGCAACACAGTTACGTCCCTTTACGGACTGAGTTCAAATCCCGCCGAGGTTCACTTTGCCTTTCATCCTTACGGGGTCGATAAAATAAAGTACCAGTAATGCACTGGGTTATTGCTGGCCTTGTGCCAAAAGTAGAAACAATTATGTATCAGATATGCTAGGGCGAGAAATACAACTCCCCCACCCCTCTCTCTCTCTCCTCTCTCCCTCTGTGTCTCTCTCTGTCAATCTGTCTGTATATCTGTCTGTATCTCTCTCTCTCCCTCTCTCTCTCTCTCTCTCTCTCTCTCTCTCTCTCTCTCTTTCTATATATATATATATATATATATATATATATATATTTCGTTTCTGAATTTGTTTAGCAAGATTCTTTATCTGAATATATATATATCTATATATATAATTCCCGTTCTGTGTGTGTGTGTAAAAGAGTTTCACTTGGAAAATATTCCATCCATCTCTGTCAAATTAAACACATAGCCAAAATAGGCTACGGTTTGTAACATAAAGAAAAAATTATTTCATAATGATTAATTTCGAAGTCACAAACTTCGATTTTATAATCTTATAGGCTTTTGCACTAACAAGTTCCATGACGGCCATTAAAGAGAGAGAGCGTTCCTTTTACACAGTTCTTAACTCTCACCCTTCCACAACACGACGTTATGGGATTGTATGTGTATGTGCGTGTGTATATGTGTGTGTATGTGTTTGTGTGTGTATGTGTGCGTGCATGTGTGTGTGTGTGTGTGTAATTTCCATAACGGCCAGAGAGAGAAGGATGTGTGAGAGGGAGATAGAAAGAAAGGAGTGAGAGAGAGAGTAAAATAAAGAAAGAGAGGAGTGTGTGTGACGCGAATATGATAAATACAGCGTTTATAATTTTAACTTATTTATTACACTTCTTAACTCTCCCCCTTCCACAACGTCACGTCTTGGGATTGTGTGCGTATGTGTGTATGTGTGTGTGTATGTGTTTGTGTGTGTGTGTACGTGCGTATGTGTGTGCGTGTGTGCATGTGTGTGTGTATGTGTATAAATGTGTTAATTGTAAGAAATAACAGACGATACTTTAGCGATAAATACAGTGTTTATAATTTTAACTTATTTATTACACTTCTTAACTCTCCCCCTTCCACAACGTCACGTCTTGGGATTGTGTGCGTATGTGTGTATGTGTGTGTGTATGTGTTTGTGTGTGTGTGTACGTGCGTATGTGTGTGCGTGTGTGCATGTGTGTGTGTATGTGTATAAATGTGTTAATTGTAAGAAATAACAGACGATACTTTAGCGATAAATACAGTGTTTATAATTTTAACTTATTTATTACACTTCTTAACTCTCCCCCTTCCACAACGTCACGTCTTGGGATTGTGTGTGTATGTGTGTGTGTGTATGTGTGTGTGTTTGTGTGTATGTGTGTATGTTTGTGTGTGTATGTGTTTGTGTGTGTGTGTGTACGTGCGTATGTGTGTGCGTGTGTGCATGTGTGTGTATAAATGTGTTAATTGTAAGAAATAACAGACGATACTTTTTATTCAAAAAATTAAACTCTAAAGCAGTTTTGATGTCATAAATCATATTTTCAAAGTGAAAATCGTCATTTCTTTAATACTTATTCAGAGGTTGAAATATATTTACTGTTTGTCTTTTGGTTTTTAATCAAATATTTACACATTGCTCAACCGACACTGCTAAACACGATATTAGCAAAATTATTTTGTAAGTATGAAAATCTAATATATAATTCCCGTGTAGAAAAAGCAGATGATAAAATATACTTTTTCGTCTTGCTTATTATTACAAAAATTTACACATTGTACACAACTATTTATTTCTTTTAATTGATTTGTATCAGCTTTATTCAATTACATATTTTCGGTAGAATGCCTCGAAAAAGAAAGAGTAACATTGGAAAAAAAAAAAAAAATGCTTTTGCTTTGCGTTCTTTGCGCGCAAGCGAAACAGAAGAACAATGTGTGCTACGGCGTGCTCGCAATGCTGCTTCTACTTCGATCGCCAGAGCATTACAAACAACTGAACAAGCAGAACTCCAGCGTGCTCACAATGCTGCCTCTACTTTGAACATCAGAGCATTACAGAAAGCTGAACAAGCAGAACTCCGGCGTGCTCGCAATGCTGCTTCTAATTCCAATAGCCGTGTTTTAGAGACTGTTGACCAAAGGGCAACAAGGCTTGCGGCTGATTCTCAACGGAAAATGCGTACTTATGTCTTTCCGAGGGATTCTTCCTGTTACTGGTCTAAGAAAGGTTTTCAATACAACGCCCAAGAGGACTACGCATCCCATCCACATATCATCATTGGTAGTATGTCAACTGTTTGCGTCCATTGTAATGCAATGAGGTGGCCAGCGGAATCTACCGGTATATGTTGCTCCAATGGAACGGTTAGATTGCCTTATTTACAAGTCGGTGCCGAACCTTTGAATTCTTTGCTGCTTGGAGACAACCCTGATTCTAAACACTTTTTCAGAAATATAAGAGCCTACAATTCGGCTTTCCAAATGACAAGCTTTGGTCATACACCAATAAAAGATGGGAATTATATGCCCACATTTAAAGTGCAAGGCCAAATTTACCATCAAATAGGATCACTTATTCCACAAGATGGCAAAGAACACAGTTTTCTCCAGATCTACTTTATGGGAAACGGACCTGAAGAAATTGCACGAAGGGCTTCAGTTGCTAAAGGAACGACACCTTCTCTTCTGCAGCCCCTTCAATATATGCTTCATTCCATAAACCCGTACATCACCATTTTCAAAACTGCTTTACAACGTAGAGATGCTAACAACAATCAATACAAGGTTGTCATTCGAAATGACCGCGCTCCACCAGGGCAGCATCAGGGTTGCTTTAATAGACCCCAAACCGATGAAGTTGCGGTGATTATAACACGTCCTAATCAGAGCGCTTCAAACCGTGATATTGTTATTGAATGGCAGGACTCGCATCTTCAAAAAATAAATGAACTTCATCCCGCATATGATGCTCTCCAGTATCCATTGCTGTTCCCCTTTGGCGACGATGGCTACCGCATTGATTTGCAAAAGTGTAATCCTGTAAGTTTAATGCATCTTACACCTGGGAAAACCATTTCACAAATGGAATTTTATGCATTTAGACTTATGTTTCGCAAAAACGACGTCAACATTCTGCATAGAACACGGATGCTCCTCAATCAATACTGTGTAGACATATTTGCTAAGATTGACACTGAACGCCTCCAATGGATAAGACATCATCAAAAGGAACTGCGTTCAGAAGAATACGGCAATCTACGTGACGAAGTAAACCGAAATGATCAGGCTAATGCTTCGGATGTTGGGCTTTCTGTCATTCTCCCATCATCATACACTGGAGGCCCCGTTACATGCATGAAAAAATGCAGGATGCTCTGACCTATGTCCGCCATTGTGGCCGTCCTGATCTTTTTATCACCTTTACATGCAATCCAAAATGGTTTGACATCGAGTCTCATTTACTGTTTGTCTTTCGGTTATTAATAAAAAAAATTACACATTGTTCAACCGACACGGCTAACGATACATTTCTCTATGTTCACATTTTAATGACACATATCTGTAAATAAAACTTGCTCTTTTTGAATACCGTCTCATTTTGTTTTATTGAAAGAGTTGATCAGGTAAAATTATCCTCCAAGTTAAACATACAACACGGAAATTGACCATTAACATTGCAGCCCTACCAAGAACTGACACCGTCCAATGGACGGGGGTCATTTGCTAGTATATATATATATATATATATATATATATATATATATATATATGTATATTGATAGCAACAAAATAGACGGGGAGAAATAGAAAACAGGTCACAGCAAAACTTGATAAAAATTTAAGAAACAGGGGCTGTGTAATTGCTGGATAAAGTATACTTTATAAATAAGAGGAAAGCACGAACGGCAGAACATTTTCCTTCATCAGTTGTCTGCTGGGAATCATGGATATTTATACGCATTAAAGTTAAGATATCTAACCCATAGATAAGTCAAATACTTGAAAAAGATATGTACTTGTCAAGAGAAATGTCAAGAATGTCTCCGGATATGCAGACATACGTATGATGAATACTCTCCAGTTTCAACAACAGAATTCAGTTCTACAGTTAACTGAAAGTCCGACTGGTTAAATCCACGTGTATATCGCTCAATATTCCACAGAAATGCGTGCCCTTATCTAATTTCTTAGCCGACATAGAGCGACACAATATGACAAAAGACTAGACATTTAGATCATATGCATCCTTAAAGAATTTCTCAAGGAGATTCAACGTAACATACTGTGAGACAAGACTGTTCCTCTGACTTACAGGTACGATCCATCTGATGGCCTTCCACAGTTTCTATCTGCTCAATTTAACCCAGAAGCTTTGGGCCGATCCTAATATATACATACATACATGCATACATATATATATATATGTGTAAAAGTTCTATTTAAATTGTTGGGATAAAACAAGCAAATATTTTTATAACTGATATAAAGCACTCAACAAATATTTGGAGTAAAAATACGATATTAACAAATGGAAACTATATTTATAAAACCATATTTATTTCATTATACATATTTCAAGGACACCAAGTTAAATTATGGTGTGCTTTCATCAGACAAAATATAATATAGATCAGTTTTATAAAAAAATATATTGACATACCCTTAAAAAATGCAACCATTACTGTTGGAAGCTCCCGGATAGTGGAATTGTTTAATTATATTATTATTAGTATTGGATATTTTTATTTTTAAAATAAGCCGTTAGGTTACAGAGAAAGAAAAAGATAAAGATAAAGAGGGAGAGAGAAAAAGAGAGAGAGAGAGAAAAGAGAGAGAAAAGAGAGAGAGAGGGAGACCAAAACAACAGAGAGAGAAAGAGAGAGGAGACAGAGAGAAGGGGAGAGAACGAAAAACTCTAAGTCATATCTTGAGTTAACTTAACAATTGAGATGAAATAAATAAATAAAATTAGAAATGTTAATAATTATGAATGGAATATACATATATAATATGAGAAATTAACCATTGTTTAAATATGATTAGATGTTTAGTTAATCATTTAAAAATTGAGATCAATATATTAAAAATTGGGATCTATACATTAAGAAATCCATATATTACTAGAGAACTACATATCTTATAACACGTATACACACGCAAAAATACATATAAATATATATACACACTTATAAAATACATAACATATCTAACTACGTATATAATATATACACACAAAGCATAAAGGATTCTTTAATTTAATTTAAGATATAGGAATCTTTAAAATGTTATAATTGTTAAGATATTAAAGGAGATTTTATATTATACACACTTTATGTTATTAAACAAAAAAATTTTTTATATAAGTTTTATAAGATTACCTGTTATGTATTTATGGTTGTTATTATATGTCTATCTGTCACGAATCTTGGGATAATCACTATACATAAGTGCAATCAAATTGTATGGATATACACGCACGCGCATAAACACAATTCTCACATATACATATATATATATGTGTGTGTACCCTCAGCCAATAGGTAGATACGCATCAACGCATACATATACATACAGACAGACATACATTCATAAAAACGCATAGAACATATGTACATGTATGTCAATACACACATATACATATATACTCACATATAGAGAGAAGTATATATAAATACAGTACATAGTATAATTGAGTACATAAAATACAAAAGAATTATATTACAATTTGGAAATATAATTATAAGCAATATAACTTTAAAAGCAATACAATTTTAAAATATTATAGAATATTTTAAGTTATAATTTCAAAATAATAGTATGTTTAATAGATTTAGTATAGAAATTTATCTTACGTATACTTAACTCAAAATTTTGAAATGATAAACTTTCGAAAATAGGAGAAGCTATCAGAACAATAAAAAAACAATTAAAAAAAAAAAAAAAAAAAGAAATAAGAAATATTTTCTCCTTTCAAGAGCTCTTCATATATTTCTCTAGAATAGTTTATTATATTTATATATATTTATATTTATGAAGAAAAGTTATTTTCACTTGAGTGTATAATCAGTAAAAAAAGTTGAAGGAATCCAATGATTTATCGACAGGTTCAATATATCAATAAAATTAATTAATTATATACTACATTTTAAATTTATATTTATATTTAAACGTTGAGTTTAATCTATGTCTGCAGCCACTGAATAAATTGTTCAGGGAATTTTTGGTCTTTAATATAAAGAATATTTCCTCTATACAAAGATCGCAATTTTCTGAAGAGGAGTTAAAAGGAGTAGCCTTTGAAATAATATTCCAAATCAACGAATATTCAACGTTCCTTAGTTTGAGGTCCCATAATAGGCTAGATAGAGAAGTTGAAGATTTTCTGTTTGGATCTGTAAAATAATTTTTATGATTATTGAAGCGGGATTTAAACTCTGTGGAAGTAGATCCCACATAATTAAATGAATTTACATTAGTTTTTACATTACAATTATATACTAATTATATAGCTAAGCAATTGTTATTTAACGGACAGTTAGATTTATTTCTACAGTTACATTTATCAGATTGAATATTGCTTGGGTTATTATTGGTATTTTGGTTAGGTTTAAAATTTCTATTATTAATTCTATTAATATTTTGCGCTAAATTTTTGGTGGAAGAATAAGTTAATTTTATCGTATGTCTATTAAAAATTGAGTAATATCTATGTGTTCTAGGGAAGCATTTGTCAAGAGCTTTAAAAAATAGTTTAGCAATAGGGGTTTTAATATTTAATGAGAAAGGAGGAGCGAACCATAATATGTTCCTAGTTCTATTTCTTTTTCGGCTTTCGGAATTAATGTAAGGTTTTCTATTATAGTTGTTAAAATTGTTACCATAGTTAAAATTGTTACGAGTATGGTTAGTTGTTATATTATTATTATTATCGGTGTATTTCATTTTATTTCTATACCCAGCTCTACCTAACGCTTCGTTTTAATAATGTGCTTTTTCATCAAATATATTCTTATTAGCTGAAATTCTCGAAATTCGTTCTTGTACAGAGTTCACTATAGTATTTTTAACGGATCTGGGGTGATTAGAGTTAAAATTGACGTAATTTAAGTTCTCATTTAGTTTGTGAAATGGATAAAGAATACATGTGTTAAGATTTAGTGTTACATCTAGAAAATTAACTATTTTATGGTTATTCTCTATTTCTACTTTTAGATTAAGGTAATTAAAAAATTGTATAATTTGTTTTCTTTTTCTATTTAGTTCACAGTTATTATTTTCTATAAGTAAAAGCATGTCGTCACGATATAAACCTCCGGTTATCTCAGGTATTTTTCTATGTAGAGAATTAATTATAAATAGGCCCACAAGATCCGTTACCTGAGCGGAATCGGATAATCCCATAGTTATGTCGAAATTATTATTTCTATCTGCCCTAGTCCATAGTTGGTTATTAAATTCTAGCTGGTTATTAAATTCTATTTAATTGTCTCTTTACTCTCTCTTTTCTCTCTCTTTTCTCTCTCTTTTTTTTCTCTCTCTCTCTCTCTCTCTCTCTCTTTTTTTCTCTCTCCTTCTTTATCTTTATATTTTTCTTTCTCTGTAACCCAACGGCTTATTTTAAAAATAAAAATATCCAATACTAATAATAATATAATTAAACAACTCCCCTATCCGGGAGCTTCCAACAGTAATGGTTGCATTTTGTAAGGGTATGTCAATATTTATTTATAAAACTGATCTATATTATATTTTGTCTGATGAAAGCACACCATAATTTAACTTGGTGTCCTTGAAATATGTATAATGAAATAAATATGGTTTTATAAATATAGTTTCCATTTGTTAATATCGTATATATATATATATATTTATACCATTATTTATATGTATATGTATATACACCTTATACGTATGTACGTGCGTGTGTGAATATATATATATATGTTATATGTGTATATATATATGTGTGTGTGTATAAAGATCATATTTTTGTCCGTAGTTTTCTTTTGTTCGTTCTCTGTTAGTGCTAACCAGACTGTTGGTCAACACTACCAGAGAACGAACGAAAGAAAACTACGGACAAAAATATGATTTTTCCTCCCTAAATATGTATATAAAAACTAAAAAAATCCTTTCTCCATTTTATTATTATTCGTAGTAATATGCAAGTTAACTGCACTATACACTTCCGTCGTTGAAAAAGCATATAAAGCTGAAACCGGTACACAATTTTAATGCGGAAATCCCTACTTAGTAAATAAATGTTTTGATGTTATACTGAAAAAATCCCTCTAGCATTTTCTACTCTATTTTTTTCCTTTTTACTATTTGTTTATATATATCTGCTCGTGTGTCACTTCTCTACATTCATGTATATACTCTCTCTCTCCCTCTCTCTCTCTCTCTCTCTCTCTCTCTCTCTCTCTCTCTCTCTCTCTCTCTCTCTCTCTATATATATATATATATATATATATATATATATATATATATATATATATATATATATTATATATATACATATATATATATATATATATATATATATATATATATATATATATATATATATATATATATATTGATGGAAATAAATGTCTATTAAATATAGCAAAAGTCTTTTCATCTATGGCTCACTTAGAATACTCGATAAATTTATACATCACAGAATTATGTGGAACTCAATAATTAGTGTACAAGCAATAATTAAATGATTTTTTCGCCCCGACGATAAATTTGGAATACGGATAATACCAGGCTATATAAAACACATTTTTTCTAATTTTGATTCTGTTGTGACTATGATATTTCCAATACATTATGAGATCCATTTACGAGAGAAAAATTGTCTAAGGGTATTTTGGTAATCTTTACTGCAACAAATCAAACTAAATCAGTATTCTAAAAAAATACACTGAAGAGTTGTTGACTCGTATCATTATCACTGTTTCAATTAAGGTTGGTCGATTAGTAACATCAGTAGAGTGACGGAGGCCATACTTTACGGCATAGAGTTACGTTCTTTTACGTTCTGAATTCAAATCCCGCTGAGGGTAGCTTTGCCTTTCGTCCTTACGGGGTCGATAAAATAAAGTACCAGTAACGCAATGGGGTCGATTTAATCAACTTTTCCTGCCTCCCAAATTGTTGGCTTTGTGCCTAAACAAAAGGACATTGTCACTGTTTCAATAAAATGTTAGTCATATTAATTCATATACTGCCTGACCGCAGAATTTGTATTCACAGCTAACACCAAACCCAATAAATTTGCAGTACTGCCAAATATTACAGAAGAGAGGTGATGGTTAGGATTATGGACATGGTATTTGCCTGGACTTCGATACCCTTGTATCATCTCTCTTTTTTTCTCTTTTACTCACACACGCACTCCCCCTCTCTCTCTCTCTCACATTCACTCTCTCTCACACACACACATTCACACATTCACTCTCTCTCTCTCTCTCTCTCTCTCTCTCTCTCTCTCACAGACCCCATTCCCACAAACAAACAAGCACGTAAACACATGTACACATTCAAACACACATTTACACACACTGATATACAAGCGTACATACGCACTAAACATATATAAGCAAGCACACACAAACACATGTTCCGTTGACTTGTGTTCCAGTTATTCGAACAAAAGAACAGTTGATTGTGAAATGAACGGGCAAATGACTGAACCTTCCACAGACACGTGTACTCTTAAACTACTTCTCTATGTGGTTCAGCGTAAAGCAGTGTGTAAGAAAGGTGGTCCTATTAATTACAGGTACAACCATTTTTACCAGCTTAGTGATTGACTGGAGCAATGTAAATGAAGTGTCTTGTTCAAGGACTCAACGTACCACGTGGAATCGAACCCAGCAGCTTATAATCGTGAGTCGAACACCAGCTAACCACTACACCACTGTAAGCATACACATTGCACCCATATACAGACACATACACACTCACATAGGTGCATACACCTACATTCAGACATACACATAGCCACACACACACACACACACACACACACAGAGATCCACATATCCACACACATACTAACTTACACATAGGAACAGACAAACATACGCACACATACTGACATGCAAATAGGCACACATCCACACACATACTGACATACACATAGGCACACACACACACACACACACACACACATCCACTCACATCCACACATATACTGACACACACATACACAGCCTCACACACATACACACCCTCACACACATACACCCACCCACATACACTCCTTCACACACACATACACCCACACACATACACACCCTCACACACATACATACACGCATACACTCCCTCACACACACATACACCCACCCACATACACACCCTCGCACACATACACACACACACACACACACACGCATACACACCCTCACACACATACACCCACCCACATACACACCTTCACACACATACACACCCTCACACACATACACACACGCATACACTCCCTCACACACATACACCCACCCACATACACACCTTCACACACATACACACCCTCACACACATACACACACGCATACACTCCCTCACACACATACACCCACCCACATACACACCCTCGCACACATACACACACACACACACACGCATACACTCCCTCACACACATACACCCACCCACATATACACCTTCACACACATACACACCCTCACACACATACACACACGCATACACTCCCTCACACACATACACCCACCCACATACACACCCTCACACACACACACACACGCATACACTCCCTCACACACATACACCCACCCACATACACACCCTCGCACACATACACACACACACACGCATACACTCCCTCACACACATACACCCACCCACATACACACCCTCACACACACACACACACACACGCATACACTCCCTCACACACATACACCCACCCACATACACACCCTCGCACACATACACACACACACACACACGCATACACTCCCTCACACACATACACCCACCCACATACACACCTTCACACACATACACACCCTCACACACATACACACACGCATACACTCCCTCACACACATACACCCACCCACATACACACCCTCACACACACACACACACACGCATACACACCCTCACACACATACACCCACCCACATACACACCTTCGCACACATACACACACACACACACACATACACACAAGCATACACTCCCTCACACACATACACCCACCCACATACACACCCTCACACACATACACACACGCATACACTCCCTCACACACATACACCCACCCACATACACACCCTCGCACACATACACACACATACACACACACACACGCATACACTCCCTCACACACATACACCCACCCACATACACACCCTCACACACATACACACACGCATACACTCCCTCACACACATACACCCACCCACATACACACCCTCACACACACACACACACGCATACACCCTCACACACATACACCCACCCACATACACACCCTCGCACACATACACACACACACACGCATACACTCCCTCACACACATACACCCACCCACATACACACCTTCACACACATACACACCCTCACACACATACACACCCTCACACACAATCACACATGCACACCCTCACACACATACACACAAGCATACACTCCCTCACACACATACACCCACCCATATACACACCTTCACACACATACACACCCTCACACACAATCACACATACACTCCCTCACACACATACACCCACACACATACACACCCTCGCACACATACACACACACACCCACACACGCATACACTCCCTCACACACATACACCCACACATATACACACCCTCGCACACATACACACACACCCACACACGCATACACTCCCTCACATACATACACCCACCCACATACACACCCTCTCACACACACACACACGCATACACTCCCTCACACACATACACCCAACCACATACACACCCTCACACACATACACACACGCATGCACTCCCTCACACACATACACCCACCCATATACACACCTTCACACACATACACACCCTCACACACATACACACACGCATACACTCCCTCACACACATACACCCACCCACATACACACCCTCACACACATACACACACGCATACACTCCCTCACACACATACAGCCACCCACATACACACCCTCACACACATACACACCCTCACACACACACACACACACACACGCATACACTCCCTCACACACATACACCCACCCACATACACACCCTAACACACATACACACACGCATACACTCCCTCACACACATACACCCACCCACATACACACCTTCACACACATACACACCCTCACACACAATCACACATACACACCCTCACACACATACACCCACCCATATACACACCTTCACACACATACACACCCTCACACACATACACACCCTCACACACACACACACACACACGCATACACTCCCTCACACCCATACACCCACCCACATACACACCTTCACACACATACACACCCTCACACACATACACACACGCATACACTCCCTCACACACACACACCCACCAACATACACATCCTCACACACATACACACCCTCACACACACACACACACACACACACACACACGCATACACTCCCTCACACACATACACCCACACACATACACACCCTCACACACATACACACACACACACAGCAACGCATACACTCCCTCACACACATACACCCACACACATACACACCCTCACACACATACACACCCTCACACACACACACAGCAACGCATACACTCCCTCACACACATACACCCACATACACACCCTCACACACATACACACCCTCACACACATACACACCCTCACACACACACACAGCAACGCATACACTCCCTCACACACACACACACACACACACACACACACACGCATACACTCCCTCACACACATACACCCACACACATACACACCCTCACACACATACACACACACACACAGCAACGCATACACTCCCTCACACACATACACCCACACACATACACACCCTCACACACATACACACCCTCACACACACACACAGCAACGCATACACTCCCTCACACACATACACCCACATACACACCCTCACACACATACACACCCTCACACACATACACCCACCCACATACACACCCTCACACACATACATTCCTCACACACATACACACACGCATACACTCCCTCACACACATACACACACACACATACACACCCTCACACACATACACGCACACACACAGCAACGCATACACTCCCTCACACACATACACCCACCCACATACACACCTTCACACACATACACACCCTCACACACATACACACACGCATACACTCCCTCACACACATACACCCACCCACATACATAACCTCACACACATACACACCCTCACACACACACACACACACGCATACACTCCCTCACACACATACACCCACACACATACACACCCTCACACACATACACACACACACACAGCAACGCATACACTCCCTCACACACATACACCCACCCACATACACACCTTCACACACATACACACATACACACACGCATACACTCCCTCACGCACATACACCCACACACATACACACCCTCACACACATACACACACACACACAGCAACGCATACACTCCCTCACACACATACACCCACCCACATACACACCTTCACACACATACACACCCTCACACACATACACACACGCATACACTCCCTCACACACATACACCCACCCACCCACATACACACCTTCACACACATACACACCCTCACACACATACACACACGCATACACTCCCTCACGCACATACACCCACCCACATACACACCCTCACACACACACACACGCATACACTCCCTCACACACATACACCCACACACATACACACCCTCACACACATACACACACACACACACACAGCAACGCATACACTCCCTCACCCACATACACCCACACACATGCACACCCTCACACACATACACACACACACACAGCAACGCATACACTCCCTCACACACATACACCCATCCACAGACACACCCTCGCACACATACACACACACACACACTCACACACACACACACACACACACACACGCGCATACACACCCTCACACACATACACACACGCATACACTCCCTCACACACATACACCCACCCACATACACACCCTCGTACACATACACACACACGCATACACTCCCTCACACACATACACACACACACACACATACACACACGCATACACTCCCTCACACACATACACCCACCCACAACACACCCTCACACACATACACACCCTCACACACAATCACACATACACATCCTCACACACAAGTTTGCGTTCGATATGGAACGAACCCATGCTCCAATAACTGCACTAAATACAGCCAACTCCTTACCATCTATTGCTACTCCCGAAGTTCAGGTTTCAATCCCTGCTGCTGCTGCTGCTTCTCCTTCTCATGCAAATATATTGATAAGATTTCCATTTCAGATAGAAATGGAAGAGGATATGTTCTGTATTGATTTTCCTAAAAACTACTCAAACCATACACATATAAAGCTGCTAGTGCTTTTTATGTTTTATTCATGGCAGCCGAGTCCATGTTCGAACATAAGCTTCTATAAAGATCAGATATCCACAGGCCAGCGAAGTTGTCTCTATGTGGCTGCTCAACCTGCTAGAATTAGTCGACCAAACTCTCTCAAACCAAACCTTAATGTCTGAAGTATAGATGGATACATTAGATAGCGAGGTATATATATATATATATATATATATATATATATATATATATTAGAAAGTGAGGTTTTTTTTACAAAATGAAAAATAACCGAGGTGTCCTACACGAGTGGAAGTATAAAGAAAAAAAAGGGATGAAATCGAAAATGCAACTGAAGTCTTATTTTTTTTAAAAATATATATATTTATTTGGTTCCTTTACCGGTTTCGCAGTTCTTCTGCTTTTCAAAAGTAGAGTTGAGATGGAGGGTCTGTGGTTTTTCTCACAGAGAAAAACCACAGACCCTCCATCTCAACTCACATTTTGAAAAGCAGAAGAACTGCGAAACCGGTAAAGGAACCAAATAAATATATATATTTTAAAAAAAAATAAGACTTCAGTTGCATTTTCGATTTCATCCCTTTTTTTTCTTTATATATATATATATATATATATATATATATATATATATATATATATATATATATATATATATATATATATTAAGCGTAATGAGTTCTTTTACAATGAAAATAGCTCAAAGAAAGAAATATTTCTGAGCCGTGTAAAACATTTAAATATAAATTAATATATATGATGAAACACAAATACCAACATATCTGCATTTATATTGTAAAAGAAATTTAGTTAGCTAACTAAATTTCTTTTACAATATAAATGCAGATATGTTGGTATTTGTGTTTCATCATATATATTAATTTATATTTAAATGTTTTATATATATATATATATATATATATATATATATATATATATATATATACAATATATTAACAAATGGAAACTATATTTATAAAGCCATATTTAATTCATTATACATATTTCAAGGACACCAAAGCAAGTTATGGTGCGCTTTCATCAGATAAAATATAATATAGATCAGTTTTATAAACAAATATTGACATACCCTAAAAAGAATGCGACCATGTCGGTTGGAAGCTCCCGGATAGGGTATGTCAATATTTGTTTATAAAACTGATCTATATTATATTTTATCTGATGAAAGCGCACCATAATTTGCTTTGGTGTCCTTGAAATATGTATAATGAAATAAATATGGCTTTATAAATATAGTTTCCATTTGTTAATATATTGTATTTTTACTCCAATAATTTGTTGAGTGCTTTATATCAGTTATAATAATATTTGCTTGTTGTATCCCAACAAATAAAATAGAACTTCTACATATATATATATATATATATATATATATATATATATAATGTATAAAAAACAATACAATATAATTACCTCATTACCAGAGGTTTCCCGAATAAGACAAATAGGAAAGAAACGTCTTCATTCTTCAATACTTATATATATATATATATATATATATTATTTACCAGACTAAAAAAAACTCTCACCTTAGTCCAGAAATAGCCGTCGAAACGGCTTGAGCTCTGCCGTCGGGGTCATACTTTCTCATATTATCCACTCTACTACCCTAAGTATTGAGTACTCTGGTGCGTTATGGTCCATCTGGTTCCTTACCTAATTTCCTTCGTTATATATATATATATATATATATATATATATATATATAAATGGAAAAAAATGAAATTTCATTTCTCACTGATAGTACGGCTAATACTTAAATATAAGTATGTATACGTACATACATATATGTATACAGACATACAGTAGTATATATATATATACATACATACATACATTTATACATGCACACATATATGTATGTACGTATGGGTTTACCGAACATTTATTATAATGCTCGGTTTGTTTGTAAACAAATGTTCGGTAAACCCATACGTACATATATATATGTGTGCATGTATATATGTATGTATATATATATATATGCATGTATGTATGTATATATATATATATACTACTGTATGTCTGTATACATATATGTATGTACGTATACATTCTTATATTTAAGTATCAGCCGTACTAAGAGTGACAAATGACATTTTTTTTTTTCCATTTATATTTATCTCTCTCTCTCTATATATATATATAACGAAGGAAATGTGGTAAGGAACCAGGTGGACCATAACGCACCAAAGTACTCAATACTTAGGGTAGTAGAGTAGGTAATAGGAACGAGTAGGACCCCGACGGCTGAGCTCAAGCCGTTTCGACGGCTAATTCTGAATTAGCCGTCGAAACGGCTTGAGCTCAGCCGTCGGGGTCCTACTCGTTCCTATATATATATATATATATATATATATATATATATATATATATATTAGGTATAGGATTATCCAAGATGTAGTGATGGTTAATTACTACACTGGATATGGTTGACGTACGGTAAGAGGTTACTCTACGAGTTATGGAAGAATTGTTCAAGAAACTTAGTTCCTGATCCTTCAGTATTCCGGAGTGTATATAAAGAATGAATAATAACAGGTAGACATCATAAAAAGGTAGTTTATTCCGTGTGCTTACAAGTGTTTCCACGGTGGTGCTGCAGCCTAGTTCCGCTACGTGCAAATTCACAAGTATTTGCAGAACTCGAATATCCAATGCTGTGACCACTGTTTCCTCAGAGCAGAATGGTAAATATACAATGTAAAAACCCTTAAGTGGGGTTGTTGGGGAAGATAGAGTGGAACAGGAAGAGAGAAAAAAGTAGGGAAGAAGGAGAGAGAAGGAAAGATATGCAGGGGTTGGAGAAGTAGGAGAGAGTGGCTCGTAGATATCTTAATCAAAATGTTATGGTAGCGGTTTTATTAGTTACTTTTGGAGAGATGCGTAGATAGTTGAGGTCGGAATTATTTATTGCCCCAGAGGGCAGGTTCATAAATGTTGAGAGGGAGGTAGGTCAAAGGTGAGAGAGAGAGAGTGTAATGGATGTAGAGAGAGATATATAGGTAGAGAGGGGACAGATAAATATGTGTGGTGAGTGAACTTTTGGTTTTGTAGTAGTATTCTAGGAGTTGTACTGAGTTACCATGTATAGTGATAAGCAGTGTATTGTCTTGTAGTGTGGGGGGAAGAGAAGGTTGTTAGCTAGAAAGTGGTGTTGTAGTTACGGGTTCGAATGTTAAGTTATTTTATAGTGAGAGAATTTAGCTTTTAGTTTGTGGTTGCACTATAATGATCGTTCAATTCTATCGTTAAGTAGTTTGTTTTTGGATTTTAGTATGTAAAATAGCTCAAGGTTACATAACCTGCAGTACTTCAAACCACTCCGATATGCATTTGCGCTGGAAAGTATATCCCATTTTAAGGTGAACTGTTGGTTGTGTTCACGGAGTTGCCAGGTCTTGTTGGCGAGCGTGGTCACAAAACGGTGATTCTGATGTTTGATTGAGAATCGATGACGGTACCAGCGAGATTTAAACGATGTGGTGGTAGATCCGATATAATACCATTTCTGGTCGTCCGATTCAACCGTGCATTGGTAAACAATGTTGGACTTTAGGCATTCATTCTGCAATGGACATCTTTCAGGTAGATGGCAGTTACATGCTTTGTTGTGGGTAGCGGGTATACCATGGATAGGTTGTGATAGCGGTACAGGTGGGTTGTGCAATACCCGTCTCCCATTTAGTGGTTGGGAGGCAGATATTGCGTTCTGCCCATCTGTTACTAAAATGTTTTGTTTTGTAGAGTTGTTTAATTGCCTTAAGTTAAGTTTTTTTATGTATGCTTCAAGGTTTGGTGCCGTGGAGTATGATAGTCTAATAGTTTTGGAGTTCAGAATTTTGCTGTACTTATGGGAACTAGGGAAGTGTTTATTGATTAATTTAAAGAATGAAAGAGATAGTTTTGTACTAATCGAGGCATTAAAAATAGGATTATACCAGATATACTTTCTACAACGTGATTTATTTGGTGGTGATCTTCTATTATTAGTATGTCTGGTAGTACAGTGTGTGTGTGCTTGTGTTTTAGTCCCCCGGTTACGTATACCTTGATTACGTGTAGAGCTATGCGTGTTGT
Source organism: Eledone cirrhosa (assembly GCA_964016885.1). Classification (NCBI taxonomy): domain Eukaryota; kingdom Metazoa; phylum Mollusca; class Cephalopoda; order Octopoda; family Eledonidae; genus Eledone; species Eledone cirrhosa. The sequence continues at coordinate 289,862,134 of OZ024740.1, forward strand.
GGAAATTACTATCGATGTATTCTATTGTATCCCGGTGGTCAGCATTCCTTAATGCATTATTGTAGTATTCAGCATGTTCGCTAAAAATATCAGAGTTAGACGATAGGCGAGAGATTCTAAGAGAAATACTCCGGGGAACTGATTTGATCATGGAGAGTGGGTGGTTAGAGTTAAAGTCAATATACGTGAGGTTCTCATTTACCTTGTGGAAGGGTCGTATCTGTCCGGTATTTAAATTAAGAGTTACGTCCAGAAAGTTTACTACCTTAAGATTGTATTCGTATGTTATTTTTAGACCCAGTTCACTAAAAGATTTTCTAATATTTTTCCGTAGCCTTTCAAGATTTTGGTTATTCAAGTTATTAACTAATAAGAGCCCGTCATCTCTGTATATCCCCCCCTGTAGATTACTAAATCTACTATGTAATATGTGGGCTATGTAAATTCCCACGAGATCCGTGACCTCCGCCGAGTCGTTGGAACCCATGGTAATATCGAAATTTGTGGGTCTGTCCTTACGTTCCCAGTAGCAGTTATCGAACTTAATAATGGTTTTTCTAGCCTCGAGAATAATATTAATTTCGTCCTCCGTTAGGTCGGAATTGGCCTTAGCAAACGATAGGGCCTTACGTAAAGTGCTTGGTGAGATGGAAGAGTAGTATTCGTCTATGTCAAATTGTATAAACTTAGATTTATTCTTATTCTTAACATTATTAAACCAGCGAATTGCTTCGCTAGTGTTGCCCCATAATTTAATTTTAATTTTCTTTTTCACTTGAGTTATTACTCTGTCAAGTATATGTTTACTAATTTTCCCTATGTCTGATTTAGAAGGGCATATAAGTCTAATCTTAGGGTTAGAGTCAAAATTTACCTTATGGTCCTTCAGGTTGAAGGTGGGGGTGGCGGGTATAATCGGCTCGGTTCTATCGTCTATCTTGAGATTCTTTACCACTTTGTATGCCTCGTTGTTAATATTTGCTAGCGTAGTTTCATTTGTTTTTCTATATTTTTTGTGTAGTTCGTTGCGTATGAAGTTATTATACGTATCGATATCCATGGTATACACGTTAGAAGTCTTGTCAGCTTTCACAACAATTCCATTGGTATTTTGCAATCTTCGGAGTAGTGCTTTCATGTTGTTCTGCAGCTCATTATTTCTATGTCTGTTGAACTTAATGTTCATGGTAGTTTTCAATAAGTCCTGTTCGAAAGCTTCGAGGTGAGGGTTTGTAGGTGGGTTTTTACATGATTTAAAACCATATGATTCAGACGAGTGACTGGCGCGTCCTTTATCGAAGTGGAAAGCTTTCCATCGTACACGCCGAATGAAGTCGTTACTGCGTTGAATCATACTGAGAATATATTCCCTTTTGTTAGGTATAGGTATGTTTTTAAGTGACATACCTATATGATGCCTTTCCATATTAATGCCGTGTGTCGGTGTGGTTGCTCAACTGTGTAGGAGGCGATTATTAGGTATAGGATTATCCAAGATGTAGTGATGGTTAATTACTACACTGGATATG
>OZ024740.1:289873662-289876162 GCA_964016885.1 Eledone cirrhosa
ATGGCGAAATAGGTTGTATGGTGGACAAGGTTGAAAGGGCTGAGGTCAGACACCTTTCTCTCCGGCCAACAACTGATTCTTTTTTTCAAATACCACTTTGAAAGGAGAATCAGGATGGAGAGAGAGGTGCTGTACCCCAGTAAGTTTTATGAAAGGTGGGTGAAAGTGGCGAGAATGGCCCGGGTGAATGGGCCTTCTCTCTATATCAGCCTGTAGGTTGAGGAAAAGGAGGAGGAGAGGAAGGGAGTACAAACTCTTCGTACTCCTGGAGATGAGGGTTGCACATTTCTTCGAGGGCATGTGTTACCCATATAAACTGTCTCCCTCTATTGGGGAAAATCGACTAACTTTTTAAATTCCATCTGTGATAACATTTTACACGTTTTTATTGTATGTAAACTTCCCCCTTTGTATTTGTCCCCTTATTTTGTGCCCCTGTGGCTAATAAAGAAATATATCTATCTATCTTGCTCTCTCCCCCACTCTCTCTCTCTCCATATATATATATATATAGGAAAATGTTCAAGGCCCCGACGGCAGAGCTCAAGCCGTTTCGACGGTTGTTGAAACGGTTTGAGTTCTGCCGTCAGTGTCTTGAACATTTTCCTACTACCCACTCTACTAACCTCAGTATTTAGTACTCTGGTGCGTTATGGTCCACCTGGTTCCTTACCACACTTCCTTCGTTATATATATATATAATAGTTTTGCGAGGTTTTTGATATGAAAATATTGTTATACTTGGGGAGGGTCATATTTGTGTAATAATATTGCCAGAATTAATAACAGAATAGCACCACTGACGATGTTGCAGATGTGCAACGAAAGAACTTTGTTAGACTATATATTTGTGTTTGTGTCTATATTGTATCTGTATTTTTGACCGTTGCTCAGTCAATGGTAACATTGAGGACCGAATAAATTAAATTAACCGATATAAAAGACATAGAAGCGAAAACCAACAAAACAGTGGTGCTGTTATTAATTCTGGCAATAAAATCCAGAAATAGCTGTCGAAACGGCTTGAGCTCTACCGTCAGGGTTAAACATTTTCCTATTACCCACTCTACTACCCCAAGTATTGAGTACTCTGGTACGTTATGGTCCATCTGGTTCTTTACCACACTTCCTTCGTTATATATATATATATATATATATATATATATATATATTTATATTTATATACAGGAGGAAGTTTAGTAAAATCGAAGCTTTAGCTGTGGCCAAGCAAAGTCGACCTACAATAAGGAATGAGTTAGCAAGGCATTCAATGAGGGTAGGTCCTTAGAGTAATAACATACGTTTAAATAGTTTGACAAATTGAAAATTGCGGTAGGCAAAACCCAACCACACAATACCAAAGTAACGAAAGAACTAACAGAACTGGACAAAGTGTTTCTATGAATCCGAAATCATCTATCCAACTTACGAAACACGTAAGCTTGTGGTATTCCATGATCGAACAGGTGATTCATTTCATCAACAGGGATTCCGTTCTACTGCCTCAAACTGGTGTGAACAAACTAAACGCGACCGCTACAGTAGACAGCCTTCAAACATTTCGTTCTCACGTGTTATTTCCAACAAGGGAAGTAACCTCCGGTTTTTGGCGGGTAAATTCAAAGTGTTAACAAAGGAAAGAATCTTTCCGCTCAACATTCCGAGTAAAAGCTCTCAACTAGAATTGTATTAAACAAACACAAATAATTACCCAATTAACAGAATTGTCCAATTAAATTAATTAGTTAATTATTAAATCTAGGAGAAAATAATACAAGTGGAAGCTTAGTAAAGTCGACCTACAATAATATATATATATTGTTATACTATGGGAGGGTCACTCTACCAATAAAAACACGCACTTGTTGGTTTTCATTTCGATTTATTATAAACTTCGGGTCGGTTAGTTCAATAACCGGATGGTTGTTTATTTGTTTATTTGTTTATTGCCAACGCTCTTTCGTCACACATTCTGTGACCTCTTCAGTGGCTAATTTGCTATTTTGTGTCTCTCCTTTGTTCTGTCCTACAGTGTCTTGATGGTGTAGGTCAAACAAAAGCGAGACACAATGGAGAGACACAAAAGAACAAAATAATCCCTGAGGAGGTCACAGAATGTGTTACGAAATAGCTTTGACAATATTTGTTTCAACACGTGTTCTCAGATAAGAAACGTTGCAAATCAAATACAAAACCGAATATATATATATATATATATATATATATATATATATATATATATATATATATATATATATATATATATATATAATATAATATATATATATATATATATATATATATATATATATATATATATATATATATATATATATATAATATATATATCATATTATATTATATATATATATATATATGCGTGTGTGTGTAGTGCAAGAGTGTAATGGGAATACACGCTCACACGCACACACGCACACACACGAACAAATATATATATATATAATTATATATATACACATATATATATATATATATATAT
>OZ024740.1:289881162-289918344 GCA_964016885.1 Eledone cirrhosa
TGGTGGCTGTTGTTGATGGTGGAGGTGTTGGTAGTTGTTGTTGATGGCGGTCAAGGTGTCGGTGGTTGTTGTTGATGTTGGAGGTGGTGGTGGCTGTTGTTCATTATGTAGGTGTTGGTGGGTGTTGTTGATGGAGGAGGTGTCAGTGGCCGTTGTTGATGGAGGAGGTGTTGCTAGCTGTTGTTGATGGTGGAGGTCTTGGTAGCTGTTGTTGATGGTGGAGGTGTTGGTAGCTGTTCTTGATGGAGGAGGTGTTGGTAGCTGTTGTTGTTGATGGTGGAGGTGTTGGTAGATGTTGTTGTTGATGGTGGAGATGTTGGTAGCTGTTGTTGATGGAGGAGGTGTTGGTAGCTGTTGTTGTTGATGGTGGTGGTGCTGGTAGCTGTTGTTGATGGAGGAGGTGTTAGTAGCTGTTGTTGTTGATGGTGGAGGTGTTGGTGGCTGTTGTTGACGGTGGAGATGTTGGTCGCTGTTGTTGTTGATGGCGGATGTGTTTGTTGCTGTCGGTGATAGTGGTGGAGGTGTTGGTGGGAGTTGTTGGAGGTGGAGGTGTTGGTGGATGATTTTGTTGATGCTGGAGGTCTTGGTGGCTGATGTTGATGATGGCGGTGTTGGTGTCTGTTGTTGATGATGGTGGTGTAGGTGGCTGTTGTTGATGGTGGAGGTGTTGGTGGGTGTTGTTGATGGTGGAGGTGTTGGTGTTTGTTGTTGATGGTGGTGGTGTTGGTGGCTGTTGTTGATGGTGGAGGTGTTAGTTGCTGTTGTTGATGGTGGAGGTGTTGGTGGCTTTTGTTGATGGTGGAGGTGTTGATGGCTGTTCTTGATGGTGGAGGTGTTGGTGGCTGTTGTGGGTGATGGTGGAGGTGTTGGTGGCTGTTGTTGGTGATGGTGGTGTTGTTGGTGGCTGTTGTTGATGGAAAAGGTGTTGGTAGCAGTGGTTTTTGATGGTGGAGGTGTTAGTTGCTGTTGTTGATGGTAGAGGTGTTGGTGGCTTTTGTTGATGGTGGGGGTGTTGGTGGCTTTTGTTGATGGTGGAGGTGTATGTGGATGTTGTTCATGGTGGAGGTGTTGGTGGCTGTTGTTGATTATGGAGGTGTTGTTAGCTGTTGTTGATGATAGTGGAGATGTCAGTGGCCGTTGTTGATGGTGGAGGTGTTGGTAGCTGTTGTTGATGGAGGAGGTGTTGGTAGCTGTTGTTGATGGAGGATGTGTTGGTAGCTGTTGTTGTTGATGGTGGAGGTGTTGGTGGCAGTTGTTGATGGAGGAGGTGTTGGTAGCTGTTGATGATAGTGGAGGTGTCAGTGGCCGTTGTTGATGGTGGAGGTGTTACTGCCTGTTGTTGATGGAGGAGGTGTTGGTAGCTGTTGTTGTTGATGGTGGAGGTGTTGGTGGCTGTTGTTGATGGTGGTGGTGTTGGTGGTTTTTATTGATGGTGGAGGTGTAGGTGTTTGTTGTTGACGGTGGAGATGTTGGTCGCTGTTGTTGTTGATGGTGGAGGTGTTTGTGGCTGGCGGTGATGGTGGTGGAGGTGTTGGTGGGAATTGTTGGTGGTGGAGGTTTTGGTGGATGGTTTTGCTGATGATGGAGATGTTGGTGGTTGTTGTTGTTTTATGGTGGAGGTGTTGGTCGCTGTTGTTGTTGATGGTGGAGGTGTTGGTAGCTGTTGTTGTTGATGGTGGAGGTGTTGGTCGCTGTTGTTGTTGATGGTGGAGGTGTTGGTAGCTGTTGTTGTTGATGGTGGAGGTGTTGGTAGCTGTTGTTGATGGTGGAGGTGTTGGTGTCTGTTGATGATGTTGGCGGTGTTGGTGTCTGTTGTTGATGGTGGTGGTGTTGCTGGCTGTTGTTGATGGTGGAGGTGATGGTGTCTGTTGATGATGGTGGTGGTGTTGGTGGCTGTTGTTGATGGTGGAAGTGTTGGTGTCTGTTGTTGATGGTGGTGGTGTTGGTGGCTGTTGTTGATGGTGGTGGAGGTTTTGGTGGATGATTTTGCTGATGATGGAGATGTTGGTCTTTGTTGTTGTTGTTGATGGTGGAGGTGTTGGTCGCTGTTGTTTTTGATGGCGGAGGTGTTGGTTGCTGTTGTTGTTGATGGTGGAGGTGTTGGTAGCTGTTGTTGTTGATGGTGGAGGTGTTGGTAGCTGTTGTTGTTGATGGTGGACGTGTTGGTGTTTGTTGCTGTTGATGATGGAGGTGTTGGTGTTTGTTGTTGTTGACGGTGGAGGTGTTGGTGGCTTTTGTTGATGGTGGAGGTGTTGGTGGCTTTTGTTGTTGATGCTGGAGGTGTTGGTGGCTGCTGTTGATGGTGGTGGTGTTGGTGGCTGCTGTTGATGGTGGAGGTGTTGGTGGCTGTTGTTGATGGTGGTGGTGCTAGTGGCTGTTTTTGATGGTGGTGGTGTTGGTGGCTGTTGTTGATGGTGGTGGTGTTGGTGGTTGTTGTTGTTGATGCTGGAGGTGTTGGTGTCTGATGTTGATGGTGGTGGTGTTGGTGGCTGTTTTTGATGGTGGTGGTGTTGGTGGCTGTTGTTGATGGCGGTGGTGTTGGTGGCTGTTGTTGTTGATGCTGGAGGTGTTGGTGTCTGTTGTTGATGGTGGTGGAGGTGTTGGTGGCTGTTGTTGATGGTGGAGGATTTGGTGGAAGTTGTTGATGTTGCAGGTGTTGGTGGCTGTTGTTGATGGTGGTGATGGTGTTTGTGGTTGTTGTTGTTGATGGTGGAGGTGTTGGTGTCTGTTGTTGTTGATGTTGGAGGTGTAGGTGTTGTTGTTAATGGTGGAGGTGTTGGTGGCTGTAGCCTCTACATTTGTTGTTAAAGGCTGTTTTTTTATGTTAGTAGCAGTGATGTTAGATTTAGTAGCAATGGTGGTGGTGATGGTATTGCTTGTTATTTCTGTTCGTGCTGGTAGTAGTTAGTATTAGGGGAGTGGTGCTGGTAGAGGCTATGGCTACTCTTACTGGTAGCGTTGTTTTTGTTGCTGCTGGTGTTGATGGCTGCAATTTTGGCAGTGACATTCTTTTTGTTAGTGGTTGTGACAGCAGTGATGTAGTGGTATGACGGCAGTGGTATAATGGTAAGGTTTGGCAATGACGGGTGGTGTTCTGGTGGTAGCGGAAATGATGGCAGAACTTAATGATATACTTGATGGCAGTGGTGGCCTTAGTGGTGGTTTTAGGTGGTGTGCATTTGTTTTCGTTTAACACTAGATCAATTCTGACCGAGAAGACGTATGATGAAAGGCATTCCAGCTGTGACTATTCCGTTTGTTTCATATAGGAATCGATCTTAGGACTACAAGTAGGGTGATATTTGAGGGTGATTTGGTTACTATTAGAATATGGTGTGGTTACGTAGAATACTACTCGTTGACTAATGGCTCATGTAATGGTGGTATATGGCTTTTGTTAAACCCAAGATTAGCTTTCATTAAACAGAATTATGTTCAAATAGCGTTCCAGCCGTGACTAACCCGTCATTTTACTATGCGCAGGGAACTCTGGACCAATTTGTTCAACGTATCTTGTTTTAAAGCGTAATTCGAGGGAGATTAGGTGATTATTTTAATCAAATCTAATCACCATGTAGAGGCTCTCAAGGTGGCTCACGCTGTATATATGTCTGTATGGGGTGGGGGTGGGGTGGGGGTATGATTAATTTTGTTGTTTAACCTAGAGTTCTGTCTCATAGATCAAACGATATTCTAGCCGCCAATTATATACCATAATATATAAATATTTAAAGCTAAAAACACCTGCTTGTAGCATGACACCAAATATTCGATAAAAACACAGAACCTTTATGCGGCCTGTCATATATCAATAGAAAAAAACTAACCAATTGTCTGATCGGACCAAGAAAACAATGTTTTTACTTATCTTTCCATTACAGACTTTATCTGCCATTAGCAACTCCTATCAGAAGTAAGGGAGATTTGAACTCTGTACACATATAACTGGGTCAGGTACTGCAAAATATCCTGTCCAACTCATTAACGGTTTCGTTGATCCATCGCCCTTAGAGTGTTATTTTATTTATTGACTCCGAAAGGCAGGTCCAGTGCAACCTACACGATAAAGTGGGAAGCGTTCGTGGATAAGGAAGTCATGATCAGATATGCAGATACTATTGCATCCAATTTTAGAGAACTCCTTGAGCTAACTGAGGACTTTGAGATAGAGTGGAGTTGCTCAGCACAACAGTTTCTGCTTCAGTTGTTAAATACTACGGACAAAAGACGTTTGGTGGGGCACCAGATGGCAGGAGGATCCCTTGGTTAAATCAAGAGATCAAAGATGACATCCTAGCAAGGAAGGAGACCTATAAAGCTTGGCTTACTTGCTGAACAAGCAGGCACGAAGAACTAAAGCAAAGAGAGTAAAGGTGTCCAAGGTTAAAACATGGGAGGACTTTGGGTGAAGCTGGAATCCGACGTCAGATCAGCAAATAAAGTGTTCTGGCAGACCATTCACTGACTATGTAATAAGAAGTCCCCCTTCATACCTGCTACAGGAACGTGTTTGGGGCTCTCCACTCTTCAGAGAGCTGCATCTTCGCGAGGGGGGAGAGAATACTTTGCTGATCTCCTAAACCCGAACATAACAGTATCTCCTGATGTACATATGGTACATCTGGGAGGCTGAGGTCACAAGAGCAGTTAAAGAGCTCAAATGTGGCACGGCCGCTGGGGAAGATGAAATCTGGCCCTAGATGTTAAAAGCCTTAAATAGAGGAGGTATTTGGCTGACTCGTGTGTGCCGGGTGGCCTGGATCTCTTGAAAGGTACCTAAACAATGGCAATCGGAAGTGATAATCCCAATTTTCAAAAAGGGAGACAAGAGAGATTGTTCCAATTACAGAGGGATCTCCTTGTTAAGCCCCTCCTCCAGTAAAGTCTATGATAAGTGTCTGGCAAAGGGATGTATGGAAATGATCGAGTCCAAGCTTGCTGATAAACAGTGCAGTTTTCGACGGTCAGTTTCTTGCTGCCTTGATGTCTGTATAGGAATGCCCAAGTATTTGTGTTCAGATAAATGGTGCTAAATCAAAGCCGTTCAATGTGGGGGTCGGACTCCACCAAGAGGGAATACTGTCCCTCCTCTTGTTCATTATTTTCATGAACAGGATTGATATGTGCAGCCGGGTTGGAAGTGATATCACGACTGGTGGATGTAAAATCAGTCGGTAGGAATTTGCTGACGACATGGTATTACTTAACTCGACAGAAGGTATTCTCTGACTTGGACTTGATAGGCTTGATGCCAGATGCTGCATGGTTGGAATGAAAATCAGTGCTACGAAAACTGAGATACTCATCCTCTCAAAGAAGCCTTCGCAGTGCACTCTACATGTAAATGGAGTTCTACTGAAGCAGGTGGAGAAGTCCAAGTATCTCGGGACCATGTTCACGAATGACGGGCGGCAGGAGGCTGAAGTAAGTGCAAGAATTGCAGGATATGGTAATCAGAAGAAGGGAAGTAGGTATAAAAGCAAAAATAACTATATTAAATTTAGTAATCGGGCCAACTCTTACCGAATTGAGAGAACACAGCTCAGATATTACGGACATGTGGTTATAACGTATCAGGAAAGAATCACTGGACAGGTGTTATGGGCAAGAAGAAGAAGAAGAAGAAGAAGAGGCAACGTTAACCTCGTCGGTATTTGAAATCAGAGCGCATTAAACCAGAACCAATACCGAGGCATTTAATCTGATGTTCTAACAATTCGCCAATATGATGCAAATCCCTACCATCATAACACTCCTTGACGTTTTTAAAAATGCAAGATATATAGAAAAAGACAGGATGTTCAGAGTCGGAACGCCTTTGCTCCTAGGTCAACTTAATCAAAGCTGACTTGGAACTAAGCAACAGCAATCACATATTTTTATGAAGTAGTCATGAGATATGGTAAGACTTTTTATATAATCTAATCGGAAGAAAAAATATGCGTCCTATAAATTATAAAATCACTCACAAGTTTCGAACGCATTACATGGTCTTGAGCAAGTGTCATTTACCATAGCATCGTGTTGACCCATGACTTGTGAGTGAAACTGAGGAGACGGAAACTGTCTGGAAGCTTGATGGGTAGACTGTGCATGTAATTGTTACATTCTGTGTCACACTAAACCTCACTAAGAATTACGTTAGGTGCATACAAATTTGGTGAATGCTCAGCTACTTACACGTGAGCTACACAAGCAGGCTGTTTCGATGATCAAAGATTGAAATACTCATCGTCCAAACCGACCGAAGTGCATTCTAAAATCCTTCCAAGACATGCTATATTGATGTAGTTAAAATTAAAATTTAAATTCTGTAAGTTGATGTCTGTAGGGGGAAATCATTTTAGATAGTTGCTGTTCTTGTGGGAAATGATTGTGCAATGTGTTATTGTCCTTTAGTCGTAAGTCAACCATAATTGAGTATATTTATGATGAAAAATATTCTAGCCATGAACTTTCCATTGTTTTAGGGTATGTATGGCTACATTATTGAATGTGCCCTTTATTTAAGACGTTGGATGAGATTTGAGAGAGATTTCGCAAAAGAAAAGTATTTAAAGCGGGTATATTTTAAAGATGAACAAAATATGGACGATTACAGAAGTTACGGGAAAATGGTGGTATCGCTGGTTGCGATGACATGCTGATTGCTAGTTTAGACAGAGGTTGTAGTAGTAGCAGTAGTAGTAGTAGTAGTAGTAGTAAAGAAGAAACAGGTAATTTGTGGGCCTACGCTTGTGGTTGTATTGTCATCGTGATGGATATGCGCATACTGATAGGAAATAGATTTATTCGAGAATCGATGCGTGGTGTAGCAGTCGGCTAAGCAGGCGATTAAAATTTGCTCATTGATGTTCAATGTAGAACCGATATTATCAGATATTAAACTCTGTAGTATATGAGAGCAAACATCAGAATCCATAAAATATATTGCTACAATCAGACTCACGTTATATATAAAGCAGCTGAATAAATATTAAAGAAACTGGCAGTGTCAAATATAACAAACATCAATCAGAACGAGTTGTAAATAATAACCAAAAACTAGTATGGATATAGATAAATAGCACTGTAATATATATCGACATACCCTTATATATGACAATTTTACTTTGAACTGTTCATGATGATAGTGAGTGTTGTTGTTAACCGGTATTGTTAATGATGTTAGTGATAGAAATTGGGTTAGTGTTAATAATGGTGTTAGTGGTGGTGATTTGTTGGTGGAAATGATGGCGGTGATGGTGTTAGGGGTGGTGCTTGTGATGATGTTGGCGTCGGTGTGTTGTTGATGATATTGGTGCAAGTGTTAGTGGTGGTGTTTGTGGTGGTGCTGGTGTTAGTGGTGGTGTTTGTGGTGGTGTTGGTGTTAGTGGTGGTGTTAGTGGTGGTGCTGGTGTTAGTGGTGGTGTTTGTGATGTTGTTGTCGTCGGTGTGTTGTTGATGATATTGGTGCTGGTGTTAGTGGTGGTGTTTGTGGTGGTGCTGGTGTTAGTGGTGGTGTTTGATGTTGTGGTGCTTGTGGTGGTGTTGTCGTCGGTGTGTTGTTGATGATATTGGTGCTGGTGTTAGTGGTGGTGTTTGTGGTGGTGCTGGTGTTAGTGGTGGTGTTTGTGGTGGTGCTGGTGTTAGTGGTGGTGTTTGTGGTGGTGCTGGTGTTAGTGGTGGTGTTAGTGGTGGTGCTGGTGTTAGTGGTGGTGTTAGTGGTGGTGCTTGTGTTAGTGGTGGTGTTTGTGATGTTGTTGTCGTCGGTGTGTTGTTGATGATATTGGTGCTGGTGTTAGTGGTGGTGTTTGAGGTGGTGGTGCTTGTGATGTTGTTGTCGTCGGTGTGTTGTTGATGATATTGGTGCTGGTGTTAGTGGTGGTGTTTGTGATGTTGTTGTCGTCGGTGTGTTGTTGATGATATTGGTGCTGGTGTTAGTGGTTGTGTTTGTGATGTTGTTGTCGTCGGTGTGTTGTTGATGATATTGGTGCTGGTGTTAGTGGTGGTGTTTGTGGTGGTGCTGGTGTTAGTGGTGGTATTTGTGGTGGTGCTGGTGTTAGTGGTGGTATTTGTGGTGGTGCTGGTGTTGGTGTATTGTTGGGGATGATGTTGGTGATAGTGCTGGTTACGAAATTGGTGATGGTATTAGTAGGGTTTGAGGTGGTGATAGCGATAGCGGTGTGATTTATATCGGTGTTAGTATTGGTGTTGATAATAGTGTTAGCGTTTGTGTTATTGATAGTGTTATCAGTAACATTAGTTGTGGGCTTAATGGTGATATTGCTGTTAGTAGTGCTGTTTGAGTTAGTTTAGTAATGATGTTGTTGGTAGTGTTAGTGGAAGCGTTGTGTTCCCGGGAGTTATAGTTAGGGAGTATTAGTAGTGATAAATATGCTGGTGAAATGTGTGATTTTAGTGTTTCAGGTGTGTCGGTAGTGAAAACTGATGGTTTCGCAATCGTGAGGTTGCGAGATCGATTCCCAGACTGGGTGATGCGTTATATCATTTATTTCACGTTACTTCATCTGTCAGGTATATAGTATCAGCAATTGAAAGACTAATGGAAACATTATTTCCTTGGTCCGATTTGACGAGCGAATGAGGTTTGGAATTTTATCGATCGATCCCTTCTTTTCCCTTGTGGTATTAGCGAGGGTGAAGGTGGTGTTGACGGCGGCGGTTGTGTTAATGTTAGGGGTGTTGATGTTGCTAATGTTTAGAGATTTTAATAAGTTAGTTGCGGTAATTGTGGTATAATTATGATGGTGTTTGTGTTGGTAATGGTGTTGGTGGTGATGTTGGTTATAGTGTCAGAGGTGGTGTTTGTATTGGTAATGGTGTTGGTGGTGATGTTGGTTATAGTGTCAGAGGTGGTGTTTGTATTGGTAATGGTGTTGGTGGTGATGTTGGTTATAGTGTCAGAGATGGTGATTGTATTGGTAATGGTGTTGGTGGTGATGTTGGTTATAGTGTCAGAGGTGGTGTTTGTATTGGTAATGGTGTTGGTGGTGATGTTGGTAATAGTGTCAGAGGTGGTGTTTGTATTGGTAATGGTGTTGGTGGTGATGTTGGTAATAGTGTCAGATGTGGTGTTGTATTGGTAATGGTGTTGGTGGTGATGTTGGTAATAGTGTCAGAGGTGGTGTTTGTATTGGTAATGGTGTTGGTGGTGATGTTGGTTATAGTGTCAGAGATGGTGATTGTATTGGTAATGGTGTTGGTGGTGATGTTGGTTATAGTGTCAGAGGTGGTGTTTGTGTTGGTAATGGTGTTGGTGGTGATGTTGTTATAGTGTCAGAGGTGGTGTTTGTATTGGTGATGGTGTTGGTGGTGATGTTGGTAATAGTGTCAGAGGTGGTGTTTGTATTGGTAATGGTGTTGGTGGTGATGTTGGTAATAGTGTCAGAGGTGGTGTTTGTATTGGTGATGGTGTTGGTGGTGATGTTGGTAATAGTGTCAGAGGTGGTGTTTGTATTGGTAATGGTGTTGGTGGTGATGTTGGTAATAGTGTCAGAGGTGGTGTTTGTATTGGTAATGGTGTTGGTGGTGATGTTGGTTATAGTGTCAGAGGTGGTGTTTGTATTGGTAATGGTGTTGGTGGTGATGTTGGTAATAGTGTCAGAGGTGGTGTTTGTATTGGTAATGGTGTTGGTGGTGATGTTGGTAATAGTGTCAGAGGTGGTGTTTGTATTGGTGATGGTGTTGGTGGTGATGTTGGTAATAGTGTCAGAGGTGGTGTTTGTATTGGTAATGGTGTTGGTGGTGATGTTGGTAATAGTGTCAGAGGTGGTGTTTGTATTGGTAATGGTGTTGGTGGTGATGTTGGTTATAGTGTCAGAGGTGGTGTTTGTATTGGTAATGGTGTTGGTGGTGATGTTGGTAATAGTGTCAGAGGTGGTGTTTGTATTGGTAATGGTGTTGGTGGTGATGTTGGTAATAGTGTCAGAGGTGGTGTTTGTATTGGTAATGGTGTTGGTGGTGATGTTGGTTATAGTGTCAGAGGTGGTGTTTGTATTGGTAATGGTGTTGGTGGTGATGTTGGTTATAGTGTCAGAGGTGGTGTTTGTATTGGTGATGGTGTTGGTGGTGATGTTGGTTATAGTGTCAGAGGTGGTGTTTGTATTGGTAATGGTGTTGGTGGTGATGTTGGTAATAGTGTCAGAGGTGGTGTTTGTATTGGTGATGGTGTTGGTGGTGATGTTGGTTATAGTGTCAGAGATGGTGTTTGTATTGGTGATGGTGTTGGTGGTGATGTTGGTAATAGTGTCAGAGATGGTGTTTGTATTGGTAATGGTGTTGGTGGTGATGTTGGTTATAGTGTCAGAGGTGGTGTTTGTATTGGTAATGGTGTTGGTGGTGATGTTGGTAATAGTGTCAGAGATGGTGTTTGTATTGGTAATGGTGTTGGTGGTGATGTTGGTTATAGTGTCAGAGATGGTGTTTGTATTGGTGATGGTGTTGGTGGTGATGTTGGTAATAGTGTCAGAGATGGTGTTTGTATTGGTAATGGTGTTGGTGGTGATGTTGGTTATAGTGTCAGAGATGGTGTTTGTATTGGTGATGGTGTTGGTGGTGATGTTGGTAATAGTGTCAGAGATGGTGTTTGTATTGGTAATGGTGTTGGTGGTGATGTTGGTTATAGTGTCAGAGGTGGTGTTTGTATTGGTAATGGTGTTGGTGGTGATGTTGGTTATAGTGTCAGAGGTGGTGTTTGTATTGGTAATGGTGTTGGTGGTGATGTTGGTTATAGTGTCAGAGGTGGTGTTTGTATTGGTAATGGTGTTGGTGGTGATGTTGGTTATAGTGTCAGAGATGGTGTTTGTATTGGTGATGGTGTTGGTGGTGATGTTGGTAATAGTGTCAGAGATGGTGTTTGTATTGGTAATGGTGTTGGTGGTGATGTTGGTTATAGTGTCAGAGGTGGTGATTGTATTGGTGATGGTGTTGGTGGTGATGTTGGTTATAGTGTCAGAGGTGGTGTTTGTATTGGTGATGGTGTTGGTGGTGATGTTGGTTATAGTGTCAGAGATGGTGTTTGTGTTGGTAATGGTGTTGGTGGTGATGTTGGTAATAGTGTCAGAGATGGTGTTTGTATTGGTAATGGTGTTGGTGGTGATGTTGGTTATAGTGTCAGAGGTGGTGTTTGTATTGGTAATGGTGTTGGTGGTGATGTTGGTTATAGTGTCAGAGGTGGTGTTTGTATTGGTAATGGTGTTGGTGGTGATGTTGGTAATAGTGTCAGAGATGGTGATTGTATTGGTGATGGTGTTGGTGGTGATGTTGGTAATAGTGTCAGAGATGGTGATTGTATTGGTAATGGTGTTGGTGGTGATGTTGGTAATAGTGTCAGAGATGGTGATTGTATTGGTAATGGTGTTGGTGGTGATGTTGGTTATAGTGTCAGAGGTGGTGTTTGTATTGGTAATGGTGTTGGTGGTGATGTTGGTTATAGTGTCAGAGGTGGTGATTGTATTGGTAATGGTGTTGGTGGTGATGTTGGTTATAGTGTCAGAGGTGGTGTTTGTATTGGTAATGGTGTTGGTGGTGATGTTGGTAATAGTGTCAGAGATGGTGTTTGTATTGGTAATGGTGTTGGTGGTGATGTTGGTAATAGTGTCAGAGATGGTGATTGTATTGGTGATGGTGTTGGTGGTGATGTTGGTAATAGTGTCAGAGGTGGTGTTTGTATTGGTAATGGTGTTGGTGGTGATGTTGGTAATAGTGTCAGAGATGGTGTTTGTATTGGTGATGGTGTTGGTGGTGATGTTGGTAATAGTGTCAGAGGTGGTGTTTGTGTTGGAAATGGTGTTGGTGGTGATGTTGGTAATAGTGTCAGAGGTGGTGTTTGTGTTGGTAATGGTGTTGGTGGTGATGTTGGTAATAGTGTCAGAGGTGGTGTTTGTATTGGTGATGGTGTTGGTGGTGATGTTGGTAATAGTGTCAGAGATGGTGTTTGTATTGGTAATGGTGTTGGTGGTGATGTTGGTTATAGTGTCAGAGGTGGTGTTTGTATTGGTAATGGTGTTGGTGGTGATGTTGGTAATAGTGTCAGAGGTGGTGTTTGTATTGGTAATGGTGTTGGTGGTGATGTTGGTTATAGTGTCAGAGGTGGTGATTGTATTGGTAATGGTGTTGGTGGTGATATTGGTAATAGTGTCAGAGGTGGTGATTGTATTGGTAATGGTGTTGGTGGTGATGTTGGTTATAGTGTCAGAGGTGGTGTTTGTATTGGTAATGGTGTTGGTGGTGATGTTGGTAATAGTGTCAGAGGTGGTGTTTGTATTGGTGATGGTGTTGGTGGTGATGTTGGTAATAGTCTCAGAGGTGGTGATTGTATTGGTAATGGTGTTGGTGGTGATGTTGGTAATAGTGTCAGAGGTGGTGTTTGTATTGGTGATGGTGTTGGTGGTGATGTTGGTTATAGTGTCAGAGGTGGTGTTTGTATTGGTAATGGTGTTGGTGGTGATGTTGGTAATAGTGTCAGAGGTGGTGTTTGTATTGGTAATGGTGTTGGTGGTGATGTTGGTAATAGTGTCAGAGGTGGTGTTTGTATTGGTAATGGTGTTGGTGGTGATGTTGGTAATAGTGTCAGAGGTGGTGTTTGTATTGGTAATGGTGTTGGTGGTGATGTTGGTAATAGTGTCAGAGGTGGTGTTTGTATTGGTAATGGTGTTGGTGGTGATGTTGGTAATAGTGTCAGAGGTGGTGTTTGTATTGGTAATGGTGTTGGTGGTGATGTTGGTTATAGTGTCAGAGGTGGTGATTGTATTGGTAATGGTGTTGGTGGTGATGTTGGTTATAGCGTCAGAGATGGTGTTTGTGTTGGTGATGGTGTTGGTGGTGATGTTGGTTATAGTGTCAGAGATGGTGTTTGTATTGGTGATGGTGTTGGTGGTGATGTTGGTAATAGTGTCAGAGGTGGTGTTTGTATTGGTAATGGTAATGGTGTTGGTGGTGATGTTGGTAATAGTGTCAGAGGTGGTGTTTGTATTGGTAATGGTGTTGGTGGTGATGTTGGTAATAGTGTCAGAGGTGGTGTTTGTATTGGTAATGGTGTTGGTGGTGATGTTGGTTATAGTGTCAGAGGTGGTGTTTGTATTGGTAATGGTAATGGTGTTGGTGGTGATGTTGGTAATAGTGTCAGAGGTGGTGTTTGTATTGGTAATGGTGTTGGTGGTGATGTTGGTAATAGTGTCAGAGGTGGTGTTTGTATTGGTGATGGTGTTGGTGGTGATGTTGGTAATAGTGTCAGAGGTGGTGTTTGTATTGGTAATGGTGTTGGTGGTGATGTTGGTAATAGTGTCAGAGGTGGTGTTTGTATTGGTAATGGTGTTGGTGGTGATGTTGGTAATAGTGTCAGAGGTGGTGTTTGTATTGGTAATGGTGTTGGACGTGATGTTGGTAATAGTGTCAGAGGTGGTGTTTGTATTGGTAATGGTGTTGGTGGTGATGTTGGTAATAGTGTCAGAGGTGGTGTTTGTATTGGTAATGGTAATGGTGTTGGTGGTGATGTTGGTAATAGTGTCAGAGGTGGTGTTTGTATTGGTAATGGTGTTGGTGGTGATGTTGGTAATAGTGTCAGAGGTGGTGTTTGTATTGGTAATGGTAATGGTGTTGGTGGTGATGTTGGTAATAGTGTCAGAGGTGGTGTTTGTATTGGTAATGGTGTTGGTGGTGATGTTGGTAATAGTGTCAGAGGTGGTGTTTGTATTGGTAATGGTAATGGTGTTGGTGGTGATGTTGGTAATAGTGTCAGAGGTGGTGTTTGTATTGGTAATGGTGTTGGTGGTGATGTTGGTAATAGTGTCAGAGGTGGTGTTTGTATTGGTAATGGTGTTGGTGGTGATGTTGGTTATAGTGTCAGAGGTGGTGTTTGTATTGGTAATGGTGTTGGTGGTGATGTTGGTTATAGTGTCAGAGATGGTGTTTGTATTGGTAATGGTGTTGGTGGTGATGTTGGTAATAGTGTCAGAGGTGGTGTTTGTATTGGTAATGGTGTTGGTGGTGATGTTGGTAATAGTGTCAGAGGTGGTGTTTGTATTGGTAATGGTGTTGGTGGTGATGTTGGTAATAGTGTCAGAGATGGTGTTTGTATTGGTGATGGTGTTGGTGGTGATGTTGGTAATAGTGTCAGAGGTGGTGTTTGTATTGGTAATGGTGTTGGTGGTGATGTTGGTAATAGTGTCAGAGGTGGTGTTTGTATTGGTAATGGTGTTGGTGGTGATGTGGGTAATAGTGTCAGAGATGGTGTTTGTATTGGTGATGGTGTTGGTGGTGATGTTGGTAATAGTGTCAGAGGTGGTGTTTGTATTGGTAATGGTGTTGGTGGTGATGTTGGTAATAGTGTCAGAGATGGTGTTTGTATTGGTAATGGTGTTGGTGGTGATGTTGGTAATAGTGTCAGAGATGGTGATTGTATTGGTGATGGTGTTGGTGGTGATGTTGGTAATAGTGTCAGAGATGGTGATTGTATTGGTAATGGTGTTGGTGGTGATGTTGGTAATAGTGTCAGAGATGGTGTTTGTATTGGTAATGGTGTTGGTGGTGATGTTGGTAATAGTGTCAGAGGTGGTGTTTGTGTTGGTAATGGTGTTGGTGGTGATGTTGGTTATAGTGTCAGAGATGGTGATTGTATTGGTAATGGTGTTGGTGGTGATGTTGGTAATAGTGTCAGAGATGGTGTTTGTATTGGTGATGGTGTTGGTGGTGATGTTGGTAATAGTGTCAGAGGTGGTGTTTGTATTGGTAATGGTGTTGGTGGTGATGTTGGTAATAGTGTCAGAGATGGTGTTTGTATTGGTGATGGTGTTGGTGGTGATGTTGGTAATAGTGTCAGAGGTGGTGTTTGTATTGGTAATGGTGTTGGTGGTGATGTTGGTAATAGTGTCAGAGATGGTGTTTGTATTGGTAATGGTGTTGGTGGTGATGTTGGTAATAGTGTCAGAGATGGTGATTGTATTGGTGATGGTGTTGGTGGTGATGTTGGTAATAGTGTCAGAGATGGTGATTGTATTGGTAATGGTGTTGGTGGTGATGTTGGTAATAGTGTCAGAGATGGTGTTTGTATTGGTAATGGTGTTGGTGGTGATGTTGGTAATAGTGTCAGAGGTGGTGTTTGTGTTGGTAATGGTGTTGGTGGTGATGTTGGTTATAGTGTCAGAGATGGTGATTGTATTGGTAATGGTGTTGGTGGTGATGTTGGTAATAGTGTCAGAGATGGTGTTTGTATTGGTGATGGTGTTGGTGGTGATGTTGGTAATAGTGTCAGAGGTGGTGTTTGTGTTGGTAATGGTGTTGGTGGTGATGTTGGTTATAGTGTCAGAGATGGTGATTGTATTGGTGATGGTGTTGGTGGTGATGTTGGTAATAGTGTCAGAGATGGTGATTGTATTGGTAATGGTGTTGGTGGTGATGTTGGTTATAGTGTCAGAGATGGTGTTTGTATTGGTGATGGTGTTGGTGGTGATGTTGGTTATAGTGTCAGAGGTGGTGTTTGTATTGGTAATGGTGTTGGTGGTGATGTTGGTTATAGTGTCAGAGGTGGTGATTGTATTGGTAATGGTGTTGGTGGTGATGTTGGTTATAGTGTCAGAGGTGGTGTTTGTATTGGTAATGGTGTTGGTGGTGATGTTGGTAATAGTGTCAGAGATGGTGTTTGTATTGGTAATGGTGTTGGTGGTGATGTTGGTAATAGTGTCAGAGATGGTGTTTGTATTGGTAATGGTGTTGGTGGTGATGTTGGTTATAGTGTCAGAGGTGGTGTTTGTATTGGTGATGGTGTTGGTGGTGATGTTGGTAATAGTGTCAGAGATGGTGTTTGTATTGGTAATGGTGTTGGTGGTGATGTTGGTTATAGTGTCAGAGGTGGTGTTTGTATTGGTGATGGTGTTGGTGGTGATGTTGGTAATAGTGTCAGAGATGGTGTTTGTATTGGTAATGGTGTTGGTGGTGATGTTGGTTATAGTGTCAGAGGTGGTGTTTGTATTGGTGATGGTGTTGGTGGTGATGTTGGTAATAGTGTCAGAGGTGGTGTTTGTGTTGGAAATGGTGTTGGTGGTGATGTTGGTAATAGTGTCAGAGGTGGTGTTTGTGTTGGTAATGGTGTTGGTGGTGATGTTGGTAATAGTGTCAGAGGTGGTGTTTGTATTGGTGATGGTGTTGGTGGTGATGTTGGTAATAGTGTCAGAGATGGTGTTTGTATTGGTAATGGTGTTGGTGGTGATGTTGGTTATAGTGTCAGAGGTGGTGTTTGTATTGGTAATGGTGTTGGTGGTGATGTTGGTAATAGTGTCAGAGGTGGTGTTTGTATTGGTAATGGTGTTGGTGGTGATGTTGGTTATAGTGTCAGAGGTGGTGATTGTATTGGTAATGGTGTTGGTGGTGATGTTGGTAATAGTGTCAGAGGTGGTGATTGTATTGGTAATGGTGTTGGTGGTGATGTTGGTTATAGTGTCAGAGGTGGTGTTTGTATTGGTAATGGTGTTGGTGGTGATGTTGGTAATAGTGTCAGAGGTGGTGTTTGTATTGGTGATGGTGTTGGTGGTGATGTTGGTTATAGTGTCAGAGGTGGTGTTTGTATTGGTAATGGTGTTGGTGGTGATGTTGGTAATAGTGTCAGAGGTGGTGTTTGTATTGGTAATGGTGTTGGTGGTGATGTTGGTAATAGTGTCAGAGGTGGTGTTTGTATTGGTAATGGTGTTGGTGGTGATGTTGGTAATAGTGTCAGAGGTGGTGTTTGTATTGGTAATGGTGTTGGTGGTGATGTTGGTAATAGTGTCAGAGGTGGTGTTTGTATTGGTAATGGTGTTGGTGGTGATGTTGGTAATAGTGTCAGAGGTGGTGTTTGTATTGGTAATGGTGTTGGTGGTGATGTTGGTTATAGTGTCAGAGGTGGTGATTGTATTGGTAATGGTGTTGGTGGTGATGTTGGTTATAGCGTCAGAGATGGTGTTTGTGTTGGTGATGGTGTTGGTGGTGATGTTGGTTATAGTGTCAGAGATGGTGTTTGTATTGGTGATGGTGTTGGTGGTGATGTTGGTAATAGTGTCAGAGGTGGTGTTTGTATTGGTAATGGTAATGGTGTTGGTGGTGATGTTGGTAATAGTGTCAGAGGTGGTGTTTGTATTGGTAATGGTGTTGGTGGTGATGTTGGTAATAGTGTCAGAGGTGGTGTTTGTATTGGTAATGGTGTTGGTGGTGATGTTGGTAATAGTGTCAGAGGTGGTGTTTGTATTGGTAATGGTAATGGTGTTGGTGGTGATGTTGGTAATAGTGTCAGATGTGGTGTTTGTATTGGTAATGGTGTTGGTGGTGATGTTGGTAATAGTGTCAGAGGTGGTGTTTGTATTGGTAATGGTGTTGGTGGTGATGTTGGTAATAGTGTCAGAGGTGGTGTTTGTATTGGTGATGGTGTTGGTGGTGATGTTGGTAATAGTGTCAGAGGTGGTGTTTGTATTGGTAATGGTGTTGGTGGTGATGTTGGTAATAGTGTCAGAGGTGGTGTTTGTATTGGTAATGGTGTTGGTGGTGATGTTGGTAATAGTGTCAGAGGTGGTGTTTGTATTGGTAATGGTGTTGGTGGTGATGTTGGTAATAGTGTCAGAGGTGGTGTTTGTATTGGTAATGGTAATGGTGTTGGTGGTGATGTTGGTAATAGTGTCAGAGGTGGTGTTTGTATTGGTAATGGTGTTGGTGGTGATGTTGGTAATAGTGTCAGAGGTGGTGTTTGTATTGGTAATGGTAATGGTGTTGGTGGTGATGTTGGTAATAGTGTCAGAGGTGGTGTTTGTATTGGTAATGGTGTTGGTGGTGATGTTGGTAATAGTGTCAGAGGTGGTGTTTGTATTGGTAATGGTAATGGTGTTGGTGGTGATGTTGGTAATAGTGTCAGAGGTGGTGTTTGTATTGGTAATGGTGTTGGTGGTGATGTTGGTAATAGTGTCAGAGGTGGTGTTTGTATTGGTAATGGTGTTGGTGGTGATGTTGGTAATAGTGTCAGAGGTGGTGTTTGTATTGGTAATGGTGTTGGTGGTGATGTTGGTAATAGTGTCAGAGGTGGTGTTTGTATTGGTAATGGTGTTGGTGGTGATGTTGGTAATAGTGTCAGAGATGGTGTTTGTATTGGTGATGGTGTTGGTGGTGATGTTGGTAATAGTGTCAGAGGTGGTGTTTGTATTGGTAATGGTGTTGGTGGTGATGTTGGTAATAGTGTCAGAGATGGTGTTTGTATTGGTAATGGTGTTGGTGGTGATGTTGGTAATAGTGTCAGAGGTGGTGTTTGTATTGGTAATGGTGTTGGTGGTGATGTTGGTAATAGTGTCAGAGATGGTGTTTGTATTGGTAATGGTGTTGGTGGTGATGTTGGTAATAGTGTCAGAGGTGGTGTTTGTATTGGTAATGGTGTTGGTGGTGATGTTGGTAATAGTGTCAGAGGTGGTGTTGTATTGGTAATGGTGTTGGTGGTGATGTTGGTTATAGTGTCAGAGGTGGTGATTGTATTGGTAATGGTGTTGGTGGTGATGTTGGTAATAGTGTCAGAGGTGGTGTTTGTATTGGTAATGGTGTTGGTGGTGATGTTGGTAATAGTGTCAGAGGTGGTGATTGTATTGGTAATGGTGTTGGTGGTGATGTTGGTAATAGTGTCAGAGGTGGTGTTTGTATTGGTGATGGTGTTGGTGGTGATGTTGGTAATAGTGTCAGAGGTGGTGTTTGTATTGGTGATGGTGTTGGTGGTGATGTTGGTAATAGTGTCAGAGGTGGTGTTTGTATTGGTAATGGTGTTGGTGGTGATGTTGGTAATAGTGTCAGAGGTGGTGTTTGTATTGGTAATGGTGTTGGTGGTGATGTTGGTAATAGTGTCAGAGGTGGTGTTTGTATTGGTAATGGTGTTGGTGGTTATGTTGGTTATAGTGTCAGAGGTGGTGTTTGTGTTGGTAATGGTGTTGGTGGTGATGTTGGTTATAGTGTCAGAGGTGGTGTTTGTATTGGTAATGGTGTTGGTGGTGATGTTGGTAATAGTGTCAGAGGTGGTGTTTGTATTGGTAATGGTGTTGGTGGTGATGTTGGTAATAGTGTCAGAGGTGGTGTTTGTATTGGTGATGGTGTTGGTGGTGATGTTGGTAATAGTGTCAGAGGTGGTGTTTGTATTGGTAATGGTGTTGGTGGTGATGTTGGTAATAGTGTCAGAGGTGGTGTTTGTATTGGTAATGGTGTTGGTGGTGATGTTGGTAATAGTGTCAGAGGTGGTGTTTGTATTGGTAATGGTGTTGGTGGTGATGTTGGTAATAGTGTCAGAGGTGGTGTTTGTATTGGTAATGGTAATGGTGTTGGTGGTGATGTTGGTAATAGTGTCAGAGGTGGTGTTTGTATTGGTAATGGTGTTGGTGGTGATGTTGGTAATAGTGTCAGAGGTGGTGTTTGTATTGGTAATGGTGTTGGTGGTGATGTTGGTAATAGTGTCAGAGGTGGTGTTTGTATTGGTAATGGTGTTGGTGGTGATGTTGGTAATAGTGTCAGAGGTGGTGTTTGTATTGGTAATGGTGTTGGTGGTGATGTTGGTAATAGTGTCAGAGGTGGTGTTTGTATTGGTAATGGTGTTGGTGGTGATGTTGGTAATAGTGTCAGAGATGGTGTTTGTATTGGTGATGGTGTTGGTGGTGATGTTGGTAATAGTGTCAGAGGTGGTGTTTGTATTGGTAATGGTGTTGGTGGTGATGTTGGTAATAGTGTCAGAGATGGTGTTTGTATTGGTAATGGTGTTGGTGGTGATGTTGGTAATAGTGTCAGAGGTGGTGTTTGTATTGGTAATGGTGTTGGTGGTGATGTTGGTAATAGTGTCAGAGATGGTGTTTGTATTGGTAATGGTGTTGGTGGTGATGTTGGTAATAGTGTCAGAGGTGGTGTTTGTATTGGTAATGGTGTTGGTGGTGATGTTGGTAATAGTGTCAGAGGTGGTGTTGTATTGGTAATGGTGTTGGTGGTGATGTTGGTTATAGTGTCAGAGATGGTGATTGTATTGGTAATGGTGTTGGTGGTGATGTTGGTAATAGTGTCAGAGGTGGTGTTTGTATTGGTAATGGTGTTGGTGGTGATGTTGGTAATAGTGTCAGAGGTGGTGATTGTATTGGTAATGGTGTTGGTGGTGATGTTGGTAATAGTGTCAGAGGTGGTGTTTGTATTGGTGATGGTGTTGGTGGTGATGTTGGTAATAGTGTCAGAGGTGGTGTTTGTATTGGTGATGGTGTTGGTGGTGATGTTGGTAATAGTGTCAGAGGTGGTGTTTGTATTGGTAATGGTGTTGGTGGTGATGTTGGTAATAGTGTCAGAGGTGGTGTTTGTATTGGTAATGGTGTTGGTGGTGATGTTGGTAATAGTGTCAGAGGTGGTGTTTGTATTGGTAATGGTGTTGGTGGTTATGTTGGTTATAGTGTCAGAGGTGGTGTTTGTGTTGGTAATGGTGTTAGTGGTGATGTTGGTTATAGTGTCAGAGGTGGTGTTTGTATTGGTAATGGTGTTGGTGGTGATGTTGGTAATAGTGTCAGAGGTGGTGTTTGTGTTGGTAATGGTGTTGGTGGTGATGTTGTTATAGTGTCAGAGGTGGTGTTTGTATTGGTAATGGTGTTGGTGGTGATGTTGGTAATAGTGTCAGAGGTGGTGTTTGTATTGGTGATGGTGTTGGTGGTGATGTTGGTAATAGTGTCAGAGGTGGTGTTTGTATTGGTGATGGTGTTGGTGGTGATGTTGGTTATAGTGTCAGAGGTGGTGTTTGTATTGGTGATGGTGTTGGTGGTGATGTTGGTAATAGTGTCAGAGGTGGTGTTTGTGTTGGTAATGGTGTTGGTGGTGATGTTGGTAATAGTGTCAGAGGTGGTGTTTGTGTTGGTAATGGTGTTGGTGGTGATGTTGTTATAGTGTCAGAGGTGGTGTTTGTGTTGGTGATGGTGTTGGTGGTGATGTTGGTAATAGTGTCAGAGGTGGTGTTTGTGTTGGTAATGGCGTTGGTGGTGATGTTGGTAATAGTGTCAGAGGTGGTGTTTGTATTGGTAATGGTGTTGGTGGTGATGTTGGTAATAGTGTCAGAGGTGGTGTTTGTGTTGGTAATGGTGTTGGTGGTGATGTTGTTATAGTGTCAGAGGTGGTGTTTGTGTTGGTGATGGTGTTGGTGGTGATGTTGGTAATAGTGTCAGAGGTGGTGTTTGTGTTGGTAATGGTGTTGGTGGTGATGTTGGTTATAGTGTCAGAGGTGGTGATTGTATTGGTAATGGTGTTGGTGGTGATGTTGGTTATAGTGTCAGAGGTGGTGTTTGTATTGGTAATGGTGTTGGTGGTGATGTTGGTAATAGTGTCAGAGATGGTGTTTGTATTGGTAATGGTGTTGGTGGTGATGTTGGTAATAGTGTCAGAGATGGTGTTTGTATTGGTAATGGTGTTGGTGGTGATGTTGGTTATAGTGTCAGAGGTGGTGTTTGTATTGGTGATGGTGTTGGTGGTGATGTTGGTAATAGTGTCAGAGATGGTGTTTGTATTGGTAATGGTGTTGGTGGTGATGTTGGTTATAGTGTCAGAGGTGGTGTTTGTATTGGTGATGGTGTTGGTGGTGATGTTGGTAATAGTGTCAGAGGTGGTGTTTGTGTTGGAAATGGTGTTGGTGGTGATGTTGGTAATAGTGTCAGAGGTGGTGTTTGTGTTGGTAATGGTGTTGGTGGTGATGTTGGTAATAGTGTCAGAGGTGGTGTTTGTATTGGTGATGGTGTTGGTGGTGATGTTGGTAATAGTGTCAGAGATGGTGTTTGTATTGGTAACGGTGTTGGTGGTGATGTTGGTTATAGTGTCAGAGGTGGTGTTTGTATTGGTAATGGTGTTGGTGGTGATGTTGGTAATAGTGTCAGAGGTGGTGTTTGTATTGGTAATGGTGTTGGTGGTGATGTTGGTTATAGTGTCAGAGGTGGTGATTGTATTGGTAATGGTGTTGGTGGTGATGTTGGTAATAGTGTCAGAGGTGGTGATTGTATTGGTAATGGTGTTGGTGGTGATGTTGGTTATAGTGTCAGAGGTGGTGTTTGTATTGGTAATGGTGTTGGTGGTGATGTTGGTAATAGTGTCAGAGGTGGTGTTTGTATTGGTGATGGTGTTGGTGGTGATGTTGGTAATAGTCTCAGAGGTGGTGATTGTATTGGTAATGGTGTTGGTGGTGATGTTGGTAATAGTGTCAGAGGTGGTGTTTGTATTGGTGATGGTGTTGGTGGTGATGTTGGTTATAGTGTCAGAGGTGGTGTTTGTATTGGTAATGGTGTTGGTGGTGATGTTGGTAATAGTGTCAGAGGTGGTGTTTGTATTGGTAATGGTGTTGGTGGTGATGTTGGTAATAGTGTCAGAGGTGGTGTTTGTATTGGTAATGGTGTTGGTGGTGATGTTGGTAATAGTGTCAGAGGTGGTGTTTGTATTGGTAATGGTGTTGGTGGTGATGTTGGTAATAGTGTCAGAGGTGGTGTTTGTATTGGTAATGGTGTTGGTGGTGATGTTGGTAATAGTGTCAGAGGTGGTGTTTGTATTGGTAATGGTGTTGGTGGTGATGTTGGTTATAGTGTCAGAGGTGGTGATTGTATTGGTAATGGTGTTGGTGGTGATGTTGGTTATAGTGTCAGAGGTGGTGTTTGTGTTGGTGATGGTGTTGGTGGTGATGTTGGTTATAGTGTCAGAGATGGTGTTTGTGTTGGTGATGGTGTTGGTGGTGATGTTGGTTATAGTGTCAGAGATGGTGTTTGTATTGGTGATGGTGTTGGTGGTGATGTTGGTAATAGTGTCAGAGGTGGTGTTTGTATTGGTAATGGTAATGGTGTTGGTGGTGATGTTGGTAATAGTGTCAGAGGTGGTGTTTGTATTGGTAATGGTGTTGGTGGTGATGTTGGTAATAGTGTCAGAGGTGGTGTTTGTATTGGTAATGGTGTTGGTGGTGATGTTGGTAATAGTGTCAGAGGTGGTGTTTGTATTGGTAATGGTAATGGTGTTGGTGGTGATGTTGGTAATAGTGTCAGAGGTGGTGTTTGTATTGGTAATGGTGTTGGTGGTGATGTTGGTAATAGTGTCAGAGGTGGTGTTTGTATTGGTAATGGTGTTGGTGGTGATGTTGGTAATAGTGTCAGAGGTGGTGTTTGTATTGGTGATGGTGTTGGTGGTGATGTTGGTAATAGTGTCAGAGGTGGTGTTTGTATTGGTAATGGTGTTGGTGGTGATGTTGGTAATAGTGTCAGAGGTGGTGTTTGTATTGGTAATGGTGTTGGTGGTGATGTTGGTAATAGTGTCAGAGGTGGTGTTTGTATTGGTAATGGTGTTGGTGGTGATGTTGGTAATAGTGTCAGAGGTGGTGTTTGTATTGGTAATGGTAATGGTGTTGGTGGTGA
This sequence comes from Eledone cirrhosa, assembly GCA_964016885.1. Lineage (NCBI taxonomy): Eukaryota > Metazoa > Mollusca > Cephalopoda > Octopoda > Eledonidae > Eledone > Eledone cirrhosa. Next base: position 289,904,547 of record OZ024740.1, read on the forward strand.
TGTTGGTAATAGTGTCAGAGGTGGTGTTTGTATTGGTAATGGTGTTGGTGGTGATGTTGGTAATAGTGTCAGAGGTGGTGTTTGTATTGGTAATGGTAATGGTGTTGGTGGTGATGTTGGTAATAGTGTCAGAGGTGGTGTTTGTATTGGTAATGGTGTTGGTGGTGATGTTGGTAATAGTGTCAGAGGTGGTGTTTGTATTGGTAATGGTAATGGTGTTGGTGGTGATGTTGGTAATAGTGTCAGAGGTGGTGTTTGTATTGGTAATGGTGTTGGTGGTGATGTTGGTAATAGTGTCAGAGGTGGTGTTTGTATTGGTAATGGTGTTGGTGGTGATGTTGGTAATAGTGTCAGAGGTGGTGTCTGTATTGGTAATGGTGTTGGTGGTGATGTTGGTAATAGTGTCAGAGGTGGTGTTTGTATTGGTAATGGTGTTGGTGGTGATGTTGGTTATAGTGTCAGAGGTGGTGTTTGTATTGGTGATGGCGTTGGTGGTGATGTTGGTAATAGTGTCAGAGGTGGTGTTTGTATTGGTAATGGTGTTGGTGGTGATGTTGGTTATAGTGTCAGAGGTGGTGTGTGTATTGGTGATGGTGTTGGTGGTGATGTTGGTAATAGTGTCAGAGGTGGTGTTTGTATTGGTGATGGTGTTGGTGGTGATGTTGGTAATAGTGTCAGAGGTGGTGTTTGTATTGGTAATGGTGTTGGTGGTGATGTTGGTAATAGTGTCAGAGATGGTGTTTGTATTGGTAATGGTGTTGGTGGTGATGTTGGTAATAGTGTCAGAGGTGGTGTTTGTATTGGTAATGGTGTTGGTGGTGATGTTGGTAATAGTGTCAGAGATGGTGTTTGTATTGGTAATGGTGTTGGTGGTGATGTTGGTAATAGTGTCAGAGGTGGTGTTTGTATTGGTAATGGTGTTGGTGGTGATGTTGGTAATAGTGTCAGAGGTGGTGTTGTATTGGTAATGGTGTTGGTGGTGATGTTGGTTATAGTGTCAGAGATGGTGATTGTATTGGTAATGGTGTTGGTGGTGATGTTGGTAATAGTGTCAGAGGTGGTGTTTGTATTGGTAATGGTGTTGGTGGTGATGTTGGTAATAGTGTCAGAGGTGGTGATTGTATTGGTAATGGTGTTGGTGGTGATGTTGGTAATAGTGTCAGAGGTGGTGTTTGTATTGGTGATGGTGTTGGTGGTGATGTTGGTAATAGTGTCAGAGGTGGTGTTTGTATTGGTGATGGTGTTGGTGGTGATGTTGGTAATAGTGTCAGAGGTGGTGTTTGTATTGGTAATGGTGTTGGTGGTGATGTTGGTAATAGTGTCAGAGGTGGTGTTTGTATTGGTAATGGTGTTGGTGGTGATGTTGGTAATAGTGTCAGAGGTGGTGTTTGTATTGGTAATGGTGTTGGTGGTTATGTTGGTTATAGTGTCAGAGGTGGTGTTTGTGTTGGTAATGGTGTTGGTGGTGATGTTGGTTATAGTGTCAGAGGTGGTGTTTGTATTGGTAATGGTGTTGGTGGTGATGTTGGTAATAGTGTCAGAGGTGGTGTTTGTGTTGGTAATGGTGTTGGTGTGTGTGATGTTGGTTATAGTGTCAGAGGTGGTGTTTGTATTGGTAATGGTGTTGGTGGTGATGTTGGTAATAGTGTCAGAGGTGGTGTTTGTATTGGTGATGGTGTTGGTGGTGATGTTGGTAATAGTGTCAGAGGTGGTGTTTGTATTGGTGATGGTGTTGGTGGTGATGTTGGTTATAGTGTCAGAGGTGGTGTTTGTATTGGTGATGGTGTTGGTGGTGATGTTGGTAATAGTGTCAGAGGTGGTGTTTGTGTTGGTAATGGTGTTGGTGGTGATGTTGGTAATAGTGTCAGAGGTGGTGTTTGTTGTTGGTAATGGTGTTGGTGGTGATGTTGTTATAGTGTCAGAGGTGGTGTTTGTGTTGGTGAATGGTGTTGGTGGTGATGTTGGTAATAGTGTCAGAGGTGGTGTTTTGTGTTGGGGTAATGGTGTTGGTGGTGATGTTGGTAATAGTGTCAGAGGTGGTGTTTGTATTGGTGAATGGTGTTGGTGGTGATGTTGGTAATAGTGTCGTTTGTGTTGGTAATGGTGTTGGTGGTGATGTTGTTATAGTGTCAGAGGTGGTGTTTGTGTTGGTGATGGTGTTGGTGGTGATGTTGGTAATAGTGTCAGAGGTGGTGTTTGTGTTGGTAATGGTGTTGGTGGTGATGTTGGTAATAGTGTCAGAGGTGGTGTTTGTATTGGTAATGGTGTTGGTGGTGATGTTGGTTATAGTGTCAGAGGTGGTGTTTGTGTTGGTAATGGTGTTGGTGGTGATGTTGGTTATAGTGTCAGAGGTGGTGTTTGTATTGGTGATGGTGTTGTGGTGATGTTGGTAATAGTGTCAGAGGTGGTGTTTGTGTTGGTAATGGTGTTGGTGGTGATGTTGGTTATAGTGTCAGAGGTGGTGTTTGTATTGGTAATGGTGTTGGTGGTGATGTTGGTTATAGTGTCAGAGGTGGTGTTGTATTGGTAATGGTGTTGGTGGTGATGTTGGTAATAGTGTCAGAGATGGTGTTTGTATTGGTGATGGTGTTGGTGGTGATGTTGGTTATAGTGTCAGAGGTGGTGTTTGTGTTGGTAATGGTGTTGGTGGTGATGTTGGTTATAGTGTCAGAGGTGGTGTTTGTATTGGTAATGGTGTTGGTGGTGATGTTGGTTATAGTGTCAGAGGTGGTGTTTGTATTGGTGATGGTGTTGGTGGTGATGTTGGTTATAGTGTCAGAGGTGGTGTTTTGTATTGGTGATGGTGTTGGTGGTGATGTTGGTAATAGTGTCAGAGGTGGTGTTTGTATTGGTAATGGTGTTGGTGGTGATGTTGGTTATAGTGTCAGAGGTGGTGTTTGTATTGGTGATGGTGTTGGTGGGTGATGTTGGTAATAGTGTCAGAGGTGGTGTTTGTATTGGTAATGGTGTTGGTGGTGATGTTGGTAATAGTGTCAGAGATGGTGTTTGTATTGGTAATGGTGTTGGTGGTGATGTTGGTAATAGTGTCAGAGATGGTGTTTGTATTGGTAATGGTGTTGGTGGTGATGTTGTTATAGTGTCAGAGGTGGGTGTTTGTATTGGTAATGGTGTTGGTGGTGATGTTGGTTATAGTGTCAGAGGTGGTGTTTGTATTGGTAATGGTGTTGGTGGTGATGTTGGTTAATAGTGTCAGAGGTGGTGTTTGTATTGGTAATGGTGTTGGTGGTGATGTTGGTTATAGTGTCAGAGGTGGTGTTTGTATTGGTAATGGTGTTGGTGGTGATGTTGGTAATAGTGTCAGAGGTGGTGTTTGTATTGGTAATGGTGTTGGTGGTGATGTTGGTAATAGTGTCAGAGGTGGTGTTTGTATTGGTGATGGTGTTGGTGGTGATGTTGGTTATAGTGTCAGAGATGGTGATTGTATTGGTAATGGTGTTGGTGGTGATGTTGGTTATAATGTCAGAGGTGGTGATTGTATTGGTAATGGTGTTGGTGGTGATGTTGGTTAATAGTGTCAGAGGTGGTGTTTGTATTGGTAATGGTGTTGGTGGTGATGTTGGTAATAGTGTCAGAGGTGGTGTTTGTATTGGTAATGGTGTTGGTGGTGATGTTGGTTATAGTGTCAGAGGATGGTGATTGTATTGGTAATGGTGTTGGTGGTGATGTTGGTAATAGTGTCAGAGGTGGTGTTTGTATTGGTGATGGTGTTGGTGGTGATGTTGGTTATAGTGTCAGAGATGGTGATTGTATTGGTAATGGTGTTGGTGGTGATGTTGGTTATAGTGTCAGAGGTGGTGTTTGTATTGGTAATGGTGTTGGTGGTGATGTTGGTTATAGTGTCAGAGGTGGTGTTTGTATTGGTGATGGTGTTGGTGGTGATGTTGGTAATAGTGTCAGAGGTGGTGTTTGTATTGGTGATGGTGTTGGTGGTGATGTTGGTTATAGTGTCAGAGATGGTGATTGTATTGGTAATGGTGTTGGTGGTGATGTTGGTTATAGTGTCAGAGGTGGTGTTTGTATTGGTAATGGTGTTGGTGGTGATGTTGGTAATAGTGTCAGAGGTGGTGTTTGTATTGGTGATGGTGTTGGTGGTGATGTTGGTAATAGTGTCAGAGGTGGTGTTTGTATTGGTAATGGTGTTGGTGGTGATGTTGGTTATAGTGTCAGAGGTGGTGTTTGTATTGGTAATGGTGTTGGTGGTGATGTTGGTTATAGTGTCAGAGATGGTGATTGTATTGGTAATGGTGTTGGTGGTGATGTTGGTAATAGTGTCAGAGGTGGTGTTTGTATTGGTAATGGTGTTGGTGGTGATGTTGGTTATAGTGTCAGAGGTGGTGTTTGTATTGGTAATGGTGTTTGGTGGTGATGTTGGTTATAGTGTCAGAGGTGGTGTTTGTATTGGTGATGGTGTTGGTGGTGATGTTGGTAATAGTGTCAGAGATGGTGATTGTATGGTAATGGTGTTGGTGGTGATGTTGGTTATAGTGTCAGAGGTGGTGATTGTATTGGTAATGGTGTTGGTGGTGATGTTGGTTATAGTGTCAGAGATGGTGTTTGTATTGGTGATGGTGTTGGTGGTGATGTTGGTAATAGTGTCAGAGATGGTGTTTGTATTGGTAATGGTGTTGGTGGTGATGTTGGTTATAGTGTCAGAGGTGGTGATTGTATTGGTAATGGTGTTGGTGGTGATGTTGGTTATAGTGTCAGAGATGGTGATTGTATTGGTAATGGTGTTGGTGGTGATGTTGGTTATAGTGTCAGAGATGGTGATTGTATTGGTAATGGTGTTGGTGGTGATGTTGGTTAATAGTGTCAGAGGTGGTGTTTGTATTGGTAATGGTGTTGGTGGTGATGTTGGTAATAGTGTCAGAGGTGGTGTTTGTATTGGTAATGGTGTTGGTGGTGATGTTGGTTATAGTGTCAGAGATGGTGATTGTATTGGTAATGGTGTTGGTGGTGATGTTGGTTATAGTGTCAGAGGTGGTGATTGTATTGGTAATGGTGTTGGTGGTGATGTTGGTTATAGTGTCAGAGATGGTGTTTGTATTGGTGATGGTGTTGGTGGTGATGTTGGTTATAGTGTCAGAGATGGTGATTGTATTGGTAATGGTGTTGGTGGTGATGTTGGTAATAGTGTCAGAGATGGTGATTGTATTGGTGATGGTGTTGGTGGTGATGTTGGTAATAGTGTCAGAGGTGGTGTTTGTATTGGTGATGGTGTTGGTGGTGATGTTGGTTATAGTGTCAGAGATGGTGATTGTATTGGTAATGGTGTTGGTGGTGATGTTGGTTATAGTGTCAGAGGTGGTGTTTGTATTGGTAATGGTGTTGGTGGTGATGTTGGTTATAGTGTCAGAGATGGTGTTTGTATTGGTGATGGTGTTGGTGGTGATGTTGGTTATAGTGTCAGAGATGGTGTTTGTATTGGTAATGGTGTTGGTGGTGATGTTGGTTATAGTGTCAGAGGTGGTGATTGTATTGGTAATGGTAATGGTGTTGGTGGTGATGTTGGTAATAGTGTCAGAGATGGTGTTTGTATTAGTAATGGTGTTGGTGGTGATGTTGGTTATAGTGTCAGAGGTGGTGTTTGTATTGGTAATGGTGTTGGTGGTGATGTTGGTAATAGTGTCAGAGGTGGTGATTGTATTGGTAATGGTGTTGGTGGTGATGTTGGTTATAGTGTCAGAGATGGTGATTGTATTGGTGATTGGTGTTGGTGGTGATGTTGGTAATAGTGTCAGAGGTGGTGTTTGTATTGGTAATGGTGTTGGTGGTGATGTTGGTAATAGTGTCAGAGATGGTGTTTTGTATTGGTAATGGTGTTGGTGGTGATGTTGGTTATAGTGTCAGAGGTGGTGTTTGTATTGGTAATGGTGTTGGTGGTGATGTTGGTTATAGTGTCAGAGGTGGTGTTTGTATTGGTAATGGTGTTGGTGGTGATGTTGGTTATAGTGTCAGAGGTGGTGTTTGTATTGGTGATGGTGTTGGTGGTGATGTTGGTTATAGTGTCAGAGATGGTGTTTGTATTGGTGATGGTGTTGGTGGTGATGTTGGTAATAGTGTCAGAGGTGGTGTTTGTATTGGTAATGGTGTTGGTGGTGATGTTGGTTATAGTGTCAGAGATGGTGTTTGTATTGGTAATGGTGTTGGTGGTGATGTTGGTTATAGTGTCAGAGATGGTGTTTGTATTGGTAATGGTGTTGGTGGTGATGTTGGTTATAGTGTCAGAGGTGGTGTTTGTATTGGTGATGGTGTTGGTGGTGATGTTGGTAATAGTGTCAGAGATGGTGTTTGTATTGGTGATGGTGTTGGTGGTGATGTTGGTAATAGTGTCAGAGATGGTGTTTGTATTGGTGATGGTGTTGGTGGTGATGTTGGTTATAGTGTCAGAGGTGGTGTTTGTATTGGTGATGGTGTTGGTGGTGATGTTGGTTATAGTGTCAGAGGTGGGTGTTTGTATTGGTGATGGTGTTGGTGGTGATGTTGGTAATAGTGTCAGAGATGGTGTTTGTATTGGTGATGGTGTTGGTGGTGATGTTGGTTATAGTGTCAGAGGTGGTGTTTGTATTGGTGATGGTGTTGGTGGTGATGTTGGTTATAGTGTCAGAGGTGGTGTTTGTATTGGTGATGGTGTTGGTGGTGATGTTGGTAATAGTGTCAGAGATGGTGTTTGTATTGGTGATGGTGTTGGTGGTGATGTTGGTTATAGTGTCAGAGATGGTGTTTTTATTGGTGATGGTGTTGGTGGTGATGTTGGTAATAGTGTCAGAGATGGTGTTTGTATTGGTGATGGTGTTGGTGGTGATGTTGGTTATAGTGTCAGAGGTGGTGTTTGTATTGGTGATGGTGTTGGTGGTGATGTTGGTTATAGTGTCAGAGATGGTGTTTGTATTGGTGATGGTGTTGGTGGTGATGTTGGTAATAGTGTCAGACATGGTGTTTGTATTGGTGATGGTGTTGCGTGGTGATGTTGGTAATAGTGTCAGAGATGGTGTTTGTATTGGTAATGGTGTTGGTGGTGATGTTGGTTATAGTGTCAGAGGTGGTGTTTGTATTGGTGATGGTGTTGGTGGTGATGTTGGTTATAGTGTCAGAGGTGGTGTTTGTATTGGTGATGGTGTTGGTGGTGATGTTGGTTATAGTGTAAGAGATGGTGATTGTATTGGTGATGGTGTTGGTGGTGATGTTGGTAATAGTGTCAGAGGTGGTGTTTGTATTGGTGATGGTGTTGGTGTTGATGTTGGTTATAGTGTAAGAGATGGTGATTGTATTGGTGATGGTGTTGGTGGTGATGTTGGTTATAGTGTCAGAGATGGTGTTTGTATTGGTGATGGTGTTGGTGGTGATGTTGGTTATAGTGTCAGAGGTGGTGTTTGTATTGGTAATGGTGTTGGTGGTGATGTTGGTTATAGTGTCAGAGGTGGTGTTTGTATTGGTAATGGTGTTGGTGGTGATGTTGGTAATAGTGTCAGAGATGGTGTTTGTATTGGTAATGGTGTTGGTGGTGATGTTGGTAATAGTGTCAGAGGTGGTGTTTGTATTGGTAATGGTGTTGGTGGTGATGTTGGTAATAGTGTCAGAGGTGGTGTTTGTATTGGTAATGGTGTTGGTGGTGATGTTGGTTATAGTGTCAGAGGTGGTGTTTGTATTGGTAATGGTGTTGGTGGTGATGTTGGTAATAGTGTCAGAGGTGGTGTTTGTATTGGTAATGGTGTTGGTGGTGATGTTGGTTATAGTGTCAGAGGTGGTGTTTGTATTGGTAATGCGTGTTGGTGGTGATGTTGGTAATAGTGTCAGAGGTGGTGTTTGTATTGGTAATGGTGTTGGTGGTGATGTTGGTTATAGTGTCAGAGATGGTGATTGTATTGGTAATGGTGTTGGTGGTGATGTTGGTAATAGTGTCAGAGGTGGTGTTTGTATTGGTGATGGTGTTGGTGGTGATGTTGGTTATAGTGTCAGAGGTGGTGATTGTATTGGTAATGGTGTTGGTGGTGATGTTGGTAATAGTGTCAGAGGTGGTGTTTGTATTGGTGATGGTGTTGGTGGTGATGTTGGTTATAGTGTCAGAGATGGTGATTGTATTGGTAATGGTGTTGGTGGTGATGTTGGTAATAGTGTCAGAGGTGGTGTTTGTATTGGTGATGGTGTTGGTGGTGATGTTGGTTATAGTGTCAGAGATGGTGATTGTATTGGTAATGGTGTTGGTGGTGATGTTGGTTATAGTGTCAGAGGTGGTGATTGTATTGGTAATGGTGTTGGTGGTGATGTTGGTTATAGTGTCAGAGGTGGTGTTTGTATTGGTAATGGTGTTGGTGGTGATGTTGGTAATAGTGTCAGAGGTGGTGTTTGTATTGGTAATGGTGTTGGTGGTGATGTTGGTTATAGTGTCAGAGATGGTGATTGTATTGGTAATGGTGTTGGTGGTGATGTTGGTATAGTGTCAGAGGTGGTGTTTGTATTGGTAATGGTGTTGGTGGTGATGTTGGTTATAGTGTCAGAGGTGGTGTTTGTATTGGTAATGGTGTTGGTGGTGATGTTGGTTATAGTGTCAGAGGTGGTGTTTGTATTGGTGATGGTGTTGGTGGTGATGTTGGTAATAGTGTCAGAGATGGTGATTGTATTGGTAATGGTGTTGGTGGTGATGTTGGTTATAGTGTCAGAGGTGGTGTTTGTATTGGTGATGGTGTTGGTGGTGATGTTGGTAATAGTGTCAGAGATGGTGTTTGTATTGGTAATGGTGTTGGTGGTGATGTTGGTTATAGTGTCAGAGGTGGTGATTGTATTGGTAATGGTGTTGGTGGTGATGTTGGTAATAGTGTCAGAGATGGTGTTCGTATTGGTAATGGTGTTGGTGGTGATGTTGGTTATAGTGTCAGAGGTGGTGTTTGTATTGGTGATGGTGTTGGTGGTGATGTTGGTAATAGTGTCAGAGATGGTGTTTGTATTGGTGATGGTGTTGGTGGTGATGTTGGTAATAGTGTCAGAGGTGGTGATTGTATTGGTAATGGTGTTGGTGGTGATGTTGGTTATAGTGTCAGAGATGGTGATTGTATTGGTAATGGTGTTGGTGGTGATGTTGGTTATAGTGTCAGAGGTGGTGTTTGTATTGGTAATGGTGTTGGTGGTGATGTTGGTTATAGTGTCAGAGATGGTGATTGTATTGGTAATGGTGTTGGTGGTGATGTTGGTAATAGTGTCAGAGGTGGTGTTTGTATTGGTAATGGTGTTGGTGGTGATGTTGGTTATAGTGTCAGAGATGGTGATTGTATTGGTAATGGTGTTGGTGGTGATGTTGGTAATAGTGTCAGAGATGGTGATTGTATTGGTGATGGTGTTGGTGGTGATGTTGGTAATAGTGTCAGAGATGGTGTTTGTATTGGTGATGGTGTTGGTGGTGATGTTGGTTATAGTGTCAGAGATGGTGTTTGTATTGGTAATGGTGTTGGTGGTGATGTTGGTAATAGTGTCAGAGATGGTGTTTGTATTGGTGATGGTGTTGGTGGTGATGTTGGTAATAGTGTCAGAGATGGTGTTTGTATTGGTGATGGTGTTGGTGGTGATGTTGGTAATAGTGTCAGAGATGGTGTTTGTATTGGTAATGGTGTTGGTGGTGATGTTGGTAATAGTGTCAGAGATGGTGTTTGTATTGGTGATGGTGTTGGTGGTGATGTTGGTTATAGTGTCAGAGGTGGTGTTTGTATTGGTAATGGTGTTGGTGGTGATGTTGGTTATAGTGTCAGAGATGGTGTTTGTATTGGTAATGGTGTTGGTGGTGATGTTGGTTATAGTGTCAGAGGTGGTGTTTGTATTGGTAATGGTGTTGGTGGTGATGTTGGTTATAGTGTCAGAGGTGGTGTTTGTATTGGTGATGGTGTTGGTGGTGATGTTGGTTATAGTGTCAGAGGTGGTGTTTGTATTGGTGATGGTGTTGGTGGTGATGTTGGTAATAGTGTCAGAGATGGTGTTTGTATTGGTGATGGTGTTGGTGGTGATGTTGGTAATAGTGTCAGAGATGGTGTTTGTATTGGTAATGGTGTTGGTGGTGATGTTGGTAATAGTGTCAGAGATGGTGTTTGTATTGGTGATGGTGTTGGTGGTGATGTTGGTTATAGTGTCAGAGGTGGTGTTTGTATTGGTAATGGTGTTGGTGGTGATGTTGGTTATAGTGTCAGAGATGGTGTTTGTATTGGTAATGGTGTTGGTGGTGATGTTGGTTATAGTGTCAGAGGTGGTGTTTGTATTGGTAATGGTGTTGGTGGTGATGTTGGTAATAGTGTCAGAGATGGTGTTTGTATTGGTAATGGTGTTGGTGGTGATGTTGGTTATAGTGTCAGAGGTGGTGTTTGTATTGGTAATGGTGTTGGTGGTGATGTTGGTAATAGTGTCAGAGGTGGTGTTTGTATTGGTAATGGTGTTGGTGGTGATGTTGGTTATAGTGTCAGAGGTGGTGTTTGTATTGGTGATGGTGTTGGTGGTGATGTTGGTTATAGTGTCAGAGGTGGTGTTTGTATTGGTGATGGTGTTGGTGGTGATGTTGGTTATAGTGTCAGAGGTGGTGTTTGTATTGGTAATGGTGTTGGTGGTGATGTTGGTAATAGTGTCAGAGATGGTGTTTGTATTGGTGATGGTGTTGGTGGTGATGTTGGTAATAGTGTCAGAGATGGTGTTTGTATTGGTAATGGTGTTGGTGGTGATGTTGGTTATAGTGTCAGAGGTGGTGTTTGTATTGGTGATGGTGTTGGTGGTGATGTTGGTTATAGTGTCAGAGGTGGTGTTTGTATTGGTAATGGTGTTGGTGGTGATGTTGGTAATAGTGTCAGAGATGGTGTTTGTATTGGTGATGGTGTTGGTGGTGATGTTGGTTATAGTGTCAGAGATGGTGATTGTATTGGTAATGGTGTTGGTGGTGATGTTGGTTATAGTGTCAGAGGTGGTGTTTGTATTGGTAATGGTGTTGGTGGTGATGTTGGTAATAGTGTCAGAGATGGTGTTTGTATTGGTAATGGTGTTGGTGGTGATGTTGGTAATAGTGTCAGAGATGGTGTTTGTATTGGTAATGGTGTTGGTGGTGATGTTGGTAATAGTGTCAGAGGTGGTGATTGTATTGGTAATGGTGTTGGTGGTGATGTTGGTTATAGTGTCAGAGGTGGTGTTTGTATTGGTAATGGTGTTGGTGGTGATGTTGGTAATAGTGTCAGTGATGGTGTTTGTATTGGTAATGGTGTTGGTGGTGATGTTGGTAATAGTGTCAGAGATGGTGTTTGTATTGGTAATGGTGTTGGTGGTGATGTTGGTAATAGTGTCAGAGGTGGTGATTGTATTGGTAATGGTGTTGGTGGTGATGTTGGTTATAGTGTCAGAGGTGGTGATTGTATTGGTAATGGTGTTGGTGGTGATGTTGGTTATAGTGTCAGAGGTGGTGATTGTATTGGTAATGGTGTTGGTGGTGATGTTGGTTATAGTGTCAGAGGTGGTGTTTGTATTGGTAATGGTGTTGGTGGTGATGTTGGTTATAGTGTCAGAGGTGGTGATTGTATTGGTGATGGTGTTGGTGGTGATGTTGGTAATAGTGTCAGAGGTGGTGTTTGTATTGGTGATGGTGTTGGTGGTGATGTTGGTAATAGTGTCAGAGATGGTGTTTGTATTGGTAATGGTGTTGGTGGTGATGTTGGTAATAGTGTCAGAGATGGTGTTTGTATTGGTAATGGTGTTGGTGGTGATGTTGGTTATAGTGTCAGAGGTGGTGTTTGTATTGGTAATGGTGTTGGTGGTGATGTTGGTTATAGTGTCAGAGATGGTGTTTGTATTGGTAATGGTGTTGGTGGTGATGTTGGTAATAGTGTCAGAGGTGGTGTTTGTATTGGTAATGGTGTTGGTGGTGATGTTGGTTATAGTGTCAGAGGTGGTGATTGTATTGGTGATGGTGTTGGTGGTGATGTTGGTTATAGTGTCAGAGATGGTGTTTGTATTGGTGATGGTGTTGGTGGTGATGTTGGTTATAGTGTCAGAGGTGCGTGTTTGTATTGGTAATGGTGTTGGTGGTGATGTTGGTTATAGTGTCAGAGGTGGTGTTTGTATTGGTGATGGTGTTGGTGGTGATGTTGGTAATAGTGTCAGAGATGGTGTTTGTATTGGTAATGGTGTTGGTGGTGATGTTGGTTATAGTGTCAGAGGTGGTGTTTGTATTGGTAATGGTGTTGGTGGTGATGTTGGTTATAGTGTCAGAGGTGGTGTTTGTATTGGTAATGGTGTTGGTGGTGATGTTGGTAATAGTGTCAGAGGTGGTGATTGTATTGGTGAATGGTGTTGGTGGTGATGTTGGTAATAGTGTCAGAGGTGGTGTTTGTATTGGTAATGGTGTTGGTGGTGATGTTGGTAATAGTGTCAGAGGTGGTGATTGTATTGGTAATGGTTTTGGTGGTGATGTTGGTAATAGTGTCAGAGGTGGTGTTTGTATTGGTAATGGTGTTGGTGGTGATGTTGGTAATAGTGTCAGAGATGGTGATTGTATTGGTAATGGTGTTGGTGGTGATGTTGGTAATAGTGTCAGAGGTGGTGTTTGTATTGGGTAATGGTGTTGGTGGTGATGTTGGTAATAGTGTCAGAGGTGGTGTTTGTATTGGTAATGGTGTTGGTGGTGATGTTGGTAATAGTGTCAGAGGTGGTGATTTATTGGTAATGGTGTTGGTGGTGATGTTGGTAATAGTGTCAGAGGTGGTGTTTGTATTGGTGATGGTGTTGGTGGTGATGTTGGTTATAGTGTCAGAGGTGGTGTTTGTATTGGTGATGGTGTTGGTGGTGATGTTGGTTATAGTGTCAGAGATGGTGTTTGTATTGGTGATGGTGTTGGTGGTGATGTTGGTTATAGTGTCAGAGGTGGTGTTTGTATTGGTAATGGTGTTGGTGGTGATGTTGGTAATAGTGTCAGAGATGGTGTTTGTATTGGTAATGGTGTTGGTGGTGATGTTGGTTATAGTGTCAGAGGTGGTGTTTGTATTGGTAATGGTGTTGGTGGTGATGTTGGTAATAGTGTCAGAGGTGGTGTTTGTATTGGTAATGGTGTTGGTGGTGATGTTGGTTATAGTGTCAGAGGTGGTGTTTGTATTGGTGATGGTGTTGGTGGTGATGTTGGTTATAGTGTCAGAGGTGGTGTTTGTATTGGTGATGGTGTTGGTGGTGATGTTGGTTATAGTGTCAGAGGTGGTGTTTGTATTGGTAATGGTGTTGGTGGTGATGTTGGTAATAGTGTCAGAGATGGTGTTTGTATTGGTGATGGTGTTGGTGGTGATGTTGGTAATAGTGTCAGAGATGGTGTTTGTATTGGTAATGGTGTTGGTGGTGATGTTGGTTATAGTGTCAGAGGTGGTGTTTGTATTGGTGATGGTGTTGGTGGTGATGTTGGTTATAGTGTCAGAGGTGGTGTTTGTATTGGTAATGGTGTTGGTGGTGATGTTGGTAATAGTGTCAGAGATGGTGTTTGTATTGGTGATGGTGTTGGTGGTGATGTTGGTTATAGTGTCAGAGATGGTGATTGTATTGGTAATGGTGTTGGTGGTGATGTTGGTTATAGTGTCAGAGGTGGTGTTTGTATTGGTAATGGTGTTGGTGGTGATGTTGGTAATAGTGTCAGAGATGGTGTTTGTATTGGTAATGGTGTTGGTGGTGATGTTGGTAATAGTGTCAGAGATGGTGTTTGTATTGGTAATGGTGTTGGTGGTGATGTTGGTAATAGTGTCAGAGGTGGTGATTGTATTGGTAATGGTGTTGGTGGTGATGT
>OZ024740.1:289918544-289938544 GCA_964016885.1 Eledone cirrhosa
TATTGGTAATGGTGTTGGTGGTGATGTTGGTAATAGTGTCAGAGGTGGTGTTTGTATTGGTGATGGTGTTGGTGGTGATGTTGGTAATGGTGTCAGAGATGGTGTTTGTATTGGTGATGGTGTTGGTGGTGATGTTGGTTATAGTGTCAGAGGTGGTGTTTGTATTGGTAATGGTGTTGGTGGTGATGTTGGTAATGGTGTCAGAGATGGTGTTTGTATTGGTGATGGTGTTGGTGGTGATGTTGGTTATAGTGTCAGAGGTGGTGTTTGTATTGGTAATGGTGTTGGTGGTGATGTTGGTAATAGTGTCAGAGGTGGTGATTGTATTGGTAATGGTGTTGGTGGTGATGTTGGTTATAGTGTCAGAGGTGGTGTTTGTATTGGTGATGGTGTTGGTGGTGATGTTGGTTATAGTGTCAGAGATGGTGTCGTATTGGTAATGGTGTTGGTGGTGATGTTGGTAATAGTGTCAGAGATGGTGTTTGTATTGGTAATGGTGTTGGTGGTGATGTTGGTTATAGTGTCAGAGGTGGTGTATGTATTGGTGATGGTGTTGGTGGTGATGTTGGTTATAGTGTCAGAGATGGTGATTGTATTGGTGATGGTGTTGGTGGTGATGTTGGTAATAGTGTCAGAGGTGGTGTTTGTATTGGTAATGGTGTTGGTGGTGATGTTGGTAATAGTGTCAGAGATGGTGTTTGTATTGGTAATGGTGTTGGTGGTGATGTTGGTAATAGTGTCAGAGATGGTGTTTGTATTGGTAATGGTGTTGGTGGTGATGTTGGTAATAGTGTCAGAGATGGTGTTTGTATTGGTAATGGTGTTGGTGGTGATGTTGGTAATAGTGTCAGAGGTGGTGATTGTATTGGTAATGGTGTTGGTGGTGATGTTGGTTATAGTGTCAGAGATGGTGTTTGTATTGGTAATGGTGTTGGTGGTGATGTTGGTTATAGTGTCAGAGGTGGTGTTTGTATTGGTAATGGTGTTGGTGGTGATGTTGGTTATAGTGTCAGAGGTGGTGTTTGTATTGGTAATGGTGTTGGTGGTGATGTTGGTTATAGTGTCAGAGGTGGTGTTTGTATTGGTAATGGTGTTGGTGGTCATGTTGGTAATAGTGTCAGAGGTGGTGTTTGTATTGGTAATGGTGTTGGTGGTGATGTTGGTTATAGTGTCAGAGGTGGTGTTTGTATTGGTAATGGTGTTGGTGGTCATGTTGGTAATAGTGTCAGAGGTGGTGTTTGTATTGGTAATGGTGTTGGTGGTGATGTTGGTTATAGTGTCAGAGGTGGTGTTTGTATTGGTAATGGTGTTGGTGGTGATGTTGGTAATAGTGTCAGAGATGGTGTTTGTATTGGTGATGGTGTTGGTGGTGATGTTGGTAATAGTGTCAGAGGTGGTGTTTGTATTGGTAATGGTGTTGGTGGTGATGTTGGTAATAGTGTCAGAGGTGGTGTTTGTATTGGTGATGGTGTTGGTGGTGATGTTGGTAATAGTGTCAGAGGTGGTGTTTGTATTGGTAATGGTGTTGGTGGTGATGTTGGTAATAGTGTCAGAGGTGGTGTTTGTATTGGTAATGGTGTTGGTGGTGATGTTGGTTATAGTGTCAGAGGTGGTGTTTGTATTGGTAATGGTGTTGGTGGTGATGTTGGTAATAGTGTCAGAGGTGGTGTTTGTATTGGTAATGGTGTTGGTGGTGATGTTGGTTATAGTGTCAGAGGTGGTGTTTGTATTGGTGATGGTGTTGGTGGTGATGTTGGTAATAGTGTCAGAGGTGGTGTTTGTATTGGTGATGGTGTTGGTGGTGATGTTGGTAATAGTGTCAGAGGTGGTGTTTGTATTGGTAATGGTGTTGGTGGTGATGTTGGTAATAGTGTCAGAGGTGGTGTTTGTATTGGTGATGGTGTTGGTGGTGATGTTGGTAATAGTGTCAGAGGTGGTGTTTGTATTGGTAATGGTGTTGGTGGTGATGTTGGTAATAGTGTCAGAGGTGGTGTTTGTATTGGTGATGGTGTTGGTGGTGATGTTGGTAATAGTGTCAGAGGTGGTGTTTGTATTGGTAATGGTGTTGGTGGTGATGTTGGTTATAGTGTCAGAGATGGTGTTTGTATTGGTAATGGTGTTGGTGGTGATGTTGGTAATAGTGTCAGAGGTGGTGTTTGTATTGGTGATGGTGTTGGTGGTGATGTTGGTAATAGTGTCAGAGGTGGTGTTTGTATTGGTAATGGTGTTGGTGGTGATGTTGGTAATAGTGTCAGAGGTGGTGTTTGTATTGGTAATGGTGTTGGTGGTGATGTTGGTTATAGTGTCAGAGGTGGTGTTTGTATTGGTAATGGTGTTGGTGGTGATGTTGGTTATAGTGTCAGAGGTGGTGTTTGTATTGGTAATGGTGTTGGTGGTGATGTTGGTTATAGTGTCAGAGGTGGTGTTTGTATTGGTGATGGTGTTGGTGGTGATGTTGGTTATAGTGTCAGAGATGGTGTTTGTATTGGTAATGGTGTTGGTGGTGATGTTGGTAATAGTGTCAGAGGTGGTGTTTGTATTGGTAATGGTGTTGGTGGTGATGTTGGTTATAGTGTCAGAGGTGGTGTTTGTATTGGTGATGGTGTTGGTGGTGATGTTGGTTATAGTGTCAGAGATGGTGTTTGTATTGGTAATGGTGTTGGTGGTGATGTTGGTAATAGTGTCAGAGGTGGTGTTTGTATTGGTGATGGTGTTGGTGGTGATGTTGGTAATAGTGTCAGAGGTGGTGTTTGTATTGGTAATGGTGTTGGTGGTGATGTTGGTAATAGTGTCAGAGATGGTGTTTGTATTGGTAATGGTGTTGGTGGTGATGTTGGTAATAGTGTCAGAGATGGTGTTTGCATTGGTAATGGTGTTGGTGGTGATGTTGGTTATAGTGTCAGAGGTGGTGTTTGTATTTGTAATGGTGTTGGTGGTGATGTTGGTAATAGTGTCAGAGGTGGTGTTTGTATTGGTAATGGTGTTGGTGGTGATGTTGGTTATAGTGTCAGAGATGGTGATTGTATTGGTAATGGTGTTGGTGGTGATGTTGGTAATAGTGTCAGAGATGGTGTTTGTATTGGTGATGGTGTTGGTGGTGATGTTGGTAATAGTGTCAGAGGTGGTGTTTGTATTGGTAATGGTGTTGGTGGTGATGTTGGTAATAGTGTCAGAGATGGTGATTGTATTGGTGATGGTGTTGGTGGTGATGTTGGTTATAGTGTCAGAGGTGGTGTTTGTATTGGTAATGGTGTTGGTGGTGATGTTGGTAATAGTGTCAGAGGTGGTGTTTGTATTGGTGATGGTGTTGGTGGTGATGTTGGTAATAGTGTCAGAGATGGTGATTGTATTGGTGATGGTGTTGGTGGTGATGTTGGTAATAGTGTCAGAGATGGTGATTGTATTGGTGATGGTGTTGGTGGTGATGTTGGTTATAGTGTCAGAGGTGGTGTTTGTATTGGTAATGGTGTTGGTGGTGATGTTGGTAATAGTGTCAGAGATGGTGATTGTATTGGTGATGGTGTTGGTGGTGATGTTGGTAATAGTGTCAGAGATGGTGATTGTATTGGTGATGGTGTTGGTGGTGATGTTGGTTATAGTGTCAGAGGTGGTGTTTGTATTGGTAATGGTGTTGGTGGTGATGTTGGTAATAGTGTCAGAGATAGTGATTGTATTGGTGATGGTGTTGGTGGTGATGTTGGTTATAGTGTCAGAGGTGGTGTTTGTATTGGTGATGGTGTTGGTGGTGATGTTGGTTATAGTGTCAGAGGTGGTGTTTGTATTGGTGATGGTGTTGGTGGTGATGTTGGTAATAGTGTCAGAGGTGGTGTTTGTATTGGTGATGGTGTTGGTGGTGATGTTGGTAATAGTGTCAGAGATGGTGATTGTATTGGCAATGGTGTTGGTGGTGATGTTGGTTATAGTGTCAGAGGTGGTGATTGTATTGGTGATGGTGTTGGTGGTGATGTTGGTTATAGTGTCAGAGGTGGTGTTTGTATTGGTGATGGTGTTGGTGGTGATGTTGGTAATAGTGTCAGAGATGGTGATTGTATTGCTGATGGTGTTGGTGGTGATGTTGGTAATAGTGTCAGAGATGGTGATTGTATTGGTGATGGTGTTGGTGGTGATGTTGGTTATAGTGTCAGAGGTGGTGTTTGTATTGGTGATGGTGTTGGTGGTGATGTTGGTAATAGTGTCAGAGGTGGTGTTTGTATTGATGATGGTGTTGGTGGTGATGTTGGTAATAGTGTCAGAGATGGTGATTGTATTGGTGATGGTGTTGGTGGTGATGTTGGTTATAGTGTCAAAGGTGGTGTTTGTATTGGTGATGGTGTTGGTGGTGATGTGGTAATAGTGTCAGAGATGGTGATTGTATTGGTGATGGTGTTGGTGGTGATGTTGGTTATAGTGTCAGAGGTGGTGTTTGTATTGGTAATGGTGTTGGTGGTGATGTTGGTAATAGTGTCAGAGATGGTGTTTGTATTGGTAATGGTGTTGGTGGTGATGTTGGTTATAGTGTCAGAGGTGGTGTTTGTATTGGTGATGGTGTTGGTGGTGATGTTGGTTATAGTGTCAGAGGTGGTGATTGTATTGGTAATGGTGTTGGTGGTGATGTTGGTAATAGTGTCAGAGATGGTGATTGTATTGGTGATGGTGTTGGTGGTGATGTTGGTTATAGTGTCAGAGGTGGTGTTTGTATTGGTAATGGTGTTGGTGGTGATGTTGGTAATAGTGTCAAAGGTGGTGTTTGTATTGGTGATGGTGTTGGTGGTGATGTTGGTAATAGTGTCAGAGATGGTGATTGTATTGGTGATGGTGTTGGTGGTGATGTTGGTTATAGTGTCAGAGGTGGTGTTTGTATTGGTGATGGTGTTGGTGGTGATGTTGGTTATAGTGTCAGAGATGGTGATTGTATTGGTAATGGTGTTGGTGGTGATGTTGGTTATAGTGTCAGAGGTGGTGTTTGTATTGGTAATGGTGTTGGTGGTGATGTTGGTAATAGTGTCAGAGGTGGTGATTGTATTGGTAATGGTGTTGGTGGTGATGTTGGTTATAGTGTCAGAGATGGTGTTTGTATTGGTAATGGTGTTGGTGGTGATGTTGGTTATAGTGTCAGAGGTGGTGTTTGTATTGGTAATGGTGTTGGTGGTGATGTTGGTAATCGTGTCAGAGGTGGTGTTTGTATTGGTGATGGTGTTTGTGGTGATGTTGGTAATAGTGTCAGAGATGGTGTTTGTATTGGTAATGGTGTTGGTGGTGATGTTGGTAATAGTGTCAGAGATGGTGATTGTATTGGTAATGTTGTTGGTGGTGATGTTGGTTATAGTGTCAGAGGTGGTGTTTGTATTGGTAATGGTGTTGGTGGTGATGTTGGTTATAGTGTCAGAGGTGGTGTTTGTATTGGTAATGGTGTTGGTGGTGATGTTGGTAATAGTGTCAGAGATGGTGATTGTATTGGTAATGGTGTTGGTGGTGATGTTGGTTATAGTGTCAGAGGTGGTGTTTGTATTGGTAATGGTGTTGGTGGTGATGTTGGTAATAGTGTCAGAGATGGTGTTTGTATTGGTAATGGTGTTGGTGGTGATGTTGGTTATAGTGTCAGAGATGGTGTTTGTATTGGTGATGGTGTTGGTGGTGATGTTGGTTATAGTGTCAGAGGTGGTGATTGTATTGGTAATGGTGTTGGTGGTGATGTTGGTTATAGTGTCAGAGGTGGTGATTGTATTGGTAATGGTGTTGGTGGTGATGTTGGTAATAGTGTCAGAGGTGGTGATTGTATTGGTAATGGTGTTGGTGGTGATGTTGGTAATAGTGTCAGAGGTGGTGATTGTATTGGTAATGGTGTTGGTGGTGATGTTGGTAATAGTGTCAGAGGTGGTGTTTGTATTGGTAATGGTGTTGGTGGTGATGTTGGTAATAGTGTCAGAGATGGTGTTTGTATTGGTGATGGTGTTGGTGGTGATGTTGGTTATAGTGTCAGAGGTGGTGTTTGTATTGGTGATGGTGTTGGTGGTGATGTTGGTAATAGTGTCAGAGGTGGTGTTTGTATTGGTAATGGTGTTGGTGGTGATGTTGGTAATAGTGTCAGAGATGGTGTTTGTATTGGTGATGGTGTTGGTGGTGATGTTGGTTATAGTGTCAGAGGTGGTGTTTGTATTGGTGATGGTGTTGGTGGTGATGTTGGTAATAGTGTCAGAGGTGGTGTTTGTATTGGTAATGGTGTTGGTGGTGATATTGGTAATAGTGTCAGAGATGGTGTTTGTATTGGTAATGGTGTTGGTGGTGATGTTGGTAATAGTGTCAGAGGTGGTGTTTGTATTGGTAATGGTGTTGGTGGTGATGTTGGTTATAGCGTCAGAGATGGTGTTTGTGTTGGTGATGGTATTGGTGGTGATGTTGGTAATAGTGTCAGAGATGGTGTTTGTATTGGTGATGGTGTTGGTGGTGATGTTGGTAATAGTGTCAGAGATGGTGTTTGTATTGGTGATGGTGTTGGTGGTGATGTTGGTAATAGTGTCAGAGGTGGTGTTTGTATTGGTAATGGTGTTGGTGGTGATGTTGGTTATAGTGTCAGAGGTGGTGTTTGTATTGGTAATGGTGTTGGTGGTGATGTTGGTAATAGTGTCAGAGATGGTGTTTGTATTGGTAATGGTGTTGGTGGTGATGTTGGTAATAGTGTCAGAGATGGTGTTTGTATGGGTAATGGTGTTGGTGGTGATGTTGGTAATAGTGTCAGAGATGGTGTTTGTATTGGTGATGGTGTTGGTGGTGATGTTGGTTATAGTGTCAGAGGTGGTGTTTGTATTGGTAATGGTGTTGGTGGTGATGTTGGTTATAGTGTCAGAGGTGGTGTTTGTATTGGTAATGGTGTTGGTGGTGATGTTGGTAATAGTGTCAGAGATGGTGTTTGTATTGGTGATGGTGTTGGTGGTGATGTTGGTAATAGTGTCAGAGGTGGTGTTTGTATTGGTGATGGTGTTGGTGGTGATGTTGGTTATAGTGTCAGAGATGGTGTTTGTATTGGTAATGGTGTTGGTGGTGATGTTGGTTATAGTGTCAGAGGTGGTGTTTGTATTGGTGATGGTGTTGGTGGTGATGTTGGTTATAGTGTCAGAGGTGGTGTTTGTATTGGTAATGCTGTTGGTGGTGATGTTGGTTATAGTGTCAGAGGTGGTGTTTGTATTGGTAATGGTGTTGGTGGTGATGTTGGTTATAGTGTCAGAGGTGGTGTTTGTATTGGTAATGGTGTTGGTGGTGATGTTGGTAATAGTGTCAGAGGTGGTGTTTGTATTGGTAATGGTGTTGGTGGTGATGTTGATTATAGTGTCAGAGATGGTGTTTGTATTGGTGATGGTGTTGGTGGTGATGTTGGTTATAGTGTCAGAGGTGGTGTTTGTATTGGTGATGGTGTTGGTGGTGATGTTGGTTATAGTGTCAGAGGTGGTGTTTGTATTGGTAATGGTGTTGGTGGTGATGTTGGTTATAGTGTCAGAGGTGGTGTTTGTATTGGTAATGGTGTTGGTGGTGATGTTGGTTATAGTGTCAGAGGTGGTGTTTGTATTGGTAATGGTGTTGGTGGTGATGTTGGTAATAGTGTCAGAGGTGGTGTTTGTATTGGTAATGGTGTTGGTGGTGATGTTGGTTATAGTGTCAGAGGTGGTGTTTGTATTGGTGATGGTGTTGGTGGTGATGTTGGTAATAGTGTCAGAGATGGTGTCTGTATTGGTAATGGTGTTGGTGGTGATGTTGGTAATAGTGTGAGAGATGGTGTTTGTATTGGTAATGGTGTTGGTGGTGATGTTGGTTATAGTGTCAGAGGTGGTGTTTGTATTGGTGATGGTGTTTGTGGTGATGTTGGTAATAGTGTCAGAGGTGGTGTTTGTATTGGTAATGGTGTTGGTGGTGATGTTGGTAATAGTGTCAGAGGTGGTGATTGTATTGGTAATGGTGTTGTTGGTGATGTTGGTTATAGTATCAGAGGTGGTGTTTGTATTGGTGATGGTGTTGGTGGTGATGTTGGTTATAGTGTCAGAGATGGTGTTTGTGTTGGTGATGGTGTTGGTGGTGATGTTGGTTATAGTGTCAGAGATGGTGTTTGTGTTGGTAATGGTGTTGGTGGTGATGTTGGTAATAGTGTCAGAGGTGTTATTTGTATTGGTGATGGTGTTGGTGGTGATGTTGGTTATAGTGTCAGAGATGGTGTTTGTATTGGTAATGGTGTTGGTGGTGATGTTGGTAATAGTGTCAGAGGTGGTGTTTGTATTGGTGATGGTGTTGGTGGTGATGTTGGTAATAGTGTCAGAGGTGGTGTTTGTATTGGTAATGGTGTTGGTGGTGATGTTGGTAATAGTGTCAGAGGTGGTGTTTGTATTGGTAATGGTGTTGGTGGTGATGTTGGTTATAGTGTCAGAGGTGGTGATTGTATTGGTGATGGTGTTGGTGGTGATGTTGGTTATAGTGTCAGAGATGGTGATTGTATTGGTGATGGTGTTGGTGGTGATGTTGGTTATAGTGTCAGAGATGGTGATTGTATTGGTGATGGTGTTGGTGGTGATGTTGGTTATAGTGTCAGAGATGGTGTTTGTATTGGTGATGGTGTTGGTGGTGATGTTGGTTATAGTGTCAGAGATGGTGATTGTATTGGTGATGGTGTTGGTGGTGATGTTGGTTATAGTGTCAGAGATGGTGTTTGTATTGGTGATGGTGTTGGTGGTGATGTTGGTTATAGTGTCAGAGATGGTGATTGTATTGGTGATGGTGTTGGTGGTGATGTTGGTTATAGTGTCAGAGGTGGTGTTTGTATTGGTGATGGTGTTGGTGGTGATGTTGGTAATAGTGTCAGAGATGGTGTTCGTATTGGTAATGGTGTTGGTGGTGATGTTGGTAATAGTGTCAGAGGTGGTGTTTGTATTGGTGATGGTGTTGGTGGTGATGTTGGTAATAGTGTCAGAGGTGGTGATTGTATTGGTAATGGTGTTGGTGGTGATGTTGGTAATAGTGTCAGAGGTGGTGTTTGTATTGGTGATGGTGTTGGTGGTGATGTTGGTAATAGTGTCAGAGATGGTGTTCGTATTGGTAATGGTGTTGGTGGTGATGTTGGTTATAGTGTCAGAGGTGGTGTTTGTATTGGTAATGGTGTTGGTGGTGATGTTGGTAATAGTGTCAGAGATGGTGTTCGTATTGGTAATGGTGTTGGTGGTGATGTTGGTAATAGTGTCAGAGATGGTGTTTGTATTGGTAATGGTGTTGGTGGTGATGTTGGTAATAGTGTCAGAGGTGGTGTTTGTATTGGTAATGGTGTTGGTGGTGATGTTGGTAATAGTGTCAGAGGTGGTGTTTGTGTTGGTAATGGTGTTGGTGGTGATGTTGGTTATAGTGTCAGAGATGGTGATTGTATTGGTAATGGTGTTGGTGGTGATGTTGGTAATAGTGTCAGAGATGGTGATTGTATTGGTAATGGTGTTGGTGGTGATGTTGGTAATAGTGTCAGAGATGGTGATTGTATTGGTAATGGTGTTTGTGGTGATGTTGGTAATAGTGTCAGAGGTGGTGTTTGTATTGGTGATGGTGTTGGTGGTGATGTTGGTTATAGTGTCAGAGATGGTGTTGTATTGGTAATGGTGTTGGTGGTGATGTTGGTTATAGTGTCAGAGATGGTGTTTGTATTGGTAATGGTGTTGGTGGTGATGTTGGTTATAGTGTCAGAGGTGGTGTTTGTATTGGTGATGGTGTTGGTGGTGATGTTGGTAATAGTGTCAGAGGTGGTGTTTGTATTGGTAATGGTGTTGGTGGTGATGTTGGTAATAGTGTCAGAGGTGGTGATTGTATTGGTAATGGTGTTGTTGGTGATGTTGGTTATAGTATCAGAGGTGGTGTTTGTATTGGTGATGGTGTTGGTGGTGATGTTGGTTATAGTGTCAGAGATGGTGTTTGTATTGGTGATGGTGTTGGTGGTGATGTTGGTAATAGTGTCAGAGGTGGTGTTTGTATTGGTGATGGTGTTGGTGGTGATGTTGGTAATAGTGTCAGAGATGGTGTTTGTATTGGTGATGGTGTTGGTGGTGATGTTGGTAATAGTGTCAGAGGTGGTGTTTGTATTGGTAATGGTGTTGGTGGTGATGTTGGTTATAGTGTCAGAGATGGTGTTTGTATTGGTAATGGTGTTGGTGGTGATGTTGGTTATAGTGTCAGAGGTGGTGTTTGTATTGGTAATGGTGTTGGTGGTGATGTTGGTAATAGTGTCAGAGATGGTGTTTGTATTGGTGATGGTGTTGGTGGTGATGTTGGTTATAGTGTCAGAGGTGGTGTTTGTATTGGTAATGGTGTTTGTGGTGATGTTGGTAATAGTGTCAGAGGTGGTGTTTGTATTGGTAATGGTGTTGGTGGTGATGTTGCTTATAGTGTCAGAGG
Source organism: Eledone cirrhosa (assembly GCA_964016885.1). NCBI lineage: Eukaryota > Metazoa > Mollusca > Cephalopoda > Octopoda > Eledonidae > Eledone > Eledone cirrhosa. The sequence continues at coordinate 289,928,955 of OZ024740.1, forward strand.
TGGTGTTTGTATTGGTAATGGTGTTGGTGGTGATGTTGGTAATAGTGTCAGAGATGGTGTTTGTATTGGTAATGGTGTTGGTGGTGATGTTGGTAATAGTGTCAGAGGTGGTGTTTGTATTGGTAATGGTGTTGGTGGTGATGTTGGTAATAGTGTCAGAGGTGGTGTTTGTATTGGTAATGGTGTTGGTGGTGATGTTGGTTATAGTGTCAGAGGTGGTGATTGTATTGGTAATGGTGTTGGTGGTGATGTTGGTAATAGTGTCAGAGGTGGTGTTTGTATTGGTAATGGTGTTGGTGGTGATGTTGGTAATAGTGTCAGAGATGGTGTTTGTATTGGTAATGGTGTTGGTGGTGATGTTGGTTATAGTGTCAGAGATGGTGTTTGTATTGGTAATGGTGTTGGTGGTGATGTTGGTAATAGTGTCAGAGATGGTGATTGTATTAGTAATGGTGTTGGTGGTGATGTTGGTTATAGTGTCAGAGGTGGTGTTTGTATTGGTAATGGTGTTGGTGGTGATGTTGGTAATAGTGTCAGAGGTGGTGTTTGTATTGGTAATGGTGTTGGTGGTGATGTTGGTTATAGTGTCAGAGGTGGTGTTTGTATTGGTAATGGTGTTGGTGGTGATGTTGGTTATAGTGTCAGAGGTGGTGTTTGTATTGGTAATGGTGTTGGTGGTGATGTTGGTTATAGTGTCAGAGATGGTGATTGTATTGGTGATGGTGTTGGTGGTGATGTTGGTTATAGTGTCAGAGATGGTGATTGTATTGGTGATGGTGTTGGTGGTGATGTTGGTTATAGTGTCAGAGGTGGTGTTTGTATTGGTAATGGTGTTGGTGGTGATGTTGGTTATAGTGTCAGAGGTGGTGTTTGTATTGGTGATGGTGTTGGTGGTGATGTTGGTAATAGTGTCAGAGGTGGTGTTTGTATTGGTAATGGTGTTGGTGGTGATGTTGGTTATAGTGTCAGAGATGGTGATTGTATTGGTGATGGTGTTGGTGGTGATGTTGGTTATAGTGTCAGAGGTGGTGTTTGTATTGGTGATGGTGTTGGTGGTGATGTTGGTAATAGTGTCAGAGATGGTGTTTGTATTGGTGATGGTGTTGGTGGTGATGTTGGTTATAGTGTCAGAGATGGTGTTTGTATTGGTAATGGTGTTGGTGTTGATGTTGGTAATAGTGTCAGAGATGGTGTTTGTATTGGTAATGGTGTTGGTGGTGATGTTGGTTATAGTGTCAGAGGTGGTGTTTGTATTGGTAATGGTGTTGGTGGTGATGTTGGTAATAGTGTCAGAGGTGGTGTTTGTATTGGTAATGGTGTTGGTGGTGATGTTGGTTATAGTGTCAGAGATGGTGATTGTATTGGTGATGGTGTTGGTGGTGATGTTGGTTATAGTGTCAGAGATGGTGATTGTATTGGTGATGGTGTTGGTGGTGATGTTGGTTATAGTGTCAGAGATGGTGATTGTATTGGTGATGGTGTTGGTGGTGATGTTGGTTATAGTGTCAGAGATGGTGATTGTATTGGTGATGGTGTTGGTGGTGATGTTGGTTATAGTGTCAGAGATGGTGTTTGTATTGGTGATGGTGTTGGTGGTGATGTTGGTTATAGTGTCAGAGATGGTGATTGTATTGGTGATGGTGTTGGTGGTGATGTTGGTTATAGTGTCAGAGATGGTGTTTGTATTGGTGATGGTGTTGGTGGTGATGTTGGTTATAGTGTCAGAGATGGTGATTGTATTGGTGATGGTGTTGGTGGTGATGTTGGTTATAGTGTCAGAGGTGGTGTTTGTATTGGTGATGGTGTTGGTGGTGATGTTGGTAATAGTGTCAGAGATGGTGTTCGTATTGGTAATGGTGTTGGTGGTGATGTTGGTAATAGTGTCAGAGGTGGTGTTTGTATTGGTGATGGTGTTGGTGGTGATGTTGGTAATAGTGTCAGAGGTGGTGATTGTATTGGTAATGGTGTTGGTGGTGATGTTGGTAATAGTGTCAGAGGTGGTGTTTGTATTGGTGATGGTGTTGGTGGTGATGTTGGTAATAGTGTCAGAGATGGTGTTCGTATTGGTAATGGTGTTGGTGGTGATGTTGGTTATAGTGTCAGAGGTGGTGTTTGTATTGGTAATGGTGTTGGTGGTGATGTTGGTAATAGTGTCAGAGATGGTGTTCGTATTGGTAATGGTGTTGGTGGTGATGTTGGTAATAGTGTCAGAGATGGTGTTTGTATTGGTAATGGTGTTGGTGGTGATGTTGGTAATAGTGTCAGAGGTGGTGTTTGTATTGGTAATGGTGTTGGTGGTGATGTTGGTAATAGTGTCAGAGGTGGTGTTTGTGTTGGTAATGGTGTTGGTGGTGATGTTGGTTATAGTGTCAGAGATGGTGATTGTATTGGTAATGGTGTTGGTGGTGATGTTGGTAATAGTGTCAGAGATGGTGATTGTATTGGTAATGGTGTTGGTGGTGATGTTGGTAATAGTGTCAGAGATGGTGATTGTATTGGTAATGGTGTTGGTGGTGATGTTGGTAATAGTGTCAGAGGTGGTGTTTGTATTGGTGATGGTGTTGGTGGTGATGTTGGTTATAGTGTCAGAGATGGTGTTGTATTGGTAATGGTGTTGGTGGTGATGTTGGTTATAGTGTCAGAGATGGTGTTTGTATTGGTAATGGTGTTGGTGGTGATGTTGGTTATAGTGTCAGAGGTGGTGTTTGTATTGGTGATGGTGTTGGTGGTGATGTTGGTTATAGTGTCAGAGGTGGTGTTTGTATTGGTAATGGTGTTGGTGGTGATGTTGGTAATAGTGTCAGAGGTGGTGTTTGTATTGGTAATGGTGTTGGTGGTGATGTTGGTAATAGTGTCAGAGGTGGTGATTGTATTGGTAATGGTGTTGGTGGTGATGTTGGTTATAGTGTCAGAGATGGTGTTTGTATTGGTAATGGTGTTGGTGGTGATGTTGGTTATAGTGTCAGAGGTGGTGATTGTATTGGTAATGGTGTTGGTGGTGATGTTGGTAATAGTGTCAGAGATGGTGTTTGTGTTGGTAATGGTGTTGGTGGTGATGTTGGTTATAGTGTCAGAGGTGGTGTTTGTATTGGTGATGGTGTTGGTGGTGATGTTGGTTATAGTGTCAGAGATGGTGTTTGTATTGGTAATGGTGTTGGTGGTGATGTTGGTAATAGTGTCAGAGGTGGTGTTTGTATTGGTGATGGTGTTGGTGGTGATGTTGGTTATAGTGTCAGAGGTGGTGTTTGTATTGGTAATGGTGTTGGTGGTGATGTTGGTAATAGTGTCAGAGATGGTGTTTGTGTTGGTAATGGTGTTGGTGGTGATGTTGGTTATAGTGTCAGAGGTGGTGTTTGTGTTGGTGATGGTGTTGGTGGTGATGTTGGTTATAGTGTCAGAGGTGGTGTTTGTATTGGTGATGGTGTTGGTGGTGATGTTGGTAATAGTGTCAGAGATGGTGTTTGTATTGGTAATGGTGTTGGTGGTGATGTTGGTTATAGTGTCAGAGATGGTGTTTGTATTGGTAATGGTGTTGGTGGTGATGTTGGTTATAGTGTCAGAGGTGGTGTTTGCATTGGTGATGGTGTTGGTGGTGATGTTGGTAATAGTGTCAGAGGTGGTGTTTGCATTGGTGATGATATTCGTGATGGAGTCAGTGATGGCGATTGTGTTGGTGATAATGTTCGTCTTGTTATATAGAGTGTACTGCACAGGTTTCCTTGAGAGGATGACTGTCTCAGTTTTCTCAACATTGATTTTAATTCCAGCAATCCAACACTCTGCATCAAACCTATCAAGTGCAAGTCGAAGATCACTTTCTGTCGAGTTAAGGAACATCATGTGGTCTGCAAGTTGAAGCCGACTAATTTTTCACTCATACCACTTCTAACCAGCCTGCGTCTGTCAATCCTGTTCATGAAAATAATGAACAGAAGAGGTTACAGTACGCATCCTTGGCGAATTCCGACTCCTACATCTAATGGTTTCGATTTAGTACCATTTATTCGAACACAAATACTCTGATATCCCTATAGAGATATCAGCGCAGTAAGAAGCTGACTATCGATCCCAGACTCCTGCAAAAACTTCCACAGCATGTCCGATGAACTTAGTTATATGTCTTTTCGCGGTCAACAAAGTAAGAATATACCTCTTGGCAATACTTCCACGTGGGGTGTTGCTCTTAGTAAAACTATGATACTCCTGCGCTAAGAACATGAAGGCCCACATTACCAACAGCCCTAAGAGCAACACCCCACCAGGGTGCTCTTGCCGAAAGCCCGAAGCTTGTCCCCTTCAACAGCAATACAACACACCCACTGTAGTTTATGAAGCTGTGGTCACTTCCAACCGACCAAATTACCACAGGAGGTCAAATCCTATGTGGGTATGGCGGAGGGCCGATTTAAGGAACGCTTCCTGAACAACCAGTCGACCTTTAGGTACCCGGACAAACGATCATCCACGAAACTCGCGAGCCACGTATGGTTCCTCAAGCCTCAAGTATACACTACTCCATTCAATGGAAAGCCATCACTAAGTCCAAGCCATACGCAAGAGGCAATCCGTCGTGTGGACTATGTATTGATGAACGAATAAATATTCTAAAGAGATTACGCAGTAGCGATTGCCTAAACTCAAGTTTGAATTCTTCACACGTTGTCCACATGTCTGGAAATACCTCTTACATAACTACAAAGCTCCGGATTGAATTACACCAACATTCTAATTTTAGAAACTTTCGGACTTTCGCAGTTATCTCCCTTACACCTCTCGCACACAATTTAGTATTGCCTTTGTGAAGTGACCGTTTCTGTGCATGCGCGTCCGTGTCCATTACGAGTTGAGGGTCTGCTAAGGTGAAACAATTGTTCTCGATATGGTGAACAAGCTGTTGTATAACCACTTCGTCCCATGGACTGAGTGGTCTACCACTATATATATATATATATATATATATATATATATATATATATATATATATATATATATATATATATATATATATATATATATATATATATATATTGTTATACTTGGGGAGGGCCATGTTGTTGTAATAATATTGCCAGAAATAATAACAGAACACACTCACTGTTTTGTTGGTTTTCGCTTTTGTACCTTTTATATCTCCACAGTTAATTCAGTCGGTCCTCAATGTTTACCATTGACTGACCAACGGTAAAAAATACAGTTATAATATAGATATAAACACATATATATAGTCTAACAAAGTTCTTTCGTTGCACATCTGCAACATCATCAGTGGTACTATTATGTTCCTCCTGTTGCATTGTATATCTACGCCGATTTTTATTTTATCTGTTTATTTATTTATTTATTTAGTAATTTTTGTCTTCTTCTCTGCGCATGCGTTTGCGTGTGTGTATAGTGTTTGGTGTGTGTTCGCGTTTGGGTGACTGTGTTTTGGTTATTGTATTCTATCTTTCTTTACTAGTATGTGTTTATATGTGTTGGTTGTTATTGTGCTTGTGTATATATTTATTTATTTATTTATATTTCTCTTAAGTCAGTATTGTTTGGGTGGTGTTGTTATTCCATTCCTTCTAAGCTCTATTTCGCTTGCCTCTCTGATTTGCCTATCTGCTGGGTCATTTCTATGTTTAGATATTATTTTAATTTCTATGTTGTTTATGTTACCGTCATGTTGTTGTCTGGTGTGGTCGTATAGTACTGAACCGTTTTTTCGACCTTTTAGTGTTGGTTAACCTTTCTCCTATGCTACAAGCTGTTTCGCTTATGTATGTTGTTTTCATTTTTCTGCATGTACCCTCAGTACATCTTATGCTATAGACTACGGTTCTACTTTTACAGTTTATCCGGGTGTTTACTTTACATATAACACATTTCCTATTAGTACTGTGGGTTTTCTTAACAGGGTATGTTTGGCTGATCAGGGATTTTATTGTAGTTACTGGCTTTTCTACCAATATAATCTTTAAGTGGGTCTTTCTCAGGGCCTTTCTACACTGGTTAGCTAATTTTCCTCCAGGTGTAGCGTCCGCGAACATGACACTCTGGTATCTCTGGTTGTCGTACCATGAGGTGGCTTTCCATATCTTTTGTTTAGTCCTATCTAAGCTATTCCATGATTTTCTCCTGTATAATGGGCAAATTCCTTTCATGTCCGGTTCTATGAGAGTCTTATACTTCTCCGTGGCTCCTTTGTATACTCTGATTATGTCTCTTTGTTTGTAGCCAGAGAACTGCATGTGGTTGATGAAGTGTTGGATGTGTCTTTATCCTGCGAGGTTGCCCTTTAATAAAAGGGTTTGTATATCACAACAAATAGATGACGAGACAGAGGCACAGTTCACCATAGCTAGAAATAAGATTAGACAAATAGTAGATCGATATACTGAGAGACAAAGCAGACCAGAGGTCCAACAACTTGGAAGGAAACCTGTAGAAGGCGTAGTTAGCTTCAAGCAGCGCACAAGGCATGGTGAGGTAGTGTGTCTACCCACATGTAAGTCCGGTAGGATGTCAATAGACAGCATGCCGAACTACATCAAGGCTTTGCAACCCCACATCACCAACACGAGCAAAATTACACAACAAACACACGAGGGGAGAGAGAAGATCTTCAAAGCTCACATCATGATGTGGACCGACATCCTAAAGCCAAGCATACGCACTGCCAGCAACTTTCAGACGTCTAACAATGACATAGCACCCTTGTATTGGCTCCGCAAACCATAAAACAGTCGACGACCCGACAACAGGACCACCAACAAGACCTGTATGCGGAGCAAATATCGCTAGCAACTACAGGATCTCCTACCTCCTATCAATGGTTATACACCCCATAATCAAGATGTCCCCAGATGTATGTGACAGTACAGAGGACCTCCTCATCAGAATCAATAAATGCAACAAAAACAAAAGCCTATCTAACTGCATAATAGACAGTATGGACGTGGTATCACTATACCCATCCATTAACATAGTAATAAGGATACCCCCACAAGAGAGTACTAAAAGTATGATTTAGAATGTAGCACAATGGAAAGCATCCTGCAGATAGCTAACTCCATACACCAGAGTATAACTGTAACTATCGACTACCCTTCCAAACACCCTAACAGTAGACTACCTGTATTAGACACGGAACTCTGGATTAACACTATAGACCAGAAGACCCAAATTTTCCGCTCACACCACGCTAAACCCATGGCCTCCAAATACCCGATACTCAAAACCTCAGCAATGTCCAGTAGCGCTAAGTTTAATATTCTGATCGCAGACTTGGTACGAGTGATGAAGAAAGTGTCCCGCATGTGCGACCCAACAGAAATGGAAAGACAATCCAACACTTCTTCAACCGCATGAAGTTCTCTGGCTACAACCAAAGAGACAGAATCAGAGTGTACAAAGAAGCCACGGAGAAGTATAAGACTCTCATAGAACTGGACATAAAAGGAATTTTCCCATTATATAGGAGCAAATCATGGAATAGCTTAGATAGGACTAAACATAAGATAGGGAAAGCCCCTCGTGGTACGACAACCAGAGATACCAGAGTGTCATGTTCGTGGACGCTACCCCTGGAGGAAAATTAGCTAACCAGTGTAGAAAGGCCCTGAGAAAGACCCACTTAAAGATTAAAGTGGTAGAAAAGCCAGGAATTACCATAAAATCCCTGATCAGCTAAACATACCTTTTTAAGAAAACCCACAGTACTAACAGGAAATGTGTTATATGTAAAGTAAACACCCGGATAAACTGTAAAACTAGAAACATATTCTATATCATGAGATGTACAGAGGGTACTTGCAGAAACATGACAGCAACATACATAGGCGAAACAGCTTGTAGCATAGGAGAAAGGATAAAACAACACTGGGGAGAACTAAAAGGACGAAAAAACGGTTCAGTACTATACGAAAACGACAGACAACAACATGACGGTAACATAGACAACATAGAAATTAAAACAATATCTAAACATAGGAATGACCCAGCAGATAGGCAAATCAGAGAGGCAAGCGAAATAGAGCATAGAAGGCCAAAACTAAACAGATAAAATGAATGGAATAACAACAACACCCAAACAAACAATACTGACTTAAGAGAAATATAAATAAATAAATAAATAAATATATACACAAGCACAATAACAACTAACACATATAAACACACACTAGTAAACTAAGATAGAATGCAATAACCAAAACATAGTCATCCAAACGCGAACACACACCAAACACTATACACACACGCAAACGCATGCGCAGAGAAGAAGACAAAAATAAATAAATAAATAAATAAACAGATAAAACAAGAATACAATACAACAGGAGGAACATAATAATACCACTGATGGTGTTGCAGATGTGCAACGAAAGAAGTTTGTTAAACTATATATATATGTGTTTATATCTATATTATATCTGTATATTTGACCGTTGGTCAGTCAATGGTAAACATTGAGGACCGAATGAATTAAGTGTGGAGATATAAAAGATACAGAAGCGAAAACCAACCAAACATTGAGTATGTTCTGTTATTATTTCTGGCAATATTATAATCAGCAAAACATCACCCTCCCCAAGTATAACAATATTTGTTTCGAAAAACCTCGCAAAACAAATATATATATATATATACATATACATATAAGTATGTACACGTACATACATATATGTATACAGACGTACAGTAGTATATATATATATATATACATACATGCACACATATATATATATGTACGTATGGATTCACCGAACATTTATTATAATGCTCGTTGTGTTTGTAAACAAACATCCCGTATTAAGCCGTAGTGTCTAGCAACCATCGTTGCTCGTTTGTTCAACACTGACAAAGGAACGCTGTACTAGTTTCAAGCTTATTAGCTATCGTCAGCAACGTATACCTTCCTTCCAGATTGTTGAACGTATATACTTACCTTATGCATATTAACGGCTGAGTAGCCCAATTTTCATATCGAGTGGGTTAATCGGCCGGGTTCACCGAAAACGATAAACGGAAAAATGAAACGAAATTTCATTTCCCACTCTTAGTACGGCTGTTACTTAAATATAAGTATGCACACGTACATACATATATGTATTCAGACGTACAGTAGTATGTATATATATATACATACATGCACACATATATATATGTACGTATGGATTCACCGAACATTTATTATAATGCTCGGTGTGTTTGTAATCAAACATCCCGTATTAAGCCGTAGTGTCTAGCAACCATCGTTGCTCGTTTGTTCAACACTGATAAATATATATATATATATATATATATATATATATATATATTGGAGTGTGCCATAAAAAGCAAGGTCACAATACTAACGCTCCCTGTGTATTTTCCCATTATAAATGCCCCAATATTTCGTATAAAATAAATTATTTTGAATCTTGCCTATATCATGGTGATTATAGTGGAAAGTGTGATTATGTTGCATGAAATCATGAAAATGTGAAACCAAGTATGACCATACAATAATTGTTTATTTTATTAATCCATTATATTTAGTAAGCCAGCTTTGAATATAAAGGCGTACAAGGAAGAAACAAGTTCAGTTAAGTTAACTCCAGTCATAT
>OZ024740.1:289943544-289951044 GCA_964016885.1 Eledone cirrhosa
GTGATGAAGTGTCTTGTTGAGAAACCCAGCGCATCACCAGGTCCGTTAACCCACGCGCCTTCACAAATATCTATATAAATATATCTCTCACTCACTGTCCCCCCACCTTTCTCTCTATATATAAGGAGAGGACATAGGCATAAAATTTGTAAAAGACGCATAAGTCATGAAAGAAGAGCTATATTTAAGAAAAAAATATTGGCAAATATCTTGACATTTATTTTGACGATTTACTCAATATATTTTTGTCTCTACGGCGTTGAAGAGAATAAAGTTTGAGCTTTTCTAGTACATAATAATGGTTTCTTATATAGGCACAAGGCTAGCAATTTGGGAGGAGGGGACTGGTACTTTATTTTACCGACCCCGTAAGGATGAAAGGGAAAATTAACCTCGGCGGGATTTGAACTCACATCTCATACATAATAGTCAAACGGATTCAGATCTGGAGAGCGAGGAGATCATATGTTTAGAGTGACGTGATGGTGGAGATTGTAGCTCATTCAATCTTAGGCAGTCAGGGCGTTATGAGACAGGGCAGAGTCTTGTTGGTAGGTGTACGGTCTTCCTTTGCTCACGCCCCCCATCGAAGGCGTCACAACCCTCTCGAACACCCCCTTATAGTCAGCAGCATTGAACCTTAAACCGTGATGAAAGAATTGAAGAGGTATGACATTTCCTTCGTTGTTCACGACTCCCACGACCCCCATATGTGACGGAAACTTTGTGTCAAACTTCGGTTGACATTTTGACACTGAACAAAGTGTTTCTCATAACAATACATTCCAGAATCTTGGTGTTTCAACTTGCTTAATAAGTGCTCCTTATGTGGATTAGATATTGTTATTGTTTGGTTTTTCAGACATGAATTGGCTTTTCTGCATCACCTATGGCTTGTATCAAAGGTCAACATTCACCATTGTTTCGATAATGTGCCTTGAGTTCCTTAGCAATGGCGCTAATTGATTTTCTGGGATTCTTATTGATAATTTATGTATGTTTTCCTACAGATTTGGGTGTGCTATTGGTATTAGAATCCTCAGCAGGCATTGTACGTTTGGCTGCTTCTGTAGAGAATCCCCGCCAACGGCTTCCAACTCTTTGACAACAAACGATCGTGCAACTTTCAAGAAGCGAGTAATCTCTAAATTGTCTTTAAGGCAACGATTACAGCATACCTTCCCATTTACTGAGTTAGCTTGATCTCTGTCATCATTTATCTGAAAGGAAATCAAAATCAGAACAAGTTAGAAAAAAGTGACAGCTATTAAAGTGTGTCCGCAAAAAACTGAGCAGCCCAGCTAAGATTTTTTAACTAAGATCTGTACAAAAGATGACTCAGAGTGTGTGTATATATATATATATATATATATATATATATATATATATATGTGTGTGTATGTGTGTGTGTGTGTGTGTGTGTGTATGTGTGTGTGTGTGTGTGTGTGTGTGTGTGTGTGTGTGTGTGTGTAAAAATAAACTGAAATAACAAAGCAAACGACACAGTAAATTGAAGAAATATATTAGTGTGCCGCTTGATATAGTAGGGAAAGTATCTTAATGTTTCGGATATTAGACCTTCATCAGAAGATAGAATAAGAAATAAGATGATATAGAAAGATATATAACACAGGCAATCAAGAACTCGGCTGATGCTACTCTTTTTGCAACAAGATCTGGATGCCATATACAAATGGGCTGAGGACAAGAACATGCAATTTAATTCTGGAAAATTTCAAGCTCTACAATATCAACCTGCTAATACAAGGACAGTACAACAAAGCTACACCGGACCTGGAGGGACTGAAATCCCCGTGTCGAAATCGATACGAGACCTATGTGTAGACATTAGCGACGATGCGTCATTTTCTTCACACATCAAGAGAGTGGCGACAATGTGCAGACGACTAGCTGGCTGGATCTTGATGACTTTCAGGGCAAGAGACCGAGTGACCCTGTTGATACTATGGAGGACATTTGTCCTAAGCCAACTGGACTATTTCTCCCAACTGTGGTCACCCTATAGTGTCAAACGAACCACAGAGATTGAAGTAATCCAACGAAACTACACCAAGAGGATTGCCACGTTGAAGGAGATGAGGTACTTGGAGAGGCGAAAAGAACTAACACTCTACTCGTTGGAACAAATACGGAAGAGGTGCGCAGTGATTTACATATAGAAGATCCTCGGGGAACTAGCACAAAACTTTGGCATTGAGAGCTCGACCAACCACCAAATACGACGTCACTGTGTGGTGCCAAAGGTCCCGCCCTTCCCATCTAGAGTAAGATATTGCAATAGCTAGGGGTTCAAAGGCCCTCAACTCTTTAACAAGCTGCCAAGACATTTGAGAGATCTGCATGGTGTGAACGGGGATGTTTTCAAGAAACATCTTGACACTCTGATATGCAGGATCCCAGATGAGTTCACAGCACGGAACGAATGAAGCCTAAGCGCAGTAGCAACCAATGAAGGTTGGATATAGAACGCGTACCAACAAGGGCGGTTCCCCAGCATGGCCTCATCCGGCTATATAAAAGAGTAAAAGAGTATATATATATATATATACTGAAAGACCTTGTGCATAGATATTAGTAGATAATATTACATGCATACATATGTAAATAGGATTTATGGTTAAGCTACAAAGTTCCCTCTGCAGAACAAATCGAAGAACAGCGTGATTTGTTTCACTTAGGTATTGCCGGCTTACTGGGATTGTCTACTCCATTTGTTCCACGAAATAGACACTCCGATAAGCCGGCAACAACCAGGCTAAACTAGTCTTGTTCTATGATTTGTCTTGCTTTGAGGATTATACATAATGTCTATTTGCAGAGAAGCTTAATATGTATTTTCTAATCGTATTGTCTATGGGCTTGAACAGGTACTCGTTATCGAGTATGGCCATTGCACGAGAAAAAAAAAAAAAAAAAAAATATATATATATATATATATACACATACATACATATATACATACACATACATATACATACACATATATTAATAACAATAATAATAATAATAATAATAATAATAATAATAATAATAATAATAATAATAATAATAATAATAATAATAATAATAATAATAAGAAGAAGAAGAAGAAGAAGAAGAATTGGTGGGAGCATCAACCACCTCCCATACTTGAAAAAGATCACATCTCAATCTTGTGGAACTTTAGCATCCAAACAGACCGAAAAATAGATGCAAATAGACCTGATATAATATTGAAGGACTTTAAAAAGAGGGTATGCCTGCTAATTGATATGTCTGTTCCAATAGACAAGAATGTATCTATAAAAACATTTGAAAAATTGAGCAAGTATAAGGACCTGGAGATAGAAATTGGAAAAATGTGGAAATTGAGAACTAAAACAATACCAGTGGTTGTAGGCGCTCTGGGAATGATACCTAAGGGGTCTAATGATTACTTATCGCAGATCCCAGGAAACCCGCGTATAGGAGAAATACAAAAGATAGTACTAATGGGAACTGCCCATATACTAAGGAAGATTCTGTCAATATAAGTACATCACAAGTCTAAACACTAAAGATGCATGTGTGAGTATGTATGTTCTTCCTTGAACATGGCGGACCTTGTTGTCTCTTGAGGTCACTGGTTGTGACTTGGTGATAACTCGTATGAACATAAAGTAAGATAAATGCAACTGTAATAATAATAATAATAATAATAATAATAATAATAATAATAATAATAATAACAATAATAATAACGACAACAACAACAATAATAATATACATATACATATATATATACACACACACGCACACACATAATCATATCTATACACACACACGATAGCAACTAACAGCGCTGCGATCGAATGTGGCTTTTTAGCCCAGCCAATGATCTAAAATGTCTTGCACAGAGTCGGCAACCAAAACATTCACTGGGAATAGCCGGCTGTGGTTGGAGTTCATTTACTTTTGCATGTCGCTTGAGCCCTCCTGCTGATTTACATTCTCTACCACATGCTTGGCAAGCATGATGAGTAGCATCTCCAAGAGCAGCCTGGAAGTCAACCACTGGTCTTACTTTATGACTGCGAAGATGACTTTCGAGTCGAGCTTTGCTTAGGCAGAGTCTCGCACAGACGCTGCATGTCAGCACCATAGGACGCCCCTCGCCGTCTGGAAGTGCAACAGCAATGCCCTTCCTCACATCCCGCTTTACTTTCTCGTATGCTATTCGAGATGCATCAAAGGCAACTTTTCCCTCATATACAGTCTTTCTCCATTTATTACGATCAGCAGCAATATTTTCCCATGTATCAGCAGAGATGTTAGCGTTTTTCAAAGAGGCTTTCAAGGAATCCTTATAACTCTTTTTTGGTTTATGTGGTGGTCGTTTTCCTTTAACTAACTCTCTATAAAAGAGTTGTTTTGGTATTCTAGAATCCTTCATCCTGGCAAGGTGACCCCTCCAACGGAGTCGTTGCTTAAGCACAAGAGCTTCTATACTGTCACACATAGAGCTTTCCAAAATCTCGACATCACTGATGTGGTCCCTCCAGTGAACGCCATGGATCCGTCTGAGACACATCTGATGGAAACGCTCCAATTGCTTAAGGTGGTGTCGATATGTGACCCGGGTCTCGCAGGCATAAAGAAGACAAGAGAGCACACATGCCTTGTACACCTTTACCTTTGTCCTCCTGCATATGTCTCGCCGACCCCAGATTCGCCTTTCTAGCTTTCCGAAAGCATCACTTGCTTTCCTAATCCTAAGTGAGATTTCACTACAAGGTTGCTGTATCGATTGACAGTGCTTCCCAGGTAGACAAACTGATCAACCACTCCAAGTCATACATACATACATACATACATACATACATACATACATACATACATACATACATACATACACACATACATACATAATGAGAACATATCCTATAATGGTATCTGTAATAAAGAACGTGTAACCAGAGAATACTACACCCGATTAAGAAAGATCTGGTCATCGGAACTCTCTGCGCAAAACAAAACAGTGACTCACAATGTGTTTGCTGTGCCTGTCCTAACACCAACGTTTGGAATATTCAATTGGACGACAGACGAAATCCGAGCAGTTGATGTTGGAACTCGAAAAGTACTGAACAACACCGGAAACTTCCACATCAACAGTGACATAGACCGCCTTTACTTAAAACGTAAGCAGGGAGGTAGAAGCCTAACATCAGTCCAGACAACATTTGAATGTCGCACCATATCTCTCCGACATCTACGAACCTCGAAGCGTAGGAGCCCGTCTCTCGAGCAAGTCTATCTGCATGAAACAGATAAGATCATGAGAGTTGCGCAGGAACTCCTTGAGAGATATTCCCTGTGTGATAATCAAAAACTCATACCAAGGGATGTCGCTCAGCAGTATCGCAGTAAATCCATGGATGAAAAACTGCATGCTTATCAGCAAAAAATCATGCATGGATATGTTGCCAGGAAGCTCCAGAGTGAGAGTAATATAGATAAGGAAAGTAGTCTATCTTGGACCAACAACCGCTATATTGGCTCCAACTTTGAAGGATATGCTTTTGCAATCCAAGAAGAAGAGATTAGCACGAAATACCTGATTCACAAAAGAGATAGGGATGCAGGCAAAACACCTAGATGTGATAACAAGTGCAGACTCTGCAGAACTAACATCGAGGATATGTCATCAGCAGCTGCCCAAAGATGTCATCGCGGTACTATCTACCTATGAGGCATGATGTAGTGGACAAAACACTGTACAATGCAGTTCGTAAAAAAGATATCCCCGATAATAAACACATTAAAAGCTACAACAATGAGGAAGGCATCCATGTACATAATATGAAAGAGTACTGGTGGAATGTTCCAGTAAAAACCCAAATAAAATGCAGGCATAACAGACCAGATATGATATGGGACAGGGAGAAGAAAACATGCACAGTACTGGAAGTTACCTGCCCAGCAGATGCCAATATAATATCAAAGATTAGTGAAAAGGAGAATATGTATGCAGAACTATGAGAAATCTGCAGATACTCCACCCTGATTACACCTTCAGATTTATGCCTGTGATTATTGGGACACTGGGATATGTTAGTAACTGCCTCAATACAAATCTTGAGAAGTTAGGCTTCACAGGAACAGAAAGAACACAACTAGTTAGGAAACTACAAGTACAATCCATTAATGGAACAGTAAAAATATGTAAAACATTCCAAAAATATTGCATCTAATAACTGCATATACACATGTACAGATACAAAGCATATACACATGCAAACATACAACTCAAAACATACACATCCACACATACAATAACATCCATATCTACACATGCATGCATACATACATATCTACCTAGTTGATGTGTAAATTCCAATGAGAGAGTCTTGTGTCTATGTTAGAAACCAACTCTCTCTCTATTGGTAAAACTTTGTGAAATTATAAAACCAGAAGAACATACATACATGAATACATACATACATGCATATATACATACATTCATACATACATACTAGAGTATATTTCAGAATATATCAGTAGATTTTTAGGCAATTCTGTTTGTAATAAACAAATATAAACATCTTGACCATACAATATCGTCGTGAACACGCATAGAACTAGATTCAATCCTGTGTTGGGATTTCCTGAGCGACTGAGTACCTTCTATCCTTCTATAATGGTACACAGAAACAATTCTTTTATAAACCCACTATTAATGATGGCTTAATTATATCAGATAGGCAGATTTGTATTTATAACACCTTCTTGGCAGCTAGTTCGATTTATAAATTGCTGGTACGTTATTAGTGTTTTGTTTCAATAATATACTATACTACAAAGTATACGTATAGATTTTACCTAATACGGTATGTAATAGACAGATTTGCATATATAACGCACTCTTGGCAACCAATTCGATTAATTAATTAATGGTACGGCAGAATACTCTATTTCTATCCACAAAGATAATACAAAGACAAGATGTCTATTATATACAGTGTTGACTAAAAGTTTATAGATTTACTGTATAGTAATGTATAGCTTTGAGCCAAAACGCTATTAATTCACTAATATTTTATTATTCGAACCAGCTGCCAAGATTACGATCAACTACAGGATTTTGTATAGCATTTACGTTTCAAAGTCGAGTGAGTGTTAGTTAAAGATGATGATTGTTTAGGAATGGGAAACTATTTACAAACGAAACGCCAGGAAATTTTGGGCGAAAGTTGAAAGATCAATCACGAGGAAAGTCGTTGAAAAATCAATCAGTTCAGATGAGTGGTATCATTTATGAATTCCTCTAGAAGATTCCCTGCGGAAAACGTGAAAACATGCATTGATAAAGGAAAAAAAATGGTTGCCGTTTCGCGCGCATCGTCATGTTTCCCAAATTGAGTTTAATCTGAAAGGGTGCTGTTTTGGGACACTATGTGAAATTGAGTTTAATCTGTTTGGGAACACTATGTGAAATTTAAACTGAACCGCAGAGAATAT
>OZ024740.1:289956044-289966044 GCA_964016885.1 Eledone cirrhosa
ACCGCTTCGTTTACACAGACACACTACACCTATGTATGATGCGTTAAACCAATATTCATCAAAATATCAACATAGTATTGTTTGTTGTTCAGTATTGATTTTGATTGCTGACGTTTGCCATATATATATATATATATATGATTGGTAAACACAGATCTGTGCTGAGGGTGCTGCTGTACTGTGTCTCCAAATGCAGGAGCCGATGTCTCATTAGGCGCTGAAGTAATTCTGTAGGTGTTTCGGCCCCTTCCATTGCGATATCAGAGTTTCTTGGGGCCACCCATCGATGTAGGTGATGAAACTCATACACAACAGCACATTCTTTGGTGAGTCTAATATTGTGACTCCGTCCCCCTCAATGCATCAAAAGATCCTGACTGAGAGTTCCTCTTCCACCTATCTCAATGTGTCAATCGTACCATTCACTTTCTCTCTTCAGCTAGATGTAGTAACCCACTTTTTCAGCTACCTCCGAAAATTCCTTCAAAAGGTGTTTCCTTTCTTTTGCTGCCGGTCCAAGACCCATGTGTGCGAATCAACCCTCGTACCAACACATCTTCTGACTCCGACTTCTACAGTGAAAGAGGAAGACTTCCATCCCCAGGTTTCACAGAGTTCGATCAACTCGCTGTACTTCCGGTTGAATGCATCATCAATTTTCGCCTCTCAAGAGAACGTAAACTTCACCACCTCCCTTTCCTTGTGGTATTTCATCATCATCATTCTTCGACTACTGTCGAGATGATGGATTTCACTCTCATGTCCCAGAATTCCCTGTCCCCCATCGCTGCCCCCAGGTCCTGTCTACTGATTCCCGTATCCCTAGAGATCATTATGATCAGAAACAGGACCCGGGAAAGCAGGGGCTGGACCTATATGAACAGGTATACCATATAATGACAACTGGTGACCTGACCTGTGGTATTTACCTGTGGTATTTAAAGTGGTATTTACCGTCCAGATCAGGAGAGACCTCCAACATGCACTCCCATTTTGGGTCTGTCTTCATCCTGCTCTTCTCCACTACTTGTGGTCTCTCACTGTTGTTCTTCCTCTTCCATTGCATCAGCCAGTACTCCGGTTCGTTAACACGATTATCAGTAACCCTTATCCCCCCTCGGTTTCTTGAGCTATGAGATCATATTCGTTTAGTATTGTGTGTCTACCTATCTTTATTGCATTCGTCTCGAATAGATTCCTACATATTCATAAACAAATACTCAACTTGGATGCCAAGGTCTGCTTGATTTAAAATATCTGCGATATGCAAGTGTACACACACATACGCACACACATATATGACAGCTATTGACTCATTATCGAGTACGATCGCCCTCTGCTTTTCCGTATTCTTTCCACTCACAGATGTAATTCTATTTATTTATATGCACCCATGATGACGAACATATACACCAGGTTGGCAAGACCAGCATTTTACCGCATAGATAACGAACGACATCACTTCAACTGAAACACAGATGCGCTGTCGACCGGAAAATCCCAACTGCTCTTGTCTATACTACACCTTCTATGACTACTCACAGACGAGAAAATTACAGAAGTGGTGTAATTCTCCCAGACACATGATACACTAACTGCAGCAACGAATGGCCCACCATTTGTTTATGGCTACTAAAAATTCAAGTCTTGACTTGCACTTAGAACACAAACGAGGAGCCACTTTCTAAATGTTTGAAGCCTTAGACTGGCGACAAGCAACAAACAAGAACAAAAATTACCTTCCCCGTGTGACTGTTGGTTTAGTCCCCGAGTGGTCATCAATGCACAGGTTGATCAGTTTTGCATGATTACTAATAATAAATCTCTGGTTTTCAGATCTCTCGTCTCGCTAACGGAGCTGCAGTCCTGGGGGGTGAAGAAAAGACCGAAAACGATGGGCGCCTGGCACATTGAATGCGCTCAGGCGCTCACAGTCCTCTGGCAAGCGGGCGCAGCAATCAGTAGAGACTCCACTTCGACATTCTATAGAGGGATTGTACGTTACAAGGGCGACGACGTGCTCGGAGAGACTCTGGGCGTCGAAGACGATGAGCTCACCAGTATGTTTGGTAGGACTTTCCGCCCGGGACCTATGGACAACTTCCAGAGGTCCCTGGCCTGGCAGTGCTACCGAGGAGCTCTACCGGTTCGTGACAAGATCTACAGGCACGGACGCCCTGGCAGGGATCCTTCCAAGAGGACGTGTCCAAGATGTGCGCAGGACATTGAAACAGTTCTGCACGCAATTGTACACTGCCCGGGCGTAAGCGACCTGTGGAACTATGCAGAACAACTGCTGTCGCGTATGGGACAAATACAGTTGACTGCCGAGTCCATAGTAAGGATCAAACCGCCAGACTCTTTCAAAAACGAAAGAGAGGCGGTTTTCCTCTGTACGGTGGCTATGGTGAAAGAAGTTATATGGTGGACGAGGTTGAGAGGACTGAGGACAGATGCCTTTCTCTCCGGACAACAATTGATTCCATTCTTTAAGTATCACTTTAGAAGGAGAATCAGGGTGGAGAGAGAGGCACTGCACCCCAGTAAATTTACTGAAAGGTGGGTGAATGAAGCGAAAATGGCCCGAGTGATTGGGCCTTCTCTGTTTATAAGCCTGTAGGTTGAGGAAGAGAGCAAAAGGAAGAAAGGAGCACTTGCACAACACGCTCCTTGAGTTGAGGGTTGTTCTATCGACGGGGTATTAAACAACCCATTTGTGGCGCCTCCCCCCTATTGGGGATTTCGATTGTTGAAATTGTTTGTTTTTATATTTTTTACACGACTGTATGTAAAATCCCCGGCATGTCTTTGTATTGTCCCCTTTCTTGTTGCGCCCTTGTGGCTAATAAAGAAATCTATCTATCTATCTATCTATCTATCTATCTATCTATCTATCTATCTATCTATCTATCTATCTATCTATCTATCTATCTATCTTGGGATGAACACACGTGTGAAAGTTGGTAGGTAAGTTCTGCTTAAATTTCTATAGAAATTCTTGACTGTGAGCCTTCATTTTTATACCAATTTGTAGAGGGACTGCCAGATCAAATTTTGATCTGGTCAGTCTCTCAAAATAAGCGAAATAGTTCATGGAAAAAAATTTTTGGGAAAAAATAACATTTAAAAAAAATGGTTGAAGCAACAGCTTCTTCACCAACATTCGAATGAGGAAAAAGGAAGATATGCTTTCCCCTTCCACTGTCATAGTAGCAGATGTCTCAGACAAAGGTTAGACAGAGGAAGGATTTTCTTCACCTCCTGACCGACATCTTGACGTTGCCATGACAACAAACCAAAACCCAAAGTGTGAAACAATGAACAAAAACAACACAACCGGCACCACCAGCAACAACAACAACAATGCTATGAACGAAAACAACACCAACAACAACGAAGACAACAACAATAATAAGAACAACAAAAACAACAATTCCAGCACAGGCGAAAACAACCAAACACACAAAAAAGAAAAAAAAAAACGTTTGCAGAAAGCCTTGCCAAAGAGACAGATTTTATAGAAATAGATCTGTGAAACCAAGCGCAGCGCCTAAAGGACGTTGCACAACATATAACTTTCGAAGGTAACGGCTTTCGAATAAGTACCCTACCGGAAATTTGGGCCGCGACGTTAAGAAAAACAATTTTCTTCCCGACGATCTGCTCACACACCAAGAAACCTATGGCTTTAAGCAATAACACAGTGGAACCCGCGCCAAAGGAGGCAATGCCAGACATTGTTTACCTCCAGAGGGCGAAGCAGTACGCGAGAATCTCGGTGCTCTTTAAAAGCGAGGCCCTCGCCCAGAAATATTCGGTGGCTCCAATTAGAACGAGCCAACACATCTTCTTCCCAACATACATGAGAAGAACCCATAAAATAAGGATCTCCCAGATCCCACCGAACACCAACATTTGGTAGATTCTGGGTGGTTTTTTGGAGGAGGGTGAAGACAACCTCCTCTCTGTAAAAAAATCAATCCGATGGAACTAGAACAGGATCTCAATGGAGCTTTTGGTTCAAATGAAACCGGAGAGGATTGGAAAAATACCGGAAAGGGTGCCGGTGGATGATAACCATGTTGTCCACATCGCAGTGGAGGGCAACAGACCACAATGTTTCAAATGTAGAAAAAACACACATTTAAAAGCATTTTACCCAATGCTGGATGCGGAAAAACAATAGAAGGCGTTGTGGCCAACCCCAAAACTACAACAGACACACCCGAAAACAAAAAACACAACCCCCAAACCATCAGCATTCACCCAACCATCACAAACCACAAAAGACACCACACCAAAAATTCCCCTGAAGGACTCTGTCCCACCCCTTCCTCCTCTGTCCAACACTCCCACAAACACGCCCACAAACACTCCACCACAACACAACATACCCCTCCCACCTATCCACAATGATAACACCTCAGACACGGGAACCTCTACATCTCCAAGTGAGGATGAAGAGGAACCCCCAAAAATCCAAGAAGCAAAAAGCCACAGAAAAAATACAACAAAAACATCAACTGAAAACACGCACACACCCAACACTGACATAAACATACCGCCACAAACGACAACCACACCAACAACACAACCAGACACTTCACCAACAAAACAAACATCCACACCATTACAATCACAAACCCCAACCACAAAAAAACTACAAACAGAAACAGTATACATAAAAAACAAAACACATTACGCATGCATAAAAACAAGAAACAAAGAATAGATGGAAACTGTCCGAAAGAACTCCACAAAACAAACGGAAGGGAAAACCTTCCCCCACCAACGACCCACCCCCAAACCTCAAAGTTATCAGGGTAACAACCCTACAGTACGAAACCTTAAAAAGGAACTTCCCACATGATGTGGCCCCCCCCTTGCCAAAAACCTTTAACCATGTCCTGCTAAAGGGATTCCCTCCCTCCCCAAAGACCCCCAATCTGGACATGGAGATCAAACAACCCGACTTCCAGGAGACGAAAAGTTAAGTGTTCCCTCCTTTTCTCTCCCTAACTTTTCTTCACCAACATGGCGACTATACAAGCTGGATGTTTGAATGTACGTGGCCTGGGTATGTCCTGGAAACAGGGCAAGCTTTTAAATGATCTTAGGTCACATTGTATAGATGTGATAGCCATCACCGAGTCCAGAATTCACGACAAGCAGCAGCTAACCCCCATGTTCGATGACGTTGAGATCTACGCATCTCTCTGTCAGCTAGGAGGTGTAGGGGGAGTTGTTGTTCTGTTTCGAAAAACTTGGATCTCAAAGCACAGACGGACGTGAATAGTAGTGAAGGTGGAGGTATATGCCCCGACTGGGACATCGCGACCAGAGTTCTTCAAGCGTCTGGAGCCATTCCTTAGTGTTAGCGGGGGACTGGAATGGCATCTTAGATGCACGTTGGGACTATGTAGGAGCTTGTGATAATAGAGCGGAGTGTAATAGCCTCAAAAATCTCATCAGCCAATTCCAACTGGCTGATAGATATTGACTAGACTTCCCAAGTGCACCACTGTGGACATGGAGCAACCGCAATGGGTCTTCTAGATCGTATTTAGATAGATTTTTTAATTAGACGGAATGATAAGGAAACATTAAGCTGTCCACAAATGCACATGGTTGCCTATTCAGACCACAAATTAGTCACATGCGTAATCAACCTTGATAGAACACATAAACAGGGAGCCGGATACTGGAAGCTAAACATGTCGCTTACGGCGCGTAAGGCCTACAGTAAACGGATTAGCACCTTAGTTAAGTGCCAGTTGACGGGGGCGATCGTCAACAGCAGGTGGTAGAGCTCTCTCAAGAGAGCAATTAGAATAGAATCGATAGAATTTAGCAAGGAAGTAGCTTTAGAAAAAAACAAAACCGAAAAGGAACTCGTAGCTAAAGTAGAAGAGGCACTTAGGAATGACAGTACAGCTGACGTGCTCGCGGCGAGAACGGCACTAAACCAGTTCTTCAACGTGAAAAAACGAAGGTTGTATTGTCAGAAGTAGAACACGTGCTCTAAGAAACGAGGGAGCCAAAGCTGTTAGCTGGGCCCGAGTGGTAGAGGCGAAAAGTGGCAACAGATCCACAATTCGGTCTTTGCAAGACAAAGATGGACACATTCTACTTGAATCCAAGCATATGTGCACGGCCTTCCAGCAACACTTTGCACAACTGTTCGGGCAAAGCGGTACATCGAGGGAGGTGATGGACTTCAGCTTCTAACTCGACGGCGTTCCACGACTATCGAGCACGGATGCAGAGAGCTGCGAAAGGCCGATCACAGCGGGCGAAATAGAAGATGCTCTAGGCCGATGCGAGAAACGCAAATCACCCGGTTTAGATGGTCTACCCTATGAGTTTTACATAGGCATGCCAGATTGTTCTCTGGCGTCCTCAAAGTGGTCTTCTGCAACTGGCAGCAGAACGGGAGGATTCCCAGTTCTGTAGGCAAAGGCGAGGTAACGCTGATCAGGAAAGATGAGAACAAAGGAGATGAGATAAGCAATTTCAGGCCCATATCTGCTCGACACAGAGTTAAAGATTTTGGCCAATGTGTTGGCAGCGAGGCTGGCGCTTGTCAGCGAGAACCTGGTAGGGGAAGGGCAAACGTATGCAATCCCGACCAGGTCCATACACGACAACCTCCACCTCATGCGATACATCATAGAGAGGGTAGGGTGTAAACCTGGCTTCGGTGGGGCTCTGATCAATTTAGATCAGTCTAAGGCATTTGATAGGGTCGACCATCAATACTTGGAAGCAGTTCTCAAGGCGGCCGGCTTCGGTCCCGTCTTCAGAGGCTAGATCGCTGCCATGAACACCATCATCTGCTCGGCAGTCAAGGTGAATGGCTACCTATCGGAGCCATTCCAAATCATGCGTTCCATCCGTCAGGGAGGCCCTCTCTCCTCCATTCTGTATGTACTGACTCTCGAGCCATTACTGCGGAAGTTGGAGCTGTTGCAGGGCATCCCGATCGAACCAGGACTGCGGAAAGCAGCGTCGGCCTATGCCGACGACATAACCGTAATGGTGTCGAAAACCTCGGAAATCGGGGTAATCGGCAACCTATTACAGGAATACGAAACGTTGACAGGAGCAAGACTAAACCCAAACAAGTCTGTCGGTTTGAAACTCGGCACATGGAGAGGCAAACCCATGACTTCCGACAGCGTCGTTGGACGCTGGACGGAAGGACCGGTGAAATTGCTCGGGGTCTGGCAAGGTCCAGACCTCCAGGTGGAAAAGAACTGGAACGAAGTAACGGCGAAAGTGTTTGCACTCACTCAGAAGTGGGCTGAGTGCAAACACTCCTTGAAAGGTCTAGCGGAGGTGGCGAACACTTACATAGCGTCCGTCATCTACTACCGCTTGACAGTCGTGCCTTGTACCCGCGAATACCTCACCAACATGGAACGCCTACTCCTCAAGTTCCTCTGGAAAAAACAGGTTCCATTGGTGAGGAGATCCATCTGCTGTCAACACCCTTCTAGCGAAGGGCTGGGCATGCCGTGGCTGATGATGCGCAAACACGCGCTGAGGCTACGCCATATCCAGGTGTTCTTTACCGGTGAACCGGTGTGGCTGTCGTTTGTAAGACGAGCTCTTCCATAATTCGTCTCACTAACAGAGCTGCAGTCCTGGGTCAAGCGAAAACCGAAAATAGGTGCCTGGCACCTCGAGTGCCTTCAGGCGCTCACAGCCCTCTACCAAGCGGAAATGGCAATCAGCGGAGACTCCACTTCGACATTATATAGGGGATTCGTGGAGAATAAGTACGACGACGTTCTCGGGGAAACTCTAGGCATCGAGGAGGACGAATTGACCAGTCTGTTCGGGAGGACTTTCCGTCCAGGGCCTATGGATGACTTCCAGAGATCTCTGGCCTGGCAGTGCTACCGAGGAGCTCTACCAGTTCGAGACAAAATCTACAGGCACGGATGCCCTGGCAGAGATCCTGCCAAAGGGACCCGTCCAAGATGCGAGCAGGACATCGAAACTGTTCTGCAGGCAATTGTTCAGTGTCCCGGGGTGACCGACTTATGGAATTATGTCGAACAGATACTGTCACGTGTGGGACGCATCCAGTTGTCAGCCGAGTCCATCGTGAGGATCACCCCGCCGCCTTTATTTAAGAATGAAGGAGAGGCGGTTTTCCTCTGTCTGGTGGCTATGGCGAAAGAGGTAATATGGTGAACGAGGTTCAAAGGACTGAGGGCAAACACCTTTCTCTCCGAACAGCAACTTATCTCCTTCTTTAAGTACCACTTCAGAAGGAAGGTGAGTGGAGATAGAGGTGCTACACCCCAGTAAATTCGCTGAAAGGTGGGTGAATGTGGCGAAAATGGCCCGAGTGAATGGGCCTTCTCTGTATATAAACTTGTAAGTTGAGGAAGATAAACAGAGGGAAGACAGGAACACCTACAAAATGTGTTCCTGGTGTTGAGGGTTGTTCTATCCACGGGGTGTAAAACAACCCTGTAGTAACGTTCCCCCTATTGAGGATTTCAATTGTTATTTTATTATATATAGTTTATTGTTATTTATTAATGTTAAAGTTATATGATTTTTATGTAAAACCCACGCCGTCACGTCTTGTAATGTCCCATTTTTGTACGCCCCTGTGGCAAATAAAGAACGATATCTATCTATCTATCTATATACGATAAGGATAATTGCAAAGGCTCAATGTAGCTGTTCAAAATCCCTTTATTCATAAAGCTGTGATACATCTTTCAATTGCGATCATGGTTACATGATGCTTCGATCACCTAGCCATGATCACCATGTATGTATATATATCTATCTATAAGTGTGTGTGTGTGTCGGTGTGCGTGTGTGTGTATATGTATATATATATATATATATATATATATATATATATATATATATATATATATATATATATATATATATATATAACTAAAAAAAAAATAGTTTTCTCTCTACATGGCTGAATACAATAAATGTAATTTTGAAGACCGTATGCTATTGTTTTAGAGTAGTGACAAATTCACTTACTTTAATCTCAGCAAACAGGGGAGATAAGCCGACAAGGCCTTGTTTCGCTTTTGTTGAAGCTTATCAAGGCTAACTACCCCTCCTGTCTACTGAAATTACTGATGTTATATTCTTATAGAATTCTAGTAAATAATCAGGAACTGATTATACAGAGCGATTGTTGGTCAGGCAGAAATTAAAAATTAGAATTGGGGCTCTGAAATAGCAATATATATATGGATGTATATATAATGTATTTTGCAATACACTTTATGCTTAAACATCAGTAATCTCAGTAGACAGGAGGAGTAGTTAGCCTTGATAAGCTTCAACAAAAGCGAAACAAGGCCTTGTCGGCTTATCTCCCCTGTTTGCTGAGATTAAAGTAAGTGAATTTGTCACTACTCTAAAACAATAGCATACGGTCTTCAACATGCTTTTAATTAAGCATAAAGTGTATTGCAAAATACATTATATATACATCCATATATATATATTGCTATTTCAAGAGCTCCAATTCTAATTTATATATATATATATATATATATATATATATATATATATATATATATATATATATATATATAAAATGCATATATTAAATGTATATATTGAGTTAGGAACTCAAAATAGTCTGTTACAACAAAATAGCTCTAAGAAAGAGATATTTCTGAGCCGTATATTATAATAGAATATAAAAGAAAATTGAACACAGATATATAGATATATGTGTTCAAATCGTGAAGGACCTGATTCGCTAAGGTGAAAAGAATACTAACTATAGACAATTGGGTTCGCTTGTCTCAATTTAAGAAAAAATTAAGAAAATAAATACAAACCGGAATTGTGGTAACTACCAATCACCCAGACAACTTGTTGTTTCGCAAAGTTAATTGAGAATAGAAATACTAATCCAAGCTCATCAGTGGGTGATGAATTAGTATCCTAGACACATCTATGTATGCTATATATAAAATATAAAACACCGCACATG
>OZ024740.1:289973544-289983544 GCA_964016885.1 Eledone cirrhosa
TGTGCTAGTAAATTGTGAACTCTGTTTAGCTCTATATCTGATGGATCCAGTTGATCTATGATCAATGGCGTTCCAGCTACGACTATTTCCCTTTTTTTAATACTAAAACTTGAGAGATCACAGCTCCAATACTATGGGCATCTGGTTAGAATGTCTCTGGAAAGAATCGCTGGACAGATTTTACTGACAAAACCAACTGGCAGGAGACTCAAGGGTAGACCCCGAGCAAGATGGTTGAATAACAGCCGTGAGCTTGGCTGGTCTCACTTGGGGATCCAACTGCTTCTGACGGGACCCGCTTGACAAAGTATTTGGGGACTCTGCCCCCCCACGACCCTCTCAGGAATAGGTGGTTGAAAACTACATTGTTGAATATGTTTTTTCTTCTTTTTGTAAAAGGTCATGAGTGAGTTGAGCGCCGAATTGGCAGAGTCATTAGAACATTGGTTGGAATGCATCATGGTATTCGTTTCAATTTTTCTTTTCATCATTTCAAAGTCGATAAAAATCGTATCGATCCAGTACTGAGATCGATCCCTCCTCTATGTCGCTTTCTCACTTTCACGCTCTCATTATCACTCCGACAAGGGCGGTGAATTGGCAGTATTGGTAGAGGGTCAGACATGCTTTCCAGCGTAGTTACGTCCCTTTACGATCTGAGATCAAATCCCGCCGAGGTTAACTTTGCCGTTCATCCTTACGGGGTCGATAAAATAAAAGTACCAGTAATACACTGGGTACTTGCTGGCCTTGTGCCAAAAGTAGAAACAATTATCACTCCCACTCTCTCTTTCTTCAGAAGATATTAACTGTGTTCAGACTGTGAGAGGGATGGACTCCACTAGGCTTAAATGCATAAATCACGACGGCAGCTCAACGACTCCACCAGGAGCTATAGGGCATGGCTTGTGTGATTTGAGAGGGAGTTGGTTGATACTTTTAACAGATCGACTGACACTGTAGCAGTGTCTTCGTTATGTTGATAGGGTGCTGATGGTGGTGGTGGTGGTGGTGGCGGTGGTGGTGGTGATGGTGGTGGTGGTGGTGGTGGTGGTGGTGGTGGTGCTGATGGTAGTGGTGGTGGCGGTGGTGGTTGTGGTGGTGGTGGTGGTGATGATGGTGGTGGTGATGGTGGTGATGGTGGTGGTGGTGGTGATGGTGGTGGTGCTGATGGTGGTGGTGGTGATGGTGGTGGTGATGGTGGTGGTGCTGATGGTGGTGATGGTGGTGGTGGTGGTGGTGGTGGTCGTGGTGGTAGTGGTGCTGATGGTGGTGATGGTGGTGGTGATGGTGGTGGTGATGGTGGAGGTGGTGGTGCTGATGGTGGTGGTGGTGGTGATGGTGGTGGTGGTGGTGGTGGTGGTGGTGGTGGTGGTGGTGGTGGTGGTGGTGATGGTGGTGGTGGTGCCGATGGTGGTGGTGGTGATGGTGGTGATGGTGGTGGTGGTGGTGGTGGTGGCGGTGGTGGTGGTGGTGGTGGTGATGATGATGATGGTGGTGGTGGTGTTGGTGGTGGTGGTGATGATTGTGGTGGTGGTGGTGGTGATGATGGTGGCGGTGGTGGTGGTGGTGGTGGCGGTGGTGGTGGTGGTGGTGGTGGTGGTGATGATGGTGGTGGTGGTGATGATGATGGTGGTGGTGGTGGTGGTGGTGATGATGATGGTGGTGGTTTTGGTGGTGATGATGGTTGAGGTGATGGTGGTGATGATGGTAGTGGTGGTGGTGTTGGTGGTGGCAGTGGTGGTGGTGGTGGTGGTGATGATGGTGGCGGTGGTGGTGGTGGTGATGATGGTGATGGTGGTGGTGGTGGTGGTGGTGGTGATGGTGGTGGTGGTGGTAATGATGGTTGAGGTGAAGGTGGTGGTGGTGGTGGTGGTGGTGATGATGGTGATGTTGTTGTTGGTGGTGGTGGTGGTGAAAATGGTGGTGGTGGTGATCATGGTTGAGGTGATGGTGGTGGTGGTGGTGATGTTGGTAGTAGTGATGATGGTGGTGGTGGTGATGGTGGTGACGGTAGTGGTGGTGGTGGTGGTGGTGGTGGTGGTGGTGGTGGTGGTGGTGGTGGTGGTGGTGGTGGTGATGGTGGTGGTTGTGATGGTGGTGGTGGTGGTGGTGGTGGTGGAGTTGGTAATGGGAGTAGTGGTAGCGGTTGTGTTTGTGTTGTGGTAGTGGGAGGGATGACTGTGTTAGAGTAATCAGCTAAAAGGAAATATAAGATAAAACAACAGCAGCATCTGCAGTAGCAATAGCAGTAGTAAATACATCGGTGATGATGATGATGGTGAAGATGATGGTGATGGTGATGATTATGGGGTGGTGGTGATAATCATAATTTACATGTTGATCGTCTTGTAGTTTGTTCCTGATGATAATGCTGATGTGGCTGTTTTGTTAATGGTGGTGATGGTAATGGTGGTGATGGTTGTGGTGGTGATGGTGATGATGGTGGTGGTGGTGGTGATAGTCATGGTGGTGGTGATGATGGTGGTGGTGGTGATAGTCGTGGTGGTGATGGTGATGATGTTGGTGGTGGTGGTAGTGGTGGTGGTGATGATGGTGGTGGTGATGGTCGGGGTGGTGGTGGTGATGATGGTGGTGATGGTGGTCATGATGGTGGTGGTGGTGATAATGGTGGTGGTGAAGGTGCTGGTGGTGGTGGTAGTGGTGGTGGTGGTGATGGTGGCGGTCATGATGGTGGTGTTGGTGGTCATGATGGTGGTGGTGGTGATAATGGTGGTGGTGATGGTGCTGGTGGTGGTGGTAGTGGTGGTGGTGGTGATGGTGGCGGTCATGATGGTGGTGGTGGTGGTCATGATGGTGGTGGTGGTGATAATGGTGGTGGTGATGGTGCTGGTGGTGGTGGTAGTGGTGGTGGTGGTGATGGTGGCGGTCATGATGGTGGTGGTGGTGGTCATGATGGTGGTGGTGGTGATAATGGTGGTGGTGAAGGTGCTGGTGGTGGTGGTAGTGGTGGTGGTGGTGATGGTGGCGGTCATGATGGTGGTGAAGGTGGTCATGATGGTGGTGGTGGTGATAATGGTGGTGGTGATGGTGCTGGTGCTGGTGGTGGTGGTGGTGATGGTGGTCATGATGGTGGTGGTGGTGATAATGGTGGTGGTGATGGTGCTGGTGGTGGTGGTGGTGGTAGTGGTGGTGGTCATGATGGTGGTGGTGGTGATAATGGTGGTGGTGATGGTGCTGGTGCTGGTGGTGGTGGTGGTGATGGTGGTCATGATGGTGGTGGTGGTGATAATGGTGGTGGTGATGGTGCTGGTGGTGGTGGTGGTGGTAGTGGTGGTGGTCATGATGGTGGTGGTGGTGATAATGGTGGTGGTGATGGTGCTGGTGGTGGTGGTGGTGGTAGTGGTGGTGGTCATGATGGTGGTGGTGGTGATAATGGTGGTGGTGATGGTGCTGGTGCTGGTGGTGGTGGTGGTGATGGTGGTCATGATGGTGGTGGTGGTGATAATGGTGGTGGTGATGGTGCTGGTGCTGGTGGTGGTGGTGGTGATGGTGGTCATGATGGTGGTGGTGGTGATAATGGTGGTGGTGATGGTGCTGGTGGTGGTGGCGGCGGTGATGATGGTGGTGATGGTGGTCATGATGGTGGTGGTGGTGATAATGCTGGTGGTGATGGTGCTGGTGCTGGTGGTGGAGGTAGTGGTGGTGGTGGTGATGGTGGTGGTGATGGTGGTGATGGTGGTCATGATGGTGGTGGTGGTGATGATGGCGGTGGTGATGGTGCTGGTGGTGGTGGTAGTGGTGGTGGTGGTGATGGTTGCGGTCATGATGGTGGTGGTGGTGATAATGCTGGTGGTGATGGTGCTGGTGCTGGTGGTGGAGGTAGTGGTGGTGGTGGTGATGGTGGTGGTGATGGTGGTGATGGTGGTCATGATGGTGGTGGTGGTGATGATGGCGGTGGTGATGGTGCTGGTGCTGGTGGTGGTGGTAGTGGTGGTGGTGGTGATGGTGGTGGTGATGGTGGTGATGGTGATCATGAGGGTGATGGTGATGACGATAGTCGATTTGGTGATGACAATGACGACAATGACGATGATGATGATGGTAGTGAGGATAATGATGACGATGATGATGATGATGACGATGATGACGTTGATGACGATGACGATAATGATGATGATGATGATAGTAATAAGGGCGGTGATGATGACGAAGGCTATTAAGATGGTGATAATGGATTAGGTGTTAACGGTAGAGATTTATTACCTGGGATCAAGAAAGATTATGGTTTCTTATATAGGCACAAGGCCAGTAATTTGGGGGGAGGGGAAGTCGATTAAATCGACCCCAGTGCGTGACTGGTACTTTATTTTATCGACCCCATAAGGATGAAAGGCAAAGTTATCCTCGGCGGGATTTCAGCTCAGAGATCATAAAGAGCCGTAACTCTATGCTACAAAGCATGGCGTCCGACGCTCTACCGATACTGCCAATCCGCCGCCCTTGTAAACATAATTTTTTCTACTTTTGGCACAAGGCCAGCAATTATCCCAGTGTATTACTGGCACTTTATTTTATCGACCCCGTAAGGATGAAAGGCAAAGTTAACCTCGGCGGGATTTGAGCTCAGAGATCATAAAGAGCCGTAACTCCATGCTACAAAACATGGCGTCCGACCCTCTACCGATACTGCCAATCCGCCGCCCTCAGGAGGAACAAGAAAGATAATAAACTAACAACAGTAATGGCGAAATTTTTATTATTTTCCATCAACATCTGCAGCAGCTTCATCCCCCTCATTACCACCACTGTCATCATCATCATTCTCATTATCATCATTGCTGTCGTCATCATCATCATCATCATCATCATCATCATCATCATCATCATCATCATCATCATCATCATCATCATCATTGTCGACGTCAAAATTGTTGTCGCTATCCACATTATTATTAGTATTATTAATTATTATGTTTACAAGGGCGGTGGATTGGCAGTATCGGTAGAGGGTCGGACGCCATGCTTTGTAGCATAGAGTTACGGCCCTTTCCATTCTGAGTTCAAATCCCGCCGAGGTTAACTTTGCTTTCATCCTTACGGGGTCGATAAAATAAAGTACCAGTAATACACTGGCCTTGTACCAAAAGTAGAAACAATTATGTTTACAAGGGCGGTGGATTGGCAGTATCGGTAGAGCGTCGGACACCATGCTTTGTAGTATAGAGATGCGGCCCTTTATGATCTAAGTTCAAATTCCGCTGAGGTTAGCTTTGCCTTTTATCTTTACTGGGTCGATAAAATAAAGTTCCAGACACGCCCTGGGCTCGATTTAATCGACTTTCTCCTCCCCTAAATTGCT
This sequence comes from Eledone cirrhosa, assembly GCA_964016885.1. Classification (NCBI taxonomy): domain Eukaryota; kingdom Metazoa; phylum Mollusca; class Cephalopoda; order Octopoda; family Eledonidae; genus Eledone; species Eledone cirrhosa. Next base: position 289,978,868 of record OZ024740.1, read on the forward strand.
GGCCTTGTGCCTATGTAAGAAACCATTAGTTTAAATCCCGCCAAGGTTAACTTTGCCTTTCATCCTTACGGGGTCGATAAAATAAAGTACCAGTAATGCACTGAGTAATTGCTGGCCTTGTGCCAAAAGTAGAAACAATTATTATGTTTACAAGGAGGGCAGTGGATTGGCAGTATCGGTAGAGGATCGGACACCATGCTTTCCAGCATAGAATTGCGTCCCTTTACGGTCTGAGTTCAAATCCCGCCGAGATTAACTTTGCCTTTCATCCTTATGGGGTCGATAAAATAAAGTACCAGTAATGCACTGGGATAATTGCTGGCCTTGTGCCAAAAGTAGAAACAATTATTTTTACAAGGGTGGTGAAATGATTGGAAAAATTGGTGGAGGATAAAATGCTATTGCGGTATTCTGGATTCTTACATTCTGAGTTCAAATCCTGCCAAGGTCAACTTTTGCCTTTCACCCTTCCAGGTGTTGATAAAATAATGCACTGTCAAATCAATGCCGAACATTTAGATAGCATACTTGGTCAAACGCTTTATTGTTTGTATTTAGCAGAGTGTTGAGCCGAAAATTATCCGCTATTTCTCTTTAGCATGCATTAGGGCGGTGGATTGGCAGTATCGGTAAGGGTTGGACGCCATGCTTTGAAGCATAGAGTTACCTCCCTTTATGATCTGAGTTCAAATCCCGCCGAGGTTCACTTTGCCTTTCATCCTTACGGGGTCGATAAAATAAAGTACCAGTAATGCACTGGGTAATTGCTGCCCTTGTGCCAAAAGTAGAAACAATTATTTATAAGTAAAGTAGCCGTATCAGGAACATTCGACTGATAATACCTGCAGTTCGCTACACAATCATCAAGCATTTTTATAAGAAATAAGTTCGTCTAAATGTTTAAGATGGAGGGAGTGGAGTAGGTTCAAACCAACAATTTTAGCTATGAAAACTTTCTTTGTGAATCTAATATCTTCCTTAGTCGTGTGGTAAATAAATATATATATATACACCAGGACTGAACACAATGGAACCAAACTCCCACTGCCACTGCATCCGTCTCTATAAGCAAATGGGAGCCCACTCCGTAGCCCTGGCGGACAGAATATGGTGAGGGAGACGCTCTGAAAGCCATTCCGGCTATCGAGGCTTACAGGTGTAAGCCTCGATAGCCGGAATGGCGTAGCCAACTCTGTGCCGATGGTGATGAGTAGGGAGGTGGCCCTAGAGCTAAGGACACCATGAGTCTCCACTGCTATAGGCTCGACCGATATTTAATTATAGGAATGTTCACACAATTTTGTCGATATACACCTCGTGCACCGGCTTATTATTTCTCGTATCTGTTTCATTAAGAAATGTATCAAATGTTTATGGTAAAAGTTTGAAGTCTACCGTCATTTGTTGATCTCTTCCTCCAAATATTTCGACACACATCTGCTAAAAGACCGCTCACATGTATGTTTGTTAATCACCATACAATAGCTTATTGCATGCTCTTCACTCTCATCTGAGCTCGCCGAACGGTTTTCGCCCTTGTATCACTGGTCATGCGTTTTAGCACGAAAAACGAAACCTTTGATTTATCGTTAAAAGAAATGAGTTCTCACTGTCGGGATGTCAGCTGTAATGTCTCTCCTACAACAAACCCTTGTTAGTCTATCTTGTATTTGTCAACCTTATTTCTTCTTTAAAACTAAATCATGCCTTTCTTACTTTATTTAACTCCAGCCACCGTCTATAAACCTTGTGAATTTCCAGTTCTCTCTCTCTCTATATATATATATATATATTATATATATATAAATATGTGTGTGTGCGTGTGTGTGTATATGTGTGTGTGTGTTTGTGTTTGTGTGTGTCTGTGTGTGTGTATGTGTGTGTGTGTGTGTGTGTGTGTGTGTGTGTGCGTGTGTGTGTATGTGTGTGTGTGTGTGTGTGTGTGCTTATTCGAGTGGGTGTAAAAAAAAATCGGACATGTGAGATTCTGAGTAACGGTTAGTTAAATTCTCAGCATTGAGTGCTTTTAGTTCCTCTTTGTTCGCACGATTATTCATGCTCTCCTCCCACTTACTCGCATACACACACAAACACACACACACACACATACAACATATTGTGGTGTTCTAAACGGTGGTGAGAGATAGTTCAGTGTAGTATAGTTTACTAACGTGTAAGATGGTGAAAGGTTGTGTGGATGCCACGAATCCAATATATTGTTGTGTGCTGTGATTTGGTATGGTGTAGTGTGTTGTAATTTTGTACAATGTGTTTTATTCTGGCGCAGGGTGACGTAGAATGGTATATAGTCATATTGTCGTTAAGATGCATGTTAATCGTGATCGAGCACACCTATGACAAATCACTTTCCAGCTGTGAGCTCCCCGTCTGATTCCTATTTCCAGGGAAGCCAAAATTACCGTTATCTAGCATACCATTTTTATGGCGGTAGCCTGTGATTTGAGGGAGATTAGGCTGATATTTCTGGAAGACCGAGCGAGCACTCAAACTCGCCCTTATTAGTCTGGTATAATGTGGTGGCATATTTCTGAGCTAGGCCACCGATCGAATACCACCGATTGAAAGCTGTATCAGCAACTCACCCATGATATGGAAGTAGTCTGGAAAACAAACATTAACAAAAGAAGCACTACACTACAGCGTCTCCCTACAATACAACACCACTCAACCCTACTCTATATAGCATCACAAAAAACAACGCTGCATTTCATACTAATGCAGTACACTGCACCACCACCCTACACTACACTACACTGCACCACCACCACCCTACACTACACTACACTACACCACCTCCCTACACTACAACACCACTCTACTCTACTCTATATAGTATCACAGAAAACAACGCTACACTTCATACTACTGCAGTACATTGCACCACCACTACACCAACACCCTACTCTACAATAAACTTCACTACACAACACTATACTACTCTACTCTATCTAACATCACAGCATACAACATAACACCTCACCACGGCAGTACACTGCACCACCACACTACACCGCCAGCCTACACAGCACCACTCTACCCTACTCTACATAACATCACAGAAAGCAACGCTACCACTACACTACATCATCACCCTACATTACACTAAACTTCACCACACTACACTGCATTACATTACACTACACTACTACCCCGCTCTATATAACATCACAACACACAACGCTACACTTCATACTACTGCAGTACACTGCACCAACACAGTCCGCCATTACACTACACTAAACTACACTACATTACACTACACTATACCACACTACACTACACTGCACTACACTTCAGTACTCACAACACTACACTACACTACACCACGCTACATTACTACCCCACTCTATATAACATCACAGCACACTATACTACACAACACTACACTACACTACACTACACTACACTACACTACACTACACTACACTACACTACACTACACTAAACCACACTACACTACACTACACTACACAACATCACACCAAACTACATTACACTACATTACACTACACTACACTAGACTACACTACACCAAACTACACTACACTACACTACACTACACCTCACTACACCGCACTACACTACAATACACTACACTACACCGCGCTACAATACTACCCCACTATATATAACATCACAACACACAACACTACACCACACTACACTACACTACACCCCATTACACTACACTACACTACACTACACTACACTACACTACACTACACTACACTACAATGCATTGCACTACAGTACACTACACTTCAGTATACCACTACACTACAATACTTCCCCACTCTATATAACACCACAAGACACAACACTACACAACACTACACAACACACAATACTACACTACACAACATTACACTACACCACACTACACAATACTACACTACACCACACTACACTACACTACAATACTACCCCACTCTATATAACATCACCACACACAATACTACACAACACACAACACTACACAACACACAGCACTACATTACACACAAACACACAACACTATAAAACACTACACAACACACAACACTACACTACACACACCACACAACACAATACAACACTACACTACACACTACACTACACACAACAACACACACCACAATACAACACTACACAACAAACAGCACTACACTCAAACACACAACACTATACAACACTACACAACACACAACACTACACTACACACAACAATACACAACACTACACAACGCTACACAATACACACCACTACACTACACACAAACACACAACACTACACTACACTACACACAACAACACACACCAAAATACAACACTACACAACACACAGCACTACACTACACATAAACACACAACACTATACAACATTACACAATACACAATACTACACTACACAACAATTCACAACACTATACAATATTACACAATACACAACACTACACTACACACAACAAAACACAACACTATACAACCCTACACAACCCTACACTACACACTACACACAACAACGCACAACACTATACAACACTACACAATACACAACACTACACTACACACAACAACACACAACACTATACAACACTACACAACACACAACACTACACTACACACAAACACATAACACTATACAACACTACAAAACACACAACACTACACTACACA
>OZ024740.1:289988544-290008544 GCA_964016885.1 Eledone cirrhosa
ATGAAATCGAAAATGCAACTGGAGTCTATTTAAAAAAAAATATATATATATTTATTTGGTTCCTTTACCGGTTTCGCAGTTCTTCTGCTTTTCAAAAGGTGAGTTGAGATGGAGGGTCTGTGGTTTTTGTCACAGATGTGAGAAAAACCACAGACCCTCCATCTCAACTCACCTTTTGAAAAGCAGAAGAACTGCGAAACCGGTAAAGGAACCAAATAAATATATATATATTTTTTTAAAATAGACTCCAGTTGCATTTTCGATTTCATCTCTTTTTCTTTATACTTTCACTCGTGTAGGACACCTCGGTTATTTTTCATTTTGTAAAAAAAACCTCACTTTCTAATATATATATATATATATATAACTAGAAATTGATTAACATATAAATAAACATATGAAACAATCACAGGGGATAATTTTTACAAGTGTGCAAGCACACATAGCTAGGTAGGTAACTAAATAAAGTTAACTAGAACTTCAAAAATAGATACCTTATAATATGATTAATCTTCCCTGTATATATTCCATTAAAGAAATATATTTCACCAATTAATCCAATGGTAAACCACGGAGGCCGATTGTTGAACGTATATACTTACATTCATTTTGACCATATTTAACAAAATTAAACAAAAATTCATCCCTTTCTCCTCCAAAGCCTACCGATCATGTATGGCAGATAAAAATCCTGCCTTGCACCCGGTTTTCTCAAACAATCATCGTGCCTCCCTGTGCTCTCTACATTCCCGAGGTTCAACTTAATTGGCATGCCGCATCCACGCCCTGTCAGCCGCCATGCACCCTGCCTTTTCGTCATGTCTCATCATGTTGCATCCCTGCCTTGTCAGCCGCCATCCACTCCCCGAACCTTTCCACTACCTAGGCATGGCAGTCTTGAGGGACCAAGTCGCATCCCTCCCATACCCTTTTCAAAGACCTCCTTGTATAGATAAGAAATGTATAATCTGTAAATTAAGCCCCCATATTAACTGTAAAACTAGAAATGTAGTATATAGCATAAGATGTACTGAAGGACAATGTAGAGATAAGAATATAGTGTACATAGGTGAGACAGGTCCTAGTATAGGGGAACGAATAAATGAACACTGGCGAGACCTTCAAGATAGTAAAGAATCATCTGTACTCTACCAACATGCTAAAATAGAACATAAGGATAAATTAGAGAACATAGAAATAAAAATAGAAAAGACGCAATGTTGAGACAAATCACAGAGGCAATAAACATAAATGAACTCCAACCAAAATTAAATAGAAAACATGAATGGAACAGCAACATCACAACTTACAATTAAGGACAAAATGAAAACACACACACGCATAGAACAAACAACCAACCAGTAACATGTAAATAAACAAATAAATAAACAAATATAAACACACACAGACACCCGGATGTAACACATGCGCAAACTAAGCACACAACACACACAAAAAGAAGATGACGTAGGACAGAACAAAGGAGAGACACAAAAACAAAGAAAAGAATCCCCAGTCACTGAAGAGGTCACAGAATGTGTGACGAAAGAACTTTGACAATATATAAACAATCATCTGGTTGTGGAACCAACCAACCAACCAACCAATCGGAAATTTATAAATTCCTAAATTTATAAATTTTTTTATAATAAATTGAAGTGAAAGCAACTGGTGCGTGTGTTTCTTATTGGCAACTTGACCCTCCCAAAGTATAACAATATCGGTTTCAACACACGTTTTCAGATAAAGAATCTTGCTAAACAAATTCTCAGAAACGAAATATATATATATATATATATATATATATATATATATATATATATATATATATATATATATATAGAGAGAGAGAGAGAGAGAGAGAGAGAGAATAAAAAATATATATAGGGATATAAGTATTGATATTTATTAAAAAACTTTTTCTCTATTTGCTAAACCTTGATTCTATAGGTATATATATATATTTATTGATATTTCTATTAAATTGCGTAAACTCTCTTGCATTCTCTTCTGATCACATGCTCTTTCTCACGCTCTTCTCCTCTCCCAACAGTCCGACCAAGCTTCTCTCTCTCTCTCTCTCTCTCTCTCTCTCTTTCTCTCTCTCTCTCTCTCTCTCTCTCTCTCTCTATTGCTCTCTCTTTCTCTCTAATTTTCCTCTTGATTCTCATCAATTCTACTTTGAACTGACTGATAGTTCAACCGGAAATAATGTCTTGCAATATACAGGTGTTAGCAGCAGAGAAAATACCGATAACACATTATTATTGTATAATATTATTATGGTAGAATTGGTTGAAGCAACGGAGACGGGTTAAAGAGATCGCAGCATTTAGTCACGTTCTTAGTGCAAATCCTGTTGGGGGTTAACTTTGCCTCTTAATTTTTTCATGTTTAGATGAAATAAGTATCAGTCAAATATAGAGATCGATAAAATCGGTTATACCTTCCGCCCACCAAAATATGTGGCCTTGTGCCAATGCGAGAAATCTTTGTTTATGTAATATTTGAAACAATGTAATAACAATATTACTTAAACATCATTCGTTCTCAATTATCAGTTTCAGATATGTGTAGTAGTAACTGGCATAGCAGAGAGGAAGTCTCTACTAAGTAATGAGGCAAATTTTCAAGCCAATGAGAGGATCTACACGTATTTTCTTGACATGGTAAGAACATAAAAAATCACACCCTACCATTTTAAGAAAAGGGAAGGACATACAGGATTGGTCTTTATAGTCATTGATATATGAAAAGAGACGACTTAGTAGTGGTGGGTGGCAATATTTTTCCATAGGTTGTCTGAGATACCCATGATGTCTGAGAAGAAGCTAAATAAGATCAATATCAACATAGTCATGACCACAAACTCGCACATACGTATTTCTTTCCTTTCTTCTGCCCCCCCCCTCTCTCTCTCTCAATATATATATATATATATTGATATGTTGATTTAAAACTGAACTATCCACAAGTGTTTTTTAATCTTCATATCATGTCTTCCTGTTTTATCTGATGAAAACACAAATATTATTGCATGATGATATTTGTTTTTGAAATGCGCATAATAAAATACATGGAACTCTTTTAACCATCTTTTGTTCTTATATATTATGTATACTCCAGTCCTACAAACTGTAGAGTGCTTCTTATCCGATATCTGCATTGCTTTATTGTACTACAATAAAACTCACCTCCTACACACACACACATATATATATATATATATATATATATATATATATATATATATATATATATATATATATATATATATATATATATATATATATATATGTAGGAGGTGAGTTTTATTGTAGTATATATATATATATATATATATATATATATATATATATATATATATATATATATATAGGAAAAGGTTTAACCCCGACGGCAGAGCTCAAGCCATTTCGACATCTTGACTAGTCCAGAAATAGCCGTCGAAACGGCTTGAGCTCTGCCGTTGGGGTTAAACTTTTTCCTATTACCCACTCTACTACCCTACGTATTGAGTACTCTGGTGCGTTATGGTCCATCTGGTTCCTTACCACACCTCCTTCGTTATATATATATATATATATGTATGTATGTATGTATGTATGTAAAAGGTAAAGGGAAATAACACAATCGGTACAGTATATGGAAGGGATATATTAGGTTAACGCTTGAAATAGCAAGAAGAGGGTCTTAACGTTTCGGATGCTAGTCCTTCATATATATATATATATATATATAACCTCATGGAAAGACCAAATGAGGTTTATTTTTCAACACCGCCTCTGGAAAGAAACAAGGCAGTTATTAATAAAAAGAGTTAAAATTAATGCATGCAATATTTCACAGCTCTAACATCACTCCTTCATAGTCATCCTATATATATATATATATATATATATATATATATATAGGAACGAGTAGGACCCCGACGGCTGAGCTCAAGCCGTTTCGACGGCTAATTCTGGACTACTTTGGTGCGTTATTGTCCACCTGGTTCCTTACCACATTTCCTTCGTTATATATATATATATATATATATATATTTAAAAGAATAGAGGTGTAACACACGAGTTGTGATATATTGGTACCAGGAAAAGAAAATGCTGACAAATTGTTCCCAGTGAAAAATAGTTTAATTAGGAATAAGTAACAATTAGTAATAGTATTGGTTAGTATTCAGTTTTGGTTTTAAGTTTTTTCCGGTTGCGCATTTCTAATGCTTTTCAAAAATAATTCTGAGATAGAGCGCCCGTGATGTTTGCTCTAATCTGATTAGTTTTGGAAATTCTACCTTTTTTATGTGAAAAAAAGTGACTCCAGATGTATTAAAATAAGTTTCGCGCCAATTCGTGTTGCAAAAATTCTTGTGGTCAAAACAATTTTGATTGGTCGGTAGAGGTCATGTGAATGTTAAAAATTGATTTTGCGCCAAATGTAGGTTTGTCTCGGTTGATTGAGAAGTCACTGAAAAATAAGTCTTTCAAGACAAATATGTGTGTGTGTGTGTAGTAGTAGTAAAGAGGTTCATTGTTGTGATAATGGTCAGTAGGGATGTGTGTGTGAATTGCAGTTTGTTGACAGGTCAACAGTTCAGATGCCTATTAAGACAAGTGTGTGTGTGTGTGTGTGTGTGTGTGTGTGTGTGTGTGTGTGTGTGTGTGTGTGTGTGTGTAACAGAGTAATTCGTAGTAGAGGGATCGGCCAGTAGGAATGTGTCTGTACGTGTGTGGGGGATATTTTAACATGTTAAAAGATATTTTTCAGCTCTTGTCTTATACGGAGAAGTGTGTGTGTGTGTATATATGTCTCTTTGTATGTTAGTGTACGTGTGTGTATATATGTGTATGTGTGTGTATGTGTGTATGTGTGTGTGTGTGTGTGTGGGTGGACCAGTATTTTTGTGATACTGGTAAAAATGGTTTACAATATTCGATATTTTCCGTAAAAACGATATTTTCTCTAAAAACGATATATATATATATATATATATATATATATATATATATATATATATATATATATATATATATAGAGAGAGAGAGAGAGAGAGAGAGAGAGAGAGAGACATCAAAATGCATGCTGCAAAAACCTGTTAGACTATTACTCACCAGAGTACTCGATACTTGGGGTAATATGAAAGATTCGGGACCCGACAGCTGAGCTCTTGCCATTTCAACAGCTAGTTCGGAACTAGCTGTTGAAACGGCAAGAGCTCAGCCGTCGAGGTCCTGACTCTTTCATATATATATATATATATATATATATTGGATTTTAAGACAAAAACTCTCTTGCGGAGTGTGGTGGTTCAAAGAGCAGAAAACAAGGGAGAAAATTCAAATAAAATCAAATTAATTCAAGTTTTGGCAAACAAGAACAATGCAGTAAGGAGAAGGTGTTGCATTTTAAATAACTGATTATCTCTCTCTCTTGTTGTTTCTAGACTTTTAACACCCCCAAAAGACGTGCTTGTCGATATTTTATGCGTGAGATTCGGTTGCTCTTTCTTCTTTTCACTCTATCTCTCACACTTACCCTCTAATATATAAACACACACACACATACACACGCATATTTATACGAGGATCTGCTGAAAAGTTTATAGGCTGACTATGAAGGAGTGATGCTAGAGCTGTGAAATCGTGCATGCATTAATTTCAACTCTTCTTATTAATAACTGTCTTGTTTCTTTCCAGAGACTGTGTTGAAAAATAAAATTCATTTGGTCATTGCATGAGGGTATCTTGCTCAGCCTATATAATGTATGTGTGTATGTATGTATGTATGTATGTATGTATGTATGTATGTATGTATGTATGTATGTATGTATGTGCGGTGAAGCTTTTATAGTGAGCAAAGGCACTGCACAAGGCCAGTCCCACTCTCTTAACCAAGATGATATTTACCAAAAAGAAGAACAAGTCAACATCATTGAACAAGTCAAGGCATTGCTTTATATCTGGAGATCTCTCTGCACTTGTCGTCACATGGTACCATGGGCACAGCACTATGTATCAATAATTGTCACAAGTGTAGTGTTTGTACCAGATTTTTCAAGTCGCTGGCTGGACTAAAATGTCACACTCGTTCAGCGCATCGGTAGGGGTTCTCCTACATGGATATAAAGTAGTGGCCGTACTCGAAAACGAGTTGGCAGCCACCATGTATGTATGTATGTATGTATGTATGTATGTATGTATGTATGTATGTATGTATGTATGTTATGTCGGGTCACTCTTGAGTGCTACTGGTAACATGTAACCCAGTACAATCTGTCGGCTGGTCGGGTCGTCGTCGACTAAACCGGCAATCCCACCAAGTTTACTTGGTGAGGAGGGTGATTTTAGACACCCTGCAGGACAAAAAACAAAACCTGACAAAGGGCAGAAGAACTCATAAGAGTCAACGGCCATCCCAAAGTGTGTAAATATGTATATACACATGTACATATGTATGTATATGTGTATATGCATGGGTGCATGTGTATGTATATGCGCGGCGACATAGAAATTCTCGGGCTGGACACCCGATCACGCGGTTAAACCACTGGGAGTGAAGGACCCCTAGCCTTTGTCAGGGCATTATTCTAAGAGAAGGCAACTCAAGAAACTGGGATAACTCCGATATAAAACTTGCGGCTCAGTAGTTACCGATGATGTTGATCTTTTCTTCTTTTCGGGTTATAGCTACTGTCGCTCAGAGAGTGGGATTGGCTCAGTGCACAGTTTTTCCTCACTTTAAAAAATATCTTCACGCACAGTTATTGCACGATAGAATTAATTAATTGTTTCTACTTTAGGCACAAGGCCAGCAATTACCCAGTGCATTACTGGTACTTTATTTTATCGACCCCGTAAGGATGAAAGGCAAAGTCAACCTTGGCGGGATTTGAACTCAGATCATAAAGGGACGTAACTATGCTGGAAAGCATGGCGTCCGATCCTCTACCGATACTGCCAATCTACCGCCGATAGAATTAATTAATAATTATTAATAATGGTATATCGTGCAATGGCCATACTCGATAATGAAGGGGGCAGCCATCATGTATGTATGTATGCGAAAACTAAACGGAAAACAATACAGCGATACAGTACAATGAAGATATATGTAACTCTAAATTTAGTAGGAAAAGAGTCTTAACGTTTTGGACGCTAGTCCTTCATCGTGAAGATCGAATGAGAAATAAAAAAAGAAATAGAAAGACAGAGGAGGGTGAGAAGAGGAAAAAAACGGAAAAAAATATTTTGGGTGAGAAAATCACGTATCTGTTCAGTCCACCATTATATACAGAAAGAAATAGGAAAAGTGAGATAGAAGAATAATGACAGCTAAGCGAAATCCAAGCTTCTAAGGCAGTTATTTCGTTATCGGTTTTACAGTAGAGCCTATTATCAAGATCTGAAGGACCGTGGAAGACAGACTACAATAGACAGGCATAGTCTATCAATGTTTGTCGTATGAGGGTCGGTCGAAAGGTTCATAGGCTGACCAAGATACTCTCATGGAATGACCAAATGAGGTTTATTTTTCGACAGAGTTCTTGGAAAGAAACTATGCAGTTATTAATAAGAAGAGTTGAAATTAATGCATGAAAGATTTCAAAGCTCTAGCATCACTCGCTCATTGCCAGCCTACGAGCTTTTCAGCCGACCTTCGTATACCATGTAACGCTTACAAATACACTCTGTCACAAATCCACGTATGGAATAAAAATTACAAATACGCCTGCCTGCACGCTTGGTTAACCTGTGCATGCTATGTGCATTCGACATAGACTACCGTATTTCCAGGCGTCGAAGACGCTACTTTTTTCCGAAAATAAGTTTCAAAAATCTACCATGCGTCCTCGAGGCCGAAGGTTGTTTATAATTCTTTTTCAAATTTTTGGTTGTCAAAATTAGGGTGCGTCCTCGAGAACGAAATGTATTTGGCCCCGGGAAATACGGTAAGTGATAGCTTAGTTCAGACCTGCCTGAGTTCTCTTTCTATTCTCCCTGGTAGATTTCCATTTTTTTCTGTAAGCCTTATCACTTCATCATAACCTTGAGAAAATGAGTTTGTAACGTTGCTCTAAACCTGTGTTGGATAGGGAGGGTACTCTTTGATTTGACGATGCAGTTTCTGACGAATCTTGGTGTGGATGGTTGCAAAGATGAGCCGGACTTGTTTCTTTTTCTGCTGTTTATCCTCGGAATAACGACAGATAATGCTGTGACAGCAGTGGCAGCAGTGATCGGCTTCCTCCTCGCTGTTTTCGATTCAGAGGTTTGTCCTTGCTTTTAATTTCTACACATGTTGCAACTGATCCTTATACTCTGCATTGACCATCTGATAGATGATATTTCCGCTCCAGCAATTGGGAATACACCTGGGATTATATTGTAGTTTCTGGTAGAAATTATCTAAATAATAGAGAAATTATCTAAATATAAAGATCTGGAAATAGAAATACTAGAATATGAGTACTGAAAACTGAAATAGAATCCCTATAATAATACGTGACTTGCAAAAGATTGAAAAAACATGGAGGCATTTTATTTCATCTGCCTGACACTCACCTTGTGGATTGTCTCTCTGTTGACCACTGGCCGTTGGTCTCTGCCCTCTGAGGCATTTTTGCCCATCACCGTCTTTGACAGCATTTAGCTGTTTTAACGGCCATTCTAGCAATGATTTTCTCATTTTTATATGTATTCAAATCTATTTGTTTTTGTATGGACTCATAACTCCTGATGGATCGTAAGGGCACCGTCATAAACCAGGCGGAGCCCATCTTCTCTCTATTCTGAACATAGTGGATTTCATCCAGAGGAGGAGAGAAACAGAGTGAACAGGGGAAGTAAGAAAGAGATATAAAGAAAGAATCGACTCAGTACTAAAGTGGTATTTTTTTTATTGACCTCGAAATGATCGCAAAGAGCCAGAAAGAATACCTTAAAGCATTATGTCCGACACTCTATGGACTTTGCCAATTCGCCTCCTATGTAAAGAAATACATAAGCAGCATCCAGGATTTATAAATATGTAAAGCATGCAGAAAGTAGTACTGCTAGCCACTATATAGACACTACGTAAAATATGGTAATGCAACAGATTATATAAACTAAAACAAACCCTAGCATACATAAACTAAAACAAACCATCACCAAGTGTACAAAATGGTGATTGGTAGTGAAGTGAAGGTACATAACAAAAATAAGACTCCTGAAAAAATATAATTGTTTCCACTTTTGGCACAAGACCAGCAATTAACCAGTCAGTGCATTACTGGTACTTTATTTTATCGATCCCGTAAGGATGAAAGGCAAAATTAACCCCGGCGGGATTTGAACTTGGAACGTAAAGGACCATAAAAAATATAATTAAAAGATATAATAATAACTAGTGAAGCCTATGGATATTTCAAGTTTTATAAATATTCTTATGTTTAGTTTTATGATTATGAGATAAACAACAGATTGAGAGTAAGGAAAAATTTGAATTTAGACAAACAACAGTGTTAACAACAATATTATAAACATTATGTATGACTCCGCAGATATAAACTTAACCCTATGTAGCTTCCAGCCTACCTATATCCTTATAAACCTACAGACATACCCATATATTTATATGCCTTTCTCGAGTGCCTTCAGGCGTTCACAGCTCTCTACCAAGCGGAAACGGCAATCAGCGGAGACTCCGCTTCGGCATTCTATAGGGGATTAGTGGAGGATAAGTGCGACAACGTTATCGGGGAAACTCTAGGCATTGAGGAGGACGAACTGACCAGTATGTTCGGGAGGACTTTCCGTCCAGGGCCTATGGATAACTTCCAGAGCTCTCTGACTTGGCAGTGCTACCGAGGAGCTCTACCAGTTCGAGACAAAATCTACCGGCACGGACGCCCTGGCAGTGATCCTGCCAAAAGGACCTGTTCAAGATCCGAGTAGGACATCGAAACCGTTCTGCACGCAATTGTTCAGTGCCCAAGAGTGACCGACCTGTGGAATTATGTCGAACAGCTACTGTCACGTGTGGGACGCATCCAGTTGTCAGCCGAGTTCATCGTGAGGATCACCCCGTCGCCTTCATTTAAGAATGAAGGCGAGGAGGTTTTCCTCTGCCTGGTGGCTATGGAGATAGAGGTAATATTGATGATGAGGTTAAAGCACTGAGGGAAAATACCTTTCTCTCCGGACAACAACTCATCCCCTTCTTTAAGTACCCATTCAGAAGGAAGGTGAGAGTGGATAGAGGGGTGCTACACCCCAGTAAATTCGCTGAAAGGTGGGTGAATGTGGCGAAAATGCCCCGAGTAAATGGGCCTTCTCTGTATATAAACCTGTAGGTTGAAGAAGATAAACAGAGGGAAGACAGGAACACCTACAAAACGTGTTCCTGATGTTGAGGGTTGTTCTATCTACGGAGAGTAAAACAACCCCACAGTAACGTTCCCCACTATTGGGGATTTCGATTGTTTTATTTTGTACTAACATCGGTACCCGGCGTTGCAAGAGATAAGGTATTTTGGAACGCGGGCCGCCAACAGACCTAATCGTGGAAAAACTGCATGCCTGGACAATAGGAAAAGAAAGTAAATCGAATACTCTGATGGCTGGATAATCTTTAAGATTTTCCTCGATGAAGCAGGCAAAATGCAGGTTTTCACCTAAAGAAAATAAATTATTTTTATGTGCATAATATGCCTTGAAATTTCGGGAAAATCGGCTAGACGTAACGCCTCCAAAAAGCCCTGAAAAGCTGAAAAAATTAAGTTTTTCACCTAATGCTGGCCCTAGGAGATCAAAAAGTTGAATTTATATGCATAACACTCCCTGAAACATAAGTAATACACATGTAAAGTTTTTAAAAAATCGGTTGGGTACTTCTGGAGTGTTAGGGATTCAAACTCACACACACACACACACACACACACACACACACACACAGACATCCTCAGGGAAGTGACGTAATGCAGACAGTCATACATACAGACAGATATTATGAGGGCGCGATGTTATATGTATGTATCTATCTAAAAAGAGAAAGACTAAGAATTATAGAGAGAGATCGCTAAATCGCGTAATGCGATCCCTAGGGCCTTGAAAATTTTAAATCATTTTGCTCAGAACACTCCCTGAAACATAAGTATTACACGTGTAAAGTTTGAAAACAGTCGGTTGGGTGGTTCTCGAGTTTTAGGGATTCAAACTCACACACACAGACAGGCATCCTCATTTTTCTATATATAGATATAGTTTATTGTTATCCATTATTATTGTTAAAGATTTTTTATGTAAAAGCCCCGCCGTCACGTCTTGTAATGTCCCATTTTTCGACGCCCCTGAGGCAAATAAAGATATCTATCTATCTATCTATCTATCTATCTATCAATCTATCTATTTATCTAGAGAGGTGCTGTACCCCAGCAAGTTTTATGAAAGGTGGGTGAAAGTGGCGAGAATGGCCCAAGTGAATGGGCCTTCTCTCTATATCAGCCAGTAGGCTGAGGAAAAGTGGAAGAGAGGAAAGGGGTACAAACTCTTCGTACTCCTGGAGATGAGGGTTGCACATTTTTTCGGGGGTATGTGTTACCTATATGAAATGTCTCCCCCTATTTGGGAAAATCGATTAACTTTTAAATTGCATTTGTGATAATATTTTACACGTTTTTATTGTATGTAAACTTCCCCCTTTGTATTTGTCCCCTTCTTTTGTGCCCCTGTGGCTAAGAAAGAAACATATCTATCTATCTATCTATCTATCCTCCACCTGAGCTCAACTTGGAAGCAAGCAATGCTTCTAAATGACCTCAGGTCACAACGTATAGATGTGACGGTTATTTGCGAGGCCCGGATCAGCAACGTGCGACAGCTGGCCCCCACCTTTGACGACTTTGAGATGCACGCATCTCTCTGTCAGCCCGGAGGTGGGTGTGGGGTTGTCGTTCTGCTGCAAAAACATCTGGGTCTCGCAACACAGGCGGTACATTTGGACGCGGAGGGTCGACTAGTGGTTCTGGACCTTGGCAGTGGTGAAGGCGGAGCGTTTAGGCTGGTAGCCGTCTACGGCCCTTTCGGGTCAACGCGACAGGACTTCTTCCATCGTCTTGAGACTTTTCTATGGACGTCCCGTTCGTTCCTATTAGTGGGGGACTGGAATGGTATCCTAGATGCACGTTGGGACTACGTAGGAGCCTGTCCCGATAAGAGGGGTGTAACAGCCTGGCCGATAGACCTGGCCGATAGATATCGACTAGATTTTCCGACTGCGCCAACGTGGACTTGGGCAAACCGTAACGGATCATCTAGGTCGTACCTAGATAGGTTCTTAGTTAGAAATAAGGATAAGGACTTTTTAAGTTGTCCAAAAATGCTCATGGGTGGCTATTCAGGCCACAAGTTAGTGAACTGCATGGTCAACCTTGACAGAACGCATAGACAGGGACCCGGTTACCGGCAAGTAAAGCTTACAGGGACCGGATTAGCACTTTAGTTAAGGAGCGTTTGACGGGCGCCATCGTCAACAGCAGGTGGTGGGGATCTCTCAAAAGAGAGATTAGACTAGTCTCTATAGAATTTAGTAAGGAGTTAGCATCAAATAGAAATAGGAAGGAAAGGGAGTTGGTAGATAGTGTAGAAGAGGCAATTAGAAGGGGCGACGTGGCCAGAGTGCTAGCGTGCTCTGGGAAACGAGGGGACCAAATCTGTTAACTGGGCCCGCGTGACAGAAGCCAAAAGAGGGAGTAGATCCACTATCCGGTCTTTGCAAGACCAGGATGGACGGGTGATCCTTAAACCTAAGCAGATGTTCGAGGCTTTTCAAAAGCACTTTGCCAGATTGTTCGGAAGGAGTGGGGAGCCGGTTGGAGAAGTGGACTTCGGTCCACACCTCCGTCCACACTGCGTCTCTCAGACAAGGAGGCGAAATCCTGCGAGGAGCCGATTTCAGCCGCTGAGATAGAGGACGTGCTGAGTCAATGCGGCAAACGCAAATCCCCGGGTCTCGATGGTCTTCCATACGAACTATATCTAGCTATGCCGGACTTGTTCCCCGATCTCCTCCAGGCGGTCTACTGCAACTGGCAACAGAACGGGAGAATTCCCTGTGCTGTGACCAAGGGCGTAGTCACGCTAGTGAAGGAAAGGGCGAGAACAAGGGGGACGATATAAATAATTTCAGGCCCATAACTCTGTTAAATACAGAGTTACAGATTTTGGCCAAGGTGCTAGCAAAGAGGTTGGCGCTTGTCGTAGGCAACCTGGTGGGAGATGCGCAGACATGTGCTATCCCGTCCAGGTCCATCCACGACAACCTCCACATCATGCGATACATCATAGAGAGGGTTGAGAACGAACCCGGCTTTGCTGGGGCCCTGATCAACTTGGATCAATCTAAGGCGTTCGATAGGGTCGACCATGGTTACCTGGATGCGGTGCTAGTGGCGGCAGGCTTTGGACCCGTTTTCAGAGGCTGGAACACTGCCATGCACAGCAGCCGCATCTGCTCGAGGATCAAGGTGAACGGCTACCTCTCGGAGCCGTTCGAAATCGCGCGGTCCATCCGACAAGGGTGCCCTCTCTCCTCCCCTATGTATGTAGTGACTCTAGAGCCACTGAAGCGGAAGTTGTGGAGTTGTTGCAGGGCATCCCGTTGAAACCGGGATTGCGGAAAGCGGTGTCAGCCTACGCCGAAAACGTAACAGTAATGGTGTCGACGGCCTCGGAAATGGGGGCGATCGGCACTTTACTGGAAGAGTACCAAAGGTTTACAGGGGCTAAGCTGAACCGGGACAAGTCGATTGGTCTGCAACTCGGCACGTGGAGGGGCAAATCGATGCCCTCCGATGGCGTCGTCGGGCGCTGGACGGAGGGCCCGGTGAAGTTGCTCGGGGTCTGGTTCGGACCAGACCTCCAGGTGGAGAAGAACTGGGGTGAGGTAACGAACACGGTGTTTGCACTGACCCAGAAGTGGACCGAGTGCAAACTGTCCCTGAAAGGTCGGGCGGAGGTGGCGAACACTTATATAGTGTCCGTCATCTACTACCGTCTGACCGTCGTGCCTTGCCTAAGGGACGAGCCCGCCAAAATGGAGCGCGCACTCTTCCAATTCCTTTGGCAGAAGCGGGCTCCTATGGTGAGGAGATCCATCTGCTGTCAACACCCTTCGAAAGGAGGGCTGGTGATGCCGTGGCTGATGATGCGTAAACACGAATTAAGGCTACGGCACCTCCAGGTATTCCTCCCCGGTCAACCGGTGTGGGCCCCGTTTGTGAGGCGAGCCTTTCCCAGACTCGTCTCGCTCACCGAGCTGCAATCCTGAAAACAAAGACCGAGAAAACTGGGCGCCTGGCACACCGAGTGTGCCCAGGCGCTCTCGGCTCTCTGGCAGGCGGACCCGGCTGTCTGTGGAGAATCCACCTCGTCATTCTATAGAGGGCTGGTGGTTAGCAGGTGCGACGACGCCCTCAGAGAAGCCCTAGGCATGGAGGAAAACGAACTGGCCAACCTGTTCGGTAGGACATTCAGCCCGGGACCTATGGATAACTTCCAGAGGTCCCTGGGTTGGCAATGCTACCGAGGGGCTCTGCCCGTTCGAGAAAGGCTCTACAGACACGGGCGCCCGGCTAGGGACCCCTCGAAAAAGATCTGTCCCAGATGCGTGTGCGACGAGGAAACCATTGCACACGCTTTGGTACACTGCTCGGGCATTGCCGATCTGTGGGGCTATGTCGAACGACTGCTGTCACGGGTGGGACCGATCCGGTTGACCACCGAGTCTATTGTAACGATCAAACCGCCTCCCCTTCAAAACGAAGGAGAGGCGGTGTTTCTGTGCGTAATAGCCACGGTGAAAGAGGTTGTATGGTGGACGCGTCTGAAAGGACTGAGGTCAGACACCTTTCTCTCTGGCCAACAACTGGTCCGTTTCTTCCGATATCATTTCGGAAAAAGGATCAGGCTGGAGAGAGAGGTGCTGCACCCCAGCCGTTTTTATGAAAGATGGGTGAAAGTGGCGAGAATGGCCCGTGTGAATGGGCCTTCACTCTACATCAGACTGTAGGTGAGTAAGATGAAAGATCAAGGGAGCACCCTCTCTCTGTGCTCCTGAGGAGAAGGGTTGCACACTTTTTCGGGGGTGTGTGCGACCCCCCAAGGCGCCTCCTGCCTATTGAGGATTTTGTTATTCAATTTATTTTTGTTATATTTTATATTTTATATTTTTATATTTTGTTATTGCCTCCTCCTTATTTAAGACGCCTTTTTATGTAAACTCCCCCCATTGTACTAGTCCCGCTCTTTGACGCCCTGGTGGCAAATAAAAAGAAAGTTATCTATCCTCCACCTATCTATCTTTCTATCTACCAGGATATATATATTTACATTTGTTGACTTTATAGTTGTATCTGTTGACTTTCTCTATATCGTATGTATCCTACAGATTCATGCTCAGTCATGTTAACTCCCCTTACCCGTTTCTTTTTGTCTTGTCCTTTCTCTTATTTCTTCTCATTGTTCGTTTATAATCCTTTATTTATATTGTCGCATTCTTTCTCTTGTTGCTGCAAGTTTTCTATTTCCTTTCATATCGAAGATTGTTTAAATATTGAGACGAAAATTTACTGGTGTGCAAAATGATACAAGTAGGGGTAAAGGAACCTTAACTCCTGATGGAGTCGTAGAGGCACCGTCCTGATACACGGTATATCTTGGGGATTTAATACTTGGCAGAGCTCACCCCACTCCAGGTCGGAACATTTCCGATTTCTTCCAGAGAAGGAAACAGAGAAAGAACCGACCTCAGTATTAGACTGGAACTTTATTTATTGACCACAAAAGGATAAAAGCAAAGTTGACCGCGGTGAGATATGAAACCAGAGCGCAGTGAGTCTAGGCATTTCTAATCTGACACCTTAACAACTCAAACTATTATTAAAAGAAATTGGTATACGTTTCTCACTGAATACACCATATAAAAATTCAATCGTATCAGTTCAAACTTAGCTTTTAAAAACGTATGGTAATATAGAAATACATGTCGTGACAAGTAGAATAAGACAGTGAACTTTAACCCATTTTCGACGATACGAATATGAACCGCAAATATGTTTGAGAGATTTATAAATTAACCTTAACCTGATAATAGAAGAAATATTTTTTTTTATGTCCATATATATATATATATGGACATCAACAAATACACACACACACACACACACACACACACACATATATATATATATATAATGGCTGTTTTAGAGGGTGTGAGTTTTTATTCTTGTGATGTAATGGCAGTCAAATGGGTATGTTGCTGCTGGCAGTATTTCAGTTTGTTGAATTTTTTTGCTAATTCTTTTAATTTTGCCGATGTGTGTTTTATAATATATATATATATATATCGATATATATATATGTGTGTATAAATATATATATATATATATGAGAGTATTGAAGTTTGCTTGAAGCATTGTTGAATAATAAGGTAAATTTCTTTAAGTCGTTTGGAAGCCTCGACAATGCAAATGGGTAAATCTCTGGGTAACAAGATCCGGTGGTGGAGAGAGAGATGTAAGTGGGTGTACGTTGAGATGCGTGGCGTGTAGAAGACTGTAGCGTGTAGAAGAATGTAGGAAAGAACGTAAAGGATAAAAATAAATAACAACACGAGATAGAGTTACCTTGGGAGAGATATAATTGTCCCTATATATTTCGGATTCACATCCATCAACTGGGGTATTTTGCGGAGGGGGGGGGAGGTTGTCTGTCGGAAAGGCGCGAAACGTGTCCTCCTCTGTTCGTTGTTTTGAATATCTGAGGTATTCAAAAGACAGCGCGTGCGCGTGAAATGGGGTCGGTCAAGCAGAGCTCAGCGGCCGAAATAGTTCTTTCAATTGTGGGAGTGGGGTGGCGCTAGCTGTCAGTCCATAGTATTCTCTGCCTGTTTGGTTAATGTTTCTGTGTGTGTGTGTGTGCGCGTATATATATATATATAATATATATACATATATATACACACACACACATACACACACATATACACACACACACATACACACACACATACACACACACACATACACACACACACAGACACACAACACATTATATATATATATATATATATAATTATATACATATGGGTCCATGCGTGTTTGTATAAAATTGACTATTTCATAAAAGAAATATTAAAATGGAAGCTTTAGGATATCATGAAAAATATCAAAATTTATTGATAAAACCTATAAAAACGGCTCTCTAATTTCCACGAATCCTTCAAATATTTTATTGAACGTTTGGGGTTCCTATGACAATGGCTAAAATGCCATACTTCATATTACGGGTAATTTTGGCACTTTGGTTAACATCATGTAATGTAACTTTGATAAAATAATTTTATTTTTACAAATTTCATGGTATTTATGAAAAAAGAAATAAAATGAATATTATTTTGAAAATATAAATAGTTATAATCCTATAATAAGATTATATTAATACAAACAGAATCTCTTCTTCTTCGCCCACTATTTCTTGGATGTCGTGGAGGCAATGTCCTCAAACTCTCCTTCAAGCCGGTCCTGTCACAAGCAAGCGTTTCCAACCGGTCTTGCGGAAACTGTTGCTTCTGACAGGACCCACTGGAAGAAGTGTCTGAGGATACTGCCCTTACGACTCTCCAAGAAATAAGTGGGTGAAGAAGAAGAAAAATAGATTCCTTTTGTATCAATATAATCTTATTTTAGGTTAATAGCTAATATTTTCAAAATTAGTATTCATTTTATTAATTTTTTTTTAAATACCATGAAATACCATGAAATTTGAAAAAAATCAAAATTATAAAATGACTGAATATATAAAAAAAATAATAAATAACATTATAACTCACTATAGCTACATTTTGCTAAACAGATTGATAACATCATTTACGCTCAAACATTGCATCTGTAGAAATAAAGAAAGCAGCTATTTAAGAAAAAAGGAAAGAAAAGAAGTTGAGAAATGAAATATGCATTTTTCTATATGTATATTTCATAAGTATTCTTTCTTCATTCGTATGTTTCTATATTAAAAATATTTAGCAGTCTCTCTCTCTCTCTCTCTCTCTTTTGCTCTCTTCTCTCTCTCTCTCTCTCTCTCTCTCTCTCTCTCTCTCTCTCTCTCTCTCTCTCTCTCTCTCTCTCTCACATACACACACACACATACTCTCTCTCTACCCCCTGTCCCTCTCTTTATGTATCTATAAGATCCCAGAATAGGCTGAAAGTAAAGATTCTGTGCTTAGACATTTAATCTGATAAATTAATAAATATTCGCTCTATCGTATATATATAAATAAATTTATCGGCCTTTCAGGGGACCTCGTTCCTTTCAATGTACACACACACACACACACACACACACACACACACACACACATATATATATATATATATATATATATATATATATATATATATATATATATATATGTAAATGTAATCTGAGTATTTCGAATATTAATAACAATATTCGAATCGTTTACAATTATGCAAACAAGCCTCAATTTTAAAGCCATGTCAGTAGAATGAGCCCCTCATTCTTTCTCTTATGTTGGCATGTAAACAGAGCAGGAATGAGGGACTCCTTCTACTGACATGGCTTTAAAAATGAGGCTTGTTTGCATAATTGCAAACGAATCGAATATTGTTATTAATATTCGAAAAACTCAGATTACATTTATTGTATTCAGCCATGTAGAACGAATATATATATATATATATATATATATATATATATATATATATATATATATATACATATATGCATGTTTGTATGTATGTAGGTCGGTATGTATGTATGTCACCAGTTGGTGCTACTGGTAACATGTATCCCAGTACAACCTGTCTCATGGTCGGGTCGTTGGCGACTAAACTGGCAACCCCACCAAGGTTTCTTGGTGAGGAGGGTGACTTTGGACATCCTGCAGGACTAAAAACAAAACCTGTCAAAGGGAAAAGGAGCTCTTAAGAGTCAATGGCCATCCAAAATCACTGGGAGAGATGACCCCTTAGCCTTTGTCAAGGCAGAATTCTAGGAGAAGGAAAACGCTGATATAACACCTGCAACCCTGATCGTATCCAATGATGTTGACTTGTTCTTCTTTTTGGTAAATATCATCTTGGTTAAGAGAGTGGGACTGGCTTTGTGCAGTGCCTTTGCTCACTATAAAAGCTTCACGGCACAGGCATTGCTTTATATCTGGAGATCTCTCTGCACTTGTCGTCACATGGTACCATGGGCCCAGCACTATGTGTCAATAATTGTCACAAGTGTAGTGTTTGTACCAGAGTTTTCAAGTCGCTGGCTGGACTAAAAATTCACACTCGTTCAGCGCATCGGTAGGAGTTCTCCTACATGGATATAAAGTAGTGGCCGTACTCGAAAACGAGTTGGCAGCCACCATGTATGAATGTATGTATGTCAAGGCGTGTGGCTTAGTGATTAATGTGTTCGGAAGTTCATGATTTTGATTCTCGGATCTGGCGGTGCGTTGTATCCTTGAGCACGACACTTTATTTCACGTTGCTCCAATCCACACATCTAGCAAATATGAGCCGTATCTGTAATTCAGATGATCAGCCTTCTCACATGCAGACGTTTCTGTGGAACGTTAGGCTACTTACGCATTAATTCCACACATGGGTCAAATGGGTCTAATGTCACTGTATATAATGTGCCGGTAGTTTGAAATTGGTTAATAATTGTTTCTACTTTAGGCACAAGGCCAGCAATTACCCGGTGCATTACTGGTACTTTATTTTATCGACCCCATAAGGATGAAAGGCAAAGTCAACCTCGGCGGGATTTGGACTCTGATCGTAAAGGGACGTAACTATGCTGGAAAGCATGGCGTCCGACCCTCTACCGATACTGCCAATCCACCGCCCATTGGTTAATAATGTCTTTTTCTGATGGCGGTAAAACGCTATATCGCTGGTTGTTGCACATGTGCAGCTTCCCATGAAGGCGACGTTGGGA
>OZ024740.1:290013544-290016044 GCA_964016885.1 Eledone cirrhosa
ACCATGGTATAGCTGGCTCTAGAGCATGCTATGTGGATGACACGAGCAAGTCACACTATATGTTCGAACCACCTCGGTTGATGCCTGGACAGTATGTATTCAATGCTGTTGTGTAGGTTCTACAGAGGATTTCTGTGTGTACAATCCTATTTTTATTTTAGTCAAATGAGTTTCTTTGTTTTGGGAAACCAATCTTGTCAATCAGCTTGTTATAGGTATATCTCCATTGAGAACTTGTGACTTGGCTATGTGGTTAGAGAGTTGAATTCGCAATCGAGAGATTGTGGGTTCGATTCCCTGACAGGGCGATTCGTTATGTCCTTGGATAAGACACTTTATTTTCCGTTGCTCCTTCTATCTGGAGTTTCGACCGATAGATAGTATTAGCAATTGGAAAGACCAATGGAAACATTGTTTCCTCGGTCCGATTTGACGAAAGTCGATCTACTGTCGATATATATATATATATTTATATATATATATTTAAAGGTTAAACAAGGTTCAATGAATAAATCAAAGAATAAAGTTTTACAATAGCTTCGAAGCACTCCACAGTGATGGTTTTCCGGAGTTATTAATATTAATTCAAAATATTAACAAAAATAGACATTCGTGTGACCAAGTATATTTTATTATACATATTTCAGAGGTACTGAGCTACGTCCTCATCAGATAAAATAAGATGATACATGACATACCCTGACTAAGTAGATGGTTAAAATTCAGTCATGGCAGTGAATAAGATATGACAAAACTCAATATTTATATACCTTAAGATTGAGACATGAAAAAATTACATATAATACAGAGGGTGCGTTGAGAAAGCTTATAAAAGTACATAATAATAACCAGCTACTAATATAATAGAAATTTATATGACTGTTAGAGATTCAAATAATTTAAATTATTGAAGAAAGAAGAAAGACAGAGAAAGAAACAGATGAGGAAAAAGATAGATACTAGAAGTATAGAAATATCTTATGCACTAAAGCAAAAGAAAATTGATTAAGGATAGAGAGACAAGAAAGAATAATTTTTATAGTATAAAGCATAGGGAGGGAGATTTGTATTGTCGTGGATAAATAGCATATAATTAGATGATGCAAAAATATATATATAAATAAATAAATAAATATACATTTGGGCATAGATTTGTGAATGAATAATTTCGAATCGTTGAATTATCTAGAAATAATCAATCAATCAAACATATCACATATATCTGGGTGTAGTTTTATGAGGGTTTATTTTCGAGTCCTTAAGTTAATTAGAAATAGACTATTAATGAATTATATATATCCCAACGTATCCGGATGACCGTTAAATTTCGAATCATTTATGTTAGTTCAAAATAGTGAATTAATCTAAAGGCATAATATTTCAGGCTATAAAATTTATAAGTATTTATATTATAGTATAATATCATATTTAAAGTATTTGCAAACATGAGAAAGAAGAGACTTAATATTTTCTTCATCCCCAAGGTAATCCATATTAAATTATATTAAAAAAATTTTATATTAAAGAGATTTTATATAAAAAAAATAATCATTATATAATTTAGAGAGTAATTACAATTATAACTGTAAAAATTTAAAATTAACAATTAGAATGCCCTAAAGTATCCAAAGGCCTTATAATTATACTTAAAAAGGATATTATTAAACTAGATATACGCATTTATCTAAATTTATACAAAGAGTATATTGTTTAAAGTTTAAGACGATATTAGTTAGTTATATATAATATAATATAATATAATAAATAAGTTACTGTTAATATTGTTAAAAGTCAATTATTATATTAGGATCATGTAATACATATATACTATAAACATACAAATCAAACTTCATGAATCATAAAAGATGAAACACAGATTCACACGAATGTCTATTTTTGTTAATATTTTGAATTAATATATATATGTATATATATATATATACACATTCCATTCCTCACACTATATTTTTCTCCAGAATGGACCGGTGTCTTTCCGGGAAGGGGCCTCAGTGACATTTATTGATTTGTCTCTCATATCTCTATAAAATTAACAGTTGTTCTCTTCTGATATCGGAGTTTCTTACTGACAGCTCTTAACTTTTGTTTGGGGTTGATCAATTTGTATTTAAGAGTTCATTTTTTACTATATTCAAACATTTCTATTTCATTTTTCTCATTTTGTTAGTGATGGGTGTATTCTTCTTTTTGTTTTACATGTGATAAGCATCATTTCATGACCGATAGTTTGACCTGCTATAAATTACAGCCAAGTTTTCCTTAAATCACTACCTACCGTCTTAAAAAGAAAGATGGATTAACGAATAACATGATTATAAATATAGAGAAAAGGAAGCATGGTCGCGGATGGAACATCTGTAATTATTCTGATTGATCATGTTTGCCCTGGGCCAAAATAACATCACAAACAATAACACATATATCAGCTCCACAACTCCTCTACATAACTTCCTCAAAGTCTCTGCTTAATGTCTACTATTGT
>OZ024740.1:290021044-290048544 GCA_964016885.1 Eledone cirrhosa
GTATGTACGTATACTTACATTTAAGTAAGTGCCGTACTAAGAGTGAGAAATGAAATTTCGTTTCATTTTATTCCATTTATATATATACTAGCAGAAGTACCCGGCGTTGCCCGGGTGTAAGTCGACCTTTGGTCTGTTAGAATGTGTGAAAGTTACTTCCCGCGCATCACAGGTTCAAAACTTCGAAATTCAACGAAAAAAAAAATAGGTTAGTAGACACAGGTGTGTAATTTATTAATTGTAGTTACACAGTGTATCGTTGAAATTGTTCTCTGCACGACTGACGGAAGTCAAAATCACTTGATATTGAATGTTCAGTTAATTTAAAGCAGGGTGAAAATGTCGATTACTTTCAGGGTTTTTTATTTTTTACAATTTTTGCGCTCACATGTGCAGAAGAAGAATTAAAAGGGCCTTTATCTTAACCGCGGCATAATGGCGAGTCTTTTGTGACAGTTTTCAAGAATATAGGACGTTCCTGTAAAAAGTTTTCCCATGTGTAACTTTGCCTTGTTTTTTTACGCAAAGTCGAGCCCCGCTTCAGTTTTATTGATCTTTTACATCAATGCGTGATCTCTGAAGTAGATTTGACTAGTTAAAAGCCTGTCCCGGTAAATTTCCTATAGGTGAAAAAAAGTTGATCAAAATTGTATCTAGAGTTATTGCCCTTTGCCACAGCCTCAAGCCTCGTCTGACGGGATGTTGGTGATTCCTCCGTCAGCGCTTGTTGGCGACGAAGGCGAACATCAGCAAGCCTTGTCGTACGTGATGTTGGTGCTCAACCAGCCGGGAAAGACGTCTATCAGCGAGTCGAGATTCGCGCTCAGCAGGTGTTTCCTAGAGAAAATTAATTAATTCTACTGGTTAGCTAAGCCAATGGCAGTGTCAATAGTAAATGAGAAAAGTCTAACATGAACAAAAGGGAATCAAGGTAAGACAATAAATTTAATATAACTACGATTAGAATGTTGTAGTTGCTTAAAAGTGGTGACAGTTAGGATAAACGCAGTACTTGCTAACATTAAGGGAGAATATTGCATAAAGGATTAATCAATTGTGAATGAACTCATACCTGAGAACGCCTAATTCGTTGTCTCAAAGCAATAGCTGTACCTTTTTTGGAGGTAAGTCTTGAACGTTTCCGTGTGGGCATAACGACGTGTAACGAAGCTGTTAGGTTAGAGAGAGGGGATTAAATACAGAGAGAGATGACACCAGATTCGTTAGCATGGTTACTGGTGAATGGGAAGGTTTGGAAATATGATTACAATAACTTACCGAATTTTCCCGTCTATAAATTGCACTTAAAATAATTAAATTTAATCAAAAAACAGCTCTGCGCTTTATACTCCGGTGAGCCTTATGTATAAATAATACAATGGTAATCAATCACGGCTCTAACAGAAGTAATAGATCTAGACTAAAAGTAAAGAAGATAGCATTTTCCTGGTTGGCCTTACACGCCGTTGCGCGGACCTGATTTTAAATGATACGCCTTATATCCTGGTGAGCCTTATAGAGCGGAAAATATCTATTGGAAAAGAATACGAATTCATGACCAAGGTGTGACAAAATAGGCGTCTATACAGCGCCTGAAACAAACTTGTCCAAAACCCTAGGATTTTTCTCGTTAAGTATCCACCCAAAAGGAACCGTTTTTTAGTTACAAAAAATAACCAAAGTGTATAGTAGCGATATTTCTGACATATCATGCCAAAAAGAACAATATATTAAAAAAATGTTCTAAAGTACATTCAATCTCTCTTTTTGACCGATATCTTAATAAGCAACTTATCGATTTTTTATTGGCTGTCAGTGTCTATCTGCATGCAGGTGTGCACGTGTGTGCAATTAATTGCAAATACGCTCATAACATTTAGTCGTAAGCAGAACAAAAAAATGCCATTAGAGGTGGGCTAATAATGAAGACACAAACCCTGGTGAACTTACGTTTAAACACCCGAAAAGTTACTCACTTCCTGTGCAAAAGACTGTATTATAAATTAAGTAATTTTTTAGAATATTTTGTTTAAAAAAGGAAAACATTGGTACGACGTAAATTTTTTTACTTGTATTGTATGTGTACAATACAACTTGGTCAACGTATTACTTAGTAATTTTTTTTTCAAAACGCATGATTATTTAAGACTGTTTGAAAATTTACTCACAGCTTTTAGGTTCACAAAAGACACCATTAAATTTGGTTCCCTTTTCAGATAGGGATACTACTGTATTTCTACTTGAATAAGGTGGAATATGAAAGATAAACTCATTAATGGCCGGTCGTTTACTGAGACAGCTGGGAAGACATGCAGCTGGCCGTCCAATCAATAACGCACGTCCTTATATGGGCATATGAAATTTATTTTTATTGCGCCAGATGTAAACTAAGAGTTCTTGTGTTCGAATTCACATAAAATTTCATTGGAATCGAAAAACATTCTGTCATAGAGCCCGATTATCGATTTTTTGAAAATTTCAAGTAGCCTATTCCACTCTACGCGTTGAGTTTTATATATGCGTGAGGTTTCATGAAAATTGGATGAACGGTGTAGCATGCAAGTTCGGTACACTAAACAATGTCCATCTTTCTTCCCTTTATATATATATATATATATATATATATATATATATATATATATATATATATATATATATATATATATATATATATATATAATTATATATATAATATAGAACGAAAAATCAGTGATGCATCTTAACTCAATTTATTGTGTGTTACAATTGTTTCGCCGGCAGACAGCTCGAGACACGATCATTGTGTGGATCTGTCTGATTCTGGATCTGCAGATTCGTCGGACACTTCTAATAATTTCTTATAACATTTCCTCACTGGGGTGTTAGCGTCAAAAAACACCATCTTCGCTCAACCTGCTATTGGCTGTTGTTTTTCTACGTCATCATAAATTTTGACCAACAGGTACTGTCAAACTGACCATCAGCTGTCCTTTATCCTGCCACACTTCAATGAATCCCTGCTGGGTTTGGTAGTTCACACGTCCACGCGCACGTCCACGCGCACACACACACACACACACACACACACACACACACACACACACACACACACACACACACACACACACACACACACACACACACACACACACATATACACACAATCATATAAATAGCAACGTCCGTACGCATATACTCCCGCTATACATTCGCACCGAAAGAGAACCCATAAAAGTATAGACATACGCGTCCACAGACTCCTGCCTACATGCCCACGTATATCAACTCACATACACACACACGCACACGCACACGCACACGCACACGCACACGCACACGCACGCAGGCGCACACACATGCATACGCCTATATCTACTCGTATACACAAATACGTACAGACATATACATAGAGACGCACACGCATATACACACACGTGTCCATATATACAGGCACAAAAATATGTATGTATATATATATATATATAACAATAAACATAAATGAACTCCAACCAAAATTAAATAGAAAACATGAATGGAATAGCAACATCACAACTTACAATTAAGGACAAAATGAAAACACACACACACACATAGAACAAACAACCAACCAGTAACATGTAAATAAACAAATAAATAAACAAATATAAACACACACAGACACCCGAATGTAACACATGCGCAAACTAAGCACACAACACACACAAAAACAATATGGCGTAGACAGAACAAAGGAGAGGCTCAAAAACAAAGAAAAGAATCCCCAGTCGCTGAAGAGGTCACAGAATGTGTGACGAAAGAACTTTGACAATATATGAACAATCGTCTGGTTGTGGAACCAACCAACCAACCAACCAACCAACCGGAAATTTATAAATTCCTAAATTTATAAATTTAATTTATAATAAATTGAAGTGAAAGCAACTGGTGCGTGTGTTTCTTATTGGCAACTTGACCCTCCCAAAGTATAACAATATATATATATATATATATATATATATATATATATATATATGCTGGACCTTGGTCAGTTTCGACGATGAGTGTTCTAATTATTCAAACCACGGATCAGCCTGCTTATGTACCCTCAACATAGTCTTCAGGGAAATTCAGCGTGACATAGTGTGTGAGAAGGTTGTATTTTTAAATTACAGATACAATCCAATTTTGCCAGCTTCAGTATTCGGTAATCAGAAGAGAGGTAGGTGTAAAAGCCAAACTCACCATCTTGAAGCTGGTATTCGTGCCAACATTCATGTATAGCCATGAATGTTGGGTAGTGACGGAAAGAATTCAATTGCGATTATAAGTGGCCGAAATGGGGTTCCTCCGAAGGGTCTTTGGCGTAATGTTACTCGATAGAGTGTTCTGCTCAGAGATCAGAGAGTCACTCTAGGCAAGGCCGCTACTTCGTCGAATTGAAAGAATGTCTCAATAAGCAATGTCTCAATAAGCAATCGCTGGTCAAATTTTACGTGCAAAACCAACCGGCAGTCGACCCAGGGCTAAATCTCGAGCAAGATGTTCAAACAACGGCAAAACCTGTAGAATACTAAGTCTCGTAATGCTGGAAAGGCAGACACCAAGGCAACGAAGAATTTGCTTAGGTTCTTAAGAGTAGCATCTAACGAGATAACCACCCTCCCTAATTTATATTTATGATAGATGAAAGAGGTCTTAGGGAAGAGAATGCCATTGGTCGCTTTCATCTCCAAAGAAAAAAACGTTTCAAAATCAAAGCATATCGTTTACACAACTAGAGGTTACACTCATAAACGCCACACCGCTACGCATTACACTACTACACAGTACACTACTACACATTACACTATTACACATTACACTACTACACATTACACTACTACACATTACACTATTACACATTACATTACTACACAGTACACTACTACACATTACACTATTACACATTACATTACTACACATTACACCACTACACATTACATTACTACACATTACACTACTACACAGTACACTACTACACATTACACTATTACGCATTACATTACTACACATTACACCACTACACATTACACTACTACACATTACATTACTACACATTACACTACTACACATTACACTATTACACATTACACTACTACACATTACACTATTACACATTACATTACTACACAGTACACTACTACACATTACACTATTACACATTACATTACTACACATTACACCACTACACATTACACAACTACACATTACACTACTACACATTACACTACTACACATTACATTACTACACATTACACTACTACACATTACACTACTACATATTACATTACTACACATTACACCACTACACATTACACTACTACACATTACATTACTACACATTACACCACTACACATTACACTACTACACATTACATTACTACACATTACATTACTACACATTACAGTACTACACATTATACTACTAAACATTATACTACTACACATTACACAACTAAACGTTGCACTGCTACACATTAAACAACTACACGCTACACCACTACGTTACACTACTACACGTTACACCACTACATGCAACATTACTACACGTTACACTACAATATGACCAATGTCATTTAGAAATAAAAGAAGACCTGGGTGACAATACAAACGTTCGTGCAAGGGCTTTCTAACTCTCGTTCATTGGTGAAAAACTTGCGAAAACCGTAACCTAGGGCAATGCTGCTAATTGAAAAATCTCCAGGACATGCCAAGAATATCGATATCTTTTAGAACGGTATTTCTTTAGTATTTTATTTAGTAGTTTATCTAGTACCAAACACCGCTTCCATACACCAACCCATGAACCAGTGAGCAATTTATAATATCAAATGTTACTGCTTATAAGCAACTTAAGAACCAAATCGCCAAAATAATGAATCTAATATATATCTTCGGTAAAATTATCATATCACTAAGGTTATAGATAATATCAATGGACTCTTCGATAAAGTAACTAACAACTGCATGGGATGAGTTTAAGAGACACTATGGTCAGAAGCATAGACGAAGAAATACCACCAAGATCCATACTACTGAGCTAACAAGTGAATGGAGATGCGTGTAATTGTTCTCTTCGCTCCACATAATGAAGTATTATCTTCGTTTTTTGCGTTCATTGTCAGGGAACGTCTCCACGAGCCACCTAATAGAATATTAGTCTACGACTTCATTTATACCTTGAACGTGGTTTTGTCTTTGCGTGTTATTGTTTTCAGCGCTCCAAATAATTGTTTCTACGTTAGGCACAAGGCCAGCAAACACCCAGTGTATTACTGGTACTTTATTTTATCGACCCCGTAAGGATGAAAGGCAAAGTTAACCTCGGCGGGATTTGAACTCAGAATGGCAAATAATGACGTATTATCTTCGTTTTTTTTTCGTTCTTTGCCAGGGAACGTTTCCACGAACCAAAGTATCGTCTTCCTGTCTTCCTTCGGTTGCAACGTTTTTCGAAATATTTACTTCTGCGTTCACAGATTGATTTTTTTAGTTTCAGAAGATCCCGTTAAGGGTGAAAGCAGCGATTCTTTGCTTAAACTTTAATCTGTTATTTTAATATATATATATATATATATATATATATATATATATATATATATATATATATATATATATATATATATATATATATATACAACTAAGTAACACACGTATGTGACTAACTTAAATGTAAATGCATAATCGTTGCTCTCTCCGCCACTCTTCCATTTTGTCGTATGTGGATCTGGCTTACTCTTCTTATATAAAAGACAGAAAAATAAACCCATTCATATCTAACGAATCATTCATAAACGTACAGACAATTTCGACTTTTACATTATTTATTCTTCATCTGCCACCGTAATGACGTCATAATTACGTCATCTCGAGCCAGTATTTCATTTTTATATTGTTTTCTGTATTTTATATTTTTCGCCTTAAATTTTCAGTTTTCATTTCGTTTAAAAATGAGGTTTAATAACAACAATACCAATTATTTATTTACTAGGGCTGAAACATAAGGGACAATACAAAAACAGGCACAGTGGAGATTCATGAATAATTTATAAAACGTGTAAACATGCAAAACAGGTAACAATTAAGAATTAACAATAATAGTTTCCTCGGCCCATTACTGGGTAAGAGTGACTCTGCTAGTTAACTCGTCCAAGTTACTATCTACCTGGAGGTCTAGGCAGAACCAGATCCTGCACGCCTTGATTGGTCCGTCCATCCAGCGTCCGACCATGGTCCGACGGCGCTATTGAACGACATGGATTTGCTTCTCCGGGTGCCAAGATGCAAACCCAACGACTTAATCTTTTGCTCCCGTGAAATTTTCAGATTCCTCTAAGACATTGCCGACCCGACTTCTGAAATGTTCGACACCATCACGGTGATGTCATCCGCTGAAACAGCCCTCCACGACCCCGTTCGAGTGGGATGCCCTGTAACAGATCCAGCTTCCACAGTAATGGCTCGAACACCAGCACATACAGAAGAGAGGATAGAGGGCATCCTAGACGGAACGAATACGTGATCTGAAACGGTTCTGATATTTGGCAATTTACTCTGACCACCGAGCAGAGGCCGCTGTGCATTGCAGCACTCCAGCCTCTGTATTCGGGATGGAAGCCGACTGTCTTGGGGAGAGCCTCCAGGTAACGATGGTCGACGATATCGAAAGCTTTCAGTTAATCTAAATTGATCAGAGCTCCAAGCCAGGTTTACTGACTATACTCTCTATGATGTATAGCATAAGGTGAAGGTTGTCGAACCTGATCAGCATTACACATGTTGTTAGTATCTTGGCCAAAATAATAATTCTGCTATGGGTCGGAACTTATCAACAACAACCCCCTTTTCTCGTCTTTCTTCATCAGCATTACTACACTACGTGTCACGGAGCTAGGAATTCTCCCGTTCTGTTGCCATTTCCAGTAGACAGCATCGCGGACATCGGAAAACAAATCAGGCACGTCTACGTAAAATTCAAACCGGGTTATTTTCCTCTCAGACAGCTGATGAGGCGTTCCAGTATCTCAGCTACTGTTATCAGACGTCAATTGATAGGGACCATAGTGCGCTACAGTTTACAATATCCGTTCGCTCCGAACTGTTGTGAAAAGATTTGCTGAAAAGCCGCACACATCTACTTGGAATCGGGCCTACCTCGGCCCGTAAAAGACTGAACCATGGTTTTCTTGCAGCGCTGCGCCTCTGCCATTCAGGTCCATTGAACGGCTTTCGTTCCCTCGTCTCTTTGGGGATGCACTTTAGCTCTAACAATACATCCTTCGTGTTTCGTATTGGGCCGTTCTCGCAGCTAGTACGCCAACTGCAATGCCACTCCTAATCACCTCTTCTATATTATCTATTAACTCAACCATTGTTCTATTTTTCCTAGCACTACTTCTTTACTTAACACTTTTTATTCTGCTCTAATCACTTTTTAGAGGGCCCCACCACCTGTTGTTGACGACAGCCTCTTTCAAGTGGTGCTTAACTAATTTTCTAATCTGATCGCCGTAGGTTTTATGCGCCGGGAACGACACCTTAAGCTTCTAGCAACCGGCTCTCTGCCTACGTGTTCTATCTAGGTCAACTATGTGGATCCAAGTCGTTTACCGTAGAAGGCAGAATGCTCTCAGGTGGGTTGTTGCCCCACATCGATGACACCTAAATATTTTGCCCTCTATGACCACACGTAACTCCACGTCATCCGGAAGGCGAATCAAGTCTAGGATTTTGTCAATCGTCTCGAGTTTAATCTGGAGAGTAATTCCAGAATGATTCCAGACCAGTTCTCCTCCGGGTACTCTTTACTTTCAGAAGAGTTTCATTGACAATGCCCCCCCCCCCCCCCCCCAAGCCGATGCATGCTAGGATCCACCTGATGTTTAATACTGGCGGAATCCCAGCAATTCGGACATTCACCGTCCTTCTTTCCATGTAAGAGGAAAACACTACAGGGAACTACAGAGTACTTTTTTGCAAGGGCCTCACTTTGAAAAAGCCCTGAGATGTTCCCAAACTGCTTGGCCCTTGCAATGTGTTGTATGTCTTTCAGAACTATCCATGTGATATTGTTGCACCAGCTTCGTTATTTTTATTTCATACTGATACACCTGTAGGTTAAGGTTCTTTCTATCAGTTGCTGTCAACATCTCAGGCAGAACACAAATATACATAAATAAGATATAGTTGAAACATAAAAATGAAAGCAAACCACTCACACACAGGTGGCAAGCTGGAACCTATGTTTGATCAGGGCACCCGATAATCCTGACCCCCTTTCACTTTCATGTACTATGTCTTCAAGTGCTGAAATTGGTCGACCCTGTAGAGATAAGGAGCAATTCTGGTGTCAGAATAGTTGATTTTCCTTGTAGTTGAGCCAGAGTAATTCATAACCATGGAAGGGCCTTTTAACCAGCAGTTTATTTTCACACAATTGTAGCCCATCTCCCCAATGACCTGCGTATTTTCCTGTATCCTTCTACAAGTAGTTTAAATCATCTACCATCTAATTATTTTCTATTCGAAAGATCGTGATCTTCATACATCTCCAGAAGATCAGCTCCTTTTTACACACTTTGCGCGCCTTAGCATTTGTTTTATTGAGTATCTTGACTGACCTTGATAATGTCCACCCAAGATTTAAAATATAAACTGAAAACAAAACAAAACAAAACAAAACAAAAAATAATAACTGCCCTCCTTCCCTTGATATTATATCTTCGTCGATGAAGACTAGAGGTTCAACGCGTTCCATAAGGTTTCTTGTTGAAGAAGAATCCTAAATAATATTTCTTTTAATTGTGTTTGGTAAAATAAAAAAAACACCCAAAATAACGACAACAAAAAAATCCCAAATCCTTAGAGCGAGACGAGGACGTATCTAATCACAGCTCCTTTCCATAATAATTGTTTCTACTTTTGGCACAAGGTACTTTATTACCAGGTACTTTATTACTGGTACTTTATTTTATCGACCCCGTAAGGATGAAAGGCAAAGTTAACCTCGGCGGGATTTGAACTGAGTCCGTAAAGGGACGTAACTCTGTGCTGCAAAGCATGTTGTCCGACCCTCTACCGATACTGCCAATCCTCTTTCCATAATAATACGAGGTAAACGTAATGTCGTTTTAACAACGAAGCTAAACGATAAGGCAATTTCAAAATGGCTGTCTTAGTTATCAAAACATTAATACAAAAAAAAAACGACAAAACAATGAAACAGCAACAAATAAACAAAAATAAATCTAACCCCACACCACAACCTATGAAAAAGTACATGAAAATGTAGGTGAAAAAAATCTCAATCATACAATGAATCCCTCAAACAATGCACAAATCAATAAACACAGCTGCGAATCAACAAATTCAGGATGAGAAAAATACGACTGCAGAATAACAATGTAGATGACTATATAAAACAGAAAAGACAACTTAGTAATTTGTTGATGTTCGCCTGCAATTTATCCAATTGATAAATGTAGTAAATATGAAAGCAAGATGTATATTCGAATATATTATTAGCTTTGTTTGATCCTTCCTCTTTTTTTCTTCGTTTTCCTTTTTATGGCAATTATCCTTTTATTATTCTTATTGATCTTTCTTATCTCCCTTTTCTTTTTCTTTCCCGATGGCCGTGTTTATAAGAAGTTTTATTCACAATCAAGTGGTTCTATGTTCAATGGCAATATGCGGCATCTTCGACATGTTTCACATCGTGGAAACCATACTCTTGTAAGCGGTATTCACACACATACATATACTTACACACTCACACGCACACACATAAACACACACACACACACACACACACCACATATGTATATTAGGGTGTTCCTTTTTGCAAGCTATTCGCCAATCGTTTCATGTCGATTAAATCTGTGTTCAAGTGGATGAAACAACGATGTATGCCGAATAATATTTAGGGGTTGCATACCTTCACATCTTTTTATTTATGACAACTTTTGTTTATGTGGCATATAGTATATTGTCCTTTCTGTAGACCTTACTGAATCCAATGAGGAAACCGCACGACAGAACGAGATGAAATGAAAATAAGCAGGAAGAGTAAGTTATAAATCTATATATTACTAAAAGTCTGTGATTGCTTGCTTGCTTGTATGTGATATAATACAGCCAAAAGGGCGCATAATGGGAAAATACTTTGAAAGGAAGTTGTCCCTGAAATGGGAATACAAATGGAATAAAACAAGTTTCGCATAAATCGAAGCACGGATTCCCGAGATATGGGGTTTTCTGGGTACCTTCATCAACAGAGAGAGAGAGAAGGATAGAGAGAAAGAGATAGTGGTTGTGAGAGAGTAGATTGAAAGAGAGTCATAGAGAGAGGAGATGAGACAGGGAAGGAGAATGAAAGAGAGAGAGAGAGAGAGAGAGAGAGAGAGCTGGTGGTGTTGTTGTGTATATATATATGTGAGTGTGTGTGTATATATGTGTGTGTATGTATATGTGGGTGTGTGTATGACCAGTGTATATAGATCACAGGCACCCCCACACATATATATACACACAAATACATATATATACATATGAATACAAACACACACATTTATATATATACATACACACACGTATATATATGGGCCTTCCAGTTTCTTTCACATTATATACATTTCTGTGTATATTTTAATTATTTAAACATTATAAAAAAAAAATTGAAAAATATATTTTGAAGTGAATGTGACCCAAGGGGTCACCGGTAGTCTAGTATACAATAATATAGCGTTAAAGACAAAAATCATTTTTATGAATGAAATGTATAACCAGAAATCACTTTTTGTAGATATCTTGACTTACATGGTGTAAACTTAAGTTGTTCTTTGAAGAGAACTATTTTGATCACATATATGACCTTAGCCATCTAACGAGCCTGCTGTTTACCTCCTGGGACGAAGAAGGAGAACTGGGGAGATGGCCAACCATCAAGATAGAGAAGAAAGAGCTTCATGAACTCAGCATAGTCTTCTCAGGGATGATCTTCAGAAAGTAGTACCGTCAGTAGATATTCAACCATCTCTTGCCTCTTTTGCTTGTAGAACTTTTCCATGGGTTCATCATCATCCAGGATAGTTTGAGAATAAGACTTATCTATGGACTTCATAAGTTCCAGGAACCTTTTGAACATTGGGATACTGGGACCAGATGATGGGAAAAAGATCCCAGAGACTTTCTTCAAAACCGCTGCAAAAGTGTGATGGCGGCAAGCCAGCCACAAAAGGTTTTTTTTCAGAGTTGCTTCAATGTTTTTACTGGCTTCTTGTGTGTTGGTGTTACTGGCGATGGTGTCGAACGACACACCAATTATTTTATCCTCAATTTTGAGTCATTGAATTTCCTTCAAAACAACTTTAATGACTTGTCGTCCGGTTCCAACTTTTGCAATAGGAACACATAAGAGCTCCTCATTTCCTTTTTCTGTAACTAAAACTACAATCCGATCTTCGTGTGTGTTGGGTCGGGAAGCCGATAGTAATAATTCTCCATCCCAGTGGAGGACTAGCCAAGATTTGTCTTCAGATGGGGAAAGCGGAAAACTGGTTTTCCTGGGCATTCATCTCACCGTGACTTTTTATTGCTCGATAAACAACTGAGCAGGGTAATCGAAAGTTCAGAGACATCATGACCAAGGCTATCCACATGTTCTGCATCAATACCAGCCGTGATTGAAAACATCCGATATTTCTGCTGAGTCTCTAGGGAAGGTTTGTCTTCAGATAGGACACCCTTTCGTCCCAGAACGTCCTGGCTTGCAATGTCAAACATTTCCTCGAGATCACCTTTCTAAATTTCCAGATGCGCGCACACACGCACAGACACACACACACACACACACACACACACACACACACACGCACACACACACACACACACACAAGCACCCCCACCCACACACAAATATATTATATGTATTTTAGAGCGTTGGACTTAAAATCGTGAGGTTGTGAGTTCGATTTCTGGACCGGACAGTTTGTTGTATTCTTGAGCAAGACACTTTACTTTACGTTGCTCCAGTTTACTCAGCTGTAGAAATGAGTTGCGACGTCACTTGTGCTAAGTTGTATCGGTCTTTCCCTTTCTCTTGGACAACATTGGTAGCGTGCAGAAGAGAGACCGATATGCATGGGCAACTACTGGTCTTCCACAAACAACCTTGCCTGGGCTTGTGCCTCGGAGGGAAACTTTCTATGAACAAATCCCATGGTCATTCATGACCCAAGGGGGTCTTTATATATATATATATACACACAGACACACATATATATATATACACACACATATATATATATATATATATATACACACAGACACATATATATATATATATATATATACACACACACATATATATATATATACATACACACACACACACACACACACACACACACACATATATATATATATATATATATATAACACACACACACACACACACACACACACACATATATATATATATATATATATATATATATATATATATATATATATATATATAAATACGCCCTTCGGTCACGAATGACCATGGGATTTGTACCTAGAAAGTTCCCCTCTGAGGTACACACACAAACATACATATACGTACACACACACACACACACACACACACACACACACACACACACACACATATATATATATATATATTGTTTTTTAATTCGTTTTGCAAGATTCCTTATCTGAAAACGAATGTGCAAACAGATATTGTTATACTTTGATAGGGTCACTGCCAATAAAAACACACGTACCTCACGTGTACACTTCAATTTATTATAAATTTCCGGTTGGTTGTTTAGTTGCTTCGATAACCAGATGGTTGTTTATATATTGTCAAAACTATTTCGTCACACATTGTGACCTCAGTGACGGGGTTCTTTATTTTGTGTCTCTCCTTTATTCTGTCCTACACCATCTTGTTTTTGTGTGTTTTGTGATGTGCGCTTAAATTGCTCATGCGTTACTTCCGTGTGTGTGTGTTTTTATCTGTTTATTTATGTGTTTATTTACTTTCACTAGTTGGTTGTTTGTTCTATCTGTGTATGTCTGATTTGTCTTGTTATTTTGGTTTTTGTGAGTGTCTGTATGTCTTCATTTTGTCCTTAATTACTAGTTGTGATGTTGTTGCTATTCCACTCATGTTTTGGATATAATTTTTATCTCTATGTTCTCTAATGTGCCCCTATGTTCTATTTTTGCATGTTGGTGGAGTACTGATGAGTTTTTCCCATCATGGAGTTCGCGCCAGTGTTCACTTATCCTTTCTCCTATGCTACGGGCTGTTTCACCTATGTATGTTATGTTCTTATTCCTACACTGTCCCTCAGTAGATCTTATGATATATACTACGTTCCTAGTTGTGCAGTTAGTTTGCAGGCTTAGCATTTCCTAACAGTGAAGGTGGTTCTTTGAAATGGGTATGTTTTACTAATTAGGGTTTTTATGGGAATACCTGGTCTTTCAACTATCTTAATATTTAATTTGAGCTTGTCTAGGGCCTTTCTAACTCTGCAAGCTAATTCGCCTCTAGGGGTTGTATTGACGAACATTACACTCTGGTATTTATTGCTATCGTAGCATGAGTTAATTTTGTTTGCCTCATTTCTGCTCCTTTCTGTTCTGTTCCAACAGTTGCTCCTATACATGGGACAAGTCCCATTTGCATCATTTTCTACAATCCTTGCCTATTTGGTACTTTCTCCTTTATATACCCTGATCTTGACTCGCTGATTGTAGCCAGAGAACTGCATGCGGTGGATGAAGTGTTGTATGTGCCTCTCTCATTCTCTAGGGTTGCACATGGGGGACACGTTCCTCATCACTCTTACTAAGTTTGTTGATTTTTGTGTGATCCGAAACAGCTGAGTTTCGGTGGATCGGGTACTTGGAGGTCATGGGTTTGGCATAATGCGAATGGAGGATTTGCGTTCTATTACTAATAGTTTACAAGCAGAGCTCTGTGTCTAGTACGAGTAATGTATGGTTGAGGTGTTTAGTTGGGTAGTCTATAGTAACTTTAATACTCTGGTGGATGGAGTTAGCTATTTGCTGGATGCCTTCCATGGTATTCTTCTCTAATTCCTGACTCTTCTCCTGTGGGGTGTTTTTACTATGATGTTTATGTCATCTATGTAGCGGGAGTACATAGTCATGGTTATACAATTGTCATCTAATTGTTTCTTAAGTCTTCTGTCCCTCCATACCATAAAGAGGTTAGCTATGTCACCTGCAATGCTAACGCCAATGGCTGCCCCATCCTCTTGGGCATGTTTTGCCATTAAACTTGAACAATGTTCCTTAAGAGATAGTTTTATATTGGTCCCCACCGCATGTGCGATAATTTTCTTTAATTCATCATGGTTTTCAGGGTTCCGTATGGCTCTGGTCCACCCGCCCCATCTTTCGGTGTGGGTTTTCTTGGCCATTGAGGTCATGTGTGTCTAAATAATCTTTATTGTGTGTGAATTTAAATAGGAGTCCCAGCTCACAAAACACAACACACAAAAACAAGATAGTGTAGGCCAGAACGAAGGAGAGAAGCAAAATTTAAAAAAATCGGTCACTGAGGAGGTCACAGAATGTGTGATGAAAGAGCTTCGACAATATATAAACAACCATCCAGTTATCGAAACAACTAATCAACCAACCGGAAATTTGGAAATTTATAATAAATGGAAATGAAAACCAGCAGGTGCGTGTGTTTTTATTGGCAGCATGACCCTCCCAAAGTATAACTATGTATATATATATATATATATATATATATATATATATGTATTATGTATGTATTTAAAAGGTAAACAGAAATAACAACACAATCGGTACAGTATATGGAAGGGATATATTAGGTTAACGCTTAATATAAGAGGAAGGGAGTTCTAACGTTTCTGACGCTAGACCTTCATCAGAAGGAAGAATGAGAAATAAGATAGATTGAGAGGATGGGTGGGCTGGAATTGGAAAAAATGTATATATATATATATATATATATATATATATATACAAAATTAAACTAAGGGTGTCATGTCAGAGAGAAATGCACCATATCCACTGTAGAATATGCTCCAAGATTCCAATGAATAGATCCAAGCATTTTATATCAACTAGAAATTGATTGACATATATATATATCTAAAATAAACTTATATATATATATATATATAATATATAATATATATATATTGATGATCGCGAATAAATGGCTATCGTTTATTTATCTAGTATTTCTTCACAGGTGCCTTTTTAATCTTATAGCCTGGTTTAATTGTTTTTTTTTTGAGTGGTTGATTATGCTAATTGGGAAAGGAAATGGAGTATATATCTTATCAAATGATTCTAAGGACATAATTTATAGTATATTGCTCTGATTATTTAATTTATTAATTCACCATTGAGCCACATCGTGAATGGTTGCCAATAACATATCTATAACTTTGTCTAGTTTGTGTATATGTAAATCTTTATATTTGATAATCTCCCATAAGGTTGAGATGCAATTTGGGCAATATTGGGCTGCGCTTTCTAGCAACCAGCCTACTAGCCGTAAGGCACCAATCTCATTCTTTCTGACTTGACCACTGCCACGTCACAGCTTTTAGCCATTTTGAATTCGTTTCTGGCGGGGATCATTTAAGAAAAATCTTTGTCCAAGTGAGTTTGTTTCCTGATGAGTTCAAAGCTCAAGAATTTATCCTTGATAGGATATTTCCGAAAGCGAACGAAACCCTAAGGGTATAAAAGTAATCGTGGTATGTGTATATGCATTTTTTCTTCTAACTTTAATTTTATACCTAATTGTGTATGGCTGACGATATATTTAATCGATTTCCACGTGCTATTGAAATGATGGGTAAATATTCTATGGCTGTTGATCGCGAATAAATGGCTATCGTTTATTTATCTATTATTTCTTCACAGGTTCCTTTTAATCTTATAGCCTGGTTTAATTGGTTTTTTGTGTGGTTGATTATGCTAATTGGGAGAGGAAATTGAGTATATATCTTATCATATGATTCTAAGGACATAATTTACTGTATATATATATATATATATATATATATATATATATATGTGTGTGTGTGTGTGTGTATAAATATATATGTATATATATATGTATGTGTGTGTGTGTGTGTGTGTGTATAAATATATATGTATAT
This sequence comes from Eledone cirrhosa, assembly GCA_964016885.1. Lineage (NCBI taxonomy): Eukaryota > Metazoa > Mollusca > Cephalopoda > Octopoda > Eledonidae > Eledone > Eledone cirrhosa. Next base: position 290,038,216 of record OZ024740.1, read on the forward strand.
ATATATGTATGTGTGTGTGTGTATGTGTGTGTGTAATGTGTGTTTGGATGTATTTTAATATATTTACTCAAATTGCTTCATGGTAATTGGTGACGCCTCTTTACGTGCTTAATTCAATTCACATTCAGGTTGGCTTTGGCTCTCACTTTTACGAATACAATCTCCATTTCTTCCCTTTTTTCTTCTTTCTTTCTTTTCCCCTTCTCCACATTCATTGTTTTGCAATTATTACTATATTATAATTTTCATTTTCATTTTACTTTCTTTCTCTCTCTCTCTCTCCCTCTCTCTCTCTCTCTCTCTCTCTCTCTCTCTCTCTCTAACTCTTTCTCTCTCTGTTTCTCCCTATTTCATTCATTATCCCTTTCTTTCTATATTCCTCTTCTTTTTTACTTTTTCGTCCTGTCTCCCCTTTTCTCTTTGTTTCTCAGATACGTCTTACCACATTTCTTTCTTATTTTCTTTTTAAATATTTTCCTTCCACTCTATTTTTTCCACTTGATTTTGAGCTTTCTTTCCACCCATTCCGTTCTTCTTTCTTTCTCTTTCTAAAATTATACATGTTTCTTCTTATACAATATTTGATTATATCTCTTTTGTTATAATTAGTATTAGATTTTTATGATTCTTTCTCATCATTTCATCTTTTCCTTCGTTTGATTTCTTCCATTTTCCCATCTACACCTGTTGAAACCAATTTTCAGATTTCATCTTCATCAACCATTTGGTGCCAAAATGAATCCTCTTTTTAAAACAGATAATAACATTTCCTGTGATTTTTTTTTCACACTTAGAGTATTGTGATATTTTTGCTCGGGAGGATTTGGTGGGGAAGGTGATGATACAAATGATATCCAATGTTCAGAATTGAAATTCTCAAATTACTATGCTGAGTTCAAATTTAGAATGGCTTTACTTTTCCATTAATCCATTCTCCTTTCTGTTTTTTTCTATCCCTCCTGCAGCAATTTCATCAAATACACACACTATCGTCATAATACAAAGAGATGAATACACTGCATAAGACACTTTGCTTTCTTTATAAAGGCAGGATACATTGGTCAAAGTAGACTTAACCCTTTAGCATTCACATTACTCTATATATACTATTATATTTTCATGGTAAAGGCTTTACCTAACATAATTATCTCACATAATATCGAATCTATGAGATTTTGAAAGTATTTATTTTGAGAACAACACCTTAACATCGCTTTGAGTGACCAGTTACAGCCAGTTTCAACAGAAAGAGGTAGAGAATTCTAGCCGGTTTTGGCCGGTTTGACCATTAAAGGGTTAAATATATAAACGATAGAATATTTTCTCGGTTAGTGTATTTTCTCATCGTTCTGCTGGTTCAGAACCGAATTACAAATAAACAACAACTACAACCACGCCCTCCCCCACCACCCCTACCAGTTCTATGACAGTTTCTGAAACAGCAGGCAGTGTAACACTATCACAAAAGCCTACATAATTCAGCTACCTATCATGTTTTCATAATCTCTACTGTGTCTCCCACAGACGACAAAAGCTTGAACTATACACATTCCCAATTCCTCCCTCTCCCATAAATACTGTCTAAAGTATCGCCCCCACCCCCCATCCCTCTCTCTCTATCTCTCTCTCTCGTTCTTTCTCTAAACCTACATTGTTCAACAGCAGTTCAAGTTGTACATCAACCATTTGAGAAGGTTTATGAAGAGAACAATTGACACGTTCTTCTCAGATCTTTGACAGGTCCTGCTGGTGGCATCACTGTTCCTCTTGAGCTTATCCTGAACCAAAACGAAATTCTGGTAGCATGCCTAGGCTAAATACTTTGGGAAGTAATCAATAATCTCTGGTCATTAAGTTCTCTGAGAAGACTGTTCAACACATCCTGGCAGCGGTGGTGGTTAGTGTTCGTATTAGGGTTGTTGTTGTTATTCTTGTGCATGTGACGGCAGTGTGAAAGTTCTTAAAAGCGGGAAGTCAGCTTCAGACTCTTCCGGTGCTGTTTGTTTGTGTTGTTGTTGTCACTATTTTTTAACTTTGGCTGTTTCACCTTGTGGCCATCTAGTTGTTCATATCAGTGGAAGAATTTTTCTCGTTCACCATATCTATTTAAAGAGAAATTAAGAGGAATTTATGAAAAGAAACACAAATTGAGCCCTTAAGGACTCCAGATTGAAGGAAACCAACTAGCTCCCTAAGATGATGGTTGACTTAGGCACAAAACAATATATAACGTTAACAAATAACGTTTGAAAATATGCAAACAATAAACTTACTCTGTGGATTTGTAACACGTCTCGGGGGGCTCAACGACAATAATAATAATAATAATAATAATAATAATTGTTTCTGCATTTGGCACATGGCTAGCAATTTGAAGGGAAGGAAAACTCGATTAAATGCACCCTATTGCGTTATTGGTACTTTATGTTATTGACTCCTAAGAATAAAAGGCAAAGCTAAGCTTAGTTGGAATAATAATAATAATTGTTTCTACTTTAGGCACAAGGCAATTACCCAGTGTATTACTGGTACTTTATTTTATCGACCCCGTAAGGATGAAAGGCAAAGTCAACCTCGGCGGGATTTGAACTCAGATCAATAATAATAATGATTTCTAGTATAACACAAGGCCAGTCATTGGTGGAGGGGAAAGTCGATTAAGTCGACCCCAGTACGTTACTGGTGCTTTATTTTATCGACCCCGTAAGGATGAAAGGCAAAGTTAACCTTAGCGGGATTTCAATTCAGACTGTAAAAAGGCCATAATTCTATGCTGCAAAACATGGCATCTAACCCTCTACCGATACTGAATAATAATAATAATTGTTTCTACTTTAGGCACAAGGCCAGCAATGTTTTAGGGAGGAGGGGAGAGTCGATTAAGTCGACCCCAGTACGTTACTGGTGCTTCATTTTATCGACGCCGTAACGATGAAAGGCAAAGTTAACCTCGGCGGGATTTGAACTCAGGCCGTAAAGGGCCGTAACTCTATGCTGCAAAGTAAGGTGTCCGACTCTCTACCGTTACTGCCAATCCACCGCCCTTAGTTGGAATAATAATAATTGTTTCTACTTTTGGCACGAGGCCAGCAATTATCCCAGTGTATTACTGGTACTTTATTTTTCGACCCCCCCGTAAGGATGAAAGACAAAGTTAACTTTGAACTCAGACCGTAAAGAGCTGTAACTCTATGCTGCAAAGCATGGCATCCGGCCCTCTACCGATACTGCCAATCCACCACCTAATGAACACCAGCAATATTTGTAGTTATAGAAACAACAGTAGCAGCAACAATGCCGTGAGATCCAATGGATAGCAATACAAAAAGATAGGTGAGGATATTAGATACACCTGCCCACCTTCAGACACATAGGAATGTTATCCCCTTCTCTCTCTTTGTATGGATGTATTTCTTCGTTCTCTCTTTTATGCCATTCCTCTTCCTCTCCCCCCGCTTGCCTCTGCCCATTCCTTCACTCCCCATCTCATTATCTACTCCATTTTCGCCCCTCTTTCATACACACACATACAGCCGCACAATTAGATATTGAATAAATTAACGTCTCGTTCCAGCGAGATTTCCAGAACTATCTGTCTGTTTGGGCAAAGCTGAAACCAAGCGAAAGGTGGTGTAGCTGTGCTATCTCTGTGTGTATGAGGGCGTGTATGTTTATGCGTGTGAGCATGAAGTGGTAGTATATTGTGTGTATGTATGTAATAAATGTATATGTGTATATATATATTTATATATATATATATATATATATGTATGTGTATATATATATATATATATATATATATTTATATATATACATATATATATACATACATATATACATACATATATATATATATATATATATATATGTATGTATATATGTATATATATATATATATGTATATATATATATATATATATATATATATATATACATATATATATACATACATATATACATACATATATATATATATATATATATGTATGTATATATGTATATATATATATATATGTATATATATATATATATATATATATATATATATATATATATATATATGTATATATATATATATATGTATATATATATATATATATATATATATATATATATATATACATATATATATATACATACATATATACATACATATATATATATATATATATATATGTATGTATATATGTATATATATATATATATGTATATATATATATATATATATATATATATATATATATATATATATATATATATATATATATATATATTATTTCTCTTTCTATATATATATATATATATACATACATATATACATATATATATATATATATATATATATATATATATATATATATATATACATATATATATATATATATATATATATATATATATATACATACATATATACATATATATATATATACATACATACATATATACATATATATATATATATATATATATATACATACATATATACATATATATATATACATACATACATATATACATATATATATATATACATACATACATATATACATATATATATATATATATACATATATATATATATACATACATACATATATACATATATATATATATATATACATATATATATACATACACACATATATACATATATATATATATACATACATACATATATACATATATATATATATATATATATACATATATATATACATACACACATATATACATATATATATATATACATACATACATATATACATATATATATATATATATATATATATACATACATATATACATATATATATATATATATATATATATATATATATATATATATACATACATATATACATATATATATATATATATATATATATATATATACATACATATATACATATATATATATATATATATACATACATATATACATATATATATATATATATATATACATATATACATATATATATATATATATATATATATATACATACATATATACATATATATATATATATATATATATATATACATACATATATATATATATATATATATATATATATATATATATATACATACATATATATATATATATATATATATATATATATATATATATATATATATATATATATATATACATATATATATATATATATAGAAAGAGAGAGAAATAATTGAGCGAGAGAGATTGAGAGAGGTGGAGGGAGAGGGAGAGGGAGAAACGTTGTCATGAAACGTAAGAAAGGTCAGTGGTGTGGCTTTAGATGATTGACCTTTTCATTAGATTCTGGTTTGCAGCGTAGAGGAGGGGTGGGTATAAGAGGAGGCGGTAAATATAAAGAAACAATAAGAAGATGCGAAATAACCCCCCCCCCCCCCACTCTCTTCCTCTCCCTCTCTCTCTCCCTCCCTCTCTCTCTCTCTCTCTCTCTTTCTCTTTCTCTCTTTATATATGTATATATACATACATACATATATAAAATGAGATTAAGATTCCCACAGGTACTAAGTACCCACGGAAATATATAGGGTGTCTATAATACATTTGTTGTTCAATGGTACTAATTTGAGATACCAGAACTATAACATTGAGATGAGCGGAACAAGTAAACATTAAACAAACTTTTAAATAAATTAAAATACGATTTAAATATTCACCTGTCCAAAATGCTATTACCGACGGTTTCGCTTCACAAAAGATTGGAAATTCAAAGAATTTCCAACGGAAAGATCAGCTCTTCAGACAGCTATTTCCATTCTATAGGACGTAACGTTTCACAGTTTGTAAATATATCGTTTACTACCCTAAGTATGAGGTCAGGCCGTTAAAGTGACCCGCACATAAACAGACCGTTAGTAAAAGCGGGAATATTATAGACGTGTTGTTTGCCACGCACTAAAAATAGCAGCAAGGTACAACGTTTTTTTCTCTACACACATGGGAGAATATACATAAAATGAGGTTAATATCCCCACAGGTATTAAGTACCTACGGAAATATATAGGGTGTCTATAATACATTTGTTGTTCAATGGTACTAATTTGAGATACCAGAACTATAAAACACACACACACACACACACACATATATATATATATATATATACGTGTATATATATATATAGATAAATATGTATATATATATATATATATATATATATATATATATATATATATATATATATATATATATATATATATATACATATATACATATATATATATATATATATATATATATATATATATATATATATATATATATATATATATATATATACCTAATTTATTTGTCCTTACCTTCTCACATGACTGAGTGTTTAAAATCACGTGATGCGACAATAAATGAACATTTTATAATCAACATTCTGGTTCGAATTCACTCGAAAGAATTTGGTAGACAGCAAATCACACTTTACTATATTCTGGCCTTATGGCGATGAACTAGCAATATCGGTAGAGCGTCGGACATGCTTTGTGGTGAATATTTATGATCTTTTATGTTCTGAGTTCAAATCATTCCGAAGTTAGCTTTTCCTTTCATCTTTCTGGTAGCATTAAAATCAATACCAGTAACGCACTGTGATCGATTTAATCGATTTCACCTTCCCTTCAAATCGCTGGACTTGTACTAAAAGTAAAAACAATTGTTTTCTAATCTTTTGCTTATGTTATTCCTCTGTGATTTATGTTCTGAAATCTTTACCTTTTGTTTTCAAATCTTACGGAAGTTACTTTTGCTTTCCTCTTTCCGGGACCTATGAAATAAAGTATAAATCAAGTATGTACTGAGGGTTCTTTAAAATTGACTTTCATTACCTCAAATTGCTAACCTTGTGCTAAATTTAGAAACCGTTATTATTATTATCATCACCACGAGGGCGGTGGATTGGCAGTATTGATAGAGCGTCGGACACCATGCTTAACAGTATAGAGTTACTTCCCTGTGTGTTCTGATTCAAATCCAGCCGAGGTTAACTTTGCCTTTCATATTTACGGGGTCGATAAACTAAAGTACCGGTAATGCACTGGGGTAATTACTGGTCTTCTGCCAAAAGTAGAAACAGTATTAGGGTGGTGGATTGGCAGTATCGGTAGAGGATCGGACGCCATGCTTTGAAGCAGAGAGTTACGGCCCTTTATGATCTGAGTTCAAATCCCGTCGAGGTTAACTTTGCCTTTCATCCTTACGGGTTCGATAAAATAAAGTACCAGTAATACACTGGTTAATTGCTGGTCTTGTGCCAAAAGTAGAAACAATTATTATCATCGTTTTTAACATGTCACTCTGTAGTTAATATAAATTTGTGGATCATTGCAGATAGTGAATTTTATTTTTCTGTGATATACTCTCGTGAAGTATTACATGAAAGCAGACGGGAATGTGTACATTATTCGATACTAAACAGATATCTGTGATCTTTCAGCAGCACTTTACCGAATACTTGCGTAGTCAAAGTGAACTAGAAAATGTAAACTTAAAGGGCAACCTGAGCAACTTAAAGCGTAATAGGTGAATTGGAATGAAAAATTTATAATATCATCAGAAATGTGTGAGGTGTTTTTGAAAAAATTATAAGTAATCAGAATGGAATGATTTATCTTGCTAACTTATTTAAAAAGGACAGATTTGTTCACTCCAGTCATAGTTGACATGTACCACAAGCTGGATCTTTTCCAAGCTGTGAGAGCCGGTGACTGGTTACACATGGAATGGCTGGATTGCCGATCAGAATCTCGTAGTTCTTTAGTCTCGTCTTTAATGGTTGAACCACTATATTTTATAGCACTCTCTGGTTGATTTTTGTCATAAATGACCACATACCAGAACCGTTTAGTATCACACGATTGCTTTGTTTAGGCTTCCTTCTCTTACCAATTCTTACACGGACATAGAAAGGTGATTTTTATATATGCAAATGATGTCACTCTCATGATGCCGAAAATTTCGAAAATCAAGATAACCGGCATAAAACTGGTGGAACATGATGTAGTAACAGGAACACGAACTAATCAGCATAAATCAATATGCCTTGAAGCTGGACACTGGAGAGGCAACTGCCTGTCCAATCTAGTATCATCTATGGTCTTCTGTGAAAATTAGAAATTCGTATTTTATTGACTAAAAGAAATTAAAAGCAATCAACATCGAAATCAGGATAGTTCGGGATTACACTGCCATTCTGTCGATTCTGTTTTCTTTTAACACTTTATTGTATACCAACACCTTTAAAGGCAGATCGAAGTACCAAAATCATATCTTTCACCAACATTTGTTTAATGTCAACGAAACCACAATTCAATATTTCTCAGAAAGATACAACGACTGAAACACTATTTTGTCCATATTTCTTCTGGCTTAATCTACTATCAATAGTTGAAACCATTGATTTTAACAATAACATTAACCCGCATTAACCCCTGTTTTTTTATCATCGTTAGTTTACACAAATCTCAGACTAACAAGAACCAAACGCGAAAATATTCTATCTACTGTATATTCTTCGCGAAATCTGAACATCCACAAAATTATCTTAGTAAGTTATTCACCATTATAGAAGCACAAGTTGTAGCCTCCAAACTTTTCTTAAATCCGGTAGAAGTAACATTTTGACACGTTTTTTCCAACATAAACCATAAGACTGTTTCGATATTTCCATAGGCAGCCTATTAAAACGGATAAAATACGGAAGACCTAGAAGCTGCATTTTTGTATTCCTTCCTTCTATCCCTCTTTCTTTTACTGTTTCTCTTCCTCTTTGACTCACACTCACGCTGTATATCATTCCATTTACTCATTCACTCTTCATTCTCTTCCTCACTCTCTCATCTCATTTATTTGTTTTTCTTTCTTTCTTTCATTCTTTCTTTCTTTCTTTCTTTCTTTCTCTCTCTGTGTCTCTCCATTTGCAATAATGAAGTAATTTTGTTACTGGAAGCTTTACCTAAAAATAGTCGATATAGACGTTTTATTTCGCCAGCAGCAAACCACAGAAAACATTACAATTTCCACCCATCTTTCTCCACTGTCTGCCTTGGTTAATACAAACAATTTAAGCGTTTGAGGTCTTCACCATCATGTTCTCCCATTGGCTATCAAAGTTCTTTCGGAAATAAAACACAACAGCAACACCATCACCAGCAGCAACAGCAGCAGCAGTAACAACAAAAAAAAAAAACAACAACAACAACAACAACAACAACAACGTTGGCTATGTTGAAAACGACAACAATGGAAACATTGACAACAACGACAGCGACATAACGATAGCAACAATGAAAATGCTATGGGAACCCACCACTATTATTATCACTACGCAATAACAAGAATCAACACTAGTAACAATAGCTATATGAATAACTCAAGTGGATCAGGGTTGGCCCGGGGCTAAATAGCAAACATGAAAATAGCAATATGAAAATCCTATCACCACCTACATCAGTATGCGGTCGTTTGACATACTAGAAATAGAAGTCAACTTCCCCTGAATGCATACCCTACTGTTAAAAAAGAACACATTAGTCCTAGATATATATATACTATATATTTCATTGTTTTACGACTCATGACAATACAATCATTCCTACTAACACTGTGGTCGCTAGTACCAGCATCGCCACCGCCGATTTCTTCCAGAGAGAGAGATACAGTGAGTTAGAAGGACTTTAATACTGAACTAATATTTTGTTCGAAAAATTGAACGGCCTCGAAAAATTGAACGGCAAAGTAGACCTAAGTGAGATTTTAACTCGGGGCGTAGTGAGCCGTAACACAGGCTAAAGTATGTTCAATCCAACGCTTTAACAACTCTGCCAATTTACCGCCTTGTATAATAAAGACAACACTAAATAGCCGAAATAAAAGCGAAGCTAGAGCTAAATATGTTTATATTTTTACAAAAAATGGGATAATGACTTTGATTGTAAAGAACATTAGTATAGTATATATGTGTGTGAGTGGATGTGATAAGGATCTATATTTAAAGGTTAGTTCGCCTCGTAGTCCCAGTGGGCAAAATGGAGAAGCCAGAGGATCGTGAGGGAGACACGATGGTATAGCCACACCAACTGGCGGGGCTCGCTCTTGCGAGTTGCCAACTCCACCCCATTACTAGTGAGTAGGGATATGGTCCAGCGGCCCAAAACGCCGAAAGTCTCCACTGCCACAGGCTTGACCTCATACCTATGAGAGAGTGGTCGATACTGCCACAGTTTGATCTCTTCGGCCTGACGCATAAAGAAACTTGGGCTGGTAGCGGAACGCAATAGGTTGTCACAGGAGAAGATATCGCAACACATAGCATCCAA
>OZ024740.1:290053544-290073544 GCA_964016885.1 Eledone cirrhosa
CTATTAGCTAATCCCGTGAGAAAGTTGAGAATATTCTGCACAATTAATTTGGCATGACGAATGTTTGTGCTCAGTGAGTGCCACGTCTTCTGACACCTGATCAAAAGTGCACCAGGCTGATCACATCACGGGACAATCTGACATTTATTTAGGCGGATCCAGCTGGTTCCCTTGAACATTTCCTAGCACAGGATGAGTGTTGGGTTAATTACGTTGAGCCAGAGACAAATAGACAATTCATACAGGGGAAACACCCTCCTCACCTTCTCTAAAGAAGGCCAAAGTCGTTTCATCTGCAGGAAGGGTGATGGTCTCAGATTTCTGGGATACAAAAGGCATTGTGCTTATTTGCTTATTGACTATCTTCAAAAGGGCCATACCATCAATGGTGAGTATTGTGCAAATTACTGAGGCAGTTACGAAAGGTTATCAAGCAAAAACGCCAAGGAAAAGTGACGAAAGGAGTCTTGTTTCATCAAGACAATGCTCCAGTACACAAGTCTTTGGTTTCAATGGCTGCTGTGCGTGAATGTGGCTTCGAACTAGTTGACCACCCTCCCTATTCTCCTGATTTTTATTTATCTGACTATCATTTGTTCCCTAACACGAAAATAACCCTTGAATGGGAACAAGTATAGCAGGGATGACGACGTCATATCTACTGTGATGACTCTTTTGACCAATAGGATGAAAGCTTCTTCACCAATGAGATCCAAGCGCTGCAAAACCGATGGAAAAAGCGTGTGGACCACAAGAGGGACTATGTTGAAAAATAAACCTCATCTGGTCATATTTGATGAGAGTATGTTGATCAGCTTATCAACGTTTCAGCCGACCCTAGTAAATACTGAGGTGGCGAAGACAGAAAGCCCCGTGGTTAGATATTTTGCTTCCGAACAAAGTAGTTTTTTATCGTCCTTTGAAACGTTGGGCCTTTGTGCTGATGTCATTAAGGATCAGACAGATTTACTTTTATCTCCACCGACTCTCCCCCAAGCTGCAATCACCAGTGCTCTAGAAACATCAGTAGTAACAGCCAGGGGTCTGCTAACTCTGCTGCAGTCTTCACCTTCCTTTTCATTTACTTTCCCTCTTCTGAGTAGACTACCCTCAAGTGGTCTTTATAACTACACGTATATCGACTGGACTTTCAGCCCCACATCACCAATTTCATGGAACTTTACTCCGTTCTCTCATTGGGATAAAACACCGTTATAGATAGTAGCACCGTTATAGATAGTAGCACCGTTATAGATAGTAGCACCGTTATAGATAGTAGCACCGTTATAGATAGTAGCACCGTTATAAATAGTAGCACCGTTATAGATAGTAGCACCGTTATAGACAGTAGCACCGTTATAGATAGTAGCACCGTTATAGATAGTAGCACCGTTATAGATAGTATCAGCGATAGATAGTATCAGCAATGGAAAGACCAACAGAAACATTATCTCCCTGGTCCGATTTGACGAGATCTCGCCAACTCGGGATCTTATCGATCGATCAGAGCGATAGTATTATGGTTTTCGGCCATCCTTAGAATCGAGATATTCATAAGACCCCAGCTGTATTGTGTTGTGTGTCACCTATATGCGCACCACATGACCGCAATGGTTCTTCAAAGAGATAACAAATCAAGGGCCATCCACCATTGCAACAACATTTATGTGTAAATTAATGGTTCTACCAGAGTAGTCTATTTTCTGTTTTTTTTTGTTTCGTGTACTGTTTGAATTTGGTTTTCTTTTTTACCTTTGAAAATATTGTTGAGGCATGTATGTTTACGTTAGTGCTACGTTTTTTTTTATTTCATTCTGTCTCTGTCTGTCTCTTCCCTCTCTGTCACTTAATCGGCTACATCACAATGTGAGAAGGGTCGTGTGGTACCACTCACAGTATCCCATTCTTCAAACAGTGAAAAGTATTGGGCAAGGAGCTAGAAACCTAATATAAAACAAACAAACAAAAAAAGGCTAACAACTTTTAAGGGAAGGGAAAATCGATTAAATTGACCCCAAGACTTGATTAATACTTTGACACCTGGAAGGATGAATGGCAAATTGGACCGTGACAGGATTCGAAATCATTACCACCGCTATCATCACCACCACCACCACCATCATCATAATCACCACCACCATCACCACCACCACCACCACCACCACCATCATCATCAACACCACCACCACCAATAAGAACAACAACGACACGAAGATGCACCGTCCTGTCCCCCATCATCATCATCATCATCATCATCATCATCGTCGTCATCATCATCATCATCATCATCATTTCCAGAAGCATCACCACTATGGCACCTTTCATCACATTCACAACTACTATGAGCTCTGTTGTCACCACGCCATCACTAAACCGCCACCATTACCGCAGCTACCACAACCACCGCCATCATAAATAACAGTAAACATCTCAACTTCAACCACCACCACCACTACTACTACATAAACAACCTCCACATACACCATCACCACTACCGCCGCTACAACTGTCAACACCAATCCATCACCATCATCAGCATCATCATAATCATCACCACCACCATCATAACTATCACGTCGACGACAACCACCACCACCACCACCACCACCACCACCACCGTCATCTCCACCGCCACCACAACCATCAGCATCGCCACCACCACCATCACCACCGTCATCGAAATCGTCACCACCACCACCACCACCACCACCACCACCACCACCACCACCACCACCACCATCACCACCACCACCACCACCACCACCACTTTTACTGCCATCAGTACCCCCATCACCACCGTCAACACAGCTATCGCCACCGTCACCACCACCACCACCACCACCACGACCACCACCACCATCACAACAATCGCCACCACCATCACCACAACCAGCATCAACACCATCACCGTCACCAGCACTTCACATCCACCACTACCGTGGCTACTATCATCAATAAAACACACCGCCGTCATCACCATCACCAACACCAATACACCAGTACTACCACAACACCACAACAATTACCGCAGCCCCAACCACTATTACCCACCACCTATACAACCGTCACCACAACAACCACCTCCATCACATCTACATCCACCATCTCTTATATAGACAGTGACGCAACATTCACACTACACGCACACACACGCACGCACACACACGCACACACACGCACACGCGCGCACACACACACACACACACATACGCGCACGCACACACACACGCACGCACACGCACACACGCATACACACACGCTATCATTACACCGCCACCTCCACCACCACCACCACCACTACCACAACACCAGCTATCACTTCTACAAACACCACGATCATAAACACCACCTCAACCACCACCATCACCTCCTACTCCACCACCACCAGCACTACCACAAGCACTATCACCACCACCACCACCACCACCAACACCACCGCTCTCACCAGCAGCACTACTACAAGCACTACCACCACCACCACCACCATCACCTCCACCACCACCACCTCAACCACCACCACCACCACCACCACCATCACCTCCACCTCCAACACCACCGCTCTCACCAGCAGCACTACCACAAGCACTACCACCACCACCACCACCACCACCATCACCTCCACCACCGCCACCACCACCAGCACTACCACAAGCGCTACCACCACCACCACCACCACCACCATCATCACCTCCACCACCACCACCGCTACAACCATCACCGCCACTACCACCACCACTACCACCAGCACTACCACCGCCACAGCACCAGCTATCACTTCTACAAACACCACCACCACCACCACAACAACAACAACAACAGCTATCACTTCTACAAACACCACCTCCACCTCCACTACCACCACTACCACCACTACCACCACCACTACCACCACCACCACTACCACCACCACCAACACCACCACCACCATCATCACCGCAAACACCACCGCCGCCACCATCACCATCACCACTACCAACGCCGCCACAATTATCACTATTGTAACCACCACATCCATAACCATCACTTTACAGTCATTACCACCACCACTACCACCACTACCACCACTACCACCACTACCACCACCACCACCACATCCACCACCACCACCACCACCACTCATCACCACCACCACAATACCCCATCACAACCATTACACCACCACCATCACCAGTACCACCACTACCACCACCACCACCACCACCACCACCAGCACCATCACCAGAACCACTACCACTCAACACCACCACCACCACCACCACCACCACAATATCCCCCCATCACAACCATGACACCACCACCATCAGCATCAACACGCAGCAACCCTCAATGCTATTATCCTTACCAAGTACTCACTTGCTGCTTTCCTACTCGGCAAGCGTGAAGCAGCGAGCCATTTCATTGGTTGATCTGTGCTGTTTTGCGACGACAGTACTACGGAAGCATAAAAGCAGCAGAAATAAATGTCATTAACTTTTCTGGTTCATCGTATAAACTGATGTACGTTTCCACAAGAAACTAACACCAACCAAATCAAATTCACATTCACTACCATAATCATCATCAATTTTTTTTAATTTTTTTTGTTAGTCTTTATTTAGTCTTTATTGTGTTGTATCAGGTGAAAGAATGGTATTTAACTAATGTATTGGTACGCGATGGGGCCCACCCACAGCCCCGGCGGACAGAATGGAGAAGGCGTTTCTCCGGAGGACGGCAAGGGAGACGCGCTGGAAAAGCCTCTCCAACTCGCGCGGCGCTCACACCTGCGGCTGGCCAGCTCAGCGCCTATGGTGGTGAGTAAGGAGGTAGCCCTGGGGCGGAGGACACCAGAAGTCTCCACTGCCCCAGGGGAACGACCGCAAACCTGTCGGAGGGCGACGGGTATTTGAAAAAAAAAAAAAAAAAAAAAAATTATATCATAATCATTAAGGTTGCCACCATAATCACTATCACCACCACCTCTACCACCAACAGCACTAGCAATAGCGACTGCACCAGCCCGCCAACACCATCATCATCATCATCATCATCATGATCATCATCATTATCGCAGTCGACGTCGTCATCATGATCATCATCATCATGATCATCATCATTATCATCATCACCACCTTCATCATCACCATCGCCATCACCATTATTTTCAACGCCATCGTCATAAACCTTAACTCTATCGTCGTCGTCGTCGTCGTCGTCGACGTCATCATCATCATCATCATCATCATCATCATCATCATCTTCATTATCTTCATTATCATCATGATCGCCCTTATCATATATAAGTGTGTATGTGTAAATATCACCATTATCATACATGTTAATATGTAAATATATATATATATATGTATGTGTGTGTGCATGTGTGCATGTGTGTGTGTGTGTGTGTGTGTGTGTGATATTTACACTCATATACGTATATGTATGGTATTTACACACACACACACACACATATATATATATATATATATAAAGGTAAATGCTAAAGGCTCTTGAAGTCGGGATGGAGTCGTAGGGGCGCCCATCCTGACATACGCGTGTCTTCGCCACTCTAAAAATGCCGGAATTATCCCTCTCCAGGTCGAAACACACATGGTTTCTTCCATAGAAAGAAAGAAAGTGAGGGGAAGAGAAAGAAAGTGTGACAGAGAGTGAAAGCGAGAGAGAGAGGGAGGGAGAGAGTGAGAGAGAGAGAGAGAGAGAGAGAGAGAGAGAGAGAGAGAGAGAGAGAGAGAGAGAGAGAGAGAGAGAGAGGCGAGAGAAGAAAGAGGGACAGAATCGATGCCAGTACTGGAATAATACTTTATTTATCGATCTCAAGAGAATGAAATGCAACGTTGACCACGGCAGGAATGGAGCGCGGATCAAAAGAAACACCGGAGTATTTTTAATGTGCCTCTCTAATGACACTGCACTGCCAATTCGCCATATATGATTTGCAGAATTGCTAGAGCGTCGAATAGAATGCATTGCAATAATTGTTCAGGCGTAGAGCTGATGCAGTATTTTCTCTCCCCCTCTCTATCTCCCTCATATCCACCCCTTTCTCTCTCTCTCTCTCTCTCTCTCACTCTCTCTCTCTCTCTCTCTCTCTCTCTCTCTCTCTCTCTCGCTCGCTCGTTCCAGCTGCCACGTCGTCGTGGATATTCCGCTGAGTTAAATATGAGATGATTACGAGATTCTCTTTGCCTGCTTCAGCAAAACTTCAGTACCTGACAACTGGGATACATGAAACACACACACACACACACACACACACACACACACACACACACACACACACACACACACACACACACACACACACACACACACACACACACACACACACACACACACACACACACACACACACACACACACACGACACACACGCACATACACACATGTATATATGTGTGTTTATATATATATGTATATATATATATATGTATATGGAAAGAGAGAGGGGGAAAGAGAGGAGGAGGGAGAGAGACAGATAGGTAGATAAAGAAAGAGGGAAGGGGAGAGAGAGAGAGAAAGTGAGAGAATGAATAAAAATAACCAGGATAATATCACATGAATTTATTTAATAGATTTACAAACGTTTCTTTCAATACAGTAGGAAGTACCATTTTATTCCCCTGCACTCTATTCCTTAGAATCATTAAACAATATAAAAAACATAATTATTTACCAACCGCATGTCCGAACGTCTTCATTTCGAAAACGTATATAGTTTTATCGCTAGTATAGGTGAGCTGATTACCCTCAATTGCATATAACGCTGTATAAGTTGGCTCAACTTAAAAGTAGAATTAAACTTCGGTATAGTTGTATACATACATGTATATGAATTTCATATATCTAAAGATATATGGTACGTTTAATAAACATTTTGAAAGCCCAGCTATGAATTGAAGACAGAATTGAGACAGAATCAGAGTATACAAAGGAGCCAAGGAGAAATATAAGACCCTTATAGAAATGGACATGAAAGGAATTTGCCCATTATACAGGAGTAAATCATCGAATAGCTTAGATAGGACTAAATATAAGATAGGGAAAGCCACTTCATGGTACGGCAATCAGAGATACCAGAATGTCATATTCGTGGCTGTTACCCCTGGAGGGAAATTAGCTAAGCAATGTAGAAAGGCCCTAAGAAAAACCAATCTAAAGATTAAAGTGGTAGAAAAGCCAGGAACTACCATAAAATCCATGATCAGCAAAACATACCCCTTTAAGAAAACCCACTGTACTAATAGGAAATGTGTTATATGTAAAGAAAACCCACTGTACGAATAAGAAATGTGTTATATGTAAAATAAACTCCCAGATAAGTTGTAAAACTAGAAATGTAGTCTATAGCATAAGATGTACAGAGGGTACTTGCAGAAACATGACAATGACATACATAAGTGAGACAGCTCGGAGCATAGGAGAAAGAGTAGACCAAAACTGGGGGGGGGGGGGGGGGGACGAAAAGGACAAAACCAACAACAAAAAAAATGGTTCAGTATCATATGAACACGCTAGACAAAGACATGAGGGTAATATAGACAACATAGAAATTAAAATAATATCTAAGCATAGAAATGACTCAACAGGTAGGCAAATCAGAGAAGCAACTGAGATAGAACTAAGAAAAGCAAAGTTAAACAGAAGGAATGAAATAACAACAACAATACTGACCAAACAAACAATACTGACCTAAGGGAAATATAAATAAATAAATAAATAAATAAATATATATATATATATATATATATATATATATATATATATATATACAAATACAATAACAGCCAACACATATAAACACACACTAGTGAACAAAGATAGAATGCAAAAACACATACACTCAAACATGAACACACACACCAAACATTAAACACAGACGCAAACACATGCGCAAACAGAGCCAGAGACAAGAATAAATAAATAAATAAATAAAATAAAAATGGCGTAGGCAGTACGATACAACGAGAGGAAACATAATAGTACTACTGTTGATGTCACAGATGTGTGACGAAAGAACTTTGATAGACTATATATATATATATATATATATTTATATCTGTATTTTTAACCATTGGTTAATCAGTGATAACCATTGATTTCCAGATAAATTAACTATGGAGATATAAAATATACAGAAGCGAAAACCAACCCAAACCAAACAGAGGCGTGTGTTCTGTTATAATTTCTGGCAATATTATAACAATATGATCCTCCCCAAGTATAACAATTTATATATATATATATATATATATATATATATATATATATATGCAAAAGTTTTATTTAAAATGTTGGGTTACAACGAGTAAATATTTTATAACTGATATAAAAGCACTCAACAGATTTTGGAGTATTTTACGATATTAAACAAATGGAAATTACATTTATAAAACCATATTTATTTCATTATATATATTTCAGGGATATCATATTAAAATATGGTATGCCTTCTTCAGACAAAATACAATATATAGACAGTTTTATAAATAAATTTGACATACCTTAGAGTTTACAACTTCCATTTAAAAAGTTGTTACGGTAGTAACAACCGTAACTACTGTAACTACCGTAACAACTGTTACTACCGTAACAACTGTAACTACCGTAACAACTGTAACAACCGTAACTACTGTAACTACCGTAACAACTGTAACTACCGTAACAACTGTAACTACCGTAACTACTGTAACTACCGTAACAACTGTAACTACCGTAACAACTGTAACTACCGTAACAACTGTAACTACCGTAACAACTGTAACTACCGTAACAACTGTAACTACCGTAACTACTGTAACTACCGTAACAACTGTAACTACCGTAACAACTATAACTACCGTAACAACTGTTACTACCGTAACAACTTTTTAAATGGAAGTTGTAAACTCTAAGGTATGTCAAATTTATTTATAAAACTGTCTATATATTGTATTTTGTCTGAAGAAGGCATACCATATTTTAATATGATATCCCTGAAATATATATAATGAAATAAATATGGTTTTATAAATGTAATTTCCATTTGTTTAATATCGTATATATATATATATATATATATATATATATATATATATATATATATATATATATATATATATATATATATATTTATAATTCAATATAAAGAGAGAAAAACAGATATATACAGATTTGTATTCAGATTATAAGGGACCAACATTTGCTACGTTGAACAGTAGACTAAATATATATTTCTCTCTTTATATTGAATTATATTACACGACCCGGAAAAATTTTTGCTTGCGCTAATTTTAATTGAAAGGGACCTTAATGTGTTTGTAACTCAATATATACTTTAATATAAATATATATATATATATATATATATATATATATATATATATATATATATATATGTTAAAACAATGAAATAAAAAATCAACTCATTAGAAATATACTTCACTGCTTTACGATCGTTTCTAGGTGATGATCGTAACTATACCTCGTTATCGATCTATGTAAGGTTAGTTACAAACTCTATGTATATATATATATTTATATAAATGGAATAAATGAAACGGAATTTCATTTCTCACTCTTAGTACGGCTGTTACTTAAATATAATATGTATACGTACATACATATATGTATACAGACGTACAGTAGTATGTATATATATACATACATGCACATATATATATATATATATATATATATATATATATATATATATATATATATATATATATATGTACGTATGGGTTTACCGAACATTTATTATAATGTTCGGTTTGTTTGTAAACAAACAGCCCGAATTAAGCCGTACAGTGTTTAGCAACCATCGTTGCCCTTTTGTTCAACACTGACAAAGGAAAGATGTACTAGTTTCAAGCCTATTAGCTATCGTCAGCATCGTATACCTTCCTGCAAGATGATTGAACGTCTGAAAGTATATACTTTCCTGATTCATATTAATGGCTGAGCAGCCTAATTTTCATATCGAGTGAGTTAGTCGGCCGGGCGCACCGGAAACGATAAATGGAAAAAATGAAACGAAATTTCATTTCTAACTCTTAGTATGGCTGTTACTTAAATATAAGTATGTATACGTACATATATATATGTGTGCATGTATATATATATATATACATACTACTGTACGTCTGTATACATATATGTATGTACGTATACATACTTATATTTAAGTAACAGCCGTACAAAGAGTGAGAAATGAAATTTCGTTTCATTTTTTCCATTTATCGTTTCCGGAGCGCCCGGCCGACTA
Source organism: Eledone cirrhosa (assembly GCA_964016885.1). NCBI lineage: Eukaryota > Metazoa > Mollusca > Cephalopoda > Octopoda > Eledonidae > Eledone > Eledone cirrhosa. The sequence goes on from OZ024740.1 coordinate 290,063,788, forward strand.
ACTCACTCGATATGCAAATTAGGCTGCTCAGCCGTTAATATGCATAAGGAAAGTATATACTTTCAGACGTTCAATCATCTGGCAGGAAGGTATACGATGCTGACGATAGCTATTAAGCTTGAAACTAGTACATCGTTCCTTTGTCAGTGTTGAACAAAAGGGCAACGTTGGTTGCTAGACACTGTGCGGCGTAATTCGGGCTGTTTGTTTACAAACAAACCGAACATTATAATAAATGTTCGGTAAACCCATACGTACATATAATATATATGTGCATGTATGTATATATATACATACTACTGTACGTGTGTATACATATATGTATGCCAACGAAATCACTAAGACAACAATATTACTAAACCGACTACCGTCGGTTTAGGATGTACTTATACACACACACACACATATATATTTATATATATATATAACGAAGGAAATGTTGTAAGGAACCAGGTGGACCATAACGCACCAAAGTACTCAATACTTAGGGTAGTAGAGTGGGTAATAGGAACAAGTGAGACCCCGACGGCTGAGCTCAAGCCGTTTCGACGGCTAATTCTGTACTGAATGAAAATTTATTCTGGTATTTAAATAGCCGAGCTTATCAAGGGGTAATTCCATATATGGTCAAAGAGATAATCACCAGGATTGGTCACATCACAAGTTAGTAGTAAATCTGTGATGGCAAATTGGTGGGGGAAGGGGTAGCTAAACCTGTTTATTTATTTATTTATGTATTTCTTTAGCCTAGCATTAGCGAGAGACTTAAGTCTTAGCAACCAGACTTTGCTTATTTATTTATTTATTTATTTATTTTTATTTTATTTTTTCTCTCTCAGTACCTTTTATAGTTTTACCCTTCATTGTTCTACTTACCGTTTCGACCTCCTCCCCCTCCCCCTCCCCAGTATCCTCTTTGACCTCACGCCCAGCTGTAGCTGGCACTACCAACGCATGAATGGGTCTACTCCACCCCTCTCCCTTTTTCTCCTACCGGCAGGTTTAGCTACCCCTTCCCCCACCAATTTGCCATCACAGATTTACTACTAACTTGTGATGTGACCAATCCTGGTGATTATCTCTTTGACCATATATGGAATTACCCCTTGATAAGCTCGGCTATTTAAATACCAGAATAAATTTTCATTCAGTACAGAATTAGCCGTCGAAACGGCTTGAGCTCAGCCGTCGGGGTCTCACTTGTTCCTATATATATATTTATATATATATATATATATATATATGTATATATATATATAATTTAAAATGAAATAAAAACAATGAAATAAAAACAAAGAACAGGTTCCTTATATTGAAAAAATCATCATTTTACGATCGTTTCTGGGATATATATTTGTGTGTTGGTATGTATATCATATTAAAGATGTATTTAAAAAAAATATTACAAATTATCAGAGGAGATATATTGCCATCTTCAGAAATGATGAAGTATATTTATTGAAAGAAACAAAGTATTAATACAAAAAGTCTGTTTGGGAACAGGTTTTGAATTGACCAATAGAAAAGAGTTAGTGGTCAACTTGATAGAATAACAGTAGTAGAACTTTATGCTAGGAGTGGAGGAATGTAAATTTATGCTTTGAATGACAAGAATACAATGGGGAAGAGAAAGGGGTTAAAATGAGGTCAAGTCAATGAGATAGTGAAGGAATCTCCCCCCCCCCCAAAAAAAAATTGATGTTATTAAAGAATGTTGTTAAAAGCGAAGGGAAAGAATTTTTTTGTGGGATGAGAGTGTTAGTGAGAAATACTACTCCTGTTTAAATTTCTAGGAACCTAGATACATAAAAAGAAATTAAATTTTCCAAAAGTGATCAGATTAGAGCAAAAATCACGAGCACTCTATCTCAAAATTATTTTTGAAAAGCATAAGAAATGCGCAACCGGTAAAAACTTAAAACTAAAACCGAATACTAACTAATACTTATTACTAATTTATACTTATTTCTAATTAAACTATTTTTCACTGGGAAAAATTTGTCAGCATTTTCTTTTCCTCTTTACTAATATATATATATATATATATATATATATATATACATACATATATGTGTGTGTGTGTATGTTTATACATACATTTAAATGTGTTTGTGTGCTTTTTTCGATGGAAGTGGTTCAGTGTTTTCATCAACGTCAACAATCGATAGAATTTGTTGGCAACCCAGGAGACAGCTTTCATTTACAATTACATTCGTATTCCTACAGAAAATTAGCAATAAATTTATTCTAAATAATAATTGTTTCTACTTTAGGCACAAGGCCAGCAATTACCAGTGCATTACTGGTACTTTATTTTATCGACCCCGTAAGGATGAAAGGCAAAGTCAACCTCGGCGGGATTTGAACTCAGATGGTAAAGGGACGTAACTATGCTGGAAAGCATGGCGTCCGACCCTCTACCGATACTGCCAATCCACCGCCCATTCTAAATAATAATGCTTTGCTTTCTCCTCTTAAGTGACAATAACTGTTTAAATAGGTTGTTATTACAGGTGATTAAGTGTAGCACTCAAGAATCGTAATAACCAAGTTTCGATGGGATACATATCTATCTATCTATCTATCTATCTATCTATCTATCTAAGGATTGTACACTTTTTCGGGGGTGTGTGCAACCCCCATCACGTCCCCTCCCTTTTGAGGTTATTTTCGATTATTTTCATGTTACACCCTTTTTACTCGATTATATGTAAACCCCCCTTTGTATTTGTCCCTTCTTTTTATGCCTTTATGGTAAATAAAGAAATCTATCTATCTATCTATCTATCTATCTATCTATCTATCTATCTATCTATCTATCTATCTATCTATCTATCTATATCTATCTATCTCGAAGAAGATAGACGAGTTTTTGTTTCGCTCCTGCATTTTGTTGGAATTTATTACGAGAAGCGGTAGGTTTGTTTAAGCTACTTATTTGTTGTGTTTAACCCCTCGCCTGGGCCTGCAGACGTTGGGTAAAATAAATTTCGCCCCTTTTTGGGGCGAAATTTGATAGTTATATGTTAGCGATAAAAAGTCGTTTAGTGACAATAGACGCCATTAACACGACGCATGCCCCCCCCCCCCCCAAAGGCAAGTGATAGGGAGAAGGTAGCAGGGCAACGCTGTAAGCCTTCCCTCCTCACTCCCGCAAAAGACACCACGGAATCAAGAGAAAAAATTGTGGAAATGGGTGAAAACCCCAAAAGTAACAATTACACAAACAAGAACAACAATGACAATAACAACGCAACCAACAACAGCAACAATAACAATAACAACACAACCAACAACAGCAATAATGACAACAAAGGAAAAAGCAAGCCTACACGAATAAGAACAACAACAATGATAACAACACGAAAGAAAACGGACCCACAGCTGCAGTCCCCTTCGCACAGGCGGTTCGAGAAACGCAGACATACAAGGCACTGGACATCTCGAATGCCAAGAAATTGCTGAAAGAAGCAAGGAATTGTGTAAGTTTCGGGGAAGGTGGGGAATTCACAATTACCTCCCCCGAAGAAATTAGAAGAGACACAGTTCTCAGAACCGTATATTTTTAGGACAGTTTCGAACGCGACTAGGAAACCGGCTCAATTGTCCCAAAGCGAAATTGAGCTGGTCCTAAGTAGTGCCTGGAAGGATATCGCTTTCATACAGAAAGAGAAACTGTATGGAAGCATATCTGTTTTAATGCAAGATGAATTGGCGGCACGGAAATATTCTGTGTCGCCAATTGTATCCAAAGCATACACCTTTTTCCCCACATATTTGGGGAAAAGAACTCAAAAGATAAGAATCTTGGGCATCAGGCCAAATGTGAGCATTTGGTGGATACTAACGGGATTCTTAGAAGATGAGGACACAATCCTTTCGATAGGCGAATCCACCGGGGGGCGTATTCGGCGGCAATAGTCTTGAAGTTTTGGTCCAAATGAGACCAGAACGGATAGTAAGAGTACCGCAGCGGGTATCCCTGGATGGAGTCGCCTTCATAAACATTTCTGTTGAGGGCAGGCGGCCTTCATGCTACCACTGTTCAAGAAGTGGTCAACTTAGAGCTTCCTGTCCCCTTTTAAATGCCCCCCCCCCCCAAAAAAAAGACGCTTCTGTCCACTCCACACACAACAACACAACCACCACCACAACAACAACAACAACAACCACAACAACACGAAAAAATAACAACAAAAGACACTGTCCCACCCAACCCCTCCCCACCTAAAACAAATACAAAAGCAACCACAACAAAACCCCAAAATATATCCCTCCCCAACAAAACGGATGAGGACCCCTTATCAACGTCACCCAGTGACGACGAGGGAGAACCCTTTCAACCGGCAAAAAATAAAGAAAAGAAGGTACCACATCAACAAAAATACAACAAACACACAGCCACCATCACAAACAGAACAAACATAACAAACAAAAAAACCCGCCCCTCCCGAAAACATAACACATACTACAAAACGGAAACACACACAAGAACAACAAACAAAACAAACACAACACAACAAAAACAGTATACATACATCAACACAAACAACAAAACACTTGTGCAAACAATAGACAAAGACCCTTCGGTGGAAACCGAAGGGAAAATGTTCACCAACGCGGCGACTAAACCGCATTTAAAAATGATTAGGGTCCCAAGGGAACCTGCGCAATGCTCAAACAGAACTTTACCGGGGACATGGGGAACCCCTGTACTAGACCTAGCAACCGCGTTCTTTTGAAATGTCTCCCCACGACCACCCCAGACACCCCTCCCCCACCAAACGCTCCCACCTCACCACACACTGATGTCCCCACCACATCCCAAACCACCATCCCACCAAACAACCCCGCCGACACCCCCATGGAAATTGTGCAGCCTGATCCACAGGAGAAGGACAGGTAGGTGTCTTTTCCTTTTTCTCCACTCTAAACTCTTCACCACCAATATGGCTGTTATAAGAGTTGGATGTTTAAATGTGCGTGGCCTGGGGTGTCCTGGAAGCACGGCAAACTCTTAAATGACCTCAGGTCGCACAGAATAGATGTGATAACTATTTGCGAGTCCAGGATCAGCAGCGAACACCAACTGGCTCCCATCTTCGACGACTTTGAGATCTATGCATCTCTCTGTCAGCCGAGGGTGGGGGCGGGGTGGTCGTTCTGCTGCGAAGACACCTGGGCCTCGCAAAAAGGAAGATACATCTGGACCCGGAGGGCCAACTGGTGGTTCTAGACGTCGGCAGTAGTGAAAGTGGAGCCTTCAGGCTGGTGGCAGCGTATGCCCCACATGGGACACCGCAACCGGACTTCTTTCAGCGCCTAGAGACTTTTCTGGGAACGTCTCGCACCTTGCTTTTAGTGGGGGACTGAAATGGTATCCTGGATGCACGTTGGGACTATGTAGGGCATGTCACGATAGAGGGGATGTAACAGCCTCAAACGGTTAATCGGCCGATTTGATCTGGCTGATAGATATCGACTAGATTTTCCGACTGTGCCACTGTGGACGTGGACTAATCGCAGCGGAACATCTAGGTCGTACTTAGATAGGTTCCTAGTTAGAAATAAGGATAGGGACATATTAAGCTGTCCACGAATGTTCATGGTTGACTATTCGGATCACAAGTTGGTGACCGGAGTGGTCAAACTTGATAGAACCCATAGACAAGGACCCGGTTACTGGAAGCTAAACTTGTCCTTACCGACAATAGTTCACAAAAAGTTTTTTTTTTTAAATGGCTGAAGCTTCTTCACCAACATTCGAAGGAGGAAAGAGGAAGATATGCTTACAGCTTCCCCCTGCCACTGTCATAGAAGCAGATGTCAAAGACAAAGGTCAGCCAGAGGAAGGATTTGACGTTGCCATGGCAACAAACCAAAAGTGTGAAACAATGAACAAAAACTACACAAACCAGCGGCACCAGCAACAACAAGAACAACAATGCTACGAACGAAAACAACACTAACAACAATAACAATAACAACAACAACAAGTCCAATAACTGCAACAAGGAAGTAAACGACAAAATATCGTTTGCGCAAACCGTAAAGAAAACGGTAAGCTACACTCCGGTAGATATTTCAAATGCAAATGAGCTTTTGAATAACGCCAGACAGTACATAACTTTTGGGGAGAACGGATCATTTTCCATAAACTCTCCCCCAGATTTGCGAAGAGAAGCTGCCTTGAAAACTGTGGTTTTCAGGATAGTCTCAAACAAAACCCGAAAACAGACTCAACTTTCACAAGGCGAAATTGAGTTGGTTTTAGAAGATACCTTAAAAGACATTGTTTTCATTCAGAAGGGTAGACTCTACGGGAGTTTATCCATTCTGATGAAAGACCAACTGACAGCACAGAGATACTCTGTGTCGCCAATTGTGTCACCGTTATTCACCTTTTTCCCCACTTACATGGGGAAAAGAACACAGAAAATAAAAATCCAAAGCATCACACCAAATATTGATATTTGGTGGGTACTATGTGGATTTTTAAACCTCGAAAAAGACACAATAATATCGGTAAGTAAGTCCTCCGGCGACCTGTTCAGCGGAACTAGCCTGGAAATTCTGGTCCAAATGACACCAGAACGAATAGCTAGGATCCCGGAACGTGTGCTGCTGGATGGGCTTATATACATAAACATTTTGGTCGAGGGTAGGCAGCCCTCATGTTACAACTGCCTAAGCAGGGGTCACCTGAGAGCTTCCTGTCCTCGGCTAACTAGCCAAAAAAAGGCATTACTGCCAACACCTGCAACACCAGCACAACAATCACCACCACCACCACCACTACCACCACCACCACCACCACAACAACAACAACAACAACAACAACAACAACAACATAAAAATAGTGACAACAAAACAAACGACAAACACAGTCCCACTCAACCCCTCCCCACCTAAAACAACTCCAGAAACACCCACACATATAACAGCTCCACAAAATGTACCCCTCCCCAACAACACGGATGAGGCCTCATCATCGTCACCCAGTGACGATGAGGGAGAGACTTTCCGACCAGTAAAAATAAAAAAGAAAAGACATAACACAAACAAAAATGCAACAAACACACAAACACCAACACAAGCGACGCAAACAGCACAAACAAAAACACCCCCTCCTGAAAACAAAACACTTACTACAAAACGTAATCACACACAAGAACCACAGACAAGAAGCAAAACAACACAACAAAAATGTTACACCTACATAAATACTAACAATAAAACTTTAACATGCACCATATATAAAAACCCTTCGGTGGAGGCCGAAGGAAAAACTTTTACACACCCTTCGGAGGATCCAAATCTTAAAATGATTAGGATCTCCATGGACACACATAAACAGTTAAGAGAAAAATTTCCTAACGACGTAGGTAACCCCTGCGTCAAACCCTATAACCGCGTCCTTTTGAAATGTTTCCGTACCCCCACCCCAGACACTCCCACCCCAGACATCCCCACCCTACCAGAAACCCCCTCCCACCAAACATCTCCGTCCCCACCCCGCCAGAGACCACCACCCCACCAAACAACCCCTCCAACACCCCCATGGAAATTGTGCAGCCTGGTCCCCAGGAGACGAAGAGGTGAGTGATTTCTTTTCCTCCTCTTTTAACTTTTCAGCACCAACATGGCCAATATAAGAGTTGGATGTGTGAATGTACGCGGCCTGGGGATGCCCTGGAAACAGGGAAAACTCTTAAACAACCTCAGGTCGCACAGTATGGATGTAGTAGCCATTTTCGAGTCCAGGATCCACAGCGAGCGACAACTGGCCCCCATCTTCAACGACTTGAGATCTACGCATCTCTCTGTCAGCCGGGAGATGGGGGTGGGGTTGCCGTTTTGCTGCGGAAACACCTGGACCTCGTAACACAGACGGTACATCTGGACCCGGAGGGTCGACTGGTGGTCCTAGACGTTGACGGTAGTGAAGGTGGAGCCTTCAGGCTGTTGGCCGCATATGCCCCATCCGGGACACCGCGGCCAGACTTCTTCAAACGTCTAGAGACTTTTCTGGGAACGACCTGCTCCCTGCTGTTAGTGGGGGACTGGAATGGAATCCTAGATGCACGTTGGGACTATGTGGGAGCATGTCCCGATAAAGGGGGTGTAACAGTCTCAAACAGTTAATCGACCGATTTGACCTGGACGATAGATATCGACTAGATTTTCCGACTGTGCCACTGTGGAGGTGGACTAATCTCAGCAGAACATCTAGATCGTACCTAGATAGGGTTCTAGTTAGAAAGAAGGATAGGGACATGTTAAGCTGTCCGCAAATGCTCATGGTTGCCTATTCAGATCACAAATTAGTGACCTGCTTAGTCAACCTTGACAAAACCCATAGAGAGGTACCCGGCTACTGGAAGCTGAACTTGCCGTTACCGACAAACAAGGCCTACAGTAGACGGATTAGCACTTTAGTTAAGCAGCACTTGACGGGGGCCATTGTTAACAGCAGATGGTGGTACTCTCTCAAGAGGGCAGTTAGATTAGACTCAATAGGTTTTAGTAAAGAATTAGTGTTAGATAGAATTAAGACCGAAAAGAAACTGGTAGATAAAGTAGAAGAGGCACTTAGGAGTGGCAACGTAGCCAGCGTGCTAGCGACGAGAACGGCCTTGGACCAGTTCTTCGACGCAAAGCATGAAGGCTGCGTTGTCAGAAGCAAAATATGTGCTCTGGGAAACGAGGGAGCCAAAGCTGTTAGCTGGGCTCGAGTGACGGAGGCGAAAAGTGGCAACAAGTCCACGATTCTGTCTTTGAAGGACCAAGAGGGACGCGTGATACGTGAGCCGAAGCAGATGTGCGCGGCCTTTCAGCGGCAATTTGCTCAACTGTTCGGCAGGGCGGCGCGCCGGGAGGGGCTATGGATTTCGGTCGTTACCTCGACGGCCTACCGTGACTCTCGGACAGCAAGGCGAAGTTCTGCGAAAGGCCGATTTCGGCCGCTGAGATAGGGGACGCGCTGAACCAATGCGGCAAACGCAAATCTCCAGGTCTCGACGGTCTACCCTACGAATTTTACGTAGCAATGCCGGACTTGTTCTCCGGTCTCCTGGAAGTGGTCTACTGCAACTGGCAGCAGAACGGGAGAATGCCCAGTTCTGTGACCAAGGGCGTAGTCACGTTAGTCAGGAAGGACGAGAATAAGGGTGATGACATAGGCAACTTCCGGCCCATAACTCTGCTCAACACTGAGTTACAAATTTTGGCCAAGGTGTTGGCAAAGAGGCTGGTGCTTGTCGTCGAAAACCTGGTGGGAGAAGCGCAGACATGTGCAATCACGACCAGGTCCATACACGACAACCTCCACCTCACGCGATACATCATAGAGAGAGTAGGGTGTAAACCCGGCTTCGATGGGGCTCTGATCAACTTGGATCAGTCTAAGGCTTTCGATAGGGTTGACCATCGTTATCTGGATGCGGTGCTCGAGGCGGCAGTCTTTGAACCCGTGTTCAGGGGCTGGATTGCTGTAATGCACAGCAGCAACATCTGCTCAAGTGTCAAGGTGAACGGTTACCTCTCGGAGCCATTCCAAATCACGCGATCCATTCGACAGGGATGCCCTCTCTCCTCCCTTCTGTACGTACTGACTATCGAGCCACTACTGCGAAAGTTGGAGCTGTTCAGGGCATCCCTTTGGAACCGGGACTGCGAAAAGCGGCGTCGGCCTACGCCGACGACGTGACAGTAATGGTGTCGAGCACCTCGCAAATCGGGGAGGTCAGCACCTTAC
>OZ024740.1:290078544-290086044 GCA_964016885.1 Eledone cirrhosa
AATTTTTGGAATGTTTTACATATTTTTACTGTTCCATTAATGGATTGTACTTGTAATTTCCTAACTAGTTGTGTTCTTTCTGTTCCTGTGAAGCCTAGCTTCTCAAGATTTGTATTGAGGCAGTTACTAACATATCCCAGTGTCCCAATAATCACAGGCATAAATCTGAAGGTGTAATCAGGGTGGAGTATCTGCAGATTTCGCATCAGTTCTGCATAAATATTCGTATGTATGTATGTATGTATGTATGTATGTATGTATGTATAAGGTGGTGAATTGGTCGGATTAAAAAAGCCTCTACATATGTTTCGGCTTACTATTCTCTAGTTTCCAATCACGGCAAGTCAGTTTTGCCTTTCATCCTTTTGAAATCGATAAATGAAGTTTCACCTAGTACTGGAGCCGATTTTTTCTATTTCATCCCTATTTCCCCCTCTCTATCTCTCTTTATCTGGAAGAAATTGGTTATTACGACCTGGCAACGGGATGGGCTTCACCAGGTAAAAATGCGTGTGTTGAAACGGTGCCCCCTTCTACATTTCAAGCAGAGCGCGCCTCTCAGTTATTTTCGCCTCTACCGTTTGTTGACAAGCAAAATCAGCGCACAATTTCTTTCCCTTTTTTTATATATATTTAGTTGTTCTAGTCTAGTCGACTTGCTAAGTGAATATTGTTGTCTGAGAATATCTAATACAATTGAAACATGTCCGTTGCTTACACCAAGTTGACTTATAGACAAAATTTACTCCTATTGCGTTGTCTTAAATTTTAAAGAAAGGTATTTTATCAGACAATAAACAGATAGATGGAATAATAAATGAGTAACTACATGAATGAATGACTATAAAATAATTAGAAAAACACTACAAATATTTAAAAACGGAAAAGGAAGGAAAAGTCAAGTGCTATCCGGTCACAGAAGAATCGGAGGGAAAGGGTGAGGGTGATGGGCTTTGGGCCTAGGGCGTGGTGGTGTTAGGGCTGCGTCCCGCGGATATAACCACAAAAATATTTCCGCGGACAATGGCCAGCGACATCCGCTGCAACAGCCACCCCACCTCGCAGGGATCCTTCCTCAAACGGACTGCTGACGTTTCAATCCTACAGAGGAGCTCGGCAGTACGCCTGAGGTCTCGACGCTGCTCAGTAGTGCGAAGAGGAGGTGGCCTGACATTTCCCGGTATATGTGTGTGTGAGTCTTCCTTTCCTCAGTATTGCCGAAGCGACTACATTGGAGCAGGAGAATGCGTCACAACATGTGACGTCCCAGATGAGGGATCTACCTTCGATGACTTGGATCGGCTTAGGCTACAGGAGTTCTCCCCCTTCCTTGCTTCTCAGTATCGGAGTTTCGGTCGAGAAATTGAAGGAGATATACATACTCATAACTAAATTTATCTAAACATGTGCGTGAGTACATGGAAACCAGATAATCCTATGCACACGCTTACATATAAATATATATATTAACTCTCTGTGTGCGTGCTTGTGTTTATATGTATGTGTGCAAAATCGAGTGGAATGAGAAGCTAGCACCTGATTGTACATATGAACAGGTGTTTTAGCCTCATTTGCTACACAATCAAGCAACATTAAGTTGTACAAATGTGTTTTTATGTCATCTACATGCATCCCCCATTACCTACCCACTTGCCTATCTACTACATACTTGCTTACCTATCTTGTTCTTACCCAGAATTTCTCCTACTGATACTTTGAAAGTGCATCATATATTTAATTTCTCAAAATAGTAAATCGTCGATGTATAAACAAACGTACACTCAGTGGTCACTTCAGTCAATAATCAATAATCTAGCCACTAGTTGTACATTATTTATGATATTATTAATTGTTACTTTTAGTATTGTTGCGTCACAGAAGACTACGTCATTGGTTTTGCTTGTGTCATATCCCTGACAATAAAAGTTGTTAATCCTCTTTCTATGCTTCCTCCAAAATAATGGGCCTCATATGATGAAAAAATACAGTGCCTTTTGAGCCTCTACATGTTTTTGACCAGTTAAAATTATCAATCGGATCTCCTTCACATCACATCCCATAGTTGTACATAAGGTAAGATGATATTAGTGTAGTTCTACTGCTGCTACCGATCACTAACCAACAGGACAGCCTTCATGGTTATTTAATCGATAGCCTGCTGACATCATTTTTGAAGGATTCACGCAAGAGATGTTTTTAAATGTAGGACTACATATTTCTTTAAAAAGTTAAATCTAGCAATGGGATGGTCATGGTTAGAGTACATTTTATCATAGGTCAGCACCATCAATATTGATCTTGGGTTAATGTCAGAATATTAAGAATATATTTCAAGTGAAATATTGCTATAATATTGATTTGGGGGTGGGAGAGGAAAGTCGATTAAATCGGCTCGTGCATGACTGGTACTTTATTTACCGACCCCGTAAGGATGAAAGGCGAAGTTCACCTCGGCAGGATTTGAACTCATAAAGCATGTTGTCCAACGTTCTACCGACTCTGCCAATACACTGCCCTCAAATATTGTTATAATATTAATAATAATTTAATGCTTTTATTTAGCTAATTGTACGACACCTGATGCGCTCATCTTTTATAATCTCACTTCTTCCATATAGTGTATCACGTCCCTAAACCGCAATAAACAGGTGGTCACTTTCATCTTCCACAAATCTATATGCCTCTAAAACGTCCACGCTATCTACACATACCCTGAAGACACCAGCCTACAGAAATTCAATTTAAATATCAATTGGAGCGATCTCAACAGGCTGAGGATACTTGTAAAATGTAATACGTATTTCCCCTCCTACTTTGGATCAAATAAAATCATATAAACTGCTGAGTAAATAGTTGTTTCTTTATTTAAATGAGATTCAGGGAGATAAGACTTACTGACTCATTGATATAACTTATTTAGAACATTTTGCAGATTTTAATTGGGACACTTACCGTATTTCCCGGCGCCGAAGACCCTTCGTCCTCGAGGACGCACCCTAATTTTGGCTACCAAAAATCTGAAAAAAAATCATAAACAACCTTCGGCCTCTAGGAAGCATAGTAGATTTTTGAAACTTATCTTAGGAAAAGAGTAGTGTCTTCGACGCCGGGAAATACGGTATTTATTATTTTAAGGGTTAGAAGGGCGGGGGATTGGCAGTACTGGTAGAGCATCGGAAAATATGCTTTTTGGCATTGGGTTACGGCCCTTTACGTTCCGAGTTGAAATCTCGCCGAAGTGAGCTTTGCTTTTCATCCTTACGGGGTCGATAAAATTAACTACCAGTAATGCACTGGGTTGATTTAATCGACTCCCCCTTTCCAAATTGTTGACCTTGTACCTAAATCAGGAACCATTATTTCAGAAAATTAAGACCTACCGTTTCTTCTCCCCCGATCCTCAGTACCAATGGGGACACAATTTGGTAAAACAGTCAAGTGCACCAATAAGTTATTATAATTATATAAGTAACCCTTTTAGCGCTGAACCACCTGAAAATTTCCTGGTCTTATGGTACAAAACTGCTTATTTTAAAATGTTTCTCCTTGAATAAAACCTTTTAGGATAATTGCATTTCGGAGTTTGTTGTTAAGTAATGTTCTAAATATTAGCTTAATAATAAAAAAACCTAAAATATATTTTATTTAATTTTTTTAAATGTTTGATTATTTTCAAAATTTATTGAAACACAAAGGCAGTGTATTTGATGAGAAATGTGGTAATAAAAAGGTTACATCAATAACCAGAATACAATGGCTGTAATTTCACCACCAACTTGTTATTGGTATTCTCATTTTTCATGACGTTTGATGTGGCAGTCACATAAACGAAACTACCAAGCATCAATATACAAGAGATGTATATATTGTTTATTTAATGGATGTATACACGTTCTGTTTCACTTGTTTTAACTTGAAAGTTACACCAATATGAACAGTCTCATACAATATGAATGTCTACGCCATTGGTATGTTGAGAAAAAGAATTAATAGAAATATTTAGAGGATTTGATTTAAACATTAATGGTTTTTGATTTAGGCACAAGGCCAATCATTTTGGGGTGAGAAGAAATCGACTCCAGTACGTTACTGGTACTTTATTTTATAGACCGCGTATGGATGAAAGGCAAAGCTAACCTGGACAGGATTTGAACTCAGAACGTAAAGGGACGGTACTATATGCCGCAAAGCATGTTTTCCGATACTCTACCGATATTGCTAATCAACCGCCCTAGGCAAACACTCTTAGACTCACACACATACATACATATATCGGACACATATTTTTCCCGTTTTATTATATACATATTCGCACACATCTTTCACTACATAAACTTATATTCATGCGCATACATACACACATCGCGCTAAGCACACTTACAGTCACGCACACACATGTATATATAATACATTACACAACGCGCACGTTCGAAATTTCATTTAATTTAAATCTGCTCTCCAAACAAGCAAGTCAATTCGATCGATTTTTAAGTCTCTGATAGGGCGATAATGGGTTTTTAAACCCGAAAATATTTGGAATCATTAAATTTGCTAAGGCAAGATTCTTTTATTACCTTAATGTTCTTTCAAACGCTTTGTTTGGTTTTAAACATTTAAATTAGTAATAGTATTAAATTAATGATAGACAGCTCTCTAGATATGATATAAAATTTAAAAACAGGCAAACATCCACATCCACAGAAAGTCAAATAAGGATACCAGGCACATACACAAAAATTCCAACTCGCCCCTAGCCATAATTAACAACCTTACTTCTGGAATAATCAAGGAAACCCCTTATCTATCCTTGGACAGAAATAACATTAACAGGGACGCCACCTAAGGTAATAATTCACTAGATAGTTATAATAAGAAATAAACATGTGCTCCCATTTTAAACATGTTCTGTTATTAATATATTTAAGGGCAATGGATTAGCAGTATCGGTGTTCTGTCGGTATTATGCTTTGGAGCATAGAGTTACGACCCTTTACGTTCTGTTTTCAAATACCACCGAGGTTAGCTTCGCCTTTCATCTTTACTGGGTCGATAAAATAAAGTACCAGTAACGCACAGGGGTCGATTTAATAGACTCTCCCTTCCCCCAAATCAGAAACCATTGGATTGGCAGTATCGGTAGAGGGTCAGACGCCATACTTTGCAGCACAGTTACGTCCCTTTACGGACTGAGTTCAAATCCCGCAGAGGTTAACTTTGCCTTTCATCCTTACGGGGTCGATAAAATAAAGTACCAGTAATACACTGGGATAATTACTGGCCTTGTGCCAAAAGTAGAAACAATTATTAACATTTTAAGTTGTGGGGGATTGGCATCATCGGTAGGGCGTCGGATAATATGCTTTGCAGTATAGAGTTATGGCCTTTTACGTTCTAGGTTCAAGTTTCAACGTGCTTAGCTTTGCCTTTCATCCATACGGGGTTGATGAAATAAAGCACCAGTAATGCACTGGGGTCGATTGAATCGAATTTCCCCTTCCCTTCAAAATTGCAGGCCTTGTGCCAAAAATAGAAGCAATGATTAACATTCTATTCCAGATAGTTATTATTATATTATGCTATGTTACAGACAGAAAATAAAGTTATGTGTTCCAATGACTAAACTTGTAGAATACAAAGAGCATTCATTTTCAAAAAGTATATGTCTGAAAAATAAAAAGAGATGTATCTGATGTTGCTAGTTATTGATGTATTTAGTATCTATCTCCTGAGCTATTTTGGTAATTCTTTTTTGCTCCTGTACATCGATATAACATTCAGTCTTTTATTTAAGGCAAATGAATATTTTTATTCATACAGTTTATTTTAAACTTTATTCCACAGATTTTGTTTGCCGACGTGGACTACCACAATGCTCTTTGAGTTTTAGTACTTAATTTAAACATTCTTATGAGATATGTTTGTCCTCCAGGTCGAGGGCAATACCAAATATTGTTTCTACATTTGGCACAAGGCCAGCAATTATCCCAGTGGCATTACTGGTACTTTATTTTATCGACCTCATAAGGATGAAAGGCAAAGTTAACCTCAGCAAGATTTGAACTAAGACCGTAAAGGGTTGTAACTCTATGCTGCAAAACATGGCATCCCGACCCTCTACTGATACTGCCAATCCACTGCCAAATATTGTTTCTACTTTTGGCACAAAGCCAGCAATTATTCCAGTGCATTACTGGTACTTTATTTTATCGACCCCGTAAGGATGAAAGGCAAAGTTAACCTCGGCAAGATTTGAACTCAGACCGTAAAGGGACGCAACTCTACACTGCAAAGCATGCGTACGACCCTCTATTGATACTGCCAATCTACCGCCAAATATTATCATATATTTAGTATTTTTCGTATTCATATTGATTCATTGTTGAGGTAGGGTCCCAACATCTCAAGTGTTACACAACATGATATCATGATCAGTGCATTTTGTCACGTCCAGTACGGTGTTATCACGTTTCGTTAATGAATATATTTTACCTGTGTTCTGTTTTACCTGTACAACGAATAAGATAATCACAGATATCATAAGTTACTCTAACTCAATTGGATAAGTCGTGATATCTGTTGAGCAGCTTGCTCTCTATGTCTGAATCATGTTGAAATCAAACTCTAGCAGCTTTGCTGCATGATGACAGAAAGAGCGGCGTGTCATCAAACGTTGTTGGCCCAGTAGTTGAGAATCCTCAGTCATGTTGTGAAGCTGATTTCCAGATTTTCTCAACCTTATTGTTATTGTTTCTATTGTTATTTAACGCACAGACACCCATCCTCTTGCAAATATGTATCATGTAGGTAGTCGGTTGTTGTTGAAGTTGCTTAACCACTATATCAACCTTAATTGACGAAGCATTTGATCGTAGGTGGTTAGCCAGGACTATTCTATCTAGGCGTACATTATTAAATGAGTATTACTCCTTTTTGAGACAGAAGGAAGTGATTTTAAGCATATTTTACTGCTATTTCTTGCAGTTAGAGCGACTAAGAGGTTTTATGATGTAATAGAACTTCTGGGTGTAGTGGGTGTGATGGTGCTAGTGTCTGGTGGTTAGATCTTTCTGCAACAGAAAACTAACTGAGCTCTTAACATGTCCAAGTGGTATTTCCTTTAAAGTATTTTTAATTCGTTGTGTAGGTGGTCAGTAGGCGTGGTCTTAATGCAAACAGTGATGATACAAAGCGCGCTATTTTACTCCTATAGCTAGAAACTAGTCATGTCAATGCTAATGTGGAAATTGTCATTGGATGTCAGTATTGTTTTTGTATTTCTGTCAGATGAACGGATTTCCTCAAGCAATTAATCATGTCACAGAAACGTTGGTGATAATGCAGCTGATACAAATGTATTGTGGAATATTCAGTACATTTCCAATTGCTATGTCTTTTACTTTTTAATTTAATAGTATTTCCTAGTTACTTTATTTTTCTTTAAAGTATTCACACACACACACACATACAGAGAAAGAGAGAGAGGGCGAGAGAGAGAGAGAG
>OZ024740.1:290091044-290098544 GCA_964016885.1 Eledone cirrhosa
GGTGTTGATCCGTTTGTTGCGTGCGTGCTCACTTGTAGCTTGCTGTGTCGTGTGGTCACAGTTTTGTGATACAGTGTGACTAGAGATGGCATGTGTGCAGTTAAATGAGTAAGTGTTCAATAACATGATGATGATATGATAGTTCCTTGATCACGCAGAAAATGAATATATATCAATGAACCATGATGACACCAAACCGCTATATTATTAATTTATTGAAAATAACTCACGCTGGAGTTATACTAAAAATACACATGGATTTCTCTCCGAGATATAGGAGACGTGTGACATTGAGGTTAATGGTGAGCTGGCGATTGGTCTGTTTGGTATTTAGGTGGAATGCCGTTGCAGTCGTCTTTGCCATGCTCAATTTCCAAGTCTAGAAATATGTTGACATTTGGGTCATGTCTACTATTAGTAAGCCATCTATGTTCGTTCAGAGTTAATCTGGTGGTGAAGGGCGAGATCATCTGCGTAGCCATACGGTCATGATATTGTTTGAAGTACGTATGCCATTGATTTACAGATTAAAGAACATGGCGGGCAGTACTGAGCCTTGAGGGACTCCATTATGAAGGCGGCACAGTCTGCTGGTCTGGCTGCCACAAGTCGTTAGGACAAAGTTCGATTGACTAGGATGTTGCCGATAAACCACACCATGTAGCGGACAGAAATTGATCTTAGTAACTTCAGTGTTAGGCCCTGGTGCCACACATACTCTGTGCTGAAGTCGACCAGAATAGCAGTAGCACGAGCAGTAACAGGAAATCAACAATAAATATGTATCGGAAATTTGAAATGTATTGGACCATATGCAGATGATTATCTCTGTTGTCGATCACTATAAATAATAATTGAAAAATATCGAGTAAAGATGGTGAAACATTTTACAATTTTACGTGACCTTTGTCAGCTATTATTTATAATGATCAACTATAATTATAATCATTTGGACTGGAACGGGTACATTTCTAATTTCAAATTTTAATCTTTTCCAAATCTTCTTAAATAAACCGGATTTGTATATATATATATATATATATATATATATATATATATATATATATATATATATATATACAGAAAGCTTTAAGCGATACTCTGACCAACTCCATCTCACTCAACAAACATTAGGATATACCTAAGTATAATCCCAATTTAGTGTGTGGGGTGCTAACTATACAGTATTCCGTGGATAGCTGGTTGTATATTTTATATGAGACATAGTTAAATAAATCTCTCTTTCCTTCCATACGATCGTTTCGTTGTGTGTTATGTGTGTGTGTGTGTGTCTGTGTGTGTGTGTGTATGTGTGTGTGTGTGTGTGTGTGAACGTGTGTATATGTGTGTGTGTAGAAAATGATAGAAATGTCTCTTGTGTGTACACAGTCGAAAACGGATTAAAAAATGCCTGTATATATATATATATATATATATATATATATATATATATATATACTGTATAGGCATAAATATATATATATATATATATATATATATATATATATATATATATATATATATATATATATATATATATATATAATAGAATAATCGAGTATCGGAAAATCAGCTCACGAATTAACGATAAACAATATCCGATATGAGTGGCAGAGGGCTCAATAATTTGGATAAATCAGAGCTATATATATATATATACATATATATATATGTTTATATATATATATATGTTTATCTGTGTGTGTGTGTGTGTGTGAATGTACTTGCAGACACCTGAAATATAGCTTAATAGAAACTTGACAATAAGTAGAGGCAAAATTTGAACTTGTTTATAGAATTCCTTCTGCCTTTGTCACTCTAAGTAATGCTTTTAAAAAATTCCCCTTTCTTTAAACCCATCAACCACGACCTCCACCCATCCTGTAGTCACCTGAAATATAGGCATTGTTAGCTTACGAGAAACTTAAAAATAAGGAGTGCCACTCCATTTTGAACTTGTTTATAGAATTCTTCCCTCCCCTTTTCACTCTAAATATAAATGATTGCTTTAAAGAATTAGCTTTTAAAGAATTCCATTCTCTTTCAACCAACGACCTCCACCCATCCCACTCCCCACCCTCTCCTACCACCAGAAAAGATATAAATACCACCATTTTTACTTGAACAGTTAGCTTCCTGATGATTTCTCACGAAAGAAACAGTTCTAGTCCTGTAGAAGCTCTTCTATATTAAAACATATATATATATATATATATATATATATATATATATATATATATACTGGAAAATGTGTGAGATCCTTGGTACAGTTAGATATATTTGAAAAAAAAAGGAAAATAATGACTTCACTTGTAGTTCTAAACAATTTGATTTAATTTTAGAATATTATAACTAGCCGAATTACCCGCGCCTTGCTGCGTTTCACACATTTTTTTGTAAGAAAATGATGATTGATTTTAAATCAGTAATATAATTTATGGAGAAAAACTCTGCATTTCAATATTACTCAATGTAAAATGTAATGCATGAAAAATTGGAAAACATTATTTTTTGTAATATTTTATGTATCAAAATTACATTATGAAACCTTATTCTTATTTTATTTCTTGTAAATAATTTTTTTCAAAATATCAATTCAAAACTTTTGTGAGTAGGCATCATATCTTGTCATATAAATCGAAAGGAAAAACATTTCAGCGGGGTGTGTGCCTCCGGGGAACCCTAATAGGGGGTTTAACCCCAATTATGGTGTCTTAATATTATTGAAATTTGTTGAAATTTTGTGAATAGGCATCATATCTTGTCATTTACCTATGGTTTACATTTCATATAGATCGAAGGGAAAACATTTTCAGCGGGGGTTTGTGCCCCCAGGAAACCCTTTGATTAAAATGGAATATACTTATCCAAGTACCCTGGGCAATGTAGTTTCAGAATATATATGGTTATGGGGGTCGATCTCCAAAACCATAGGAGTAGTTCGTGAACGAACAAACAAACAAACAGACAGGAATACAACTTTATATATTATATATATATATATATATATATATACATATATAGAGTAAGTTCTTTGTTAACTTCGGAGGGAAGATTTTTAAAGATTCCTGGTTAACTTTCCTGGGGGCTGTGGTTTATGTATCTCTGAAAGCTAAGAGATATTATTTGCCATGGGCCCCATCCTGAACAAACTCACCAAACGCTACTCGAACTGCGTACACAAAACGTACACCCCAATACTAGTAACATCAACAACAACAGCAGTAGCAACAGTAGCAGGATCACCACCACCACCACCACCCACCACGCCAGAATCTACACCACTAATAACATCACCAGAAATACAAGACATTCCCCTCCCTGACCTGGCATACTCGGACATAGAGACATAGGGTGTTGCAAATTATGAAGTAAAAGCGAAAAAAAGGAAAAAGTGGACAATCCACCCACAAAAGCAGACAATTCCAAAAAACACATCACACCCATAGTACATACAACACCAACAGAAATCTCCACAGTACCATCCAATCCACTATTACCAAAACCGTCACCACCACCACCACTACCACCACCGACACCACCGACACCACCACCACCACCACCACCAGGCTCACCTCTAGACTCAGCATCAACACAACAAACAACCTCCAAAAGACAATCAAACCCTAGTCCGCAGCAACAACAGCCAATACAAAAGACAGACTCTTCTCACTATTCAGCAATAAACATTAAGAATAGAAATTTAGAAACAAACTACATAACACCCACCAAAATCGCACCTCTCACACACATAAAAATTATAACAATAGACCAAAGCACATACACAAACTTAAAAAAGAAATTCCCCAAAGATATTGGAGACTTCCGTGGGACAATATCAAGAAGAATATGCACAGACATTGTATTAAAAGAACCCGCAACTAGCCAGAAGGATGGAGCAATCGTCCTTCCCCCAAATGACTTGAGGTAAGTGGTCTGTCCCACTTTTCTCCACTCTTTATTTGAGGATGGCCTTACTCAGAATAGGCAGCTTCAATCCATGTGGATTGGGGTCGTCATGGAAGCAGAGACACCTTCTCAGTGACCTCAGACCAATGAACATATATGTGGTGGTCATTAGTGAGACCAGAATTTCCGAGGCACAAGCCTTCGCACCTATTTTCGGCGGCTACGAGGTGTACGCATCTCCAAGCGATCCGGGATCTAGAGGTGGAGTCGCTGAATTGTTTCGGAAAAGCCTGGATCTCACGATACGGATCATCTTTCAGGACCCAGAAGGTAAGTTGGTGGTGCTGGACGTGACCAGCAGCGAAGGATACGCGTTCGGGCAAGTGGCTGTCTTTGCCCCAACAGAAGCAGGAGAGCCTGATATCTTGAGGCGCATAGAGACCTTCCTAGGAACATCCCATTATTTAGTGTTAGTGGGCGACTGGTGTCTTAGACGTATGCTTAGACTGTGTTGGGCTCGAAAATAGGGGAGGAGGGTGTACAATCCTCACAAACTTGCTCAGACATTTCCAATTGTCTGACAGGTACCGACTGGATTTCCGAATGTACCAATGTGGACAAGGAAAAACCGATCGGCTCATCCAGATCGTATCTAGATAAGGTATTTTGTAGGGAACTAGATAAGACTAGCATAAGCTGTCCTCATTTCAAAATAGTCGACTACATAGACCACAAATTTGTGATATGTACAGTCGACTGAGATCGGCTTCATAGACTGGGTCCCGATTACTGAACGTATCATTCCCGGGGCGTAAAGATTACAAAGAGTGGATTAGTGAATTAGCTTACGGGAGCAATCGTTAATAACACATGGTGGTTCGCCCTGAAAAAGAGCTATTAGAGCAGCATCGATATGGTTTAGTAAGGCTGTAACGATAAAGAAAATTAGACTAGAGGGGGTCTAGTTAAAACACTAGAAGTGGCACTTTCTAAAGGGATTACAGCCGACGAGCTCGCGGTGCGATTGGCCCTGGTCCAATTTTCAGCGCAAAACACGAAGGCTGCATTGTCAGAGTCAGGGCACGTGATATTAGACACAAGGGGTCGAAAGCCATTCAATGGGGCCTAGTGGTGGAGGTGGGGCGGGGAAACAAAGCCACAATCTCGTCTTTGGCGGACCACCACGGGCGCATGGTACTTGATCTCATTGATGTATGAGGTTTTTCAGCGACACTTTGCTCAAATGCTCAGGAGTGGTGGCGGGACTGATCGAGGAATGGATTTCAGAATCAACTCGATGGCCTAACGTGGATCGGGGCGAGGGAAGTGGAGTGTTACGGAAAACCGATAACAGCCGAGAAAATGTGGGACGCAATGGCTAGTTGCACGAGGGGAAAATCCCCTGGCTTAGATGGTCTGTCTTACGAGCTTTACACAAACCTGCCAGACTTGTTCGGCGACATCTTAGCGCACGTCTACGCCAACTGGCAACAGAATGGGAGAATTCCCAGTTCGGTGAGTCGAGGGGTGGTAGTGCTGGTCCGAAAGGACCCAAACAAGGGGGACCATATGGACAGTTTCAGACCCATAATTTTGCTGGACGCAGAGTTTAACATTTTAGCCAATGAGGTAGTGACTAGGTTGGCACTTGTCGTTGGTGGTCTGGTAAGGGGCACGCAAAAATGCGGCATTCCGAACAGATATATCTAAGTGATGTCCCCTATATTTCGGCCTTTGTTGTCAATAAATGAAACAATAATTATTATTATTGTGGTGGATTGGTAATATCGGTAGAGTCGGACACCATGCTTGGCAGTCCTTTATGAGCTGAGTTCAAATCCCGCCGAGGTTGACTTTGCCTTTTATCCTTACGGGGTCGATAAAATAAAGTATCAGTCACGCACTGATGTTGATTTAATTGACTTTCCCCTTCTCCAAAATTGCTGGCCTTGTGCCTATATAAGAAACCATTATCTATATATCTAAAATGTCTGTCTGTCTGACTCCCTAAAACTCGACAACCACCCAAAATACTTATGGTCCTGTGAGTGTTTTGAGCAAAATATATTTCAAATTTTCAATGCCCTAGGGACCGCATTCTTAATGTTTCTTTTTAGATAGATACATAGATATAACGTTGCGCCCTTATAATATCTGTCTGTATGTCTGGCTGTCTGCATTACGACATCATGACGTCGCTATCTGTGTTTGTGTGTGTGTGTGTGTGTGTGTATATATATGTATATACAGTGTGTGTATACATATATATATATATAGTGTGTGTATATATATATAGTGTGTAACGTTTTTCGAAATATTTACTTCTGCGTTCACAGATTGATTCTTTTAGTTTCAGAAGATCCCGTTAAGGGTGAAAGCAGCGATTCTTTGCTTAAACTTTAATCTATTATTTTAATATATATATATATAATTATATATTCGTGTACAGATTTTTTGCATACACAATAACAAAATATAAACAAACGTATTTATTTCACGAGGCTCGATAAGGATAAATATATATCAAATATATAAGAACCCTAGAGCAAATCCCGAGCAACGACGGGCCATTCTGCTAGTTATTGCTATTCTTGTGGATTGGCAAAATTAGTGTATAAAACATAATGTTTTGATGGTTTACAATATTTGATCCAGTCTTATATGTTTGAGTTCATATCTCGTAGAAGTCAAATGAGGATGTCGATAATATGAAGTACCAGACAAGTACTGGGTCGATGAAATCGACTTTCTCATCCCCACAATATTCTGACCTTGTGCCAAAGTTAGTAACCATTATTGCACACACACACACACATTTGGCGGTGGGTTTGCAGAATCGGTAAAGCAACGGGCAACATGCTTCATGCTTACAGGGTGAATAAAATGAAGTACCAATAACGTACTGGGGTTGATTAAATCGAACTTCACCTTCCCATCAAATTGCTAGCCTTGTACTAGAAGTAGAAATAACTACTACTACTACTACTACTACTACTACTACTACTACTACTACTGCTGCTGCTGCTGCTGAGGCTACTGCTGCTGCGGCTACTGCTGCTGCTGCTCCTACTACTACTTCTGCTGCTGCTGCTACTACTACTACTACTACTACTACTACTGCGGCTACTGCTGCTGCTACTACTACTACTACTACTACTACTACTACTACTACTACTACTACTACTACTACTACTACTACTACTGCTGCTGCTGCTGCTGCTGCTGCTCTGCTACTACTACTACTACTACTACTACTACTACTGCTGCTGCTTCTGCTGCGGCTACTGCTGCTGCTGCTGCTGCTACTACTACTACTACTACTACTACTACTACTACTACTACTACTACTACTACTACTACTACTACTACTACTACTACTACTACTACTACTATATACAAACACAAACACATTCACAAACTCAAATATATATATATTTTTTATAAACAACAATCAAAGAGTGTTTTAGAACATTTAATCACTTACGATCGTTTCATCCAAGCACAAGGCCGATTTTTCGGAGTATATAGTAAAAGTTAAAACACAATTATAGTATCAGAAGTTTGTCAAAGAACATTTAAAGGATACATATT
>OZ024740.1:290108544-290111044 GCA_964016885.1 Eledone cirrhosa
CTGGCCGATCGCTTCCTCTTTAGACCAGTCTCTCTCGATACGTTAGTGACTACATTTATTGCTATTTTGTGAAAGACAGAAAAAAAAGGAGAGACACAATATAACAAAATAACAAAAGTAATGATTGAGGAGATTACAGAATGTGTGACGAAAGAGATTTGATGACAATCAACTACTAATTAACTTTCCCGTTATTAAACTAACTGACTGGAAAATTATAGTAATAATGTGAAGTGAAATCCAACAGGTGCAATTATATTTTACTAGCAGAAAAACCACCCTTCGGGTGGTTTTCTGCTAGCATGTGTAGCGTGTATATTGATATTATACGGAAGTATATATACATGTAGATATGATACATCAAATAAAATAGTAATTGACAATATAAACAGAAATTGAACGAAGACTTTGTTACACTGTCTTATGGAATCAGTAACGTAATCCATGATACATTAAAAAAAGATGATATTATATATAAACTGCATTAGGAGAAAATTAGTGACAGAAAAATAGTATGTTTATTTAAGTGATCGCCACCGGAAGTGTTGACATCACACACTCTCTCTTTCTATATATATGGTAGTTGAAGTTTGGTGGCAACGATATACCGGAAGTGCAACTTTGAAAAGAAGTCAATTTTAAATTATTTATTTTTACGAAATTATTTTTGTTTACGAAATTTAGTAGATAAATTATGTAATATTCATTCATTATTTATTCAAAGTAATCCGACTTATTTTACTAACGGGATAAACAAAACAAAACCGTACGCCGTCCCGCAGACCTTCCTTTATTATAGTTTAGATGGGCAGCATGACCTTCCTAAAGTATAACAATATCGTTTCAACTCACATTTTCAGATAAAAAAATCTTCCAAAACAAATATAAAACAGATATATATATACACATATATATATACGCGCACACACACACACACACACACACACACACACACACACACACACACACACACACACACACACACACACACACACACACACACACACACACACACATATATATATGCATACATACAAATGGTCTAGACCGGATTAATTTAATTTATTTTCTTCGACTTTTCAACATAAGCCTTGGGTTCTCTGGGAAACACAAGCTGCTACTTTGAGTGCTTGTGATAGATACCTCCCTTTTCACTTACATTATTTAAGGTGTTTGTCTATTTATAGATATTTTCGTGATTACCAAACCTTAGAACTCTCCTATCATTTCTAAAATCTTCAAGGCGGGAAGCCATTTTAAATTTTTGACAGGATGAATGTGTAGGGGTTAAACAACTCAAACGAAACTTAAGTAGCTGTACATGTCACTGTTGTAACTAATTATAT
This sequence comes from Eledone cirrhosa, assembly GCA_964016885.1. Classification (NCBI taxonomy): domain Eukaryota; kingdom Metazoa; phylum Mollusca; class Cephalopoda; order Octopoda; family Eledonidae; genus Eledone; species Eledone cirrhosa. Next base: position 290,109,891 of record OZ024740.1, read on the forward strand.
ATATATATATATATATATATATATATATATACATAAACCCATACTAGGCCCGTCAACTTATATATATATATATATATATATATATATATATATATATATATATATACATATATATAATAAGTTGACGGGACTGGCATAGGTTTCACTGCTAGTATATACATATATTTATATACATATATACATATATGTATGTATATATTATCATTTAAGTAATTTTTGTCTGGTAGTATAGGTAGATTATGCTGTGCTGATGAGTTCTAATAATACAGAAACCTATTCGTAATTTTCATGATTCACGCAAGAACCAATTTAATTTCTAATGCATTACACATATTATATCTTCAGTTAATTTGAATTAATAATTGTTTCTACTTTAGGCACAAGGCCAGCAATTACCAGTGCATTACTGGTACTTTATTTTATCGACCCCGTAAGGATGAAAGGCAAAGTTAACCTCGGTGGGATTTGAACTCAGACTGCAAAGGGACGTAACTATGCTAGAAAGCATGGCGTCCGACCCTCTACCGATACTGCCAATTCACCGCCCTAGTCACCGACAGTTATTGAAATTAATACATGCAAGATTTCACAGCGCTAGCATCACTCCTTCATAATCAGTCGATGAACTTTTCAGCAGATCCTTGTAAAACAGCCGACTTTGTTATATCCTTATCTAGGGCTCCATGTAATCATGTGACATATAACCACAATATGTTTGCAGTTGATCTTTGTAATTAATTCGTCGATTCTCCCTCACTTCAAACGTTGGCATATGATTGATTTCCTTGAGGGTGGCAGATTGGCAGTATCGGTAGAGCGTCGGACACGATACTTTTCAGCATAGCGTTACTCCCCTTTATGATCTGAGTTCAAATCCCGCCGAGGTTAGCTTTGCCTTTTCCTTATGTGGTCGATAAAGTAAAACACCAGTAATGCACTGGGGTCGATTTAATCGACTATCCCCTCCCCCCAAATTGCTGGCCTTGTGCCTATAGTAGATATCATATGATTGATTTCCTCAATGTGAGAGATGGTGCTGTAAAAGTGCAGATCACTGGACTGGCCAACGAATAATTGCTTTAAGCGCCGCTCATTAAGGTTGAAGGTCTCAATAAAAAGATATTAAATTGCAGATGCTTGAAAAATAAAAAAAG
>OZ024740.1:290116044-290146044 GCA_964016885.1 Eledone cirrhosa
ATATATATATATATATATATATATATATATATATATATATATATATAAACCCATACTAGGCCCGTCAACTTATATATATATATATATATATATATATATATATATATATATATATATATACATATATATAATAAGTTGACGGGACTGGCATAGGTTTCACTGCTAGTATATACATATATTTATATACATATATACATATATGTATGTATATATTATCATTTAAGTAATTTTTGTCTGGTAGTATAGGTAGATTATGCTGTGCTGATGAGTTCTAATAATACAGAAACCTATTCGTAATTTTCATGATTCACGCAAGAACCAATTTAATTTCTAATGCATTACACATATTATATCTTCAGTTAATTTGAATTAATAATTGTTTCTACTTTAGGCACAAGGCCAGCAATTACCAGTGCATTACTGGTACTTTATTTTATCGACCCCGTAAGGATGAAAGGCAAAGTCAACCTCGGCGGGATTTGAACTCAGATGGTAAAGGGACGTAACTATGCTGGAAAGCATGGCGTCCGACCCTCTACCGATTGAATTAATAATATTCTTGGGTTTCTTTCCTTGACTTTCTTGGCTGGAAGTGATCATTAAGCTAATGATTCATCTTCTTACCCCAGGAGGAATTTTAATTAATGTAAATTTATTGGCTTACTACATTATGAGTGTTAGTATCGATTTTACTACCAGCATCTTGTGCGTGTTTAACCAATATATATACACGATGTCTCTCTAGTGACTTGTTCAACATCAACGTGTTAGTATTTAAAAAAAAAATTATTATCCGTCAATGTTTTGAATCAACGAAAGGCCATTAAGGTCAATTAAGAAGCTGCCTAGAGTGCAGACGTCAGAGAGGTGGATTGCTAAACCTTCAAGGGACACCATTTTATATAAATATTTATAATTGAATAAATTAAATACACATTATTTTCTATGGTCAAAAGATAAATCGCTAGACATCTTTGCCGCATTATAGAAATATCCAAAGCGATGGAGAGGGTCATAAATTGTTATGACCTGTCACATGATCTGGTTTGGCTGAATGTAAGCTGTATAACGGAGAATGTAGGCTTACTAATTTTATTAGTTAGGCCAGAGCAGGAAGCACAAAAAAGTTGTTTTACCAGCTTAGTAAACTGTAAGTTGAAATCATTTTATTTGGGGAAAGTGGAGCTAAATACCCCGGCATCGGCCTTGTCTATATATTTTATTAATCTACTAGAAATAATAGCCGATATCCCACAAATTACATCTTACCGTCATAAAGGAGAAGGGACGCATTGGATAATATAGTACTATATATACTACTAGCATTAAAGCCCGGCGTTGCTCGGGGTCAGTAAGTTACCAAAGTTAGCTTGCACCACCCATTTTATGGCACCACTTTTTTGTCTGCCAGGCACTGGGTGAATGAATTGCAGACCTGGACTGCCGGAAGCAGGAGCTACGCCAGCAGTGACAATTGTAGTTTTGCGTTTGGATATTATCTCTGTGCAAAGAAGTGTTGAAATTTATTGTTTCACAGTACTTGCGCAACACGCGCGTAGAGGATGCCAGCCGAACAACAGAGCTGCGATGGAGTTGTTCTGCATGGTTGTCTAATGTGTGTTTTCTAAATTTAAGACAGTAGGGAGGAGTGTGATATGGGGGAGAGTTAGCTGCTGTTTCAAGCAGGTTTAGTGACCCCATAGAGGATATGTGTTTTCTAAATTTAAGACAGTAGGGAGTGGTGTGATATGGGGAGAGTTAGCTGCTGTTTCTAGCAGGTTTAATGACCTCATAGAGAATATGTTTTCTAAATTTATGACAGTAGGGGGTGGTGTGATAGGGGGGGGGAGAGTTAGCTGCTGTTTCTAGCAGTTTTAGTGACCTCATAGAGGATATGGTTTCTAAATTTAAGACAGTAGAGAGTGGTGTGATATGGGGGAGAGTTAGATGCTGTTTCTAGCAGGTTTAGTGACCTCATAGAGGATATGTTTTCTAAATTTAAGACAGTAGGGAGGGGTGTGATATGAGGGAGAGTTAGCTGCTGTTTCTAGCAGGTTTAGTGACCTCATAGAGTATATTATTGTGTATAGTAAATAAACTGATACTTCTTTCTTCCACGTTCGTTGAGAGGTTTTAAAAAAGATTTATCGCTATTTTTTTTTGTTGTTGAATAAATTTATCTGTTGCTTTTGAATAATTGTTGTTTCGTATGAAATGTAATAAGTTCTCTTCGTCATTGAAGTAAATAAATGTTTGACCGTGCCACACTCAAAAACAAACGTTCTCTCTCTCTCTCCCTCTCACTCTCTCTTCGGCGTTCCTAAAGGAAGTTTGTAAGCATGTATGCAGTTTTATCGAATTTTAAGTGGAGTAGAGAGATATAATCAGATTCTATTAGAGGGGTAAAGCGTCATGTATTTAGTTTTATCGATTATTTCCATAAATGTGGGTGAGTTTGAACGAAATAAATAGTCGTTAACCTAAGTTAGACCATTTACAACATTCTTACACACTTTGAGTCGAATCGGTTTGAAATTGTGCAAATGTATAAACATGGAACATGCACACACACTCAACAACAATCTGCTTTTTATAGATAGTTGTTTCTACTTTAGGCACAAGGCCAGCAATTACCCAGTGCATTACTGGTACTTTATTTTATCGACCCCGTATGGATGAAAGGCAAAGTCAACCTCGGCGTGATTTGAACTCAGATCGTAAAGGGACGTAACTATGCTGGAAAGCATGGCGTCCGACCCTCTACCGATACTGCCAATCCACTGCCTTTTTATAGATAATTATTTCTACTATTGGCACAAGGCCAGTAATTACCCAGTACATTACTGGTACTTTATTTTATCGACCCCGTAAGGATGAAAGGCAAAGTTAACCTCGGCGGGATTTGAACTCAGAATGGAAAGGGCCGTAACTCTATGCGTCAAAGCATGGCGTCCGACCCTCTACCGATACTGCCCTTTTATAGATAATGATACTTGAAAAGAAAAAAAAAACACGGAATTACTACGGATTAAATGATTTTTGTAATAGATCTGCTCAACCAGGATCTTCTTTTACTTCTCCTGCGCCCATTTTTCCTGGGAGAGTTGTGGGGCAGAGTCCTCAAACACACCTTCCAAGGGTCATGTCAAATGCAACCGTTTCCAACTGATCTGGCTGGATTCCCAAGTGAGACCAGCCAAAGTCCTGGATGCTATCCAACTATTTTGCTTGAAGACTACCCTGTGTCTGTTGCCTGTTGGTTTTGACCGTAAAATCTGTCCAGTGATACTTTCCTGAGACATTCTAACCCCATAACCATAGTATCGTAGCTGGAATCTTAAAAGACGTTATTCTAAAGACCGTTCGGAGGAACCCAAATTTGACCGCTTGTAATTGCGATCGTATTCTTTCAATTATTACCTAAGATTCATGACCATGGGTAAGGGTTCATATGATTACCGAATTAATTGGCTTTTACACCTACCTCCCTTCTGATAACCGAATGATGAAGCTGGCCCATTACTGCATCAGCTCCTGCAATTTTTACACTTAATTCAGCCTTCTGCTTTCCATTCCTCGTGAACATGGCCACTTGTTTCAGAGGTACTCCATTAACATGTAGATTGCACTGCACAGGTTTCCTTTAGAGGACGAATGTCTCAGTTTTTGCAGCACTGATTTTCATTCTAGCCATGCAACACTCGACATCAAACCTATCAAGTGCAAGCTGGATCCCCTGTTAAGTTAAGTAATACCATGTCGTCTGCAAATTCCAGCCAGTCAAGATACCACTTCCAATCCGGCTGCGCATTCTAAATCTGTTCATGAAAATAATGAACTGGAGAGGTGACAGTACGCATCCTTGGCGGAGTCCGACTCCTACATTGAATTATTTCGATTTAGAACCATTTATCCGAGCACAAATACTTGGGCATTCGTATATAGTCGTCAGGGCAACAAGAAGCTGACCATCGATCCCATACTCCTGCAGAATCTTCCACAGCGGGCCCCGTGGCTCGTAGTCATATGCCTTTTTGAGGTCTACAAAGCAAGAAGACACCTCTTGATAGTACTCCCACGATTTCTCGAAGACCTGCCGCAATGTGAATATTTGGTCGGCTGTGCGGCGTCTGGGACGAAAACCACACTGTTCATCAGCTAGCTTGGACTTGACAATTTCCCTATATCTCTTTGCCAGATACTTAGCATAGAATTTACCGGGGAGGCTTACCAATGAGATCCGTCTATAATTGGGCAATATTTCTTGTTTCCTCTTTTGAAAATTGAGTCTGCAAGAGAATACCTTCTCTATTTAAGGCTTTTATAATCTCGGGTGAATTTCATCCTCCCCAGCGGTTTCGTCACATTTGAGCTCTTTCATTGCTCTTTTGATCTCAGCTTCTGAGAGACCTACCTGAGAAAAAAGTTTTTACCCATTCAATAATCAGTTATATATGGAATTTATTTGTAAAGCCAACATCTATGCTATTCCCCAGTCAGCAATTGTCTGGAATCATTTTGTCTGCAAAGATGCAAGCAACACTTCCAGACTTAAGAGATGTAAAAAACTATATCGAAATGATGCTATTGAGTAATCAATAAACCTATTTGTGGTAAAAAAAAAACTACAATCTTTAGTAACATTAAAAAATAACACCAAATTTGTAAATTTGTAAATTTACATAAAATGCTCCTTTTAAAGACCGTCATAAAAAAAAAGATGATAGTTTTTTTAACTAAAATCCTTCTTGATGGTCTCATTAGACTTATTAGCGCATTCTCAATAATGAAGCACTTCATTCCATTCCTAAGAACTTTTTATTCTCTTTGTAAATAGTATATCATACTTTTTTCTTTTATACACCTTTTTTATATTTTAAATTTATACACGGCTAGTGAAAAAATGAAAAAAATGATATTTCCTGTTCTTAATGAATCAACATTTACGTCCTGCCTCTATAAAGTCAACATCTCATTTAGTTCATTCATCACTATTGGTAAGCCTGTTGATAATGAAAAGTTGCTGATAAAAGTTGGTCTGGTAATCTCATGCTAATTTTTTTTATGAGATTGGCCGCAGTTCTGGTTGTTGGAAATATGAAAATAAAATTTGTCACTGTACTATATGGCGGTATCTGTGTTGTCGGCAAAAGTTCTATTTTAATTAATGATTTCACAGCTGGTCTGCTATTCATTGATTTCTATGGCTCTGTTACCAATACCATAACCACTACCAGAATCATACCTTATACGCAAAGGTATCAGTTATGCACCAACTGAGTATTTACCTGTGTTCTCAGCCATTTTTCCTGCATCCCTTCATGGATTGCCATTTCTGGGCTATGTCGACTGATACTGTCCCTCTGGAACGGTTGCATGCACGACACCTACTACCAGTAAATCCAGTTGATAAACTCCTCTACTATAGCTTTTCTCTCGATTGAACCGAGATGACCGTTAATATAGCTGTGTGGACTAAGTCATTTATTTATCTAAATAGTTATGAAGTAGGTACACCTGTTGACAAAGCAGGTGCTCTAGCCTACTTGTGCGAAAGGTGATGCCGTAGTCACATATATTAACGTCCGCCTATCTGGTTGGCATTAGACGGTGGGTCTTGGCCACATAAAACTGGTAATTTGTGGATCTACGTTCGAATCGCTGGGGTGTCACAAGAACTATTACCTACACAGTTGACATCTACACGTCAACTGTGTCTGTACAGTCAACATTTATGCACCATACATAGCAAATATAATATAATATAATCTACAGGGTGATTGAAAAGTAATTCCCTGTTTTAACATTCTTATAATCTATTTCTTAACTATAATGTTTACAAGAAATGAATATGAGAAGAAGGAATATTGCATATAGGAACTCTTGCATATAGGAACTCTTGCATATAGGAACTCTTGTGGGAAGGAAGATATAACTTCTCGTATTCGCCCTTCAATCTTCCAATGTCGTTGGTTTGGTAGAGTAGACTTGCTCCTTTAACTAACGAAAAAAGTCGCAGTTGTTAAGTCACGGCTTCTCACTGGCCACTCATGCGGACCATGACGACTCATCGATCTCCCACGGAAGTGGGCATTCAGCCATTCACGAACAACAATAGCAAAATCAAATCTTCAATATTTTCCCAAGTATTGGCCAAATTTCATCTTGCAGCATGGTGAGGTACCTTTCGGCATTCAATAGGGAGTTATTATGATACAATAGTGGTAAGAAAAACTTTCAGAGGAGCTGGACAGCAGTAGGTCTTTAGAGAAAGAACTCCATTCAAACAAATGTTTGAGCCTTTAATCTATATATATAAAACTGTGGTTGTCTGTCTGTCTATCGATTTTTGGCACACATCTCCTCTTAGAATCTCTCACGGAATTGCACCGAAATTGCTAGACTTGTACATTGAGCCCTAGCGAAGACATCGGAAAAAAAAATTTCAAATTGACCCACCCTATGTGACGAAATCGAATATAATGTATCGATTTTTGAGCGTAAGTGATCAGTTATTTCCCTTTGTTCTGTTTACATTGAGCGTCTGCGTGCAAAAATTAAAAAAATTACGCTGGCTTTCTCAGCGTTTAAAATGACATTAACACAATACACGATTTAAAGACTACGTAAAACAAGCCTTTTAAAACAATATTTTTACTTGAAAACAAGTCTATTTAAAAACTACTTAAAACAAGCAAATATTTCGTAAAAAAAAGCAAAAATTATATAAGTTTATATAAAATATATGTATCTGTAAATTTCGTTAGGCGTGCAGACAGACAGTCGTGCAGAGAGGTGATATAGGCGTGCAGACAGATAGTCGTGCAGAGAGGTGATATAGGCGTGCAGACAGACAGTCGTGCAGAGAGGTGATATAGGCGTGCAGACAGACATAACTGATAATTTGGTTACGCTAATGTTTTTCTCTGCGTTGCAGTGTTTACATTTTCGATCTTTGTTAATAAATAACCAGTGCAGTTTCTATCCCCAGCATCCTCTTTTGTTATAACATTCGGGTTATCGTTATGTTTTCTTAACTTCATAAGGCATATTGTTGGTTGAGGGAATATTAATCAAAAACACCACATGCAAGTCTGCACAGTAGACACTACAGTTTTTAAGCCAAGAAAGAAACTTAACATTGTAACTTTAACACAGCTACTGAGCGACCCCGAGCAACGCCGGGCTTTACTGCTAGTATAATATAATATAATATAATATAATATAATAAAATATAATATAATATAATATAATATAATATAATATAATATAATAAAATATAATATAATATAATATAATATAATATAATATAATATAATATAATATAATACAATATAATATAATATACATCTAAGTGCGCATGTGATGTTAGCCATTAAAAGATTAAATGTTAATCTAATATCATTTATAGGAACATCTTACCAGTTAGTACCTACAGTTGGGAAACCTTACACGGTCGCTTGGCCAGCTATAAATATTGGTCGCATCTGCTATGCTGTCATGAAAAAAGGACACATTGGATAATGTTGTCCTAGATATACAAAAGGGTTGGAAGATCTACACGATTATGGCTAGCCTGGGGCTAAACAACAGCAACGTAACGTCTCTACTTAATCAGTATCTGAATGATAAATGGCAATGACATTTATCATTACACAAGCAAAAGATACGAATAAACAAGGGAATCTTTCTGTACAGTCGCTCAACCTGTTAAAGATAAAAGCCGAATATCTGTCAAATTCCATTTTTTATCTTAAAAAGAGGAAGAAGCATATTAGTTAATGTAATTCCATATATATGAAAAGACAAAAAAAAGAAATGAAGATGGAAACGGCTTTGATCATAAGTCTGTTCAGTTAGAGCTGCCCTAGGGTTAGTTAAACAATATTTAATGTGTATATCAGACAAGTTGGTTTCTTTAGACTACTATACTTTTTTACCTTTTTCATATCAAAAGTTATTTTTATTATCTAAACTATAATTTTGGTCGTCATGCTACATAATGTAAAATGAAAATATATGAAAAAAGCAAAAACACAAAAAACGTATGAACGAATACTAAAATGATTAAAACTGAGCCATCTGACATATTTATATCTTCGAGACGAACTGACTAACTGAAGGAAAGACAGTAAAGTAGTATTTGTAGCAATAAATTTTCTGAGCTTAGCACATTAACTTTGAGTCGATTGGATAACATGTTTTAAAACTTCTTAATGCGCTTTGCGACAGACACCATACTTTTTCTCTCGGTTCATTTATATATAATAATTGTTTCTACGTTAGGCACAAGGCCAGCAATTACCCAGTGCATTATGATCGCTTGCGCAGTAGTAAATTGCCGAAGGCCGAGCCAATACATAAAACAATGGAGGAATATCATATGACAGCATCACATCTTTTCTATGTTTTTTTTTTTTTTGTTATCTCTTGTTTTATCTTTTGTTTATTTTCGTTTAGTTTTATTCTATATTTTGTGTGTTTGTCAAGTCTTTCTTCTCTCTCTCTCTCACTCACTCTCCCCCTCTCTCTCTCTCACTCCTCTCTCTCTCTCGATTCCTCTCTCTCACTTCTCAGTTGGGAAATCTGTTGATAATTGCTAAATGCAGCAGGAAAAAGTAAGAACAAAAAGCAATATGAAGATAAATCAATAAACAGCATATATAAATGTATTTGTAAGTAAGTATGAACATACATACATACATATTCATTTACATATTACATAGAGGAAATATATATATATATATATATAAATAGATAAATAAATAATTAGATATATATATACAAAGCTAGTTACACAACAATACCACGAACAATAACACACTCTCCCTTTCTCTCTCACACCTACTCTCTCTTTCACACACACACACACACACACACACACACACACACACACACACACACATATATATATTCATATGGTTTGGAACAAAAAGGATAATACAACAAAATAAACCACAGCTGGAGGTAACAGTTTACTACTATCATAGCGTCCTAAATGAGAATAATGCAGAAGTATTATTGACTATATATATAAATAATTCACCTAAACAATTTGGTCTTTCTTATCTAACTTTCAGTTAACCATTTCACATTTTATTTTTTTGTCTTGTTTTATCAACTCTAACCCACTCTCATCGCCAATTCAAATTTATAGCCGCAATGCTGCGAAATATTATTGTACTTAGAGATTTTATATTTACACTTTCAGTCGCATTATTACTAAGTGAACTTAGGTTGACTTTGCCTTTCATCCTTACGGGGTCGATAAAATAAAGTACCAGTAATGCACTGGAAAATTGTTGGCCTTGTGCCTAAAGTAGAAACAATTATTACTAAGGGTGGTGGATTAGCAGTATCGGTAGAGCGTCAGACACCATAATTTGCGGCATAGAGTTATGGCCCTTTACAATCTGAGGTCAAATCCCGCCGAGGTTTACTTTGCCTTTCATCCTTACGGGGGTCGATAAAATAAAGCACCCGTAATGCACTGGGGTAATTGCTGGCCTTGTGCCAAAAGTAGTAACAATTATTACTATGTGCTTTTCTGTAGGTGTCAAAAATTGTCTTTAAATACTTTACTTTTATAACTAGTGAGTGCATTGTATAAACACTACTAACATATCTAAGGTTATGTTTTCACGCATATTTCGCGCTTTTAGCCAGAATTCTTATATGGAAATCCAACAACCACATATAAGCTTTGTTTTCACACTTATTTCGGAGATCCTGTTACAATGTAATATGGAAATATAACATTATATGTATATATAATGCATAATGTGGAATTTGATTGCTCATGAATTTTACAGCTCTCGTTAGAATGGTGTTTGGAAATACAGCTTCCACTCCTATATAGCGTTTGTTTTCTCACGTCTTTCATAGTTATAGCTCCCCCACCACATACACACATACAGACACATATACATATATACAAACATACACCCACACGCGCGTACACGAACACACATATATACACATGCGCGTGCACACGAACGCACATACACTCACAGACATACACAACCATATCAGTAACGTGTAACATTTAGTTTCACAGAGATTTCACAATTACAGATAGCATATTGGGAATACAACAATTATATATAAGGTCTGTTTTTTACTTTCTAGCCATAGAGTTATCTGGAAAAACGACAGCCTTATGTGGGCTTTATTTTTTCACATATCTTATAGTTATAACAGCAATATCATTTAGAAATGTAACTGTTACGTACGTATAAAGTTAGTTTTTACATATATTTCACAGTTCTAGCCAGAATGTTGCGTATTCACAGCCATCCTTCATATCTATTTAACAACAAAACTCATTTACCTATAGTTATTTGGTTATATTACGTCCCGTAACTTAACACTTTGACAAATAGAAATCGATTAAATAATTAAACGGAAAAAATGAAACGAAATTTCATTTCCCACTCTTAGTACGGCTGTTACTTAAATAAAAGTATGTACACGTACATACATATATGTATACAGACATACAGTAGTATGTATATATATATACATACATGCACACATATATATATGTACGTACGGATTCACCGAACATTTATTATAATGCTTGGCGTGTTTGTAAACAAACATCCCGTATTAAGCCGTAGTGTCCAGCAACCATCGTTGCTCGTTTGTTCAACACTGACAAAGGAACGCTGTACTAGTTTCAAGCTTATTAGCTATCGTCAGCAACGTATACCTTCCTGCCAGATTGTTGAACGTATATACTTACCTTATGTATATTAACGGCTGAGTAGCCCAATTTTCATATCGAGTGGGTTAATCGGCCGAGTGCACCGAAAACGATAAACGGAAAAAATGAAACGAAATTTCATTTCCCACTCTTAGTACGGCTGTTACTTAAATATAAGTATGTACATGTACATACATATATGTATACAGACGTACATTAGTATGTATATATATATACATACATGCACACATATATATATGTACGTACGGATTCACCGAACATTTATTATAATGCTTGGCGTGTTTGTAAACAAACATCCCGTATTAAGCCGTAGTGTCCAGCAACCATCGTTGCTCGTTTGTTCAACACTGACAAAGGAACGCTGTACTAGTTTCAAGCTTATTAGCTATCGTCAGCAACGTATACCTTCCTGCCAGATTGTTGAACGAATATACTTACCTTATGCATATTAACGGCTAGCAGACTGATATAAGTACTCGAGACTGATATGACCCAGTGAACTTTTGGTGGCAGTGCTCCACCATAGCCGCAATTCAGTGACAGAAAGTAAAAGCGTAAATATTTGGTTTGGCTTCACGCACATTTCACATGTGTAGTTATAATGTTATAGGAAAAGAGTCAGGACCCCGACGGCTGAGCTCCGGCCGTTTCGACAGCTAGATACGGACATATAATGTTATATATAAATAATTTAGGCACAATTCCAGCAAATTTAGATAGAAGGCAGAGTTACATAATTCAACCCAGTACTTTACTGGTACTTTATTCTATCGATCACAGAAGGATGAAATGGAAAGTTGACCTCGGCAGGATTTGAACTTGCAATGTTAAGATCCAGAACAAATGCTGCAATAGGATTTTATCCGACGCTCTACTAACTCTGCCAACCCACCACCCTATGTTATATATAAATATTACAAATATATAGAAAGGGTGTCTTCACTCAAGTTGTCCAGTATAACTCAGATATATTAACACAATGTTATATAGATATTGTAATGAGTATTGTGGTGAGTTGTTACTTAATTGTAGCACGAAGACCAGTGGTTCTCAAACTGTGACCCACTGTATGCCGGTGTATCGTGAAATGAAGTTAGCTGTGCTTTGAAAGAGTAAGATTCTATTTCAAAATATGATAAATGCAAATTGAAATTCATAATAACCGTCAAAGAGGTAAACAACTAGACTAAATGCAAACATTGCCTAAAAACACCAAACGCGTGTTTCTCATCGATAATTTTGCTCTATTTATTGATTAAGTTGGAAGTAAATGTATTTTTCTGCCTATTTAACTATCTATACTAGCAGAAAAACCACCCTCTGTGTGGTTTTCTGCTAGCATGTGTAATGTGTATATTGATATTATACGCAAGTATATATGCATGTAGATATGATACATCAAATAAAATCGTAATTGACAATATACACAGAAATTGAACGAAGACTGCGTTACACTGTCTTATGTAATCAGTAACGTAAGCCATGATACATTAAAAAAAAGACGATATTATATATAAACTGCACTAGGAGAAAATTAGTGAGGAAAGTATATGAATGTTTATTTAAGCGATTGCTAACCGGAAGTGTTGACATTTGAAAATTTTAAAGAAGTGAATCTTTAAATAAACAATAAAATATCTTTAATGAACAGCTACGAAATTTAGGAGATAAATTATGTAATATTCATTCATTATTTATTCAAAGTAATCCAACTTATTTTACTAATGGAATAAAAAATTATAAACCGTACGCAGTCCCGCATTCCTTACTTTATTATAGTTAAGATTTCTAATTCATATAAATACCACTTTTAAATACATTCACAAATTCAAGTACAAAGAGCGACACAATATTTCTACTTGTTCTAAAGTACGCCGTGAGAGAAAAACGAAACAAGGTTAGGTAGGAACTACTAATCCAGACCTGGCAACTCTCCACGTCCGACGGGGAGATTTGCAGTAGTCTTTGGGATGTTTGAGAGATGTCTTCTCTTGTGAAAATAGGTATAGCTTTCATTATGTACCCCACCCCCATTTTGCCTCATTTCTCCCTGTTTTAGGGCATCTTTTTTCATGGTACTCCCCGTTTGGGTTTTTAGAGGTTGGTAGGTCTGCTAATCTCCACCTGCACACATGATCCCGTGTACTACGTTTCTACGTAATCTCATTCACGTCATTTTCCCCCCAGCATAATTTTCCATAAATATGTACCTCATTAGACAGGCTCATATCGACTTTTCGAGGTTACACTACGGTTCTATCGTGTATTAACAAATTCTATTGTATTAATAAATCCTTGAACTTCTGAACCTTGTCAGATATTTGCAGACAGAACGGCTCGATGAAAAATTAGCACAGGTCTCTAGGCTCTTTGGTAACTTAAGCAGTATATTCATATTTTCACTGAATGTACTTTGTTTTACTCATTGATTTCTCTTTCTCCAGTTTGTAAAACCAAACACACAAGTGTGTATATCTATCTATCTATCTATCTCTCTATCAGTCGTGTGTCACTTCGCGGAGAAGTTTCCGTTAATTTATGTAAGGAAAAAACGTGAGTTTTTAGTTCAATTTTATATCATTGTGTAACTTGACCACCCGTCTGGACCTTCAGGTGGTGGGTCAACTCATTTTCGCCCCTTCAGGGGCGGAATATCCATTTAAAAAATTTTTCTCCATCGAATCTTGGAAAAAATATTGTAAAATTTTGATTACGTTATGAACGCTGCGTCCAACGATAATGGTGGTGGAGAGGCGGTAAGACTACAAAGCTCGCAGTCAACAACGTCTTCTTCACTAGATACTATAGAGATGGAAAGACAAAATGAAAATAAAAAAACGAATTCACATCCAAACAACACAAATGACACCAAACAGCTCAATGACAACAAAAATAACAGCAAAACCAATAATGATGATAAAAGCAACAATGATAACAACAACAAAGAAAAAAATAAAGACAACGCCAATAACACCAGCATCAAAGACAACAACAACACCAAGGAAAATACGGATGATACCAACATCGGTGACAACAAGAATAACAACAAGAATAACAACAATAATGACAACACCACCAATACGGATTCCACAAAGAAACCAAAAATCTCCTTTGCGGAGAAAGTTCAAAAGAAAGAACAATTGATATATCTCGACATAACAAATGCTGAACACCTTTTAAAGGACGCTAAGAGATATGTCACCTTCGAAAAAAATGGTGCTTTCAGCATCAATTCTCCGGTAGAAATTCGCAAGGAAACTGCTCTCAAAACGATAGTTTTTAGGACAGTTTCCAATTCTACCCGAAAACCAGTCCAATTGTCACAGAAAGATATTGAACTGGTTTTCAAAGATTCAATGAATGATATTGCATTCATTCAAAGAAGCAAACTTTTTGGGAGTATTTCGGTACTGATGAAGGATCAATTGACGGCCCAAAATTACTCTGTGTCGCCAATTGTATCCAACCTGTACACCTTTTTCCCTACATACATGGGAAAAAGGACACAAAAGATCAGAATCACAAGTGTCACACCAAAGGTGAACATATGGTGGATACTGTGCGGCTTCATCAATTTTGATGAAGACAGAATACTGTCAGTAGGCAAGTCCCCCAGAGATGTATTCAATGGGACTAGCATTGAAGTTCTGGTGCAAATGAGCCCAGAGCGAATAGCTATGATCCCACAGCGTGTACTCCTGGACGGACTTACCTACATAAACCTTTCGGTTGAGGGTAGGCGGCCTTCATGTTACCATTGCTTTAGCAGGGGTCACCTGAGGGCTTCCTGTCCTAAACTAATGAACCAAAAAAAGGCTCTTCTGCCAACACCCATCAAAACAACACAACCACCAACACCACCACTACAACAACAACACCAACACACAAAAATAACCACAACAAACACAGTCCCACCCAACCTCACTCCACCTAAAACCACTGCAAAATCACATACAGACACAACAGCTCCCCAAGACATACCCCTCCCCAATCACACAGACGATACAACAGATGAGGCTATCTCGCCATCACCCAGTGAAGACGAGGGAGAACCCCATCGCTCGAAAAGAAAGAAAAGACATCACAAAAGCAAAAAACCAGCAAACACTACCACAAACATACAACCACCAACACAAACAACAAAAATATCACAAACAAAACCCCCACCTCCTGAAAACAAAATACCTACAACAAAACGAAAGCACACACAAGAACTACAGACAAAAACGAACACAACACAAGAAAATTACACTTACACTTACATAAACACTGAAAACAAAACACTAATGGAGACCATTACGAACGACCCTTCGGTTTTCACCGAAGGGAAAACTTTCGCCCACTCTATAAAAAATAGCAAAAAAATGAACCTAAAACTGATTAGGGTCCCTATACAAACTTATAGGTCCCTAAAAGAAACATTTGAGAAGGATGTGGGGAATTCCTGCGTGAAACCACTCAACCGCGTCCTTCTCAAATGCCTCCCCACCCCAGACACCCCCATCCCACCAGACCCCACCCCACCAAACATCTGCGTCCCCACCCCGCCGGAAACCACCACTCATCCAGACAACCCCTCCAACACCCCCATGGAAATCGTGCGGCCTGGTCCCCAGGAGGCGAAGGGTGAGTGATCTCTTTTCCTCTTTTAACTTTTCAGCACCAACATGGCCAATATAAGAGTTGGATGTGTGAACGTACGCGGCCTGGGGATGCCCTGGAAACAGGGCAAACTCTTAAACGACCTCAGGTCGCACAGTTTGGATGTGGTAGCCATTTGCGAGTCCAGGATCCACGGCGAGCGACAGCTGGCCCCCATCTTCGATGACTTTGAGATCTACGCATCTCTCTGTCAACCGGGGGGTGGGGGCGGAGTTGCCGTTTTGCTGCGGAAACACCTGGGCCTCGTAACACAGACGGTACATCTGGACCCGGAGGGTCGACTGGTGGTCCTAGACGTTGACGGTAGTGAAAGTGGAGCGTTCAGGCTGGTGGCCGCATATGCCCCATCCGGGACACCGCGGCCAGACTTCTTCAAACGTCTAGAGACTTTTCTGGGAACGTCCCGCTCCTTGCTTTTAGTGGGGGACTGGAATGGAATCCTAGATGCACGTTGGGACTATGTGGGAGCATGTCCCGATAAAGGGGGGTGTAACAGCCTCAAACAGTTAATCGACCGATTTGACCTGGCCGATAGATATCGACTAGATTTTCCGACTGCGCCACTGTGGACGTGGAGTAATCGTAGCGGAACATCTAGATCGTACCTAGATAGGGTTCTAGTTAGAAATAAGGATAGGGACATGTTAAGCTGTCCACAAATGTTCATGGTTGCCTATTCAGATCACAAACTAGTGACCTGCATGGCCAACCTTGATAGAACCCATAGACAAGGACCCGGCTACTGGAAGCTGAACTTGTCGTTACCGACAAGCAAAGCCTACAGTAGACGGATTAGCACTTTAGTTAAACAGCACTTGACAGGGGCCATTGTCAACAACAGATGGTGGTACTCTCTCAAGAGGGAAGTTAGATTAGACTCGATAGTTTTTAGTAAAGAATTAGCGTTAGATAGAAATAGAACCGAGAAGGAACTGGTAGATAAAGTAGAAGAGGCTATTAGAAGTGGCAACGTAGCCAGCGTGCTAGCAACGAGAACGGCCTTGGACCAGTTCTTCGACGCAAAGCACGAGGGCTGCGTTGTCAGAAGCAAAATACGTGCTCTGGGAAACGAGGGAGCCAAAGCTGTTAGCTGGGCCCGAGTGACGGAGGCAAAAAGTGGCAACAAGTCCACGATTCGGTCTTTGAAGGACCAAAACGGACGCGTGATACGTGAGCCGAAGCAGATGTGTGCGGCTTTTCAGCGGCACTTTGCTCGGCTGTTCGGGGGGAGCGGCGCGCCGGGAGAGGCTATGGATTTCGGTCCATACCTCGACGGCCTACCGCGACTCTCGGACAGCGAGGCGAAGTTCTGCGAAAAGCCGATTTCAGCCACTGAGATAGGGGACGCGCTGAGCCAATGCGGCAAACGCAAATCTCCAGGTCTCGACGGTCTACCCTACGAATTTTACGTAGCAATGCCGGACTTATTCTCCGGTCTCCTGGAAGCGGTCTACTGCAACTGGCAACAGAACGGGAGAATTCCCAATTCTGTAACCGGGGGCGTGGTCACACTAATCAGGAAGGACGAGAATAAGGGGGATGACATAGGCAACTTCCGGCCCATAACTCTGCTAAACACAGAGTTACAGATTTTGGCCAAGGTGTTGGCAAAGAGGCTGGCGCTTGTCGTCGAGAACCTGGTGGGAGAAGCGCAGACATGCGCGATCCCGACCAGGTCCATACACGACAACCTCCACCTCATGCGATACATCATAGAGAGGGTAGGGTGTAAACCCGGCTTCGGTGGGGCCCTGATCAACTTGGATCAGTCTAAGGCTTTCGATAGGGTTGACCATCGTTACCTGGATGCGGTGCTCGAGGCGGCAGGCTTCGGACCCGTGTTCAGGGGCTGGATTGCTGCAATGCACAACAGCAACATCTGCTCAAGGGTCAAGGTGAACGGTTACCTCTCGGAGCCGTTCCATATTACGCGATCCATTCGACAGGGATGCCCTCTCTCCTCCCTTCTGTACGTACTGACTCTCGAGCCACTACTGCGGAAGCTGGAGCTATTGCAGGGCATCCCTCTGGAACCGGGACTGCGGAAAGCGGCGTCGGCCTACGCCGACGACGTGACAGTAATGGTGTCGAGCGCCTCGCAAATCGAGAAAGTCGGCACCTTACTAAAGGAATACGAAAGTCTCACAGGAGCGAAGCTGAACCGGGACAAGTCCATCGGTTTGCAACTCGGATCGTGGAGAGGCAGACCGATGCCTTCCGATGGCGTCGTCGGACGCTGGACGGAAGGACCGGTAAAGCTGCTCGGGGTCTGGTTTGGTCCGGACCTCCAGGTGGAGAAGAACTGGAACGAAGTGACGGCCAAGGTGTTTGCACTCACCCAGAAGTGGGCCGAGTGCAAACTATCCTTGAAAGGTCGAGCGGAGGTGGCGAACACTTTTATAGCGTCCGCCATCTACTACCGCTTGACCGTCGTGCCTTGTCCAGCCAAAACGCTCGCCAAAATGGAGCGCGCCCTCTTCCGATTCCTTTGGAAGAGGCGGGCTCCTTTGGTAAGAAGATCCATCTGCTGCCAACACCCTTCTAACGGAGGGCTGGGGATGCCGTGGTTGACGATGCGCAAACACGCGCTCAGGCTGCGGCATCTCTACGTATTCCTCACCGGACAACCGGTGTGGGCCCCGTTCGTGAGGCGAGCCTTCCCACGACTCGTCTCACTGACCGAGCTGCAGTCCTGGGTCAAGCAGAGACCGAGGAAAATGGGCGACTGGCACATCGAATGTGCTCAGGCGCTCACAGCCCTCTGGCAGGCGGACCCGGCGATCAGTGGAGACTCCACTTCGTCATTCTATAGAGGGTTGGTCCGCAGCAAGTGCGACGACGCGCTCGGTGAAACTCTAGGCGTGGAGGAAGATGAACTGGCCAGTCTGTTCGGTAGGACCTTCCGCCCGGGACCGATGGACAACTTCCAAAAGTCCCTGGCCTGGCAGTGCTACCGAGGAGCTCTACCAGTTCGAGACAAGCTCTACAGACATGGGCGCCCGGGCAGGGACCCTGCAAAAAAGATCTGTCCGAGGTGCGTGCGAGACGAAGAAACCGTCGCGCACGCATTCATACACTGCCCGGGCGTCACTGACCTGTGGGGCTATGTAGAACGACTATTGTCGCGGGTGGGACCAATCCAGTTGACCACCGAGTCCATTGTCATGATCAAACCGCCACCCTCCTTCAAAAACGAAGGAGAGGCGGTTTTCCTTTGTGTGATAGCTATGGCGAAAGAGGTTGTATGGTGGACAAGGTTGAAAGGGCTGAGGTCAGACACCTTTCTCTCCGGCCAACAACTGATTCTTTTTTTTCAAATACCACTTTGGAAGAAGAATCAGGATCGAGAGAGAGGTGCTGTACCCCAGCAAGTTTTATGAAAGGTGGGTGAAAGTGGCGAGAATGGCCCGAGTGAATGGGCCTTCTCTCTATATCAGCCTGTAGGTTGAGGAAAAGGAGGAGGAGAGGAAAGGAGTACAAGCTCTTCGTACTCCTGGAGATGAGGGTTGCACATTTTTTTTCGGGGGTATGTGTTACCCATATAAACTGTCTCCCTCTATTGGGGAAAATCGACTAACTTTTAAATTCCATCTGTGATAACATTTTACACGTTTTTATTGTATGTAAACTTCCCCCTTTGTATTTGTCCCCTTCTTTTGTGCCCCTGTGGCTAATAAAGAAATATATCTATCTATCTTCTATCTCTGGGATGGACACACGCGTATAACTTGCTGAGTAAGTTCTGTTTAAATTTCTATAGAAATTCTTGTCTGATAACTTTAATTTTTGTACCATTTTGTAGAGGGACTGCCAGGTCAAACTTTGATCTGGTCAGTCTCTCAAAATATTCTACGCCTTTAGGCGAAATAGTTAAAAAAAAGTTTTTTCTTGTTGAAAAGTCAATATTTTTTTAAATGGCCGAAGCTTCTTCACCAAAATTCGAAGGAGGAAAGGGGAAGATGAACTTACAGCTTCCCCCTGCCACTGTCACAGTAGCAGAGGTCAAGAAGATAGGTCAGCCAGAGGAAGAATTCTCTCCACCTGTTAACCGACAACTTGACGTTGCCATGGCAACAACCCAAAGAACCAGCAGCAACAGCAACAACAACAACAATGCGACGGACGAAAGCAACACCAATAACAATAACAATAACAACAACAAGACCAATAACGGTGACAACAACAACAATGATAACAACAACACCACCAACGACAACAACAACACAAACAAACAAAATTTCTCCTTCGCCGAGACGACAAGGAAAACCCTCGACTATCTGCCAGTAGATATAACAAAAGCGAAGGAGCTATTGGCGGATGCGAAAAAATATATAGTGTACGGGGAAAATGGTTCATTCACAATCCATTCCCCCCCGGAACTAAAAAGCCAGAGACTCCTAAACACGGTCATGTTTAGGACAATCTCGAACAAAAGTAAAAAAACCAGCTCAACCATCACAGAGCGAGATAGAGCTCGTTTTAAAAGACGTCATGAAGGACATCACCTTCATTCAGAAGGATAGACTCTACGGGAGTCTATCCATTCTCATGAAGGACAGGGACACAGCAGTGAAACTGTCCATCAAACCAATCACATCCACCGCATACACCTTCTACCCTACGTACATGGGTAGAAGAACACAAAAAATAAAAATCCACACCATCCTGCCGATTATGGACATATGGTGGGTTTTGACAGGTTTTCTGGACCTGGAGGATGACATGCTGGTGTCCATGGGAAAGGCATCGGGTGACGCGTTCAGTGGAACGAGCCTCGAACTTGTAGTTCAAATGAGGCCCGAAAGGATCGCCCAGATCCCTGAACGCGTCATACTGGATGATCTAACCTTCATCAACATTACCGTTGAGGGTAGACGGCCCTCGTGTTACCTCTGCGGAACCAGAGGTCACCTGAGGGCTGTCTGTCCCCAACTTAATAAGAAAACCCCAATCCTGCCTACACCACCAACAACTGCACAACCAACACAATCACCACAACTACCACTACAAAAACAACCACCACAGCTCAAACCAAAACAAAACAATGTCCAACCCATCCCCTCCACTCAAAAAACAAAAACAATTTCCAAAACACCCGTACCGCAAACACAACCCGAAAATATACCCCTCCCCTCCAACGCGGAAGATGACCCTAGTTCGTCGTCAGACGAGGAGGAGCACTTCCACACAATCAAAAGAAAAAAAAGAAAACACACCTCAGACACACAAATGAAAAAAAACCCTCCCCAAAACATAACACTGACACCAACACAAAAGAGCTCACAACAGCAAACAAAAAACACCACACAAAAACAAAAACATGCATACACATACATAAATACAAGAAACAAAAAACTGTTAAACATTGTGTACAACAACAATCTAATAAAAACACAAGGGCCTAACTTCACCCAGGCAGGGGATTTCCCCCACCTCAAAATGATTAAGGCCCCACAGGACACCTATAAAACTTTAAAAAACAATTTTAAAGAGGACGTGGGTCCCCCCTGCGTCGGGCCCATTAACCGCGTCCTCCTAAAAAACTATCCCACCCCCTCCCCAAACACCCACACAACTCCAAGCTCCCCAACCACACAACACACTGATGCCCCCACACTTCCACAAACCACCACCCCACCCAACAACCCATCCCCCACCCTAATGGAAATTGTGCAGCCCGATACCCGGGACGCAGAGAGGTAAGTGCCTTTTCTCTTCACCACCAACATGGCTATGCTAAGAGTAGGCTGTTTAAATGCGCGTGGCCTGGGCTCAACTTGGAAGCAAGCAATGCTTCTAAATGACCTCAGGTCACAACGTATAGATGTGATGGTTATTTGCGAGGCCCGGATCAGCAACGTGCGACAGCTGGCCCCCACCTTTGATGACTTTGAGATGCACGCATCTCTCTGTCAGCCCGGAGGTGGGGGTGGAGTTGTCGTTCTGCTGCAAAAACATCTGGGTCTCGCAACACAGATGGTACATTTGGACCCGGAGGGTCGACTAGTGGTTCTGGACCTTGGCAGTGGTAAAGGCGGAGCGTTTAGGTTGGTAGCCGCCTACGGCCCTTTCGGGTCAATGCGGCCGGACTTCTTCCATCGTCTGGAGACTTTTCTAGGGACGTCCCGCTCCTTGTTATTAGTGGGGGACTGGAATGGTATCCTAGATGCACGCTGGGACTACGTAGGGGCCTGCCCCGATAGAGAGGGGTGTAATAGCCTCAAAGGGTTAATCGGTCGATTTGACCTGGCCGATAGATATCGACTAGATTTTCCGACTGCGCCAACCTGGACTTGGGCAAATCGTAGCGGATCATCTAGGTCGTACCTAGATAGGTTCTTAGTTAGAATTAAGGATAAGGACTTTTTAAGTTGTCCAAAAATGCGCATTGTTGGCTATTCAGACCACAAATTAGTGACCTGCATGGTCAACCTCGACAGAACTCATAGACAGGGCCCCGGTTACTGGAAGCTCAACTTGTCCTTGCCGGCAAGTAGAGCCTACAGGAATCGGATTAGTACGTTAGTTAAGGAACGGTTGACTGGAGCGATCGTCAACAGCAGGTGGTGGGTATCTCTAAAGAGAGAGATTAGAGTAGTCTCGATAGAATTTAGTAAGGTTCTAGCTGCGGATAGGAATAGGAAGGAAAGGGAGCTAATAGATAGAGTAGAAGAGGCAATTAGAAGCGGCGACGTGGCCAGAGTGCTAGCGTCGAGAACGGCTTTGAGCCAGTTTTTCGACGCGAAGCACGAAGGCTGCGTTGTCCGAAGTAAAATACGTGCTCTAGGGAACGAGGGGACCAAAGCTGTTAGCTGGGCCCGCGTGACAGAGGCCAACAGTGGAACTAAATCCACCATCCGGTCTTTGCGAGACCTGGATGGACGGGCGATTCTTGAGCCTAAGCAGATGTGTGAGGCCTTTCAAAGGCACTTTGCCCGACTGTTCGGGAGGGGCGGGGAGCCGGTTGGGAACGTGGACTTCGGTCCATACCTCGACGGCCTGCCGCGCCTCTCGGACAGGGAGGCGAAGTCCTGCGAGGAGCCGATTTCGGCCGCTGAGATAGAGGACGTGCTGAGCCAATGCGGCAAACGCAAATCCCCGGGTCTCGATGGTCTTCCTTACGAATTATATCTAGCTATGCCGGACTTGTTCCCCGATCTCCTCGAGGCGGTCTACTGCAACTGGCAACAGAACGGGAGAATTCCCTGTACTGTGACCAAGGGCGTAGTCACGCTAGTGAGGAAGGACGAGAACAAGGGGGACGAAATAAGTAACTTCAGGCCCATAACACTGCTAAATACAGAGTTACAGATTTTGGCCAAGGTGCTAGCAAAGAGGTTGGCGCTTGTCGTGGGCAACCTGGTGGGAGATGCGCAGACATGCGCTATCCCGTCCAGGTCCATCCATGACAACCTCCACCTCATGCGATACATCATAGAGAGGGTTGGGAACGAACCCGGCTTTGGTGGGGCTCTGATCAACTTGGATCAATCTAAGGCGTTCGATAGGGTCGACCATGGTTACCTGGATGCGGTGCTAGCGGCGGCAGGCTTCGGACCCGTTTTCAGGGGCTGGATCACTGCTATGCACAGCAGCCGCATCTGCTCTAGGGTCAAGGTGAACGGCTACCTCTCGGAGCCGTTCAAAATCGCGCGGTCCATCCGACAAGGGTGCCCTCTCTCCTCCCTTCTGTATGTGTTGACTCTCGAGCCACTACTGCGGAAGTTGGAGTTGTTGCAGGGCATCCCTTTGGAACCGGGATTGCGGAAAGCGGTGTCGGCCTACGCCGATGACGTGACAGTAATGGTGTCGACGGCCTCCGAAATCGAGGCGGTCGGCACCTTACTGGAGGAGTACGAAAAGTTCACAGGGGCTAAGCTGAACCGGGACAAGTCGATCGGTTTGCAACTCGGCACGTGGAGGGGCAGACCGATGCCCTCCGATAGCGTCGTCGGACGCTGGACGGAGGGCCCGGTGAAGTTGCTCGGGGTCTGGTTCGGACCGGACCTCCAGGTGGAGAAAAACTGGGCGGAGGTTACGAACAGGGTGTTTGCACTGACCCAGAAGTGGGCCAGTTGCAAACTATCCCTGAAAGGTCGGGCGGAGGTGGCGAACACCTACATAGCGTCCGTCATCTACTACCGCCTGACCGTAGTGCCCTGCCCAAGGGAAACCCTCACCAAGATGGAGCGCGCGCTCTTCCAATTCCTTTGGAAGAGGCGGGCTCCTATGGTGAGGAGATCCATCTGCTGTCAACACCCTTCGAAAGGAGGGCTGGGGATGCCGTGGCTAATGATGCGTAAACACGCATTAAGGCTACGGCACCTCTACGTATTCCTCACCGGACAACCGGTGTGGGCCTCGTTTGTGAGACGAACCTTTCCCAGACTCGTCTCACTCACCGAGCTGCAATCCTGGGTCAAGCAAAGACCGAGAAAACTGGGCGCCTGGCACACTGAGTGTGCCCAGGCGCTCACCGCTCTCTGGCAGGCGGATCCGGTTATCAGTGGAGACTCCACCGCAACATTCTATAGAGGGCTGGTACGCAGCAGGTGCGACGACGCCCTCGGAGAAGCCCTAGACATGGAGGAGGACGAACTGGCCAGCCTGTTCGGTAGGACATTCAGCCCGGGACCTATGGACAACTTCCAGAAGTCCCTGGCCTGGCAGTGCTACCGAGGGGCTCTACCCGTTCGAGAAAGGCTCTACAGACACGGGCGCCCGGGTAGGGACCCCGCCAAAAAGATCTGTCCCAGATGCGTGTGCGACGAGGAAACCGTTGCACACGCATTAGTACACTGCTCGGGCGTAGCCGATCTGTGGGGCTATGTCGAACAACTGCTGTCAAGGGTGGGACCGATCCGGTTGACCACCGAGTCTATTGTAATGATCAAGCCGCCTCCCCCCTTCAAAGATGAAGCAGAGGCGGTGTTTCTGTGCGTAATAGCCATGGCGAAAGAGGTTGTATGGTGGACGCGTCTGAAAGGACTGAGGTCGGGCACCTTTCTCTCTGGCCAACAACTGGTCCGTTTCTTCCGATATCATTTCGGAAGAAGGATCAGGATGGAGAGAGAGGTGCTGCACCCCAGCCGTTTCTATGAAAGATGGGTGAAAGTGGCGAGAATGGCCCGTGTGAATGGGCCTTCACTCTACATCAGACTATAGGTGAGGAAGATGAAAGACCAAGGGAGCACCCCTTCTCTGTGCTCCTGAGGAGAAGGGTTGCACACTTTTTTCGGGGGTGTGTGCGACCCCCCAAGGCGCCTCCTCTCTATTGAGGATTTTGTTAAAAATTTTATTTTTTGTTATATCTTATTTTATTTTTATATTTTGTTATTGCCTTCTCCTTATTGAGGACGCCTTTTTGTGTAAACTCCCCCCATTGTACTTGTCCCACTTTTGATGCCCTAGTGGCAAATAAAAGAAATATATCTATCTATCTATCTATCTATCTATCTATCAATCGATCTCTTCTCCTTCCCGCTATGTTTGTGAGTGTATGTGTGTGTGTGTGTGTGTATGTATTTCATAAGTAATGAACATGAATACATATCCGGACCTAAAATTTTAGTAATTACTCATTTCTTTTGAAATTGATGTTGACTACATTTTACCATACGGTCTTTTGTACAAAACCTTTAGTTCTGGATATATAATCTTGTTTACCTTATATATGACAAGCATATATTAGACTCTATGTACTTCTATTACAATGCTTTATTGAGCACTCTGTTGTTTCTTCTTTTTTAATACAGATTAGACAAAAACAATATTAGAGCTGCGTAGAATCTGATCAATGATTAAATGTCGAAGTTATTGTGAATACAATCATCATTTTTCGGTCTGTTAACCTCAGATTTAGAGGAGATTAATATTTTAATATTTAATTTTATAGTTTGTTTCTAACGCTTTTGTTTTTTTCGTCGATCGTTATCAGGTGTCTTATTTCTGCATGTTGAATCTCAAAACAATGTCTAATAAAGTTCATATCCAATATACCACTGACGCATGTACAATTGATGCTTCATTTCTAGGTTATTTAATATTTTTTTTAGTAAAAGCAGATATGTTGAGCTAATGTTAGTGCTGGTCTTACTGGCTTGGTTTTCAGCAAGCGCGATATGTAGTGTTTGCTTGATATTTGAAAGTTCCCATCATTGTTCTCTATTAATTATTGAAATTTTAATCCACGGTGGAATATGATTCCCTTTCTCGCATCATATATTTTTAGCCATTCCTGACATCGGTGTTTTTCCACGCACCAAGAGATGAAATCAATAGAAACATAGTAAAGGTATAAATATTAAAACATTTTTCATTTATGAAGATGAAGTTAATAGCCCTGAAATGATAATCGTATTCTGATATGTTTGTCATATGTAAAGTTTACCAGGATTATAAATACGCACCTAAAGGAGTTCGAGATGTGACTATTCTTCAAATAAAGTGTATCTGTAGTTGTAATGGCACTCCGTCGGTTACGAAGACGAGTATTCTTATTGATACGATCAACCGAACAGCTTGCTCGTGGAATTAACGTGCAAGTGACTGAGTATTCCGCATAGATTTAACGTAGTTCTCAGGGGATTCAGCGTGACACAGAATGTGACAAGGCTGGCCCTTCAAATTACAATCCTTTTTGCCAGCTGAGTGGACTGGAACAACGTGAAATAAAGTGTCTTGCTCAAGGACTCAGCACGCCACCGACAATCGAACTCACAACCTTAGGATCGTGAGCCAAGTACCCTAACCACAAAGGCGGACCTGCCAACCTCTAAATTCCAAACGGGGAGCATGAAAAAAAGTGCCCCCATAACGGGGAGAAATGATGAAAATGGGGAGATTTTACACAATGAAAGCTAAACCCATTTTCACAAGATAAGACATCTCTCAGCCACACCAAAGTGGCTGAAAGATCTCCCTGTCGGATGGAGAGAGTTGACAGGTGTGTTGAAGTGTACCAATGACTACGCTATTTAATGTGAGCTACATTTTTTAACATAGTAGAATGTGAGTCGATGGGAATTGTGGCTGCTATTTCTAGCAAAATTAAAGGATAACGCAAAGAACCTTAATTGGTTCGTTGTAGAAATTGAACAATTAGAGAAACTAGAAGATGAATTTCACCGATGATACGGGTACATGAGCACACACAAACACAAAAGTGAACATAAGAATCCTGAAACCTGAAACCTGAAACCTGAAAGAAACCTGAACTCAACTCATGAACGATACCCTACCCAACAACCATAACTTGTGCAATATCTGAGCAAATGGTGACTTTAAGCACTTGCATATTCCATCACTATCCTTCCTGATTCATTCTGATCAAGAAAGGCAAAGCCGAAAATTTTTTAATTAATTAAATACTGGACATAAGTGGTCAGTAAGTCTTATCTGTGGCAAGTACAAATATAGTCTTGCGAAAAATATACTCAGCGAAAAATATAGTCTTGCAAGTACTTATCAGGCACAAGGTTAAAACAATATTTTGAGTGTTAAAACAATATGTTGAGAGTTAAAACAATATTTTGAGTGAATAAACCACTGATATTCGTGATAACTTAAAATATGACTTGGGAAATTCACTCAGAAGCACCTTCGTTTTATAAAGAAATTGCTTAGTGATTGTCGACCATAGGAGAATGCTTGGAGGCCAAGCATGCAAGATCTGTCCGAATGGTAGAGAGGCTGTGTCTCATTGACGCTCACTCGGCGCTCTACCACTTAAGGAACTGCTTCTCCCTCCCTAAATTTATGTTCACGTTGTGTGGTGCACATTGTTACCCCCACGCAAATCTTTTTAGTGAACTCGATGCTACCATCCGTCGCTGTGCGGAACTCATCTTCAATATAAGTTTCGACAGCCCCGGCTAACAACAGGTGAAGCTGCTAGCGAGGTTTGACGGCCTAGTCCTCCGATCCACTTCGGATCTGGTACTACTGGCATACCTTTTCTCAATCTCCTCCAGTTGCGTTCTCGTCAGTGTGGTTGTCAGCCAGACTGCCAAACATTAAGTGGGCTTAGAGCTTGAATAGGCTCTGGCCAACTGGACAGGCGAAGGCCGCTCTGTCCTCCAGTATACAAATGTCCAACGCCACTGGGACGACATCAAATGCAGGTTTTCTTTCAGTCGGATCCAGCCAGGCTTGGACCAACACCGCCTCGGTTGCGTCCGCTCCGCTTCACAGCCAAACAGCGGCGCGTGGCTCAATTCGGTGCCTTCCCCATAAACTGGTATTCTTCTTGATGACGAGTGTACTCGCATCGGAGTGGTACAACACCTTGGCCTCGGCGTGTGTGAGCCACATAAATGCCGTTTCGGTGTGGTCGTTGGCAAGTTCGACATGCATCCATTGTTTTGTCGCCAGAGTGCAGGCCGGGACTCCCGATAGGCCGCTCTCAACGACATATTGAGAAGGAGTCTGGATGCAGCTGGCTTCCCATCACAACTGGAGCCAGCAGGCCTTGACCCCGGAGACGGCAAGCACCCCGATGGAATCACACTCTTCCCATTCGAAGGAGCTAGATACCTTATCTGGGACGCCGCATGATGTGGCACGTTCTCCGCCTCCAACCTAGTCGCTTCGGCCACTAACCCCGGTACCACGACCCGCTATATAGAGGAAAGGAAGATAAACAAATACCGGGGATTGTCCGGCCGCTTACTCTTCGCACTGGTTGCCATCGAGATCTCGGGCGTACTTGGACCTTGTACTGCCGAGCTCCACCACATAATCGGAACGTCGGCGGTTCGTTTGAGGAAGGAGTCCCGCGGTTGGGGTGGCTGTTGCAGCGGGTGTTGCTGGCCATTGTCCACGGAAATGTCTTTGTGGTCCTGTCCGCGGGGTGCAGCCCCTCTACCACCGCTCCCTAGGACCAGAGCCCAATCACCCTCCCCTTCACCCTCCTCATTCTTCTGTGACACAAGAGCTCTTGCCTTTCCCTTCCTTTTCCAATTTAAAAATATTTTCTGAGTTAACCGTGCAACAAATTTTTAATCAGGGAGCAATGAAGATTGTGTATGTTAAAGCATCATTCCCATAATCCCTTACTCCATTTACAGAAGATGAAACCAAGAAGATCTAGAAGCGTTAATAGACTTGGGAACGTTGTTGTTCCAAACCAAACATAATGTACTGATAAGAAAATGTGAGGAAAAAACCATTAATAAAGATTAAACATTAACATAGTGCCCTCTTCAATATAACATGTTTGAAAGAAACGCTGTTCCCATTACACACTTGCACCACACACACACACACACGCGCATATATATATATATATATAATATAATATAATATATATATATATATATATATATATATATATATATATATTATATAATATATATATCATATTATATTATATATATATATATATATGCGTGTGTGTGTAGTGCAAGAGTGTAATGGGAATACACGCTCACACGCACACACGCACACACACGAACAAATATATATATATATAATTATATATATACACATATATATATATATTTATATATATATATATATATCGCATATACACACAAGCACGCACATATTAACACACATAAACACGCAAGATAATGATGTTTGCTGGTGCATAGATGTTTACTAACAAGGACAATTAAAATATATACTCTGTCAGTTACTGCATCATCATTGGCTACAACAACAACAACAAAAAACAACTATACAAACAAAACTCACAAGAAAATATAGTGTAAATAGTTTGGTGTATTGTGTAATGTGAATGTGACTAAAACAGCTGCTTGTATTAGTGCCTGTGACAATAACAGTAGAGCCATGACAATACCCGAAAAGCTTAGCAAACGTGTGTAAATGACAATCGTCACATCGGTCTGGTCTCTTTCTAAATATTATCATGTGATGATGGCGGGGAAGATGATAGTGTTGAAGTGATGGTGGTTATGATAATGGAAGTGACGGTGATGGTGGTTGATAAAGGAAGTGACGGTGATGGTGACTGTAGTTGTAGTGGAGATCAGCGAAATTGTAATGATGATTACTATATTAACAGAGCCTAATCATATATATACATACATACATACATTTTCACACACACACACAGATACATACATACATTTTCACACACAGACACACAGACACACACACACACACACACACACACACACATATATATATATATATATATATATATATATATATATATATATATATATATATATATATATATATATATATATATATATATATATATATATATATATATATATAGTCGTAGAATAATGGGAAAAACTCAACGCAAAGAAGCTGTCTATGACGGCGTCGGGTAAAATTTACCTCCAAGGATAGAAATCAGCGGCTAGGTGAAGAAATGATAGAAGAAAGGGAAAAGGGAATAAAATAGACGCGAGAAAATCACACAAACCTTTAGATACTTTCATCAGCTTTCAGACCACCTGTTGTTTCGATGATTTAACTAAAAGTACTACGTAAACTAGGCGGTTCCTACAACAGAGAATTAAATATCTCTGTTAGTATGATGTATGTGCGAGAAACGAAAAGATTAGATAGATAGACAGACAGGTTAGATAGAGAGATAAATAAAGTGCGTCCACTCGGATAATGCAAACCAGACGATT
>OZ024740.1:290153544-290156044 GCA_964016885.1 Eledone cirrhosa
CGATGACATCAGTGGACAGGGGCGACATCTCCAATGTTAATTCTGCAGAGTATACATTTCTTATCACATCTAGGTGTTTTGCCTGCATCCCTATCTCTTTTGTGAATCAGGTATGTCGTGCTAATCTCCTGTTCCTGGATTGCAAAAGCGTATCCTTCAACGTGGGAGCCAATATAGCGGTTGTTGGTCCAAGATAGACTACTTTCCTTATCTATATTACTCTCACTCTGGAGCTTCCTGGCAACATATCCATGCATGATATTTTGCTGATAGGCATGCAGCTTTTCATCCATGGATTCACTGCGATACTGCTGAGCGACATCCCTGGGTGTGAGTTTTTGATTATCACACAGGGAATATCTCTCAAGGAGGTCCTTCCCAACTCTCATGATCTTAACTGTTTCATGCAGATAGACTTGCTCGATAAACGGGTTCCTACGCTTCGAGATCGTAGATGTCGGAGAGATATGATGCGACATTCAAATGTTGTCTGGACTGATGTTAGGCCTCTACCTCCCTGCTTACGTTTCAAGTAAAGGCGGTCTATGTTACTGTTGATGTGGAAGCTTCCGGTGTTGTTCAGTATTTTTCGAGTTCCAACATCAACTGCTCGGATTTCGTCTATCGTCCAATTGAGTATTCCAAACGTTGGTGTTAGGACAGGCACAGCAAACACATTGTGAGCCACTGTTTTGTTTTGAGCAGAGAGTTCCGATGACCAGATCTTTCTTAATCGGGTGTAGTATTTCCTGGTTACGCGTTCTTTATTACAGATACCATTATAGGATATGGTCTCATCTATCCCCAGGTATCTGTAGCAGTCCTCATCAGATATCGATAACACAGTTAGGCCATTGATGACAATGTTGCTAGATTGGGCTGTTGTTTTTCCCCGCTTTACATTCATGTATGAGCATTTATCTTGGCCAAACTCCATTCCTATATCCTTTGAGAACGTTGTAACCAGGTCAAGATTTTTCTTCATCCCATCCATGTTATTGGCATAGAATTTCAGATCGTCCACAAAGAAATTATGGGTTAGGTTCGTATTTCTGTCCTCCTGTGAGCCAATGATGTATCCCTCACATTTTTTGAGCAGAAAGGACAAGGGGTTTAATGACAAGATGAATAATATCACAGAGAGACTGTCCCCATAGTACCCCACAGAGAGACTGTACCCCATATTTTTCTCCAAAAGGAATCTATGTCTTTCTGGGATGGGGCCTCAGTGACACTTATTATTTTGTCCTTCATATCTCTATAGACTGATGTTTGGTTTCGTCTGAATCTTTTATTAAGCACTTTTCTCTCATCTACCTTCTTCAGGTATCGGCGTTTTTCGCTAACAGCTCTCAGTTCTTGCTTATATTGGAGAGTTCTGGTTCTACTGTTACCAAACATCGTCTCTATTTTATTTTTCACTCTTTGTTGGCGAGGAGTGAGGTTTTTTGTGTTTGTTTGCATGTAAGGAGCATTGTCACATATCCTATGTTTTTTCGTAGGTCAGCAATCTTTTTTTCTATTTTAGTTATATATGATGGTATTTTTGGTGGTGTTTTGTTCTTGTTAATATCTCTGCTATCACCAAGATAATGCTTCACTGTCGTTGCTAAGGCATATAAACAAGCGTTGATTTGCCAAAATGTTGGGGTTTTATCCGTCGTAAATATTCATCCCCTATTTCGTCAATAACACGTAATATTTCATTATTTGGTTTTTTATTCAACATTGTCGTTTTAACACGTTCAGCAAGAGATACATGAATTCATTTCTCTCTGGAAGATTTCGTTGAGGGAAATTTTCAATTGTTTATACTTTTGATTATCACAACAGTCGAGGTAGACTCGGATGGTACACGTGTTGTCACATTTATTAGATTATTATTAATTGGCAGTATCGGTAAAGGGTCGGACTTGCTTTCCAGCATATTTACGTCCCTTTACGATCTGAGTTCAAATCCGGCCGAGGTTAACTTTGCCTTTCATCCTTACGGGGTCGATAAAATAAAGTACCAGTAATGTACAGAGTAATTGCTGGCCTTGTGCCTAAAATAGAAACAATTATTATTATCGATAGTGTTTTCCCAGCATTCGAGGTAGACTTAGATTGTACAGGTGGTGTCAAGTTTCTTACAATCATAGTTGTTTCAAGGCGCTGTTCGACCTGGCTGCTAGGAAGTCTAGTAGCATGGCGACCTGTAGCACGTGTTGTTGATAACATGTTTGTTGTTGGGGACTTACAATTAATAATATTTATCTTATTTTTACGTTCAACAAACGTCGCTTGTTGGCGTAATTGTTTCGCTGTGAAATAATTTACATCTGGGTGCATTTCGTCCCAGCGTAGCTTCATTCTATTCATATAGCCAATGGAGGGAATGTTTATTGCCATTTTATAACAATTAAATAAATCATTATTAAGTTCGTAACTCCAAGAGAAATGCCATTTATAATTTCGGTTTCTTCTGTAGCTATAACTGAATAAAGTTTGATTACCTTCC
>OZ024740.1:290166044-290176044 GCA_964016885.1 Eledone cirrhosa
CGATCAAATGAACAGCCTGCTCGTGAAATTAACGTATAAATGGCTGAGCATTTCACAAACACGCGTACCTTTAACGTAGTTCTCAGGGAGATTCGGCGTGACACAGAACAACTCAGGTAAAATTCATTTTTGCTAGCTGAGTGAACTGGAGCAACGTGAACAAAGTGTCTTGCTCAAGGACACTGCACCCCGCCGGGAAACGACTCATGACCTTCCCATCATGTGCGAAATTCCCTAACCACAAAGCCGCATGCCTTCACATACATACATACATACATAAATGCATACATACATAAATGCATACATACATAAATATCTAGATACATACATATATACGTATATACATATATACATACAATATACATACATACATACATGCATACATACATGATGGCTGCAAACTCTGCTAAGAGTATTGCAATCGTTTGTCAGATTACAGAAAACGGTGCACTTTTAGGCTACGGCCAGTCACACGAACCTATAACATATCCTGAACAAGCAATGCCTGTGCTTTGAAAGTTTTTTAAGTGGGGAAAGGTCTTGCACTCGACTAATTCCACTCTCTGAGCATCGAAAACACTACCCGAAAAGGAGAACTGGTCGAGATCAACGGATGCTTCCGAAGCCACAGGGTTTTTTTTTCCAGTTTCCCTCCCTTAGAAAGGTGTTGTGACAAAAATTAGTGGCCTTTCACTCCAAGGTTGAAAAAAAATTGGATGGCCGTTGACTCTGCTGAGTTCCTCCCCCCTTTGCCGGGTCTTGTATTTCATCCAGCAGGGTGTCCTAATATTACCCTCCTCACAAAGCAAGCTTGGTGGGGATCCCGGTTTAGTCACCGACGACGCGACCATGAAACAGGTTGTACTGGGTTACATTGTTACCAGTAGTGCTCGAGAGCGACCTGAGACATACATACATATACACATACATACATGCATGCATACATACATATGTACGTTAAGAAAAATATGGTCATCGGAACAATAAAACAGTGACTCACAATGTGTTTGCTGTGCCTGTCTTAACACCAACGTTTGGAATACTCGATCGGATGATAGACGAAATCCGAGCAGTTGATGTTAAAACTCGAAAAATTCTAAACAACACCGGACACTTCCACATCAACAGTGACATAGCCCGCCTTTACTTGAAACGTAAGCAGGGAGACAGAGGCCTAACATCAGTCCAGACAGCATTTGAGTGTCGCCTCAAATCCCTCCGACAAGATCTACGAACCTCGAAGCGTAGGAGCCCATCTATTGAGAAAGTCTATCTGCATGAGACAGATAAGATCATGAGAATTAGGAAGGAACTCCTTGAAAGATGCTCCTTGCATGATAATAAAAACTTCACACCCAGGGTAATTGCCCAGCAGTACCGCAGTGAATCCGTGGATGAAAGACTCATGCTTATCAGCAAAAAATCATGCATGGATATGTTGCCAGGAAGCTCCATAGTGAGACTAACATAGATAAGCAAAGTAGTCTATCTTGGACCAACAACCGCTATATTGGCTCCCACTTTGAAGGATACGCTTTTGCAATCCAAGAACAGGAAATCAACACAGAATACCTGATTCAGAAAAGAGATAGGGGTGCAGGCAAACCACCTAGATGTGACAAGTGGAGACTCTGCAGAATTAACTTCGAAGATGTTACCCATGTCATAAGCAGCTATCCAAAGATGTCATCATGGTACTATCTACCTATGAGTCATAACGTAGTGGCCAAAACACTGTACAATGCAATCCGTAGAAAAGATAGCCCCGATAATAAACACATTAAAAGCTACAGTAATGTGGAAGACATATATATACATAATATGAAAGATTACTGGTGGAAAATTCCAGTAAAAACCGCAATAAAATGCAGGCATAACAGACCAGATATATTGATATGGGACAGGGAAAAAAAGGTATGCACAGTAGTGTAAGTTAGCTGCCCAGCAGATGCCAATATAATTACATCCATACCTGCACACACGTGCATGCAGACATGCAGACATGCAGACATATCTACCTAGTTGATGTTGTGTAAATTCCAGTGAGAATTCTCTCTCTATTGGTAAAAAATTGTGAAATTATAAAACCAGAAGAACATACATACATACATACATACATACATACATACATACATACATACATACATACATACATATATTCTTGACTTGCGAAAAATATGGAGCAAATATCACCAACACATCGAATGTTATTGTGGCAAATGTTTTTGCAACATAATTGTCACTCTCTAAATGTTTGAATCTGACTCTATTAAATTTCCAACAAAGAAAATATGAAGAAAAGCAAAATGACCAGACACTTCAAAGCACCGCAGTCTTCAAATAAGTTTATACTTCTTCCAAGTGATTTACACACAGAAATAAATACACATATATATACACATAAGCGTATATACAGAGACATGATACGAAGTCTTTTGATTCTCCTACGCAGTAGATACACACATGCATACATACGTACATACATGGTGGCTGCCAACTCGTTTTCGAGTACGGCCACTACTTTATATCCATGTAGGAGAACCCCTACCGATACGCTGAACGAGTGTGACTTTTTAGTCCAGCCAGCGACTTGAAAACTCTGGTACAAACACTACACTTGTGACAATTATTGACACATAGTGCTGGGCCCATGGTACCATGTGATGACAAGTGCAGAGAGATCTCCAGATATAAAGCAATGCCTGTGCCGTGAAGCTTTTATAGTGAGCAAAGGCACTGCACAAAGCCAGTCCCACTCTCTTAACCAAGATGATGTTTACCAAAAAGAACATACATACATACATACATACATACATACATACATACATACATACATAGAAACAGACAAACACAATGAGACAGGAAAACATCAATTGTGAATTAATGAACATCTGCAGATACCCCAAGACTTTTGATTTATAGCAGCATTTATCGTCATATAACTGACTCTCTTAGCAGCTATTCCGAGAAGCTGGCTTTCACAAAACCAGAAAGTATATGACTAATTTTTTCTTTACTCCTTTACTATGTCTTAATCATCACCACTAACACTATGCTATAGTACCACATTTATTTTTTTCTAAAATTAGTTTGTTATCCTCACAGCCATGGAAAACAGGACTCAGTGCTGACTGCATTGTTTTTAAATAGTTTCTACTGTACGTCCTGAAGTTCAGTTTCTTATTTAAAACTTTGCGTCGCGAATTGGTGAATCTTTCTCCTTGTGTATTTCTTGAAAACTACCACAATAACAACATCTATAAGCATAGCTTCAACTACTACAACTATACTCAAGGAAACATTATCTTCTACAACCCTTTTATCCTGATAAGCATATTCACAACATCTACAACAGACCTGTCAACTCTCCCCGTCGAATGGGGAGATCTCCCACCCACTTTGGGGTGGGTAAGAGATGTCTTCTCTTAGGAAAATGTGCATAGCTTTCATTAGAGGGTCGGACGTCTTGCTTTGACGCACAGACTTACGGCCCTCTCCATTCTGAGTTCAAATCCCTCCGAGGTCAACTTTGCCTTTCATCCTTACGGGGTCGATAAAATAAAGTACCAGTAATGTACTGGGTAATTGCTGGCCTTGTGCCACAAGTAGAAACAATTATGTAAAGTCTCCCCATTTTGCCTCATTTCTCCCCGTTTGGGGCCCTTTTTTCATGGTATTCCCCGTTTAGGTGTTTAGAGCTTGGCAGGTCTACTATAAACCCCACTGAAGCTACTAACTACAAGTACAACAACATAGCTGTTACAAACACTACAACCCCAACCATAGCCACTACGGCCACAAACATATCCAAAACACCAACTACAACTACTACAACAAACACAGCTGCTGCTAACACAACTGGTACAACTATAATTACTACAATCACAAACACAACAAATACAACCACAAAGCTACCAAGATACAACAGCTACAACCATAATCACTAGAAACAAAACCAAGCAACTAGAACCCCAACTACAACAACCACAATCAATATAACTACATCATCTATAAACAGAACCGCAACCACTACCAATACAACCCCTATATTGATAGATGTAACCATAACAGATTACAACTAGTTATTACTTGTTAAAATGAATACTTGTCCTTTTCTTCCTTTCTCAAACGAAGATTCGATCGCGAAATATTTCCACGACATACGAACTTATGTGTAAATCATGTATAACGTTATCATTTCCCATGTTAAATTTTGCCAATAAATTCTCTTAACAATGAAAACATTGACACAAAGTTGCTGACAAACCTAAATGTATAAAGTCCAAATTAACGAATTTGAACGAATATACTAACCAATGTGTCTGTTTATTGCAGAATGTGAAGAGACGAGTGTTGCCTAAAGAGTAAATTATGTTTTATATAAATAGAAATGAACGATAAGCTGAAAGTCTTTTATTCATCACAGTTCGCATGGACAAAATCGATATAAAAGAACGTGTTAACTCGTTTCAAAAATATCTAGATCAAAGAACATAAAATCAAGCAAGTTAATATAATTGCTTCCGCTAACCAATCAGACATTATCTTACCAATATCAAAAGAACTAATGGGACAAACAGACTAGTAACATAACTCGAAGAAGAATTATATGTAGAAAACAAAAATATAGAACACAAAATCACGGGATAAATATTTTCGAAAAAAATGATTTGGAGTTATTAAATTCCTGATTATTCTACATCTTTCTTATCGATTTGTATTAATTTGGAAAAAATAATGTCAAGTGTATTCCTTTAATAAAACCGGAACAATTTCTTTTTTTTTCATAATGTAACTCAGTTACAAATTACTTTTTTCGTGAAAGGTTTTTTATTGCAGTATTAAGCGATGGAATTATCATTTTCATTTTCTCTAATATCAAAGTAATTTAGAAGGGTTTCAAGTCAGATATCTTAATAAACACTGAACTTTAAGAGAGTGGAATAAGAGCTTACATTCCACAACGTTGCCTATTACTTCAAATTTCTTATTTCAAACTGCTGATCTACAAAAATCTGTAGAAACTGTTTTGAGTGAAGTTTCTCCTTTTACTATTGGATAGTATTCTAAGTATCGATTACTTCACGATGCGATGCGTGATGCAGTGTTACTTCATTAGATGAGGAACGAGCTGTTTGAGCCAGGTTTTACTAATGCGTTATCTAAAGTGACATAATATAGTTAAAAATATCAAACTGTTTAACGTTAACAAGGTGTGATCACTTTTGTAATCGAATCTGCATTGCAAGAAGCCAATTTTAGAACTATTTAAAAGATTGTACTATAGTTATCTGTGGGTATTTTTCTGAACTTAAAGTACAGGGCAGGCATTTTACTAACGAAAAAAACTGTGTTTCCATCAACAATTAATGTATGATATTATGAATGTCGAATTTCTGATACTATTTCTAAATGGAATGAAATGGACATCCATTAGTTTCGACGTGACCTTATGATTGCAAAGTGAACTTCTAAGTCATTTGGCCATGCTGCGTCCACAAACTCAGATGAATAGTTTTTATAACGTCAATCTATTAATAAGAGTAGATATTCAGCCATATGATTGTGTATATATTGTACAGAGTTCATTGACATGTTTATTTTCATTGCAATAACACATTGCCTACGTGGGCTTTTATTTCTTTTTGCCTTGGAAGCCTTTTTCATCTGAAATTCTCCCAAAAGTAAAAATGCTTTTAATACTTGAATAATCAGTCTCTAAGAATTCGACAGCTGGAATATATCATTGGATACACAGTTTCGAAAAAGATTTTCTGCATCAAATTGTCTTTGTTTGGGTTAATTAGGGGAGGAGAGGCTGCATCTACCAATTATATAAGTTCGCTAAGTCTGGTGAGGTCAGTATTTAGTTTGAACACCTGTAGGCTGATTGGAAATGTTTTCCAGTAGATTAGTTTCTAGCGGTCGGAGGAGTATATTGTAAAAGAGGTAGGAGGCGTTATACAGCAAACAGGATAATAAGAAAGAAATTAATGTATCGTGTGGAGTTGGATTGAAGGAATATGCAGTTATCTAGTTTTGAGAAACATAGGCTGTTATAGAATTGGCAGAAAAGAAATAGAGAAAAAAACATATGTATTGTGAACTAGTGTTTATAGTGTTGTGATGGGTGGATTTTTACCAATCAGTCGA
Source organism: Eledone cirrhosa (assembly GCA_964016885.1). Lineage (NCBI taxonomy): Eukaryota > Metazoa > Mollusca > Cephalopoda > Octopoda > Eledonidae > Eledone > Eledone cirrhosa. Next base: position 290,172,198 of record OZ024740.1, read on the forward strand.
ATTGTCTTACTTTAGGTGGGTTCTAGAATGTTTCTGTATTATAATAGCAGCAACAGCATTGTGAGTAATCTTCCAATATAGTTGTTGCTCCCACAAAATACTACCAAAAATTGTAAACGATAAAAAAAGAGTGCTTTTGTGTATTGCTCGACCTCTTAAAGCACGGCTCGGCAACTTCTTTGCCTCCACGTGCCCGATCGAGTATCAATGACGGATAGTGGGCCGGATGAAGACCATAAAAGAATAATTATGGAAAATTACACAAGCTATAATTAATCACGAGTGTTGACTATACTTACAAATAATTTTTATTAATCACAAATAAATGTAGGCGGTTTCACGAACCAGAGATGGGGGGGGGGGGGGTCGCCGTTGACAGAGTAAAGGCAATACACCAACTGAGACAATTGTTCCTTCAAGGCAGTCTTTTTATGTCTGTCGGCAGACTCAAGTTGGCTCTCATAATTTTGTTTTATTTTTTACGCGGGAGTGTTGGTGATTGGGTAGAAATGTTTCGGAAGTGTTATTATTATTGTTATTGATACTTACGGGGTCGATAAAATAAAGTACCAGTAATACACTGGAATAATTGCTGGCCTTGTGCCAAAAGTAGAAACAATTATTATTGTTGTTATTATTTTTGTGTTGTGTGAGCGGAAATGATGTGCGGAGCCCTGCGTAGGCGACGAATTTTTAATTGTGTTTTTGCTGTCAAAGCGTTCACATCCGGTTGGTGGTGGACATTAGGTAGAGTGATTCAGAAGATTTGTGGAAGAATGTAACAGCAGGCCTTTTATTGTATTCGAAAGTCTCGTCTCTCATATTACAATACATTTAAATTTTAAATAAACAACTCATTGGGCATCAGTTCTCGCGGGCCCAATCCTACCCGCGGGCCGTAAGTTGCCGACCCCTGTCTTAAAGCAATCAAATCTTCAACAAACCACACTGTACTCGACAGCTTTCAAGAAGGTGTTACAATGGACAATGTATTTTTGCATTTTAAAATGCGCGATGACTAAGGCCTGAATCACTTAGATCATACGCCTGCTGGATCAGGGCTAACCTGGGGTTAAACAACAACAACAGCAATGACTAGGAGACTAAATATTCAATGTTCCTATAGTATAGTGAATTAATTGTTTCTACTTTTGGCACAAGGCCAGCAATTATTTCAGTGTATTACTGGTACTTCATTTTATCGACCCCGTAAGGATGAAAGGCAAAGTTAACCTTGGCGGGATTTGAACTCAGAATGGCAAGGGCCGCAACTCTTTGCTGCAAAGCATGGCGTCAGACCCTCTACCGATACTGCCATGAATTAATGTGACACAAATGTGTGTTTACCCTCGTAAAACTAATTTAAGATGTGATTTAAGAAAAATCTATGCAGCAACAATAGAAAAGATACTATCTTTTGTTTACTTAATATATTTGCAATAATAGATGAGAATATTGATTAATTAAATAATGTGATTTACAAAAGCAAGTATTAACATATTGCAGGTAGTGGTGTTAAGTGACAGGAGAAGTCTAATTACCAACTGGGTATGATTTTTTAAATGTATTGTACTGTAACTTCATACGCGCCCTTCGTATACGCTTCTTACGCACGTGGGAAAACATAAGTACCATCAAATCCAAATCCTTTATCTAAACCACTGACACTGTAGGCAGGTGTATTGGGATACCAACCTCACTAAAACCCCTCCCTTAGAGTCAACAGAATTCATCACTTGACGACAGGTAACTTTGATCACGAAACATCAAATACTTGTATATATATCATAAATATACATTTATCGTTAAGTGGACATGTATTGGACAGGTGATAAAAACAAGGAATAAACAGTCAGGAGTCATAATACATGAAGATGAAAGACGATTGGTTGTAAAAGATATAGAAATAGAATATATCCTGTTACGTTATGCATTTAATATTGAACATGCATCAACCAATACCCATTAAGCATCGATTTACTATACAATCGAAATAATGTAATACGATGAATATATATCCTCAATATTACTGGTAAAATTTAAGTGAATATATTAGGTTGTCAAGTATGAAGTTTGTAGAAATTTATAGAAAGAAACGGAATTTCTACAAATTTCATACTTGACGACCCAATATTACCAGACAAAATATTTTCTATCTAAAATTGAAAACGAAAAAACTCTAGGTCAAGGTGATAGCGAGTTGTAAGGGGCGCTATAATGTTTCATGCTGTACTCTTTGATGATATAATTGTTTCTACTTTTGGCTCAAGGCCAGCAATTATCCCAGTGTATTACTGGTACTTTATTTTATCGACCCTGTAAGGATGAAAGGCAAAGTTAACCTCAGGCGGATTTGAACTCAGAAGGCAAAGGGCCATAACTCTATGCTGTAAAGCATGGTGTCTGACACACTTCTGATAGAGCCAGTAAAGGGCTGTATTATATGCCTAAAGCATGTTGTCCGACGCTCTACTGATACTGCCAATTCACTGCCTTATTGATGTTATTATAATTGTTTCTACTTTTAGCACAAGGCCAACAATTATTCCAGTTCATTACTGGTACTTTATTTTTTAGACCCCGTGAGGATGAAAGGCAAAGTTAACCTCGGCGGGATTTGAACTCAGATCAGAAAGGGAGGTAATTGATGTTAATATAATGGTATCTGATTTAGGCACAAGACTAGCAATTTTGGGGAGGGGGAAGTCGATTAAATAAATCCCAGTGCGTGACTTATACTTTATTTTATCAACCCCGTAAGGATGAAAGGCAAAGTTAACCTCGGCGGGATTTGAACTCAGATCATAAAGGGCCGTAACTCTATGCTGCAAAGCATGGCGTCCGACCCTCTACCGATACTGCCAATCTACCGCCCTCACCGCTGTTAATATAATTGTTTCTATTTTTGACACAAGGCCAGCAATTGCCCCAGTGCATAACTGGTGCTTTATTTTATCGACCCTGTAAGGATGAAAGGCAAAGTTAACCGCAGACGGATTTGAACTCAGAAAGCAAAGGGCCATAACTCTATGCTGCAAAACATGGTGTCTGACACTCCACTGATACTGCTAATTTTCATTGTATTAGGTTCAGGCTCACACATTTGATGTGTGTAGGAGAAGGGGGATAATCGATTATATTGACTCTGGATGAACGAACAGAAAGGTTGACATTGACAGAGTTAGATGTTGAATGTAGAAAGACCGGGCCAAAATACCATAAAACATTTCATTTGGCGCTCAAGTGATTATGACATCTACCGCAATTTTATTAATTTATATCATATTATATATCACCATAATTTAAACGTCATGCATGACATCATAATAGTATATTAGAACGATGATGTTATAGTTCGTACAGAATGTTTATAGTGTCTCTTATTGCATCCATTTTGTAGCAGGCCGCAGCTGATATATTCCGCATAGACGAAGGTGTAGAACAGGTATGTCAAACATGCGGCCCTTTACAAGCACACCTGCGGTCGGCCCGCACAGAGGTTCTTAAAGCGCGAGCATGTTTCATCTTCGTAAAATTTGTTGTAATGTGCGCAATTAGTTGTAGTGTGTGGCTCTCAGACAGCACATATGTGACCTATGTGGCCCTCGAGGGACTCTCAATTCGACATGCCTGGTATAGAGTAAGTCACTCCCTCTCCTCTTTCCTTTACCTTCACTTTTTATGTTATTCCTTTTTCTCTTTCGTTTTTTTTTTCTTTTTTTTCAAGCAAACTTTGATGAATTGTAAATTTCTTTCTTTTATTTTAAATATAATTACTCAAGATACCCAACAGAAATACTAATCAATCAATCATGAAACATACATACACACACAGTCATTTGATACC
>OZ024740.1:290191044-290196044 GCA_964016885.1 Eledone cirrhosa
CAGACAGTCGTGCAGAGAGGTGATATAGGCGTGCAGACAGACAGTCGTGCAGAGAGGTGATATAGGCGTGCAGACAGATAGTCGTGCAGAGAGGTGATATAGGCGTGCAGACAGACATAACTGATAATTTGGTTACGCTAATGTGTTTCTCTGCGTTGCAGTGTTTACATTTTCGATCTTTGTTAATAAATAACCAGTGCAGTTTCTATCCCCAGCATCCTCTTTTGTTATAACATTCGGGTTATCGTTATGTTTTCTTAACTTCATAAGGCATATTGTTGGTTGAGGGAATATTAATCAAAAACACCACATGCAAGTCTGCACAGTAGACACTACAGTTTTTAAGCCAAGAAAGAAACTTAACATTGTAACTTTAACAAAGCTACTGAGCGACCCCGAGCAACGCCGGGCTTTACTGCTAGTATATCATAACACGTGTGTTACACCTCGATTCTTTTAAATATATATATATATATATATATATATATATATATATATATATATATATATATATATATATATATATATATATATATATATATATATATATATATATATATTTACATATATTATATATATATATATATATATATATATATATATATATATATATATATATATATATATATATATATATATATATATATAATATATGTAAATAATAAGCAGAGTAGGATGGACACAGAGAAATGACTTATCTGAATGAACATGTATGTGAAAATTAATTTTTTTTCTCCCCCTTTTTATTTTATTTTCATTGCCTTCATCATTATTATTACTATTATCACTATTTGTACAAATATGAAACTTAACAATATTCTGCATATCCGCAATTGACAATGCATTTAATGCTGAAACTGGTATTGTAAATAAATGAATGTTTTGATATCTGACTGAAAAAGATCTCTGCAACATTTTCTACTGAAAGAATCTTTTTCCTTTCTACTATATTTATATATACTACCTGGCCGTCCGGCTGGCGCCCGAATTGGTACACCGGCATTTTATCTTTTCAGGAATCCCCCCCTATACTCTAGTGCAAAGATACCGCACGCCCTCTCAAGTCAGCGAGGGGGTGGGTGGGGGTAAACGTGCTCTGATGTTGGGTTTGAATAGTTTTTAGGATTCCCCAGTTCAGCAGCCAGTACGTTAAAGAAAATTCATAGTTACAACAATAAAGGCTGAACAGAGGACAAATGTTTAACAAACAATAATTTGTACAACCATAATAGAAATTCCAAGTAACAGAAAATATTTAAATCACATTGTTAGAGCCTCAGAGTATCCAATATTTATATATAAGCTTGTGCGGTGACGGTGATGAATTTGCTTTGCATGGTTTTTGATTTGAAATCATGTGGTGCTATAATATTGTCAGAAATATATAATAAAACACACTCACAGTTAAAAATATAGATATAAATATACAACGGGGTAAAATATAATAGTATCATTAATGATGTCACAGGTGTGTGACGATATATATATATTTATATCTATCGGAGAATCGTGCCAAACTCGGTTGCCAAATTACCTTCTTAAAACGCTGCCTAAAGAACAACATCATTCCAACCACCATCAGGAATATACATCTACCCGAATGTTTACGATCACCATCCTTCGAAAACACCATCCGCCACATTCAACGCACTTTTATCAAGAAAATACTACGACACCACCACCACCAACTGCGACTCCATATACAAACGCTTTCTGAGCACTTAGATCGTATAGCTCCAATCCTCACCCCTGACCACCAGGTCCAGGAATTACACAAAGCTATAGATCAGTGTTACCACACCAGAGTCAAATTTGATAAACAGCGCCTTGTACGGAAATACGAATGGACTGTAAACAAATACTACATTGACAACATCCGCTCCCACAGACGGACCGACTACAACCACACCAGGGGCAACAGCTGTACAACACCCTCCGCTACACCCCCCAACATCGATCTACCTACCAACGATGCTTCACACCTCGTTACCGACTTAACCGGTACCCTCACCAACGACGAACTCGAACTTCTGCGCCTCGGACCCAAGTTCATCATTACACAGCGTCTCGATGATAGACTGAAACTCGACATCGAAACCAACTTCTGTCGGACAGCTTATCAACTGAAATGGCTAACCGCCATCCAAAACAACACCGAGATCGATTACAACCCCACAACCCACCCCACACTCCCCACGTATCACCTCGACAACCCACTCCACCCCCCACCCACCAACCACGAACTTGACACTAAACTACTCAGGTTGAAACATTCTATCTCTAACATCCTTTCCCAACACACACACACACACAATAAACGCAACCTCACCAATGCACAATTTAATACTCTCACCAACCTAAGATCCAGGAACCTTGTGTACCTTCCCTCTGACAAGGGGAAAGAATTCTGTGTCATCTCGAGAGAGACCTACAACAACTTAGCTCTCCAACATCTTAATGACCACAGCCTCTACTCGAAAGTCACAGGGACCTCCTCGACTCTAATCGAGGAAGGCATTAACACCATATGGACTAACATCTGTGTCCAACGAAAACTGCCAAAGAAGGTAAAAAACAACATAATGACTCGAAACAGCAAATTACCCACCTTCTACCACCTGGTCAAAACACATAAACAAGGACCCGATTTGAAAATCAGGCCCATTGTCTCTAGCGTGGAGGGCCCACTCTATAAAATATCGTGGCTGCTCTCCACACTACTGAAACCTATTCTACACACACTACCAGCCCACGTCTGCAGCTCAATGGAAGTCTTGGAGCGACTACACCATCTGGCGCCCAACACCAGAAAGGACAACGGTTATGCCTTCAGTCTTGATGTGGTCTCCCTTTATACCTCCGTACCAGCATCCCCAGCTGTCGACCTGTTGACCGAACGAGTCCGAGCATCTAACCTACACTGCTTCGGACTCACACACACGGACATCCACCAACTCCTCTCCTTCGTTGTGGATAATGCACTCTTCAATTTCCTCGGCCACACGTACAAACAAATCTCTGGGCTACCTATGGGCTCTAGTCTGTGCGGCATACTTGCGATCTCGTACATGGACCACCTGGAACGCAAGGCACTCAATACCTGCCAACCCAACGCCGTCGCCTTCTACTCCAGATACGTTGATGATATCCTGATACTTACTTCTTCCCGGGAGATGGCGAATGAAATTCACCAAATCTTCAACGATACTGACCAACACATCGATTTCACCATCGAACACCCGGGAGAAGACGGGTCACTCGCCCTCCTCGACTTCCGTATCAACATCTCGGAACAAGGAGACATAAACACCACTTTCTACCGCAAAGCAGCGTGCAAGGACCTATTTGTGCATTATAACTCAGCCCTCCCCAACAACGCTAAGAGCGGCTATGTCCTAAATGAACTGACACGGATCACTAACAGATGCAGCGACCCGATGGGTGGTCTCACCCATACCACGCAATTCCGTAATCTACTCAGATCTAATGGTTATCCCAAGCGACTGATTAACGGAATTAGAGACCCCAGACCCAGTAGACCGACACCCACTAGAAAACTTAATATTAGCAGGTGCTTCTTTAAAATCCCCCACCTGAGTGAATGTACCACGAACGCCATCCGCAGGGCCATACGTACGGAGGGACTTGACATACATTTGGCCCACACAGGACCTTCGCTGCGAAAATGCCTCTCCAACAAACCCTACGAGGCAGATAGGACTTGTTCCCTCAGCAACTGCCCGATACGGGGGGCAGATTGCCTACGCACCTATGTCGTATATAAGATTCAATGCGATAAATGTAACAAGTTTTACATAGGTAGCACCATCCGACCCCTACATGTTCGTATCAAGGAACATATCAACACCAACGCATCTTCCTTCCGTAAACATATCCTCAAATGCGGAAACCCACAGGGTAGACCCTTGGTCACAGTCCTAGCGACTGAACGCAGCATCGGATCCTTAAGGATAAAGGAAGCACTTGTTATTAAGAACCTCAGACCCCCACTTAACAACCGGGCTGAGAGAAATGAGCTGACATGGCTAATTTAACCTTAATGACCATTCACAGCCTACGGCCTGCTATATTCACACACACGCACGTATATGCATACCCATACGCATGCACACACACTTCTATATTTTACACGCACACATGTTTTTACAACCTACCACCTTTCACACCCTTTGATTTCCAGCTTCTACAGCCCACTATCTTTCACACACAAACGCACTCACACATATACATACACAGTTACACACACACATGTATACCCATACGCTTACACACACACACTTCTATATTTATACACGCACACATATTTTACAACCTACCACCTTTCACACCCTTTGATTTCCAACTTCTACAGCCCACTATCTTTCACACACACACACACTCACACATATACACACTTACACTTATACACACACAGTCACACACACATATATATTTACATACACATATCTTAAGGCTTTCACACGCTAACGCACCCTCTTGATTTAACCCATTTGGCCAGTAGCTTTTGCCACAGCTTATCACGCGCACGCGCATTCTCTCCCTCGTTTAAATTTTAAATATTTTTCTCCCCATAACGGCATTCCTGTCTTAACGACATCACCACTTTCTCCGCTTGGCCTGTTTTCCCCCCTTTTGGAACTTTTCCCCCGTTGATGGGCGTGAGCCCGAAATATTGGGATTAAAATCTCTACTACGGTAACCCTTCTACCTTTGTTTTGTTTTCATCTTTGTCTCTCTCAACTTTCACTTTCACCTGTTTTTCCTATCTATATTTCACTTCCTACCTCGAGATTTCCCTTTGCATTGTTGTGGCTTTCTTAAATACGTATATTTATATCTATATTTTTAACTGTTGGTCAATCAATGATAAACATTACCAGCTAAATTAACTATAAGGATTTAAAATATACAAAAGCGAAAAGTGGCAATATTATAACAACGTAACCCTCCCCAAATATAACAATATATATTATATATAT
>OZ024740.1:290206044-290211044 GCA_964016885.1 Eledone cirrhosa
ACCATACAAAATATTTATGAAAATAGTAATGTGAATACATTAGAATTATGAGATATTTGTAGGTGGGAGGTCCGCGGTAAAAGAAGTCGCTTCTCAAATTTTCATCAAATCACACTCCCACTGACTTATGACATGGGGACATATTGAATGATATGGTTTTAGGAAAGATAAAAAGTGGGGTGGAAATAGCTGGAATGTCTCTGGTTATATGTTTTCTTGATTAGTGTCAACATGGGGTTAAACAACAACAAATCCTTTACAATTATCTCTTTCTCTTGCAACACACGCACACACACACACAGACGCCCACACACAGAGGCATGTACACACACACTCACTAACTTACATATACGCATACACACACATGCACACGCACACACTGTGAACTTCATTTTGGAAATATATGTCATATAATTGTTTAATGCCGTGTGTGTTCCATTAATGTTCAATTCAACCAAATTAACTAATAGAAGCAGATAAAAACGATATCTCTATTCATATCAATGACCTATTAAAACTTGTTACATTATACAAATGGTTTAGTTGAGTGGGCTGATATATCCCACATGCAATAATCTGGCGGTAGTAATTGAAATAGTGGACACACAGGCAGCCAACCAGCCAGCCCGACGACCAACCGACTAGCCAGCCAGCCAGTCAGCCAACTAACAAACTAGTCAACCAATCAACCAGCCAACCAACAAACCATCCAACCAGCTAACCAATCAACTAACAAACTAACCAATTAGTCAGCCAACCAGCCAACCAGCCAACCAGCCAACCAGCCAACCAGCCAACCAACCAACTAACCAACCAACCAACCAACAAACAAAGCAACTAATCAACAAACCAACCAACCAAATAACCAGTTAATCAACTAACCAACCTACCAAACAAGCAGCCTGTAGCCAGCCATCTAACGAATCAACCAACCAACCAATCAACCAACCAATCAGCCAATGAACCAACCAACCAATCAACCAACCAATCAGCCAACCAACCAACCAACCAATCAACCAACCAATCAGCCAGCCAACTACTCCTAAAAAGCAATTTTCAACTTGTACTAACGTTCCTCAGCTTCTGTTTCGTAGCTATTGTTATTGGCTTTTCGCAGCACTCCGCCGTGGTAAACCCCACAGTCCATAACGGTCTTTGGTCATCTTGTAGCACGTGTCGTAAAAACCTGATTGCGGATTTATTGTCATCTCGCAGCTTTGACACCATAATCTATCGAACGGTTCTGACAACGCGGCTTTCGTGTTGTGCATTGAAGAAATAGTCGAAGCGATACTTTTCTTAATCTCATCTTTTAATTTATTCCTATTTCTACTCTAATATATTTTCCTTTATTGCTATTTATTTGCAGCCTTATGGACTCTCCTCCAATCACCGTTGTTGATGATTACCCCTTATATCGTCCCTAATCCGGTCACTGGGGGCTTTGAGTGCGAACAACGATGTCTCCAATTTCCAGAAATTATGTTCCAGTCTACCTGTCTTAAACAGTTCGAATCAACAAATCATGAATGTAAGGTCTATATAGACATAATTTCGTTCAACTTCCGTTTTCAAGAGAGCGAACGTGACTGGCATCACAAAGCAATCCTTATATTTTCACCAAAATACTCTTTTGTCTTTGAGCCCGTGTGTGACTTAAGACAGCGTAGCTATATTTGCAAACGAATCGAATCTACTTTACTGATTGCGTTCAAAAACCGCCAACTAACATAGCTTCTCGAACCTCATGCTTTTGATGATGGTGCTACTCGTGTTGGTATTCTTAGTGCTAGACGTGCTACTAAGAAGATTCTCGCTGCTTCTATTGTTTGCTCACTTTTCATCGCTCCTGTCACTGCTACTCGCTGTGATGGTGGTTGTAGTGTTGTTTCTTATCCCACAGATCTCGATGAATGCATCAGGCATGACGCGAAGATATGCAACGTCCGGTTCAATGACACCGGATAACGACAAGCTCACTTTCTTGTCAGATACGGTGGCGTTGGTCTTCAGGTTCATTTTCCTATTGTCGGCACCTCTTTCGTCGCTGACCTCCTATAATGTCCATATCAACAAGATTCTCCACAATACATCAGAGCCGATTATGGCCCGGGTATTTGAGGTGGCCGACGTGACTTGACTTCAATTCTGTAGACGGCCAACGAAAATGTAATGCAATCCAGTGCGATTAAGTTTTAGATAACCATGCTCACTTGCTTGACCAATACCATCTGTTTTGTTTCCGTACTGCTTCCCAACCCCATAATGGTTCTTAGCTGAATGTCGTACCCTCACGGTCAACTGGTACCCAGCTAGGCAGGGATTCTCTCTGTATTAGTGTTTCACTAAGGCTCGGTCACCGGTTCTGCAAGCAAAACAAATACTGTTACTTATCCATGGTAGACACTTTCAGTTTTCATCCAGTCATGTCATCTCCCACGACGTACCGCTCTCAACGAGATAATTGAATGTGGCTTAGACACTGCTGACTTCCCCTTCACAGCTCTAACCGGCAAAGGTAGACCGATTGGACGGCAGAAGGTCAGATTGAACACAACGTTTCCGTTTTGTGGTGTTATGCCCTTCGTCAGCAACCTGGTGAATTCAACAACAGACCCTGGTTTCGCTGGCCGACAAACTGAAGATCGTAAATTGTTGAAGTGCCAGACACTTTCGGTAAATGTATCCTTTAAACTACAGCAGTGGAAACTTCTGGCTTCATTGTTTCCCGAACCACGTCTCTACTCGGGAGAATGATCCATCCGTGTTGGAATAGTTGTATACTACATGGTAACGCCGTTTTAGTCCTTTCCGCTGGCGCAGTGAGGCAATAGCCACTGGAGCTCCTGTACGTAAAAGAGACAGACCAACCGAACGAAAGAACCTGACAACGTTTCGTTAGCTGGTTGGGTCATGCTGTCGGCGTTTCTTCGTATCACTTCTAAACTAACCAACTTGAAATGCGTGTAAATACTGTAAATGGCTAACACTCAAAGACACGTGAACAGTTTAAAGTGTCCGAAGACAAAACTTTCCTTTACTCGAGCCCATGGAATAGACGAGAAATCCAAATGTTCTCTAAGTCTTTCGCTGGTAAAAGTATCTAAGCTCTTTTTATATGGTAATTCTTGAAGAAAACATTATAGGCAGGGCTCTGCGAAATGTGACCGTTTGCATCAATCAACAATAACAAGAACAGCAGCCGCAGCTTCAATGACAACAATAACTACAACTGTAACAACAATATCAAAAACATCAACAGCAGCTCTAACTACAACAGCAACAACAACAATATTACACTGGGTAATTGCTGGCATTGTGCCTAAAGCAGAAACAATTATTATTGATGGTGGATTGGCAGTATCATTAGAGCATCGGACATTATGCTTTGTGGCACAGAGTTACGTCCCTTTACATTATAAGTTAAAATCCCGCCGAAGATAGCTTTGCCTTTCATCCTTACAGGGTCGATAAGATAAAGTACCAGTAACGCACTGGGGTCGATTTAATAGACTTTTCCCTTCCCTGCAAATTGCTGGCCCTGTACCAAATGTAGAAACAATTATTATTGATGGTTTCGTACATAGACACAGGGCCTAAACTATGATATGGATATGTATCTTCGATGGAATAGAGACCCCGAAAATATCCGGTACCTATTATATCGACCCTGGCACTTCTACTCCATCTTTTCATCAATTAGCTAAAAGACCAGATTCACTCTCAATATTTGGAGTGAAAATATTTGAAGTATCTCATTTCCAATGAACTATTTCTATTGTAGTTATCTCCCTTGCTTGTTGTGTTTTAGATTTTGAACGCTCATGGGAATTTTGTCTAATAACAGTATGTATATTCTCAGCTGAGGGCTGTTGATTGGCAGTATCGGTAGAGGGTCGGATGCCATGCTTTGCAGCGTAGAGTCATGGCCCTTTGCGCTATGAGTTCAAATCCCGCCGAAGTTAACTTTGCCTTTCATCCTTACAGGGTCGATAAAATAAAGTACCAGTAATACACTGCAATAATTGCTGGCCTTGTGCCAAAAGTAGAAAGTATTCTATTACAAAGCAATATTCTTCTGTTGTGTCGTTGTTTTCGTTGTTGCTGTTGCTATTGACAATATTATGGATTTTATCGTTGTTGTTTAGGTCGCAGGCGGCCCTGATTGAACAAGCCTATGAAATAAAAACCATTTCATTCGTGACCATCCTGACCTTTTGATTATCTAGGACTATCTACTTATATATATAACCAGCAATTTCTCTGTCTGTCCGACAGTGGAAACACGTGCGTAGAGAGAGAGTGAGAGTGAAAGAAAGAGACAGACTACGAGAGGGGGATAGCGGGAGAGAGAGAGGGAGAGAGAGAGAGTGAATAGACGCTAAAACACGTGCTACAGAAACATTACCTTCCCCTCTCCACTAACTTTGGTCACTAAGGCCGAAGGAATCGCGCTGAGCGCGTCATAATGACGTAATGCAGACAGCCAGACATACAGACAGATATTATAAGGGCGCAACGTTATATCTATGTATCTATCTAAAAAGAAAGACTAAGAATTATATAGAGAGAACGCTAAATCGCCTAATGCGGTCCCTAGGGCATTGAGAATTTGAAATAATTTTTGCTCAAAACACTCTCAGGACCATAAGTATTACATGTCTAAAGTTTGAAAACAATCGGTTGGATGGTTCTCAAGTTTTAGTGAGCTGACAGACAGACAGACATTCTCTGTTTTAGATATATAGACTAGTAGAAACCGCCCCCGGGTGGTTTTCTGCTAGTCTATATATCTAAAACAGAGAATGTCTGTCTGTCTGTCTGACTCCCTAAAACTTGAGAACCACCCAACCGATTGTTTTCAAACTTTACACATGTAATACTTGTGGTCCTGTGAGTGTTTTGAGCATAAAACATTTTAAATGTTTAATGCCCTAGGGACCGCATTAGGCGATTTAGCGATCCCTCTCTATAATTCTTAGTCTTTCTTTTTAGATAGA
>OZ024740.1:290216044-290221541 GCA_964016885.1 Eledone cirrhosa
AGACATGGTAAAGAAAGCAAAATAAGACTGTTCAAAGAAGCATATATATATATATATATACATACAAGGTGTATTCAAGAAGTTTTGAGACTTCTTCAGGAGAGACATTTATTTATAGTCTGGAACTAGCTGTTGAAACGTCAACAGATCAGCTGTCGGGTCCCGACTCTTTATATAGTATAATATAATATAATATAATATATAATATATAATATATATAATATATATATATATATACAGTGTATAAATATATATATATATATACATTGGTGAAATATCGGCATTTTTTATTTTATATAGAACGACTTCTTCATTTATATATATATATATATATATATATATATATATATATATATATATATATATATATATATATATATATATATATATAAATGAAGAAGTCGTTCTATATAAAATAAAAAATATACTCCACCAATGTACTGAGTATCTTCTTAAATTGTGGTTACCCCACGACACGACTCAGGAATCTACTTATTACATATATTCATTTTACTAAGGGTAATTAGTGAGTATTGTTACTCCAGTAGTTCACCTGTTTATCACACTTAATTAAGGTACTTTATACATTAGTAGAGAAAATGCACATTCATTATATATAGAAATGACATCTACAGGACCAGAACTGATGTTCTTCATTAACTGAAATTTCTTTTTGGTTACAGAAAGGAAACAAAAACGTAGCGGTTATTGATAGCAACTCTTAAAGAAATGGAGAAATATTATATTCGCCAAAATCTATTTGTAACTCTTTCTAAATGTAAAAAAACTTTATCAACTGATCAAGTCTACTTGAGTTGGCTATACAATGCTGATGGCGTCTAATAGTCTGAAACATGTCAGTAGATGACCCCTGCCTGCAAATATCAAATCAGACTTTACTACCCCTAAGCATTTAAAACAACTTTGAAAGGCCACAAACTCGGCACCGCTGCCAGTATCTCGGAGGAGAGAATGATAGGCTGGACTTGACCGGCTGCTTCCTTTTTGTCCAGGTCACCATCGAGACCACTGGTATCTTCGGACCCCAAACTGACGTTTTCCTCCGCAAAACTGGGAGGATTACATCTCGTCTGAGAGCGGAGTAATGTGAGGTGGAGTGGCTGATGCAGCGAGTGTCGTTGGCTGTTATCCGCGGCAGTGTCTTCGCCATTTAGATCACGGGGCGCAGCTAAGATAAACCACCTTGACAGACGTGTAGAGCGTGCTACTCCATCCCCGTTTCCTTCACTTTCCATATCTAAATTTTTCTGTCTTTTCCTTTTTTTACTGCAAACATTTCAAAAAATCTATTAACTTCCCTTTTCATTGAGATTTGCTGACAAAGGTCACGAAGTAACAAACATCATGCGACATTAGACCTAGTGATTATACCTTGTCATTTGGCTGATTATCTACATGTGATATGTCTAATTGATCATAGATCAGGCATGTCAAACTTAGAATCCCCCGAGAGCCACATGGATCACATATGTATTGTCTGAGGGCCACATACGACAACTAACTGTGCACGTTACAACTAATTGTTCAAAATTTTATATTACGAAGATAAAACATGTTCGCGCTGTAAAAACATTTATGCGGGCCACAGGTGTGCTTGTGAAGAGTCGCATGGGAATACAGAATAAAAATAATACCACCCCAATAACAACCAATGAACCTTTACCTACTAGAAATAGCTACTAAAATATCCCTGAAATAGCGTCCTACGCTGGATACTGCAATCTTAGAAATACTATGTCTAAATAAAAGATGATTGAACGTCTACAAATCTCGGCTGAAAAATTCATAGACCGGAAAGTTCACTGGCTGATCAAGAAACTCTAATGGAATGACCAAATGAGGTTTATTTTTCAACATATACTCTAGAAAGAAACAATGCAGTTATCAATGAGAAGAGTTGAAATTAATGCATGCAAGTTTTCATAGCTCTAGCATCGCTCTTTCATAGTCAGCCTATGAACATTTCAGTAGACCCTCATATAATTATAGATCTGCTGGATCAAATTTGAAGTAATTCTCAACAGCGATAACAAAAACAAAAGGCGACATAACATCAATACTATCATCAACACCGATGAAAGTAACTTCTCATCGTGGTCGTTTGACCTGCTGCAAATAGCAGCAAAATCTCACTCAAATCACACTGTAGTTTGGGATGAAAGAGAACACATTAAAAGCAGGATTATTTACATTTAGTAAAGGCGTATGGCTTAGTGGTTAGAGTATTGGGCTTGCAATCGAAAGGTTGTGAGTTCGATTCTCGGACCGGGTGATGCGTTGTGTCCACTTTATTTCACGTTACTCCAGTTTACTCAGCTGTAGAAATGAGTTGCGACGTCACTTGTGTTAAGCTGTATCGGCCATAGCATTTCCCTTGGACATCATCGGTGGCGTGGAGAGGGGAAGCTGGTATGCATGGATGACTGCTAGTCTTCCACAAACAACCTTGCCTAGACTTGTGCCTTGGAGGGAAACTTTCTAGGTGCTAATCACATGGTCATTCGTGACCGAACGGAGTCTTCGAATTCACCTTTAAATGGGAAAATTAGTTGATTATGGATGGAATTCCTTCGATCCTTGGTTTGTCTGATCACGATTGATGTCGGGCTAAACAGCAACAACACTATGGCTATGTAGGAGCCTCCATTTGGTCATTCAACGGGCTTAAAGCAACAGCCAAATCTCCGTTAAATAACAACCTACTATCTTAAAAATAGGCTCATTAGATAATTTGTGGGTAGATACACAGATGAAAGATGGTTTGATCATGGCTAGAATGTCTTTTAATCATAAGTCTGTTCGATCCTGGCTGATCTAGAGCTATTGACAACAACACGAACAACAAAAAAGAACGACGAGAACAATAACATCAACAAAAGCGCTATGACAACGAAAACATGATGTCAGTTTAGGATATTCTATTTGGTTGATGCTGAATGTAGCAGTTAAATGTTCCAAAATTCACAGTCTAACATGTTAAAAGAAAAACACTTTGGATAATATAGTCTTAGATGATCACGGCTGGAAAATCTTTGATAATTTATTAGAAATCTCACAGGTAGGGAAGGCAGAATTCATGACTTTTTTCAGGGATTTGCTAGATTGGTTGGAGAAGGGGAAAGCTATCCTCAAGCCTGTGGTGCGAATTCTTGTAACTGATTAGACTCCCCTAAAAAGCACTCAAGGGACATGTGATGGTCTTAAATAACACGACAGATTTAGTCTACTGCCCAAATAATCAACACCGGTGTTTGAACTCAGAATATAAAAAATCAGAACAAATACCGCTAGGGACTCGATCCAATGATCACCGCCATTGCCTCGTACATTATTTTTCGATTCCGAAGTGCAGTGGGTTCGCAGCATAGAGTTACTGCCCTTTATGATCTGAGTTCAAATCCCACCGAGGTTAACTTTGCCTTTCATCCTTACGGGGTCGATCAAATAAAGTACCAGTCACGCACTGGGGCCGATTTAATCTACTTTCCCCTCCCCCAAAATTGCTGGCCTTGTGCCTATATAAGAAACCATTATTTTTCGACTACGAAATGATGAAAAGCAAAGTTGACGTAGGCAGGATTTGAACTTAATGCAAGGAACTGGAATAGTTGTGACTGGATCATAGCAGACCTGTGACAAAACAACAACAATAACAACGCCACAGTTATTTGTGACGAAAACAATGCCAATACCAAAAATCAACGACAACAGCAACAGCAGCGCGGAGGCCTATACGTGGTAATTGTTATTGCTAGAAATACCAGTCAAATCTTTCTCAAAATTCATTCTACCGTCGTAGGAAAGGAAATGTTGGAATATGTGGTCTTACTTTCTCTGCACATAGGCAAACCGATAGGATGGACACCGCATAGAATTCCCAGCACGATCAAGGATGAGCATGAACTAAAAGACAACAAAATCCCCTATCAAGATGAACAACAACGACGACAACGACAACGACAACAAGTATACATTCAATAAACAAGAGGAAAAATATTGGGGAGGTTGGTGGGAGGGTGAAAAAGAATCAGGAGAGTCTCTCTCTATATTATCAGAGGAAGGAGTGAAGTTGGGGCAGAGGTGACTTGACAGGTTGACAGTAGTGGTTTTGTGAGGATAGGTGTTCCTCTACAGCCCCACTTTCTCTCTCTATATATATATATCACTGCATTTAAATGTGTGCGTGTTTGTATGTATGTGTATGTGTGTGTGTACATGTGTGTGTGTGTGTGTGTGTGTGTGTGTGTGTGTGTGTGTGTGTGTGTGTGTGTGTGTGTGTGTGTGTGTGTGTGCATTTGTGTGTACAAGCATATGTGCATGCGTCTTGTGATTGTGTATGTAAAAACAAACACATGCACGCAAACACGAACAAACACAGAGACACACACACACGCGCGCACACACACACACACGCGCACACAAACACACAAACACACTGTGTGCGTGTCTGTATGTGTGTGTGTGTGTGTGTGTGTGTGCGTGTCTGTGTGTGTGTACATTTGTGTGTGTGTGTGTGTGCATTTGTGTGTACAAGCATATGTGCATGCGTCTTGTGATTGTGTATGTAAACACAAACACATGCACGCAAACACGAACAAACACACAGACACACACACACATACACACGCACACACACACGCGCGCACACACACACGCGCGCGCGCGCACACACACACACACACACACATTTGTGTATATCTATTTGTATGTGTGCATTTGTAAATATATGTGTATGTGTGCGTGTGAATATCCGTTCAGGTATGTATGTATGTATGTATGTATGTATGTATGTATGTATGTATGTATGTATGTATGCATGTACGTACGGATGTATGTATGTATGTACGTATGTATGCATGTATGTATGTATGTATGTATGTATGTATGTATGTATGTATGTATGCATGTACGTACGGATGTATGTATGTATGTACGTATGTATGCATGTATGTATGTATGTATGTACGTACGTATGTATGCATGTATGTACGTACGCATGTATGTATGCATATATGTATGTATGTATGTACGTATGTATGCATGCATGTACGTATGTTTGTATGTATGTATGTGTGTATGTATGTACGTATGTTTGTATGCATGCATGTACGTATGTATGTATGTATGTATGCATGTATGTACGTACGTACGTATGTATGTATGTATGTATGTATGTATGTATGTACCTATGTTTGTATGCATGCATGTGCGTATGTTTGTATGTATGCATGTACGTATGTATGTATGTATGTATGTATGTGTGTACATATGCATGTATGTATGTATGCATGTGTACATGTATGTACGTACGTACGTACGTACGTACGTGTGTATGTATGTATGTATGCATGTATCTACGTACATATGTATGTATATATGTAGGGTATGTATGTATGTATGAGCGTTTGTGAGTGAAAAAGTCACGCGCACTTCATCGGTGGTTGTGAGGTTCGGTGTGGGGTGTGTGGGAAGAGTA
>OZ024740.1:290226741-290231741 GCA_964016885.1 Eledone cirrhosa
TCAACAACGAGGCACACAATATAGTGAAACACCTAGGAATAGACGACAGAACGGAGCCACTTAAGCCATGTACCCCCACATTTAATCTCAAGGACCACAATTAGACTTATATGCCCGTCCAAATCGGACATCGGGAAAATTAGTAAACATATATTAGACAGAGTGATTGCTCAAATGAAGAATAAACTAGTGATTAAACTATGGGGTAACACTACCGAAACAATTAAGTGGTTTAACAATATAGCTAACAAAAAAGTATCTACATTTATACAATTTGACATTAACGACTATTACTCCTCTATATCCCCCAACACCTTGGATAAAGCCTTAGCATTCGCCAAAGCCAATTCTGACCTAACAGACGACGAGATAAAAATCATATTAGCTGCTAGGAAAACAATAATTAAATTTGAAAACGCCTATTGGGAACGTAAGGATAGATTAAATAACTTTGACACCACGATGGGGGCTAACGACTCGGCTCAAGGCACAGCTTTAGTAGGTATTTACATAACCCATAGTTTACAGAGTGAGTTTAGCGACCTTCACGGTGGAATCTACAGAGACGACGCCCCTCTCCTAGTTAAGAACCTAAATAACCAGAGTATAGAAAGACTCCGTAAGAATATTAGAAAGACTCTCGGGAAACTAGGCCTTAGCATAGCGTATGAGTATAGCACTAAAACAGTTAACTTTCTAGACGCGACGCTTAACCTAAATACGGGACTTATAAGACCTTTTCACAAGATTAATGAAAACTTACCATACATCAACTGTAACTCAAACCACCCACTATCCATAATTAAATCCATTCCACGCAGCATATCCCTTAGGATCTCCCGCCTCTCTTCTAACCGACAAATCTTCGAGGAACATGCAGAATACTACAATACCGCATTAGACAAGGCAGGCCACTTAGATAGAGTAGAATATATAGATGAAAGCCTCCGCAAAGCGCACACGAACACGCATAACACAAACTCCAGAAACACACACACACACGCACTTACGCATAGAACTAAAAAGTATATGGTAAATAGAAATACAACATCGAAATCAAACAAGTCACGTAGTAGAAAATATATTTGGTATAACCCATATTTAACACCTCTATTAGTACTAACCTACCCTCTACCTTCTTTAGAATAATAAATAAGCACTTTCCAGATTCACATAGATACAGCAAAATCCTTAACACTAAATCTATTAGACTATCTTACTCCACGGTACCAAATATAGAGGCACACATTAAGATACTTAACGCTAAAAAGATACATAACAACACCAGAACACAAATTTACAACAATAACAATACAATCACTATTGAACACAACAGAATATCTAATACACAACCACCCACTAATAGGCAAACAAAACGTAACACACTTGTACAGGTATCGCAGCCCACCAATAATGTCAAAGTTGCTCATGACAAGAATTGTAACTGCCACCTACCTGAAACCTGTCCATTACATAATGAATGCATGCAGTCTAACCTGGTTTACCAATACACAGTGGAATCAGACAACCAGAAATGGTATTACATCGGAGCGACTGGGAATACATTTAAAGCCCGTTGCTATACACACCGTTACGCAATAAAACATTCCCAGCATCCTTGCAAACAAGACCTGGCAACTGAGGGAAAGTAACCATCAATACACCCTGAAGTGGAAAAAATTATCGAACGCGCCCCCATATCGGAGTGGTATGAGAAGCTGTCGATTATGCGACCTTAAGCTATTCCACATCTTCAGTTCGAAGAATAAGTTACTCAACAATAAAATCGAAAGATCAATTTATTGTAACCATAGACTCAAAGAGAAGTTTTCGCACAAGTGCAAATCCAACCCTTAACCTCTTACTACAAACTGACAAACTGCATATACTTAGACTTTATACCCTCTTATTGTATCTAAACCCTTTTATTTACCCACAAAAACCAATACCTATATCCCTCCCTTCTCTTTCATTCCTCTTCTATCCGTTTTCTTCCTTCCTTCCCTCCCCTTTTTGGCTATCTTTTCTTTTCTTCTTTCTCCCGCCCCCCTTCTTTGCTTTTATTTTTGTCATTATTATCTTTATCTTTATTTTTTATATATATATTTATCTCTTTATATCTCCCCCCTATCTCTCTATCCATCCCTCCCACTATGATCAATTTAATTCTCTTTAACTCACTACATTCCACGACATGAAGTCTACATATCAAAACTGATCAAGGAATCCTTCCACCTCTACCCCTCCCTCCATCTCTGTTTGTCACTCTACTTCCTAACTCTACTCCCCCTTCCTCTATATCTATACTCTTCCGTTTGTCCCCTCACTTTCTTTCTAATTCCTCTTCCTCTCTCTCTATACTAGTAAATACAATTCCCCAAAAATATTTTTCTCTATATATTAAGAACTATTTCAAGAGTAACTTACTCACTATTTTGAAAATTTGGAAAATTTGTGAACAACAATTATAATTGAGTGACTGCTATTTGCAGTATAGCAATATAAGGTTGCACTTACCAATGAAACGGTCGTAAATACCTGGATAAAATCCTTCTCTTAATGCTTACCTGTGTTTTCTCTTTTATACTTTATACTCCAAGATTGAACGGAATTCTTACAAACTTGTAGAGTTACACCTAACCGTACGTTGAAACCATCCATGAAACTGGCTTTCTTAACCACGAACTGGATCACAATAAGCAATTTTCTGCTTCCCTAACTATATATATATATATATATATATACATATATATATATGATTTTCATAGGTACGTCTTTATTTATAAAACAAACTTTGTATTTTATCTGATGGAAGCGCACCAAGGTTGGTTTGGTTGCCCTTGAAATATATATAATAAAATAAATATGGTTTCATAAATATAGTTTCCATTTATTTAATATCATGGAATATTTACTCCAGTAAACTGTTGAGTGCTCTAAATCCGTTATAAACATTTATGTTTGTCGGAATTCCAACAAATTAAATACAACTTCTACATATATATATATATATATATATATATATATATATATATATATATATATATATATAACCAAGGTGTGGTAAGATACCAGGCGGACCCTAACGCACCGGAGTACTAGATACTTAAGGTAGTAGAGTGGGTAATAGGAAAAGAGTCAGGATCCCGTTCGGATCTAGCTGTCGAAAAGGCCGGAGCTCAGCCATCGGGGTCCTGACACTTTTCCTATATATATATTTATACGTATGTGTGAGAGTGTGTGTGTGCGTGTGAGCGCGTGAGTGCGTGCGTGTATGTGCGTGTGTGCATCCTGAATATGGTGAGTGGTAAAAAAAATTCCCTTAACTGAGAATATCCTCGCAATTTAAAGACCGAAATCCCTTCATGAATGTTCAAATCACGAGAAGCAACTATGGGTAACACTACTATAACTTGAGCTATATCAAAGTTTATGTATAATGTTTTACAGAATGTATTGGAATTGGATCTTGTCTTTAACCCTACTTGATGAAAGCAATGGGCATGTTTCAATCTTATTAGATCTTCTCAGTGAACCATATTCATTTCCCATGTAGTTTGCTGTCAATTATATAAATAGGAAATTACACTGCTGATACCCATAACAACCGAATGATTTCTTTCACTTTTCATATATATATATATATATATCCTATTCAAGCCTAACTATCTTAATAAGTGAATGTGCTTCGCTGAGGAGGTGTAATATGGTCGAAACATTCTGTTGAAAGACAAGGTGAACTCACACTGCATTGTCTAAAAATGTTCCATAAGATTCCGGTAAATATATATATGTGTGTATGCGTGTGCGCCTGTGCCTGTGTGTGTATGTGTGGTGTGTTTATGATCTCTCTCTCTCTCTCTCTCTCTCTCTCTCTCTCTCTCTCTCTCTATATATATATATATATATATATATATATATATATATATATATATATATATACATACACATATATATATATACATATATACATATATACACACACACACATATATATACTCATATATCACTATCAGTCAGCGGGCATATCTATCTATCTATCTATCTATCTAATTGCAGGGCATCCCTCTGGAACCGGGACTGCGGAAAGCGGCGTCGGCCTACGCCGACGACGTGACAGTAATGGTGTCGAGCGCCTCGCAAATCGAGGAAGTCGGCACCTTACTGAAGGAATACGAAAGTCTCACAGGAGCGAAGCTGAACCGGGACAAGTCCATCGGTTTGCAACTCGGATCGTGGAGAGGCAGACCGATGCCTTCCGATGGCGTTGTCGGACGCTGGACGGAAGGACCGGTAAAGCTGCTCGAGGTCTGGTTTGGTCCGGACCTCCAGGTGGAGAAGAACTGGAACGAAGTGACGGCCAAGGTGTTTGCACTCACCCAGAAGTGGGCCGAGTGCAAACTATCCTTGAAAGGTCGAGCGGAGGTGGCGAACACTTTTATAGCGTCCGCCATCTACTACCGCTTGACCGTCGTGCCTTGTCCAGCCAAAACGCTCGCCAAAATGGAGTGCGCGCTCTTCCGATTCCTTTGGAAGAGGCGGGCTCCTTTGGTGAGAAGATCCATCTGCTGCCAACACCCTTCTAACGGAGGGCTGGGGATGCCGTGGTTGACGATGCGCAAACACGCGCTCAGGCTGCGGCATCTCTACGTATTCCTCACCGGACAACCGGTGTGGGCCCCGTTCCTGAGGCGAGCCTTCCCACGACTCGTCTCGCTGACCGAGCTGCAGTCCTGGGTCAAGCAGAGACCGAGGAAAATGGGCGACTGGCACATCGAATGTGCTCAGGCGCTCACAGCCCTCTGGCAGGCGGACCCGGCGGTCAGTGGAGACTCCACTTCGTCATTCTATAGAGGGTTAGTCCGCAGCAAGTGCGACGACGCGCTCGGTGAAACTCTGGGCGTAGAGGAAGATGAACTGGCCAGTCTGTTCGGTAGGACCTTCCGCCCGGGACCGATGGACAACTTCCAAAAGTCCCTGGCCTGGCAGTGCTACCGAGG
>OZ024740.1:290241741-290261741 GCA_964016885.1 Eledone cirrhosa
CATGCAATACCAAAACAACGAAAAAACTAATCAGGTTAGACAACAGACCTATATAATATATATATATATTAAGTGAAGCGACAGAGTAAAGGACCCACGTATAACTCTGTAATTTAATGAGCTCAAAGGAAAACTTTTCCTGGGCACCTTATAGCTCCTGTATATGAAAACACACTCTCCTGTGATAAGTTCAGCTAGATTTCCTCCTAATACTGTTGGCTTAGTTCGGATCTAGCTGTCGAAAAGGCCACAGCTCAGACATCGGGGTCCTCACTCTTTTCATCTCTCTCTCTCTCTCTCTCTCTCTCTCTCTCTCTCTCTCTCTCTCTGTACATATATATATATGTATGTGTCAACCTCCTTTTTTTTATTCAAATGAAAATCTGTCTCCACCCTTTCTCATTTCCCAACGTCTCCTAAGCATTTCTATACCGTGCACGAATTTCTTCCCCTCTCTGTTTCTCTTTTTTTCACTCTTTCTGTTTCCCCCCAATTCTCTGTTGTTGAGTTTTTTCATCTTTCCATCTCTCATCTCTAGCTCTTGTTATCTAACCCCCTCTATGGCGGTGGATTAACAGTATCGGTAGAGCGTCGTACAACCTGCTTCGTGACATAGAGTTACGGCCCTTTATGTTATGAGTTCAAATCTTTCCGAGGTTAACTTCGCCTTCCATCCTTACAAGGTCGAAAACATAAATACCAGTAACGCACTAGGATCGATTTATTCGATCCCCCAGAAAATTGTTGGCCTTGGGCCTAAATCAGAAGCCATTTGGCAGTATCAGTAGAGGGTCGGACGCCATGCTTTCCAGTATAGTTACGTCCCTTTACGATCTGAGTTTAAATCCCGCCGAGGTTGACTTTGCCTTTCATCCTTACGGGGTCGATAAAATAAAGTACCAGTAATGCACTGGGTAATTGCTGGCCTTGTGCCTAAAGTAGAAACAATTATCTAATCCTCTCTTCCTCTTTGTTTCACCCTTCCCTATACTTTAGTATCTTCTAGTCTGAATGTTTGGTGACTATTGACTATTCTTCTATCTCTCTCCCTCTATCCCAGAGGTTCTCAAAGTGGGTACACCCTCACCCCAGGGGGTGCTGCGATTTAAGGGGGTGGTGGGGCGGTAGACATGATATAATAGTATATAAAATATTAAATGATACATATATAAATATAGTCAAATAAAAAAATATTGAACACATAAAAGAAGAAGAACAAAAAAACTAAACAAAAATTACCAGGTAACTTTTACTTTTCGTTACCTCATCTTAGAGTCAATAGTCTATCTTGCACTGTTTAGCTTTCTATCTCTTTCAACATTATATATTATGGATTGGCAGTATCGGTAGAGGGTTGGACGCCATTTTTTGCAGCAATAGTTATAACCCATCATGGTCTGAGTTCAAATCCCGCCGAGGTTAACTTTGCCTTTCATCCTCACGGTGTTGATAAAATAAAGTACCAGTAATACACTGGAATAATTGTTGGCCTTGTGCCAAAAGTAGAAATAACTATATATTATATAAAATGCTTCAAGCAAACTATAACATTTTATCTTAAAAATATGTATTTATTTATACATCGTATATATATTATTTATTATATATAAATTAACGGTTTTATTTATTATATATAATTTACAATTTGCGTGTTGGGAGGTCTCTCTGGAAATAGGGTTAGGAGGCGCTGAGGGTATTACGTAGCCGTAAATGGGGCGGTAGCCCCAACAATTTGAAAACGTCTCTTTATCCCAATTTGTCAATATCGCACCTCTCTAATCTATCTCTCTTTATAATACATTCTTTCTCTCTCTTCCACTTATCTCAGCACAGCCACAGTTTTCTCCAGTCAGCGTGACAGAGAGATGAAAACCAACCAAAAACATGTGACTTAACGTTTTACATATTATGATACCCCCCCCCCCCCACACACACACACATACATATGTATACATACACGTGAATATATGTGTGTTTATGCTTGTATATGTGTATGTATTATGTTTGTGTGTGTGTGTGTGTGTGTGTGTGTGCTAAACGTTTAGTTTTATGTGTTGGAATATGTGTGGCATGTAATTCATACAGTGGTATTGAGATACACACATTTACATATACACATGTATACAAACACATAAGGGCTTATTAAATCATCCATATATATATATATATATATATACACACACGAGTGCGCGCGTGTGTGTGCATGTGCTTTTATGTCTACGGCTATTTGTGAATGTATTTATGTATGTCTTATTGTGTATGTATTTATGTATGTGTTATTGTGAATGTATTTGTGTGTGTGTCTTATTGTGTATGTATTTATGTATGTGTTATTGTGAATGTATTTGTGTGTGTGTTTTTGTGTATGTATTTATGTGTGTGTTTTTGTGTATGTATTTATGTATGTGTTATTGTGAATGTATTTATGTGTGTGTTTTTGTGTATGTATTTATGTGTGTGTTTTTGTGAATGTATTTATGTGTGTGTTTTTGTGTATGTATTTATGTGTGTGTTTTTGTGTATGTATTTGTGTGTGTTATTGTGTATGTATTAATATATGTGTTATTGTATATGCATTTATGTGTATGTTATTGTGTATGTATTTATGTGTGTGTTTTTGTGTATGTATTTATGTGTGTGTTTTTGTGTATGTATTTATGTGTGTGTTTTTATGTATGTATTTATGTGTATGTTTTTGTGTATGTATTTATGTGTGTGTTTTTGTGTATGTATTTATGTGTGTGTTTTTATGTATGTATTTATGTGGGTGTTTTTGTGTAGATTTTTTATGATGTTTAGCCAAAAGTTAAATAATATTCTATCCATAACCATTCCATCTTTTTGTTATATCGGCCAATATATCGTTTAGTCGTGATAACGGGTGGCTTAGTGATTACGGTGTTCGGCTCACGAGCGTAACTTTGTGAGTTCGATTGCTGGCTTTCCATTGAGTCCTTAGACAAGACACTCTATTTCGCGTTGCTCCAGTTCACTTAGCTGGCAAAAAAAAAAAAAATGAGTTGTATCAGTAATTCAAAGAGCCAAATTTCTCACACAGTATGCCACGCTGAATCTCCCTGAGAGCAACGTTAAGGCACACGTGCCTCTAGAGTTGCTCACCCACTTACATATCACCCCACCCTCCCACCCGAAGTAGGCCATTCAGCTGATCAAGCAGCAGCAACATGCATAGTCGCAAACGACGGCGGTCCAACATGCACCCACACGTAATTTATATGTGGGTGTTTCTTGGATCTCTTATATATTTAAGAGTGTGATATGAGAAACATATGGCTGTTGTTTCTTGCTAGTCTGTCGACCACATAGACGACAACTTACCTGTGTAGAGCATACTTCTTCAGTGCATGTGTGTGTGTGCGTGTGTGTGTATATTTGTGTGTGTGTGCATTTGTGTGTGTGTGTGTGTGTGTGAATCTGTGTGTGTGTTTGTGTGTGTGTGTATTTGTGTGCGCGTTGTTTTTTGATTTTCTGTGTATGTATATGTATATATATGTATATGAGTACTTGATGTGTATATGTATGTACATATTCAAATGGTTGTTTTTGTATGTATATTAACGTGTAACTATATTTGGTGTATATGAATTTATCAACGTTAATATGTGTGTGTATGTTTGTGTGTGTTTGTGTGTGTATACGTGTGTGTATGTTTGTGTGTGTGTATGCGTGTGTGTGTGTGTATGTGTGTGTATGTTTGTGTGTGTGTGTTTGTGTGTGTGTGTGTATGTTTGTATGTGTATGCGTGTGTGTATGTTTGTGTGTAAGTGTGTGTATGTTTGTGTGTGTGTTTGTGTGGGTGTGTGTGTGTATGTTTGTGTGTGTATGCGTGTGTGTATGTGTGTGTTTGTGTGTGTGTGCGTGTGTGTGGGTATGTGTGTGTATGTTTGTGTGTGTGTATGCGTGTGTGTATGTGTGTGTGTGTGTGTGCGTGCGTGTGCATGGTTCTGTTTACATGTGCACATGTGTATGTGCATATTAGTTTCTGTGTACACATTTTCATATGGTTATACATATACATATACATATATATATACATACACCTACGTACAGACGTGGGATTTTAGCTACTCTGTCGCTTGTGTGTATGTGTATATTTGCGTGTGTTTGGGTGTGTGGGTGTGTACGGATGTGTGTATGTGTGTGGGTGTATATGTGGGTATGTGTGGGTATGTGTGTGTGTGTGTACATAAATATACGACAAAATGCATCTTAAGTATGCATTCACACATAAACATAGGTATGCGTACTTCACCCGGTCTTGCGTACATACGTGCCTACTCACACCTACAAATACAAATACACACACACATACATACATATATGTATTAATACCTACACACACATACATATATGTATTAATACCTACACACACACACGCATACATATATGCATTGATACCTTACACACCTACAAATACACACACACACACACGCACGCACACGCACATATATGTATTAATACCTACACACACCTACAAATACTGGCCATACACACGCACACACGCATACATATATGCATTGATACCTTACACACCTACAAATACATACACACACACACGCACGCACACGCACATATATGCATTGATACCTACACACACCTACAAATACTGGCCATACACACGCACACACACATACATATATGCATTGATACCTGTACACACCTACAAATACACACACACACACACGCACGCACACGCACATATATGTATTAATACCTACACACACCTACAAATACCGGCCACACACATACATATATGCATTGATACCTGTACACACCTACAAATACATACACACACACACACACACACACACGCACACACACATACATATATGCATTGATACCTGTACACACCTACAAATACACACACACACACACACACGCACACACACATACATATATGCATTGATACCTGTACACACCTACAAATACATACACACACACAGACACACACACACGCACACACACATACATATATGCATTGATACCTGTACACACCTACAAATACATACACACATACACACACACACGCACACACACATACATATATGCATTGATACCTGTACACACCTACAAATACACACACGCACGCACACGCACATATATGCATTGATACCTACACACACCTACAAATACTGGCCACACACACACACACACACACACATACATATATGCATTGATACCTGTACACACCTACAAATACATACACACACACACACACACACACACACACACATACATATATGCATTGATACCTGTACACACCTACAAATACATACACACACACACACACACACACACACACGCACACACACATACATATATGCATTGATACCTGTACACACCTACAAATACATACACACACACACACACACACACACACGCACACACACATACATATATGCATTGATACCTGTACACACCTACAAATACACACACACACATACACACACACACACACGCACGCACACGCACATATATGTATTAATACCTACACACACTTACAAATACACACACACACACACACACACACGCGCACGCACACGCACATATATGCATTGATACCTACACACACCTACAAATACTGGCCATACACACGCACACACACATACATATATGCATTGATACCTGTACACACCTACAAATACATACACACACACACGCACGCACATATATGTATTAATACCTACACACACTTACAAATACTGGCCATACATACACACACACGCACGCACGCATATATGTACTGACAGCCACATATGTTTATATAAAGCCACTTACATTCCTACACACAACTATCTATCCACAACTACCTACCCGCAACTATCAACACACAACATTATACGCAGCTCAACAGCATATGTGTACACAAGCTGAACACTATCTATCTCCTCACCTACACACTATCACCTACACATTACCTTACACATCATATGTGTACACAAGCTGAACACTATCTATCTCCTCACCTACACACTATCACCTACACATTACCTTACACATCATATGTGTACACAAGCTGAACACTATCTATCTCCTCACCTACACACTATCACCTACACATTACCTTATACATCATATACGCATCTACATGTCATGTACACCTGTAGATTGACACATAGATCGGCTCGTCCACATACATACCAAACTAAGCATCTACACATCTTCACGCACACACACGGATACGGACACACACACACACACACACACGCACAGAGGCACAGTTCTACTTACCTGTGTATACCTATACATCATATATATACACCACCTATAGTCCATATGAACTCTTACCTTTAGAGAGAGAAAACCACACGGCTCTGTACACCTACACGTTCTTTATACATCATACACAGCTGCACACCATATGCACACACAGACACCCACACATAGAAACACACATACACACACACACACACATACACACGCGTAGTCTTCTACTCACTCATCTATTCATACCCCTATATACCGATATACATCACCTAAACACCACCTATTTCGCGCACACGTACGTATACACATACACACATACAGACGCAAACAGACTTTTACAGAAACACATGTTTAGTGTAAACTACAGATCACCTACGCACAGAGTTACGTACACACATTCACAATTATATTCCATATGTAAATAAATGGATCTACTACTTAGAAGATAAGTATTCAAGCTGTTCAAGCAACCGAACTACCTTCTCATTTTGTATGACCAAGTTTTCCACTCAGCAACAGAACTACCTTCTCATTTTGTATGACCAAGTATTCCACTCAGCAACAGAACTACCGTCTCATTTTGTATGACCAAGTATTCCACTCAGCAACAGAACTACCGTCTCATTTTGTATGACCAAGTATTCCACTCAGCAACAGAACTACCTTCCCATTTTGTATGACCAAGTATTCCACTCAGCAACAGAACTACCGTCTCATTTTGTATGACCAAGTATTCCACTCAGCAACAGAACTACCGTCTCATTTTGTATGACCAAGTATTCCACTCAGCAACAGAACTACCTTCCCATTTTGTATGACCAAGTATTCCACTCAGCAACAGAACTACCGTCTCATTTTGTATGACCAAGTATTCCACTCAGCAACAGAACTACCGTCTCATTTTGTATGACCAAGTATTCCATTCAGCAACAGAACTACCTTCTCATTTTGTATGACCAAGTATTCCACTCAGCAACAGAACTACCTTCTCATTTTGTATGACCAAGTATTCCACTCAGCAACCGAACTACCTTCTCATTTTGTATGACCAAGTATTCCACTCAGCAACCGAACTACCTTCTCATTTTGTATGACCAAGTATTCCACTCAGCAACAGAACTACCGTCTCATTTTGTATGACCAAGTATTCCACTCAGCAACCGAACTACCTTCTCATTTTGTATGACCAAGTTTTCCACTCAGCAACAGAACTACCGTCTCATTTTGTATGACCAAGTATTCCACTCAGCAACAGAACTACCTTCTCATTTTGTATGACCAAGTATTCCACTCAGCAACAGAACTACCGTCTCATTTTGTATGACCAAGTATTCCACTCAGCAACAGAACTACCTTCTCATTTTGTATGACCAAGTATTCCACTCAGCAACAGAACTACCGTCTCATTTTGTATGACCAAGTATTCCACTCAGCAACAGAACTACCTTCCCATTTTGTATGACCAAGTATTCCACTCAGCAACCGAACTACCTTCTCATTTTGTATGACCAAGTATTCCACTCAGCAACAGAACTACCGTCTCATTTTGTATGACCAAGTATTCCACTCAGCAACCGAACTACCTTCTCATTTTGTATGACCAAGTATTCCACTCAGCAACCGAACTACCGTCTCATTTTGTATGACCAAGTATTCCATTCAGCAACAGAACTACCTTCTCATTTTGTATGACCAAGTATTCCACTCAGCAACCGAACTACCTTCTCATTTTGTATGACCAAGTATTCCACTCAGCGTAGCGCAATCCTTAGACAGAATCAACACCATGCACTGTGTGACAATGTGACATACACTTCCTCTGATTTGGTTTTTGCTGTTTCTGTATACCCAATTTTACTCACACGGGTTGGGTCTACCTGAAGTCATGTTAAACGACACTTGCCCAAGGAACCACGCGCCGAGATCGAACGTGGTATCATATGAACGTAAGCACTAAATCGAATGATAGATAAACACACGCACACACACACATGCACATATAAAAACAAGCTCCTTCCCTGCACACACATATACGTAAGCAGAACCACCTCCAAACACACACACTTTCATAAACCTACACACCATAACAAACACTTTCACGCAAACACACGTGTGCGCGTACACACGCTCACATAGAGACACTTTCATACACTTAAACACAACCAAATACCCCTACATAGTCCCACGCCGATATACTCACCTGTGAATACGCATACACGCTTACGTAAGTACGCCTACACACGTTTAAACACCTAAACATATATAACCATTTATATACGCATACACCTACGCAACCTGTACACACGCACACCTGTACATAATGTATGTGCGTACACATCTACATACATAGCCTACGCACAATTGCACCTGCACATATAAAACCACAAACACCTACACACATTAATATATTTACACAAACACCTACGCGTTCACGCCTATACACACAAACACACAAACACATTAATACAACTACACAAACACCTACGTGTTCACGCCTATACACACAAACACCTACACACATTAATACAACTACACAAACACCTACGTGTTCACGCCTATACACACAAACACACAAACACATTAATACAACTACACAAACACCTACGTGTTCACGCCTATACATACAAACACCTACACACATTAATGTAACTACACAAACACCTACGCGTTCACGCTTATACATACAAACACATACACACCTACGTATACATCCACACTACCTACGTCGGTAAACCAACACATGGATATACACCTACGCATATGCAATCGCTGTAGTGCATACGCACGTACACATCACACCTACACAAACAAACACACGCCCGCGCATACAGACTGCCCACGCACCTACTACGTATACACCTACGCATATGTAGCTAATGAAACGCACACAGTTTTTGCTATAAATACACACACATACATCTTCACTCCTACGCACACAAACACATATACACACACTTACATATTCACACCTACGCACACAACGCATATACACATATATACATCTTCACACCTACGCATACAAACACATATACATACGCATACATCGTCACACCTACGTACACAAACAAATATACACACACATACATCGTCACACCTACGCACACACACACACACACATACACACACCTACACATACGCCTACAACCTAAGCACGTGCACCTACGCATATTAAAATCACAACGCGAGCCAATGAATAAGCCACTAAGTGGTCACGTGACATGTTTGAAATAACAGCCAAATCTCCCTGAAACCACATCCTATTGCTTTAAAAAGTAGGTGGGTGGGAGATATTCTATGATGAAGTCATTGTTAAACAGTGCCAAAGAAAAAAGGATTATAATCGCACCTCTGGAACATATTTCATCATAGTTCTACACAGCCAGCGCTGACCTGGGGTTAAACAACAACGACAGCGACAATAACAGCAACGACAAACAGCATTAACTAATCTGTAGGCAAATTTCACGTGTGTGACAAGGCTGGAGCTGTGAATTAATGGTACTGTCAAGCCTACGGGCTCCCCAAATCCCGCTCAAGATGACATTCACTTTCATCCTTTCCGATTCGGTAAAATAAAGTACCATTCAAATACTGAGGTCAATTTAATCGATAAAATTGCCCACCCTGCTAAAAATACGGCCTTGTGTCTATGTTAGGAATTAACACCTTGCATTACGATTTCGAATATAGGGGGGGGGGGCACAACTCTACCTCTCCTCCTTCCGAGGTCGATACAATGAAGTACTAGTCAAGTACTGGTACCAATTTAATCAACTTTTACTTACCTCCACATTATTGACCTTGTGCTTGAATTAGAAACTTATCGGTAGAGGGGTCAGATGCCATGCTTTGCAGCATAGAGTTACGGCCCTTTATGATCTGAGTTCAGATCCCGCCGAGGTTAGCTCTGCCTTTCATCCTTACGGATTCGATAAAATAAAGTACCAGTAATGCGCTGGGATAATTGCTGGCCTTGTGCCAAATCTAGAAACAATTATTAGTATCCTTATAAGGGCAGTAGATTGGCAGTGTCGGTAGAGCGTCGTACACCATGCTTCGGGGCATAAGGTTACGGCCTTTTATGTTCTGAATTCAAATCCCGCCGAGGGTAACTTTGCCTTTCATCGACCAGGGGTCGATAAAATAGAGCACCAGTCACGCACTGGGGTCGATTTAATCCCCTCTCCCCAAATTCTTGGCCTTGAAGTAAAATCTATTATTAGTATTATCATCATATAATTGGAGTAGCAGAATCGGTAGAGCGTTGGACAGATAAAATGTATTGCTGTATTTGGTTATCTACTATTGTTTTCACTACAAATCCTGACATGGTCATATTGCTCCATTATCGCTCTATGGTGTTTTATCCACATAAAATCGATGCTATAAGTACCAGTAATATGTCAGTGTCACGTCAGTTCGGAAATAGTTTTAATTTCAACTCCCATCTCTCTCTCTCTCTCTCTATATATATATATATATGTGTGTGTGTGTGTGTGTATTTATCTATCTATCGATCTATCTCTATATATATATTCAATCCAGGGCCTTTTCACCCCTACCGGAGGAACCCCTCCCTGATTGACCTCCACCTTTTTCTGTTTTTTGGTTTTGGTACACACACACACACACACACACATATATATATATATATATATATATATATATATATATTTCCCGGACACCTTATTGCTGCTGTAAAAGTAATAGAGGTTTCTTATATAGGCACAAGGCCACCAATTTTGGGGGAGGAAAAAGTCGATTAAATCGACCCCAGTGCGTGACTGGTACTTTATTTTATCGACCCCATAAGGATGAAAGGAAAAGTTAACCTCGGCGGGATTTGAACTCAGATCATAAAGGGCCGTAACTATGCTGCAAAGCATGGCGTCCGACCCTCTGCCGATACTGCCAATCCACCACCCTGCTGTAAAAGTAATAGTATAAGATGATTAGTTGGTAGATTCATTAATGTCCATTAGAATGCCTTGAGATATTCGTTACGGCTCTCCGTGCCCCGAGCTCAACTCCTGCCTTGGCTTTGATTTCTTCAAGGTCTATAAAATGATTTACCAATCAAACAATTACTCAATTCTTTTCTTTTTCTTCTGTACCCCCCCCCTCCCTCTCTCTCTCTCTCTCTCTCACTGTCTCTTTCTCTGAAGAAATCTCTCTCTCTGAAGAATCGTTAGATCTGGAAAGGGATGGCTTCTGGCGTTTCCCAAGGCACAACATCAGGAATTAAGGGCCCGAGGAACAAAACAACAATGGCAGAAGTCACAATGTGTTTTTTTTCTTTTGTAGTAGTAGTAGCTATTGAAAAATTTGGAATAGAAAGATTTATGGTTGTAGTATAACTAGTAGTACAGTAGTTGCTCTTTCAGTTATAGTAGTAGCAGTGGTTTTTACTACAAACATTAAAGCGCATCAACGGCGGAGCATCTACATGTTCACTTGATATGCTAGAAATAGCAGCCAAATCTCCTCAAATTACAGTTTTATACAGGTTATATTTGATAGTGTACTTATAGGAAAATATAGGATAGTCACGGATGGAATAATTTGATATTAGATCTGTTCCATCAGAGTTGGCTTGGGGTTCAACATCAACAGTAACAACAACTACTGTAACACCAACAGCAGCAACAGTTGCAACGCTTCCAGAACACGACAGAGACTCTACGTATTTACTCAACAGGAATCTAATAATAATAAAGAACATATTGGACAATCTTGTCCAAAAAGACGGGATGCTCAATGTAACTACTACTACCACCACCACCACTACTTACTACTACTACTACTACTACTACTACTACTACTACTACTACTACTACTGTTTGTAGTAGTTGTTTAACCCCAGGTCAACTCTGACTGAACAGACCATTAATGAAAGGCGTTCCATCAGTGACCATACCAACATTTTATTTGTGTATGTATATTGTACCACATACTAGATTTTGTTGAAATCTTTTTATAATCCAGCAGTGGGATTTGAGGAAGATTTTTCGCTGCTATTCCTAGCAGGTTGATCGAGCATGTGCAGGCTCATTTTGTAGTTTTTCTTGCTTGATAATCTATTGCTTGCTGTTGTTATTTAGACCCGGGTCACCTCTGATTGAGGAAGCAGATGTCAAAAGCTATACTAGCCATGTAAACCCCGTCCTTTTTCTAGGTACATTTCATATTTAGGACATTACCGAATGTGTCTCTTCCTTTTAAAGACGATAGGGTGTAGTGTGAAGGATGTTTGACTGCTATTTTTATTAGATCAATCGATCACATACAGGCTAACATGCTGGTTCTTACGATCTTTCGTTTATTTTATAAACATGGGGTTCCGGGTTCGATCCTAATGGGTGGCCTCTTGGACAAATGTCTTTTTACAATAATGGCAATGCATAACTTGTGAATGAAATTAGGTAGACAGGAATTATGTGAAAGATTTTAACAATAATTGAAATGTCCAGTGTTAAGACTGCGCGTACTTGAAGAATACTCAGCCATATACGTATTCATTTTATGAATAGGTAGTTCATTTGATTGAACAACTGAATAATCATCGTCGAAACCGACGAAAGTTCCATCATTATTATTATTATATGCGATTATTATTTAGCTATATGTTCTAAAATCAAATCCCGCTGAAGGTGACATTCTCTTTCTGGGCCGATAAAATCTGTAATCGATGAAATCAATCAACTACAGCCTTGTCCATACTATATTTGGTCTTGAGCGTATCTAAACAAAAAAAAGCATTATTAGTAGGGTGGATTGGCAGTGTCGGTAGAGGGTCGGACGCCATGCTTTGCAGCAAAGAGTTACGGCCCGTTATGATCTGAGTTCAAATCCCGCCGAGGTTAACTTTGCCTTTCATCTTTAATTGCTGGCCATGTGCCAAAAGTAGAAACAATTCTTAGTAGGGTGAGGGCTGCAGTTGATTTTATCGATGACACTACACATAACGATATCATTGCATTTATCAGCACGAATGTCACTTACCGAACCACCTTAGTTAAAGAGTAGCATATAGGATGACGTCTGGTAAGGAAACGCAATGAAGTGAGGAAGCTTCTAGACTAGTCATAGGCAACCTACGGCCCGCGAAGCTTTCTGAATGGCTCGCCTAAGTCACCTAAGTGAAATCTCTGATTTTTTTACCCCAACTTTTCAGTCGTAATTTATCTTTCTATCATTTTTACGATCGAGGAAAACAACGTGTACGAATTCTGAAGAAACAAATCAAAACAATCTGAGTTACCGCCCTTTTTGTTTAATGAGGGCACAAATGTAAATTAGCGCTTGCGGCCCGCCTGATGATGAGCCATATCTCATGCAGCCCGCTTTTCGAAAAAGGTTGCCAAGGCTGTTCTAGACCATGCGATGCAAGAAAGAACCCCGATGGGGCATGAGTAGCATGAGTGGGTAAATGCTATCCGGTTGCTGTTCTTGTTTAGTCTCTTACAGACTACATTTCTTTTAAGATGATAGGGAGTGGTATAAGAGAATTCTAACGTCTAGCGAACACATAGAGGCTACTCCATTAGCTCTATTAGTGACGGGTATTAACTTAATTCAGTCGATGAAGTTGTATTTTTGTATCATTGGGCACAAGTATATCTGCGAGTGAACAATTTGAGGATTTGTTAGTTATGGATTTCGGAGAGTCTGAAATATTGAGACAACTTAATTGAGTTGATAGCGATTACCTGCTTAATTGTATTAGTTGACACATAACTTTATTAACGAAGAGATGATAGAGAGTTATATAATATAACCTTATATTATAATAGAATTATATTATAATTCTTTCTAATATTGGCACAAAGCCAAACATTTGGTGGAAGTGGCAATTCGATTATATCTACCCCAGAACTTAAGTGGTACTTTATTTTATTGACCCCGGAAGGATGGCCGGCAAAGTTGACATCGGCAGAATATGAAATTAGAACGTAGAAAATTGTAACTAAATGATGTAAGGCATTTATTCCAACGCTCTAACGACATTGCCAACCCACTACCCTTAAAACTATACTATAATAGAATTATGTTAAATTAGAATTGTGGATATAGATAAACATTTTAATGGTAATAAACTTGGTAATTTGTCTACCCTCTTTCCAGTCCATACATTTACTTATCATGTGAGAAACACTGTTACAGAGTATTCATGTTTTAGGGCTAGTCAGGCAGAAGGAAGATTAAGCTGGTCAAATTTGGGGTTTGGAGGTTGGAAAGTGTTCAAGAATTTTGGAATGTCGGTGTGTCGGTCGGACTACAGGTAAGTGTGAATACTACCCGGTGCTGACGGTTCAGAAATATCAAAGGATTTCGCTTCTCTGCTACCAGCTTAGATCATGAATTGTGTACATTGAAGTTACCAAGGATTTGAGTGAAGAGAGAGAGAGGGGGGGGGGGTAAAAAAATAGAAAGATAGAGACACAGGCAGAGATGATGCAGAGAAAGAGAAGGAATGAGGTGAGATAGTTGACTTCAATGTAAGACAAGAGATGGTGACTCAAGTAATTTGAGGAGCGGTAGTGATAGCTGATGAACTTAGAGGAAAAAGGAAAAGAGAACTATGGGCTAAATTAGCGAACAATCGACAACAAATTGAGTGATGGTTAAAGTGAAACCGACGTAAGGTCAAAAACCAATCTTTTAGAGAAACGTGTGAAAATAGAACGCAGCCAAGTCTAAGGATTTAGCTTAAATATAGAAGAGATGTTTGTGTTGGAGAGAAATACGATTTCTGGTATGTGTGATTGTAAGAGAGGATGGTCAATCTAGGTCGGAGAAAAGTAAACTGATATTGATGTAAGGAATGATACAAACCTTCATTCATTCAACCATCCATCCATCCATTCATATATACATGCATACATACATATGTACATACATACAAACATACATGCATGTATGTACACATGTACATACGTACATACATAGCTGGGCTTCACAGAAATAGAAACAACACGACTAGTTAGGAAACTACAAGTACAATCATTAATGGAACAGTAAAAATATGTAAAACATTCCAATAATTCTGCATCTAATAACTGCATATACACTTGTACAAATACAAAGCATATGCACATGCACACATACTACTCAATTCATACACCTCCACACATACAATAGCATCTATACCTGCACACACATGCATGCATGCAGACACACATACATATCTACCTAGTTGGTGTGTAAATTCCAATGACAGAGTCTTGTATCTATGTTAGAAAGCGACTCTCTCTCTATTGGCAAAAGTTTGTGAAATTATAAAACCAGAAGAACATACACGCATGCATACATACATACATACATACATACATACATACATACATACATACATACACACATACATACATACATACATACATACACACATACACACATACACACATACATACATACATACATACAAACCTCTCTCCTCACCAACAAAGAGTGAAAAATAAAATAGAGACGATGTTTAGTAACAGTAAAACCAGAACTCTCTAATATAAGCTGATCACCCTCAAACAAGAATTGAGAGCTGTTAGCGAAACACGCCGATACCCATTCCAGAAAGACATAGATTCCTTTTGGAGAAAAATATGGGATGAAAAGAAGAATTTCAACCAAGATGCAGTGTGGCTAAGAGAAATCCGAAAGAACTATTGCTCCTACGCTACAATAAAAACATACGAAATAAGTGAGGGTACCCTTGAGACTGTGATAGGAAAACTTCAAGATAAGAAAACACCAGGAAGAGACATGATTGTCAGCTACTGGTATAAAAAACTAAAATTCTATCGGAGGTATCTTACTGACCTCTACCAACAAGTTCTTAAGGGAGATACACTTATACCAGAATGGTTGACATTAGCACAAATAATACTAGTCCCCATGAACAAAGTTACCCACTTGGCAAAAAACTACCGACCCATTGCATGACAGAACCTGTTGTATAAGATGTATACAGCCTGCCTGAAGCTATTCCTCCAAGATCACTGTGAAAATAATAACATCATGACAGATGAACAAGCAGCTGGAAAGGAAGGGGTTTTGGGATGTGCTGAACAACTCCTAATCAACAAAACTGCGATGTCGGAGGTGCGACAACTTAGGAGGAATATGACTACAGTCTGGCTGGACTACAGGAAAGCTTTCGATTCTGTTCCCCACTCTTGGATGATAGAGACCCTCCAGCTTGCTAAAGTCCCAGACATTATTGTCAGAGCCATAGAGAGGCTGTCTTCTTCTTGGGCTACTATCCTAATGTTAAAGACAGAGAGGGAGGACTCTATTTTCACTGATAAAATAATATATTGCAGGGGTATATTTCAGGGGGACAGTCTCTCTGTGATATTACTCATCTTGTCATTAAAACCCTTGTCCTTTCTGCTTAAGAAATGTGAGGGATACATCATTGGCTCACAGGAGGACAGAAATACGAACCTAACCCATAATTTCTTTGTGGACGATCTGAAACTCTATGCCAAGAACATGGAAGAAAAATCTTGACCTGGTTACAGCGTTCAAAGGATATAGGAATGGAGGTTGGCCAAGATAAATGCTCATACATGACTGTAAAGCGGGGAAAAACAACAACCCAATCTAGCAACATTGTCATCAATGGCCTAACTGTTTCACCGATATCTGATGAGGACTGCTATAGATACCTGGGGATAGATGAGAACATATCCTATAATGGTATCTGTAATAAAGAACGCGTAACCAGGGAATACTACACCCGATTAAGAAAGATCTGGTCATCGGAACTCTCTGCGCAAAACAAAACAGTGGATCACAATGTGTTTGCTGTGCCTGTCCTAACACCAAAGTTTGGAATACTCAATTGGACGATAGACGAAATCCGAGCAGTTGATGTTGGAACTCGAAAAATACTAAACAACACCGGAAACTTTCACATTAACAGTGACACAGACCGCCTTTACTTGAAACGTAAGCAGGGAGGCAGAGCCCTAACATCAGTC
This sequence comes from Eledone cirrhosa, assembly GCA_964016885.1. Lineage (NCBI taxonomy): Eukaryota > Metazoa > Mollusca > Cephalopoda > Octopoda > Eledonidae > Eledone > Eledone cirrhosa. Next base: position 290,258,949 of record OZ024740.1, read on the forward strand.
CAGACAGCATTTGAATGTCGCATCATATCTCTCCGACAACACATACGAACCTCGAAGCGCAGGAGCCCGTTTCTCGAGCAAGTCTATCTGCATGAAACAGATAAGATAAGAACAGAGAGTTAGGAAGTAACTCCTCGAGAGATATTCCCTGTGTGATAATCAAAAACTCACACCCAGAGAAGTCGCTCAGCAGTATCGCAGTGAATCCATGGATGAAAAATTGCATACTTATCAGCAAAATATCATGCATGGATATGTTGCCAGGAAGCTCCCGAGTGAGAGTAATATAGATAAGGAATGTAATCTATCTTGGACCAACAACCGTTATATTGGCTCCCACTTTGAAGGATACGCTTTTGTAATCCAAGAACAGGAGATTAACACGAAATACCTGATTCACAAAAGAGATAGGGATGCATGCAAAACACCTAGATGTGATAACAAGTGCAGACTCTGCAGAACTAACATCGAGGATATCAGCCATGTCATCAGCAGCTGTCCAAAGATGTCATCGCGGTAGTATCTACCTATGAGGCATGCTGTAGTGGCCAAAACACTGTACAATGCAGTTCGTAAAAAAGATAGCCCCGATAATAAACGCATAAAAAGCTACAGCAATGTGGAAGACATCCATGTACATAATATGAAAGAGTACCGGTGGAATGTTCCAGTAAAAACCCCAATAAAATGCAGGCATAACACACCAGATATTATGATATGGGACAGGGAGAAGAAAACATGCACAGTAGTGGAAATTAGCTGCCCAGCAGATGCCAATATAATATCAAAGATTAGTGAAAAGGAGAATATTTATGCAGAACTGATGAGAAATCTGCAGATTACACCTTCAGATTTATGCCTATGATTATTGGGGCACTGGGATATGTTAGTAACTGCCTCAATACAAATCTTGAGAAGCTAGGCTTCACAGGAACAGAAAGAACACAACTAGTTAAGAAATTGCAAGTACAATCCATTAATGGAACAGTGAATATATGTAAAACATTCCCAAAATTTTGCATCTAATAACTGCATATACACATGTACAGATGCAAAGCATATACACATGCACACATACAACTCAAAACATACACATCCACACATACAATAACATCCATATCTACACATGCATGCATACATACATATCTACCTAGTTGATGTTGTGTAAATTCCAATGAGAGAGTTTTGTGTCTATGTTAGAAACCGACTATTTCTCTATTGGTAAAACTTTGTGAAATTATAAAAGCAGAAGAACATACATACATACATACATACATACATACATACATACATACATACATACATACATACATACATACATACATACATACATACGGACAATCCTGTCTTCTTGTTCTAATTTTATTCCTATGCAACAACGCAGAACGTTTTTTTTTCATTTATATTTTTCGTTCCGTTGTGACCAGTTTGTTTCTTTCTTACTGCTATCCTCCTTGTATCTCTTACCTTCATTCACCGCCTCTGCCAGTCACTCTCTCTCGGCTGGCCTCTTCCCCACACTTTCACTCACTCACTCTCTGCTACTCCCCCTCTCTCACTTCCTCCCGTCTGACCTGTGTGAAATCCTTTTCTCGCTCACATTTCACAGGGTCTGGACGTGTCTTCTCTTCTCGTCCACGACTTGCTCGAACTTAAGTTCACAGATATCACGGACTTGCTTCTCATCTTCCTCTCTTTCCATTGCTATTACCATCTCTGTTTGTTTACATGTCTCGCTTTCTACACCCAATTCTACCTGTCCCAATAACTTTTTTTAGTTATTGATCGCACCAGCGTGAGGTATATGGTCTTTAATGCGAAGAAATACCAATGATGGCTGGAAAATCACTGACGACGGACAGTCATGTCTTCTTGTTCTAATTTTATGCATACATACATACTTGACATTTTGGCTGCATTTCAAGTAATGCCATCGCTTGATACTTAAGCATGAACATTACAGACACGGCTTTTTAGTCATGCTAGGGACTTGCCTAAGGCCAACAATACCATGCATCGCAAAAAATGTCACATATCAAGCAATGCCTGTGCTTGAAGCTTTTTTTAAGTGAGGAAAAGCTTTGCAACGGGGCCATACCACTCTCTGAACTGCGAATGTATTTGCCCCCAAAAGAAGAACTGATCTACGTCATTGGATGCAAAGAAGTCGCAGGTTTATATGAGAGTGACCTTCTCCTAGAGAGATGTTTTAATGAAGACTCAGAGTCTTTCGCTCCACAAAAACAAAAACTTTATTGGATAGCCGTTGACTCTCCTGAGTTCCTTCGCATACATACACTCCAACTCTTCTCTTCCATTCTTCCATTCATTTTCCTCCTCACATCTCTATATCTTCCACTTCCCCTTTCTCCATATGAGTTTATATCATCATTCAGTTCGTCACTATCTTTCCCTTTTATATTCTCTTAGTGCCGTATTGTTTGTTTGCCCACTTCCTGTCCTAACGGTTAAACTTCTCATTCAACAGAATATAACCATTCAAATCACATCTGTGTTTCAAGTCAGCATCGTTCCTATATTTTTCCTTATAGTCTGAATATATATCTGGCACATTCGGGACCTTTATTTAGGAGACTACTTTATAGACACCAAACTCCATACAACAATATTGGGTACACTTCCTAATTTTCCCATCAACAAGGCAGAACTGTGCGTGAGAGCGTGTGCCCAACAAAGTAACATGTATAAAATGTAGTTTCTTGTACATCGGAAGTATTGTCCGGGTGTTGCACATACAGGATAAGGACCATATGACGATGAGGGCTTCTTCTC
>OZ024740.1:290266741-290274241 GCA_964016885.1 Eledone cirrhosa
ACAACAACAACCATGACAACTACCATCACATCCACCACCACCACCACCACCACAACCACCACTACTAACAACAATAACAACCACCACCATCACCCCCCCCCCCCACACACACACCACACCACCACCAACAACAACAACAACCATGACAACCACCACCACCAACGACAACAACCATGACAACTACCGTCACATCCACCACCACCACCACCACCACCACTACTAACAACAATAACCCCCCCACCCCACCACTACTAACAACAATAACAACCACCACCATCACCCCCCCCCCACACACCACCACCAACAACAACAACCATGACAACTACCGTCACATCCACCACCACCACCACCACCACCACCACCACCACTACTAACAACAATAACAACCACCACCATCACCCCCCCTCCCACCACACCACCACCAACAACAACAACAACCATGACAACCACCGCCACATCCACCACAATTACCATTACAACATCCACGAACGCTACGTTAACACTATCACAGCCATACCACTACCAACACTATCTTAGACTACAACCATCAGACATACTAACAGCACTGGCTTACTTTCAACACTAACACATCAACACAACCACCACCACCACCACCACCACCGCCACTACCATCGCCACCACCACCAGCACCACCACCACCACCATCAGCACCATCACCACCACCATCCCCACCATCTCCACCACCACCACCACCACCACCATCTCCACCACCACCACCACCACCACCATCACCACCATCACCACCAGCCCTACCCCCATCACCACCACCACCATCACCACCACCACCACCAACAACACCACCATCACCACCATCACCACCAGCCCTACCCCCATCACCGCCATCACCAACACCGCCGTCTCCACCACCACCATCACCACCACTACCACCATCACCACCACTACCACCAGCACCAGCACCACCATCACCACCACCACCATCACCATCACCACCATCACCACCACCATCTCCACCATCACCACCACCACCAACAACAACACCACCATCACCACCATCACCACCAGCCCTACCCCCATCACCGCCATCACCAACACCACCGTCTCCACCACCAACAACAACAACGCCACCATCACCACCATCACCACCAGCCCTACCCCCATCACCGCCATCACCAACACCACCGTCTCCACCACCAACAACAACAACACCACCATCACCACCATCACCACCAGCCCTACCCCCATCACCGCCATCACCAACACCACCGTCTCCACCACCACCATCACCACCACCATCACCATCACCACCACCACTACCATCACCACCACCATCACCACTACCACCACCACCATCACACCACCACCATGCATTCTTGCATTACATACCCGCGAAGACCAGAACCACCACCACTGCCACTACCGCCACTACCACTGTCACCATCACTGCCACCACCACAACCACCACTGCCACCACCTTAACCACCACTGCCTCCACCGCCACCGCCACCACCACTACCACTATCACCATCACCGCCACCACCACCACCAATGCCACCACCACCACCACCACCACCAATGCCACCACCACCACCACCACCAATGCCACCACCACCACCACCACCACCACCACCACCACCACCACCACTGCCACGACCACTATCTTCACCACCACCACCACCACTACCACCACCACCACCGCTGCCTCCACAACCCCCCCCCCCCCCCCCCCCCCCCCCCACCACCTCCACCGCATCCACCACAGCCACCCCCCAAACCACCACAACCACCACCAGCACCACCACAACCACCACCACCACCAGCACCACCACCACCAGCACCACCACCACCACCACCACAACCACCACCACCACCACCACCACCACCACCACCACCACCACCACCACCACCACCACCAGCACCAGCACCACCAGCACCACCACCACCACCACCACCACCGCCTATAGCCACACATCATTCGTGATGGCCTCACAACACATCGCTTGACACAGATTCAGTTTACATCAACTAACATATTGATTTTAGTTTTCACTGTCGACAATCTTTCGCGAACATAATCGAAATGTACACGTCCGTGTGCGCATGTATATCTACATGAAGTCACGTGGTTTAGTAATTCGGGTGTTCGGCTTGCAATCGTAAATACATCATTTCAAATCCCTACAACACATTGCATCCTTGAACAAGTTATTTTATTTCATGTTGCTTCAGTCCATTCATCTTGAAATTATGTCAATAGTGTTCAACTATTGTTGTTGTCACTAACGTTGGGATGACTATTACTGACTGAGGCACTCCGTCGGTTACAACGATCAGTGTTCCAGTTGATCCAATCAAGTGTTCAACTATTGTTGTAGTCACTAACGTTGGGATGACTATCACTGGCTGAGGCACTCCGTCGGTTACAACGATCAGTGTTCCAGTTGATCCAATCAAGTGTTCAACTAGTGTTGTAGTCACTAACGTTGGGATGACTATCACTGGCTGAGGCACTCCGTCGGTTACAACGATCAGTGTTCCAGTTGATCCAATCAAGTGTTCAACTAGTGTTGTAGTCACTAACGTTGGGATGACTATCACTGGCTGAGGCACTCCGTCGGTTACAACGATCAGTGTTCCAGTTGATCCAATCAAGTGTTCAACTAGTGTTGTAGTCACTAACGTTGGGATGACTATTACTGGCTGAGGCACTCCGTCGGTTACAACGATCAGTGTTCCAGTTGATCCAATCAAGTGTTCAACTAGTGTTGTAGTCACTAACGTTGGGATGACTATTACTGACTGAGGCACTCCGTCGGTTACAACGATCAGTGTTCCAGTTGATCCAATCAAGTGTTCAACTAGTGTTGTAGTCACTAACGTTGGGATGACTATTACTGAGTGAGGGCCTCCGTCGGTTACAACGATCAGTGTTCCAGTTGATCCAATCAAGTGTTCAACTAGTGTTGTAGTCACTAACGTTGGGATGACTATTACTGAGTGAGGCACTCCGTCGGTTATAACGATCAGTGTTCCAGTTGATCCAATCAAGTGTTCAACTAGTGTTGTAGTCACTAACGTTGGGATGTCTATTACTGGCTGAGGCACTCCGTCGGTTACAACGATCAGTGTTCCAGTTGATCCGATCAACTGAACAGCCTGCTCATGAAATTATCGTGCAAGTGGCTGAGCATTCCATAATTACGCGTACCCTTAATATAGTGTATGGAGTGGACTGGAAATAAAGTGTTTTGCCCAAGGACACAACGCGTTGCCAAGATCGAACTCACAACCTTACGGTTGCAAGTCGAATACCCAAACCACAAAGCCACGTGCCTTCACGTGATGACTATATATCGAATTAAAAATGTTCCCAATATTTCTTAAGTCAACCTTTTTAAACTTAACCTAATTGTTAACACATTCGTCCGGCATTCGAGATATGCAGGGTTCGATTCCTCGCAAGCGCCTCTGCCCTCTTATTTTTTTTCAGTCCCCTAGTTTACTTTACTCGATTTTCCCGACTAGTATTTATACGGCTTGTCTATTATTATAGTCATTTACGTTGGGGCGACTACATTTCAAATTTTCTCAATATTTCTTAAGTCACATTAAGTCACATGGATCTTCACACACACACACACACACACACACACACACACACACACACACACAGACACACACACACACACACACACACACACACACACACACACACACACACACACACACACACACACACACACACACACACATATACATATATATGTATGTATGTATGTATGCATGCATGTCTGTATGTATATATGTTGTGTATGTTTACTCCTTACGAAATCGTAGGGGTACCATACTGATATACAACGTTTCTTGGACATTTTAAAACCTGCTGGAGAGCATCTTCTCATCTGGTTTGAATACAGTAGAGAAAGACAGGGCGAGTGAGAGAATGAAAGACAGGGCGAGTGAGAGAATGAAAGACAGTGCGAGTGAGAGAATGAAAGACAGGGCGAGTGAGAGAATGAAAGACAGGGCGAGTGAGAGAATGAAAGACAGGGCGAGTGAGAGAACGAAAGACAGGGCGAGTGAGAGAATGAAAGACATGGCGAGTGAGAGAATGAAAGACAGAGCGAGTGAGAGAATGAAAGACAGGGCGAGTGAGAGAATGAAAGACAGGGCGAGTGAGAGAATGAAAGACAGGGCGAGTGAGAGAATGAAAGACAGAGCGAGTGAGAGAATGAAAGACAGGGAGAGTGAGAGAATGAAAGACAGGGCGAGTGAGAGAATGAAAGACAGGGCGAGTGAGAGAATGAAAGACAGAGCGAGTGAGAGAATGAAAGACAGGGCGAGTGAGAGAACGAAAGACAGGGCGAGTGAGAGAATGAAAGACAGGGCGAGTGAGAGAATGAAAGACAGAGCGAGTGAGAGAATGAAAGACAGGGCGAGTGAGAGAATGAAAGACAGAGCGAGTGAGAGAATGAAAGACAGGGCGAGTGAGAGAATGAAAGACAGAGCGAGTGAGAGAACGAAAGACAGGGCGAGTGAGAGAATGAAAGACAGAGCGAGTGAGAGAATGAAAGACAGGGCGAGTGAGAGAATGAAAGACAGGGCGAGTGAGAGAATGAAAGACAGGGCGAGTGAGAGAATGAAAGACAGGGCGAGTGAGAGAATGAAAGACAGGGCGAGTGAGAGAATGAAAGACAGAGCGAGTGAGAGAATGAAAGACAGGGCGAGTGAGAGAATAAAAGACAGAGCGAGTGAGAGAATGGAAGACAGGGCGAGTGAGAGAATGAAAGACAGGGCGAGTGAGAGAATGAAAGACAGGGCGAGTGAGAGAATGAAAGACAGTGCGAGTGAGAGAATGAAAGACAGAGCGAGTGAGAGAATGAAAGACAGGGCGAGTGAGAGAATGAAAGACAGGGCGAGTGTGAGAATGAAAGACAGGGCGAGTGAGAGAATGAAAGACAGGGCGAGTGAGAGAATGAAAGACAGGGCGAGTGAGAGAATGGAAGACAGAGCGAGTGAGAGAATGGAAGACAGAGCGAGTGAGAGAATGAAAGACAGGGCGAGTGAGAGAACGAAAGACAGTGCGAGTGAGAGAATGAAAGACAGAGCGAGTGAGAGAATGAAAGACAGGGCGAGTGAGAGAACGAAAGACAGGGCGAGTGAGAGAATGAAAGACAGGGCGAGTGAGAGAATGAAAGACAGGGCGAGTGAGAGAACGAAAGACAGGGCGAGTGAGAGAATGAAAGACAGGGCGAGTGAGAGAATGAAAGACATGGCGAGTGAGAGAATGAAAGACAGGGCGAGTGAGAGAATGAAAGACAGAGCGAGTGAGAGAATGAAAGACAGGGCGAGTGAGAGAACGAAAGACAGGGCGAGTGAGAGAATGAAAGACAGGGCGAGTGAGAGAATGAAAGACAGGGCGAGTGAGAGAACGAAAGACAGGGCGAGTGAGAGAATGAAAGACATGGCGAGTGAGAGAATGAAAGACAGGGCGAGTGAGAGAATGAAAGACAGGGCGAGTGAGAGAACGAAAGACAGGGCGAGTGAGAGAATGAAAGACAGGGCGAGTGAGAGAATGAAAGACATGGCGAGTGAGAGAATGAAAGACAGGGCGAGTGAGAGAATGAAAGACAGAGCGAGTGAGAGAATGAAAGACATGGCGAGTGAGAGAATGAAAGACAGGGCGAGTGAGAGAATGAAAGACAGGGCGAGTGAGAGAATGAAAGACAGAGCGAGTGAGAGAATGAAAGACATGGCGAGTGAGAGAATGAAAGACAGGGCGAGTGAGAGAATGAAAGACAGGGCGAGTGAGAGAATGAAAGACAGGGCGAGTGAGAGAATGAAAGACAGGGCGAGTGAGAGAATGAAAGTTAGACAGAGATATAGAGGAAGAATCAACCCAGCACTAGACTGATACGTTTTCTTTTTGTAGACCTTGAATGAACGATAAAAAAGTACCAGTCTACTACTTGAGTCGCTACTTCTGCATCTCTTTCACACACACACACACACACACACACACACACACACACACACACACACACACACACACACACACACACACACACGCACACACACACATACCCCCCCCCCCCCCCCACATATATATATATATTGTTATACTTGGGGAGGGTCATATTGTTGTAATAATATTGCCAGAAATAATAACAGAACACACTCACTGTTTGGTTGGTTTTCGCTTCTGGATCTTTTATATTTCCACAGTTAATTCATTAGGTCCTCAATGTTTACCATTGACTGACCAACGGTCAAAAATAGAGATATAATATAGATATAAACACATATATATATATAGTCTAACAAAGTTCTTCGTTGCACGTCTGCAACATCATCAGTGGTACTACTATGTTCCTCCTGTTGTATTGTATATCAAGCAAAGGCAAAGTCATCCTCGGCGGGATTTAATATAATATAATATAATATGATATATATATATTTATATATATATATATATATAGGTGAATGTGTGTGTGTGTGTGTGTGTATATATATATATATATATATATGTATATGAGTGTGTGTGTGTGTGTATCTTATATTTATCTTTGTTAGCAACGTTGCCGATTAAAATTACAAGGTTCTCTTGTACTTTTGAAAAGCCTCTCTGAGGCATCACTGATCAACTGATTAGACTTTTGTCTTTGCAGTATTAAAGTAATTAAAACAAGCTCAAACGTCCATTGGCTAATATTTTATTTCAATTTCTGTTAAACGGATGGGATGAGTAAAGGATTTAAATTGTAGACACAACGATGCTCCTTCCTTAGATATAAATTCATAATCCATGAACTGGTAGCCCAATATATCCGCTGGTTTATTTCATCCATAGTTTTAATGAAATATCTGCTTCGAAAGTTTTAAACCATGTAAACTGAGACACACTGGACTTTGTCACAAGATGGTAAAATATCTCATAACGGCAGAGCAAACTATACAAGTAGCCTACGAATTCATCAAAGATGTGTTACCTGAAAAAATGCTAAACCATGGGTTAAGGGTCACAAGATCTTCTGATGTAGGTAGAGGACGTATCAATTTTCTTTCAGTTACCATCAGTATCATATTAAATATAATATAAAACCTTGACTACTGAACTGGCTACTAAACAATATGGACGGTTTATACTCTATTCTCAGTTATTACTTTAAAATGGTTAAATACATGGACGGCGATGATGACAACGAGAACGGTGATGGTGATAATGATGATGATGATAATGATGATGGTGATGGTGATCAGGATGGTAATGATAGATGTTTATACTTTTGGCACAAGGCCAGCAATCACCACTAGTACATTACTGGTATTTTATTTTATCGCCCCCGTAAGGATGAAAGGCAAAGTTAACCTCGGCGGGATTTGAACTCAGACCGTAAAGGGACGTAACTATGCTGGAAAGCATGGCATCCGACTCTCTGCTGATACTGCCAATCCACCGATCATGATGATAATGATAATGATAATGATTATGACGTCGATGGGAGCAAATCTTCAGAAATG
>OZ024740.1:290279241-290294241 GCA_964016885.1 Eledone cirrhosa
TATATTTTAAATGACTATAGCGCTTGATATCAAACATGAGAGTGAAAATGAAAAGGAAAAAAAAAGTAGAAATAAGAAAATTAAGAGTTAGGATCGAGCTTTTTGTACATAACTTTAAAAATAAAATAATCTAACAAATAAAAATTTAAGTGTGATATTAGAAATCATAATATGGTACGGGACTGTATCCTGAATATATATTTTTTTTATCCCATTAGTAAAATAAGTTGGATTACTTTGAATAAATAATTGTTTCTACTTTTGGCACAAGGCCAGAAATTATCCCAGTGCATTACTGGTACTTTGAATAGATAATGAATGAATGTTACATAATTTATGTACTAAATTTCGTAGCTGTTGATTAAACATAAATATTCTTATATATAATGATTGCTTATTTTAAGATTCACTTCTTTTAAAATTTTCAAATGTCAATACTTCCGGTTATAATATAAGGAACGCTATATCATACCGCTTATATAAACGCTCATATATTTTCATCGTTATATCATAACGTTTATATTTCTGTCGCAATTCTCTCCTTTTTTGTTTTCATTACATATCACCGTAACGCAGTTTATCGTCTTTTTTAAATGTATCATGGATTAGCTTATTGATTACAGAAGAGAGTGTAACACAGTCTCTTTTCAATTCCTGTACATATTGTCAATTACGATTTTACTTGACGTATCATACCTCCATATTCAATATATTTATCGTCACGGAAAGAAAAGGTATGTTTGGTTTTGCCTTTTAAGGGCAAATCACAATAATAGTATATATATTTGCGTATAATATCAATATGAACACTACACATGATTGCAGAAAACAACCCGAAGGGTGGTTTTTCTGCTAGTTATATTAAAGATTATAAGACTAAAATATGATTATATTTAACAAAACTCAGGCTTGGGTAAATATCCCCACAGTTCTGGAGCTGGCTGGTTTATCCAGAAGTCATGGGAAGAGACCAGACAGTCTTACCCTCCGTCCCTCAATAAGAAGTTCGTGTCTCATCTGGGACGTCACAGTCAGGGAGTCTTTTGTTTCCTTCCACATCATGGACGCCGCGGTAAATGTGGTTGCTGAACGGAATAAAATTCGGAAATACCTGGATTTATTTAATAATTAATTTTTCCAGCCTGTGACATTCGAGACGTTTAGTGGAGTTGGGCCGCTGACAGCGAAGTCCTTGTCATCACTGGTGGCTCATCTTACTGAGGTGTCCGGCGATGCCCGTGAGAGTGCCTGGTTATTTCAGCGCCTTAGCCTCGCCATCACCCGTAAAGCTGCGAGTGTGATGGCTTGCCTCAAAGTGTTTAGTTAACCCCTAAGTTATGAGGTGCAGCCGATTGTTGCATTTTGTGGTGAAATGCCTCCTCTCCTTTTTCCTTTATCATTATTGTTCAATTTTAACTGTATAATAAAAGTTATAAGCCATTAAAATAAGATACTTGTAAACACAACTAGTGCTTACAAAGAGCTGCGAATCCAGTCCAAGTCCTGTCATAGCTTGATTCATGTGGATTGGTATTTATCCTCTTGCACCAATACTAATAGATACGAAACTGAACGTGTATTTACTGGGGGAGGTTTTCAGTAAAAATAACTTTATTAATATTTAAAAACGGAAAAGGAAGGGGAAGGCAGGACTCTAGGGTCACAGAAGAATGGGAAGGGGAAGGGTGATGGTTTCTGTGCCTAGGGCGCAGCAAAAGCATTTCCGTGCACAATGACCAGCAACACCCGCTGCAATAGCCAACTCACCTCGCGGGGCTCCTTCCTCAGGCGGGCTGTCGACGTTCCGATCTTGCAGAGGAGCTCGGCAGTGCAGGGTATGCTTGAGGTCTCGACGGCAACTGCTGCGAAGAGGGAGCGGCCGGACATTTTGGCTAATGAATTTGAAAATTCCCCGATTTGTCTATGGATTTATCTATCAAATTGGGATGTTAAGAACTTGTCGGCAGTCTATGGCACTGGTTTTTTCCGCTCTATGTTCTGCGTTTTCGTCAAGTATATAAATGCTTATATATGTTTATATTACATATACGCATGCATACAAACATACATAAATACATATATGATGGTTGCCCCCTCGTTATCGAGTATGGCCATTGCACGATATACCATTATTAATAATTATTAATTAATTCTATCGTTCAATGCCTGTGCGTGAAGATATTTTTTAAAGTGAGGAAAAACTGTGCACTGAGCCAATCCCACTCTCTGAGCGACAGTAGCTATAACCCGAAAAGAAGAAAAGATCAACATCATCGGTAACTACTGAGCCGCAGGTTTTATATCGGAGTTATCCCAGTTTCCTGAGTTGCCTTCTCCTAGAAGAATGCCTGCCCTGACAAAGGCTAGGTGTCCTTCACTCCCAGTGGTTTAACCGCGCAGTACATGTGTATATCCATATTTACACACTTTCGAATGGCCGTTGACTCTTATGAGCTCTTCCGCCCTTTGTCAGCTTTTGTTTTTTTGTCCTGCAGGGTGTGTCCAAACCGGCAACCCCACCAAGTTTACATGCATACAAACATACGACCCGACCATGCGACAGATTGTACTGGGTTACATGTTACCAGTAGCACTCAAGAGTGCCCCGACATACATATATACATACATACATACATACACACATACATACACACACAAATACATATATACATAAATACATACATATACATACATACATACATACATACATACATACATACATACATACATACATACATACTGCATAATCATAGATACATATATACATATCATCATCATCCGGTGGCCTCAGCCGAAATCGACTCAACAATTGATCTCCACGTGGGTATGTCGTTCATTGCTGTTGCCAGACTCTCTGGAGATGACAGCGGGATAGGAGAGCTTGCGCCTCCTGTTATTAGTGACTGCTTGTGTTTTTCAGAGCATTAGTGGAGACACAGCCTCATAGATGGCACGATTGCTGTGGCCAGCAAATCTTACTCTCCTCCTTTTAGGTATAACGACAGATATGCATGGGAGGCTGGCATATATTTCTTTTAAAGTCAGTTGTCACCAGCTTATGTTCTGAATGCGTCAATGTAAGCGAGTGTAGGTGCCATCAATGCACTTTTGTTATTTGGATGAAAGCGTCCATGTTTCATTTCCATATAGTAAGATTGGTTGAATTGTTATTTGGAAGAGTCTGATTTTGGTGTGGTTGGAAAGATTTGAGCAGCAAACTCGATCCATCTTGTCGCAGGCTGACCTTGTTTGGGCTTTTATGGTGGCAAAATCCTTCCCAGAGTCCAGGACCCGAGATACTTAAAATCCTCGACTTGCTTGATATCCCTGCCGTTGATTGCTTTGATGTTGTTGCCTGTACAGTTTGATACCTGTGTTTTACCCTCGTTGAGATGGAGACCAACAAGGGCGGCTGCTTCCGGGAGAGATGTCAAAAGTTCTCCTGCTGAGATGTCAAAGAATCCTTTGGGCCGTCAGGGGTGATGATAGTGGCACTTGTGTTGAGATACAGAGCCTTAGTTGCTTCCACAAATCTTGTTGGGATGCCATACAAGGGTAGAATTTCAAACAGAATGTCTTTGTTTATGCTGTCAACAACAAAAACTATCTTTTGGAGTTCCTCATCTCTTCCACTACTCTTCTCAAGACCCAAATCTGTGTAAGTGTAGATCTACCACCCCTAAAACCGTTTTGGTTGATGAGAAGGATTGGATCTACATACGGAACTATACGGTTGCAGATTAGCTTGTTGTAGATCTTGGCAGCCATGGGAATAAGTGATATTCCTCGGTAGTTTTGTAGGGTTGCGAGGTCACCTTTTTGGGGGACAGGAACTATGCTTGCTTTCAGCCAACTTGTTGGAGGATTTTTGTTGCTTAAGGTGTCATTCCAGATTGATAATAGCACTGAAGTAAGGTTTGGGTCATTCCAAATTATACTAGGCATGTTGTTGAAACGGTGATTTTTTTTTGTTTTCAAGTGTTTTGATCACCTGGTTGATCTCACTCAAGGCGAAAATCCAGCGGTGATATCGAGTTCAGGTGATACCACAGACTATGGGAGATAACCTTCTACAGGGGATGGTTCGCCTATTAGACCCTTGAAGTGGTCAGGCCAGCTCTTTTTTCCCTAGCTTTTTAAGAGCCTCCTTTGATGATAGGTGAAGGCTTCTCTTTTCTGCTATTTATTTCCAAATTATTTCGCTGACTAGATTCCATGCAGCTGCGTGCTGTTTATTTATATGAAGGGTCTTAAGTTTGTTTAATTTTCCTTCTACATACTCTGCAAGAGCAGTTGTGTATGCCTCGTCAAGGTCTTTTTTGCATTGCTCATTTTGCTTTTCAGTAAACTAGTTGGATTTGAGTTGTACTGAGAAGAATAACTTTGCAATTTTTCGCGCGCTAAGGATACTAAGATATGTGAGCTCAATTTCGCGAGCTTCCTTTTGGTGTTTTTGGAAAAGCTGGAAAGAGTAACTTCCTCATTTGAAACAATTAGGTTGGAGTATTTAGTTTCAATGCAATCATAGTTCAGAGCACCTATTGTAGACACTAATTGCATACCGGCTGGAGAGCTCTTTATTTGTTGGCACTAACTTCCAGTCAATTTGTTTCATAGGATCAGCGGGGAATTTCTTAGGAGCTCGAAGGCTAAGAGTAACTTTAGAAGAGACAATCCTGTGATCAGATCCCACGTGGAAGAAGGAGGAATCTGTTTCAGAGTTGCGTACACTGTTTCGCCATTTTTTTTTCCGAAATAGGATATAATCCAATTGAGCTCTGCGATTGTTTTTTCATGAAGCTATTTGTATACGAGAAGAGTTCAAATTCGTCAAGGAGTTGGAGAATCATTTCACGATTCCGGTTTGTTTCAGTGTCAAAGGGGAATTGTACATCGTCAGGGCCTAGTTTAGTATTGAAGTCGCCTAGAATAGTAAGGAAATTATGGGCAGGGACGTTTTCAATGACTGATAGAAACCGGCGGCAGTTTCTTCATCACTGCTATTAGTTTGGCTATAGCAAAATATAAATGTGAGTTTTGGATTTGAATTGAACTCGGCAACCATTATTCCATCGTCTATATTTTCGATGTTGATGATGTTCTCGCGTGTCTTTGATGAGAGAAGCTTATCGACTCTACGAATGGTGGCGTTATTGAAGATTTTGTATGCAGAAGCAGTGACAAGCTGGAAATTGTCAGATTTTGCAAACTTTAAGTCGAGATCTGGATGGAAATATCTATGCTCTTGAAGACTGATGATGTCAATAGCGTTGGATTTAGCGCTCGTTACTAGCTCATGAAGTATATCAAGAAGTCAAGTGTATTGACATTGAATGTGCTAAAGTTGGTGGGGTGTTTACACTTTAGGAGATGTTTTCATCTGCCTTCTGCTCTATTGAGAACAGTCTGCTTAGATGAGTCCAGTTTGAAGACTGATTCGTCATTAGTCTCAGAGGGTGAGGTGTGAATTTCAGGAAAATCAGCTAAGGCAGGGGCTTGAACCCTGGGGCAAATCAATAAATAGTCCATTTTTTCGATAGCTGGAAACAAGAGCGCGTCGCCAGGACTGCACAGGCCATTTTAAAGTTATTTAGCCCATAGGTGGAGGCATTGTTGATAGGACTTCCAAGCACCCTCTAGCTGGTTTTTCCATGTTTCTGGGAGGCTTTCCTTCCTGGTATTTTTCATTGAGACTCAATCTCCAGGCTCGTGGCTTGGGGGCGCCTGCATGATCTAACTTTATTTAGGCTCAAAAATGATGTTTGAGCCTTCACATATATGCACACACAGACAGGCATGCAATCAGTCACCCCCACCCCACCCCACACAGAATATACATATTTACATATGGCCGTTGACTCTTATGAGTTCTTTCGCCCTTGGTCAAGTTTTGTTTTACATCCCGCATGGTGTCCAAAATTACCCTCCTCATCAAGCAAGCTTGGTGGGGGTTGCCAGTTTAGTCGCCGTCGACCGGACCGTGAGACAGTTTGTACTGGGTTACATGCTACTAGTAACACTCAAGAGTGACCTGACCCCATATATATACATACATGCATACATAGATACATAGATACATACACGCATACATATATGAATACATAGATACACACAGCTATACATACATGCATAGGTATACAGATATATAGATACATGCATACATACATACATGATGGCTGCCCCCTCGTTATCGAGTATGGACATTGCACGATATAACATTATTAATAATTATCAATTGATACTATCGTGTAATGCCTGTGCGTGAAGATTTTTTAAAGTGAGGAAAGACTGTGCACTGAGTCAATCCCACTCTCTGAGCGACAGTAGCTATAACCCGAAAAGAAGAAAAGATCAACATCATCGGTAACTACTGAGCCGCAGGTTTTATGTCGGAGTTATCGCAGTTTCCTGAGTTGCATTCTCCCAGAAGAATGCCCTGACAAAGGCTAGGAGTCCTTCACATACATATATACATATATACATCATCTTGCATCTCCTTTAACTAATCTGCAGAGGAACTCACTGGACGCTGGTTATACACCTGAAAATTCTCTGTCCCTGTCCGTCTTGCCAGCTTTCAAAAAGGGAAGCATATTTCTTGGCGTGTATTACTGTCCGATCTCACTCACCTCACATATTGAGATATTTAAGAGGGTGATGGGCTCACCAATATCTCACTTCCTCGATGACAGGGATTGCCTAATACAGCTTCTGCATCACTTTGATGACATCCTATGACTCTGATGTTATATTCCTTGATTTCAGCAGGGCCTTTCACAAGGTTGATCATAGCACCCTCTTGAAGAAACTATCCACCATTGAAATCTGGGGAAAGTTACTACAATGGATTAAGTGTTTCCTGATGTGGTCCAGGGAATACGATGAAGCTCAGCCAAAATCAGCACTGTGTTTGGCTAACTTCTCTTCAATAAAGTACCAGTAATGCTCTGGGTAATTGCTAGCCTTGTACCAAAAGTAGAAACAATTATTTATATGGCAGTGGATTGGTAGTATCGATAGTGGGTCGGACGCCATGCGTTGCAGCAGAGAGTTATGGTCCTTTACAATCTAAGTTCAAATCGCGCCGAGGTTGACTTTGCCTCTCATCGTTTCGGGGTCGATAAAATAAAGTACCAGTAATGCACTGGGGTAATTGCTGGCTTTGTACCAAAAGTAGAAACAATTATTGATATAGTAGGGTGTCGGACGCTATGCGTTGCAGCATAGAATTATTGCCCTTTACGGTCTGAGTTCAAATCCTGCCGAGGTTAACTTTGCTTTTCATCCTTACGAGGTCGATAAAATAAAGTACCAGTAATGCACCGAGGTAATTGCTGGCTTTGTGCCAAAAGTAGAAACAATTATTTATATCAATGACACGATTGATGTCATCAAGCACAGCTACCTACGAATCTTGGCAGATGATTCGAAGCTTCAGAAAGTCATCAACGGAGTGGAAGACCGGTCGTGCCTTCAATTGGACCTACTTTCTATTATCCAACGAGCGAAAAATAAAAATACAATAAAAAAAAAAAACAATATGCTACTAACCGAAGATAAATTTGAACTAATCCTCGTTGGAAAAGACGATGCACTGAAGTTACCCTATTCTCTTCCATCAGGTGAAACCTCCGTGGCCTCTAACAACACCAGAGACCTTGGAGTAGTTATTGATAGCAATTTAAGCTAGAATACTCACATAAACAGCAAATATAACATGGCCTGCATGATATGTTCCTGGATTGTTGGAACTTTCCGGTCGAGAGATATCCACACAACCATCCTTCTCTTCTTTATATTTCCCCGATCCCACTTTGGATACTGTTGCTCACTGTGGACTCCTCATACGAAACAAAATACCCCAGAGGTCTATTACAAAAAAGATAAATGTTATAGCAGGTCTTGACCATTGAGATCGACTAGAAAAACTCAAACTCTACTCTTTCCAACGCCGCCGTGGTATCTGTCTACTATAAAAGCAATTTTACCTCAACTGGTACCGCTCTCTTTAATATCATACCAAATACATAAAAACAGAAACAGATCCCATAACAATCAACACCTCAGTGAACAAATTCCTCCAAGAAATTGTGGATAGACCACCTTCACACGGATATGTCTGCGAAAACAAACAATAAATCTTTACTAGAGTGGCCCATGTTTCCAAAACATGACTGAGGTGTAAATCTAGATCTGAAAGACTTTGTCAGGTGGTGCTATTAAGTTAGGCATGGCCTGGGCCAACACTAGCCGAAACCTATAAAAGTTATATATATACATAGACACATACGTAGATACATACATACAAACATACATACATATATATATACATACACACATACATACGTACATAGATATACACATATATACAAACATGCATGCATACATACATACATAGACACATACATACAAACATACATACATATATATATACATACACACATGCATACGTAGATACATAAATACATGCATACATGCGTACATAGATATGCACAGACATACATACAAACATGCATGCATACATACATATATACATACATACATACATACATAGACACATACATACAAACATACATATAAACATACATACACATATACACACGTACATACATAAATACATGCATACATACGTACATAGATATACACATGCATATATGCATACATGCATACATACAAACATACACGCACACATACATACATACATACATACATACATACATACATACATACATACATACATACATACATACATACATATATGGTGGCTGCCAACTCGTTTTCGAGTACGGCCACTACTTTATATCCATGTAGGAGAACCCCTACCGATGCGCTGAACGAGTGTGACTTTTTAGTCCAGCCAGCGACTTGTTAACTCTGGTACAAACACTACACTTGTGACAATTATTGACACATAGTGCTGGGCCCATGGTACCATGTGATGACAAGTGCAGAGAGATCTCCAGATATAAAGCAATGCCTGTGCCATGAAGCTTTTATAGTGAGCAAAGGCACTGCACAAAGCCACTCTCTTAACCAAGATGATATTTACCAAAAAGAAGACCAAGTCAACATCATTGGATACCATCTGGGTTGCAGGTGTTATATCAGAGTTTTCCTTTTCCTAGAATTCTGCCTTGACAAAGGCTAAGGGGTCATCTCTCCCGGTGATTTTGGATACATACATACATACATACATACATACATACATACATACATACATACATAACCCCTTCAAAAGAACAGGTTGAGAACTACTGGAGATCTGTATGGGAAACGGATGACGGATTCAACAGACAAGCTAATTGGCTAAAACAACTGGAACAGGACTACTGCCAACATGTCCAGACAAAACAATATGACATAGATGGGTCAATACTGGAAACAGCTCTACAGAAAATGTCGAATAGGAAATCGCCAGGCCCAGACCTCATTACAGGATACTGGTTGAAGAATTTCACTTTCTATCGGCAAGATCTCATACGGCTGTTTACAGAAACCATTAAGGGCACACAAGAACTGCCCAGATGGTTATCAACTGCCACTACTCTCCTCATTCCCAAAAATAGCCAAACCACCCTTGCTAAAAATTACCGCCCAATTGCCTGCCAAAACATCATGTATAAATTATATACTGGGTGCCTTAACCTGTTCTTACAAGATCACTGTGCTACCAACAACATCATAACACCTGAGCAAGCTGGTGGAAAGAGGGAGGTGTGGGGTTGCATAGATCACCTACTAACTAACAAAATGATTCAGGAAAAAACAACAAAGAATCGCAGAAACATGACTGTCGTGTGGCTGGACTATCAAAAAGCATTTGATAGTGTACCTCATGGGTGGATTATTAAGGCTTTACAGTTAGCTAAAGTCCCACAACCATTAGTAGCTGCTGTTGAACGCCTGACCAAGAACTGGTACACCAATTTGATCCTTAGAGGTGAGAAGGAGCAGGTTAAGACTGATAGGATACATTACCAGAAGGGCATCTTTCAGGGTGATAGCTTGTCAGTACTACTCTTCGTTCTCTCACTGAATCCACTATCTTACCTACTCAGGAAACAAGGTGGACAAAGAAGTGGGCCCAGAAGTATCTCCCATCTTTTCTTTGTTGATGACCTGAAGTTGTATGGGCCAAATATCAATGACATCAAGAAACAATTGGACCTCATTACACAATTTTCAACCGACATCAAAATGAAATTTGGTGAGTCCAAGTGTGCATATTTGGCAGTAAAACGTGGAAGAGCTGTGCCCTCCTCTAGAAATCTAGATATGAACGGCCTGACAATACAACCTCTGCAGTCAGGTGACAACTACAGATATCTTGGACAGGATGAGAATGTCAGATATGATGGACCCATAAATAAGGAGAGAACCAGAACTGAATACCTCAGAAGAGTAAAAAAAATATGGTCATCAGAACTGTCAGCATACAACAAATACATTGCCCACAATACCTATGCTGTGCCAATTCTAACGCCAACATTTGGCCTACTGAACTGGTCATTGCAAGAACTAAGTGAGATGGATGTTAGAACTCGTAAACTTCTCAGTGTTACTGGGAACTTTAACATCAATGGTGATGTGGATAGGCTATACTTCTCACGCAAGGAAGGTGGCCGGGGTCTAAAATCAATATTAACAACATATGAAACCCGGATAGTAACACTGAAGCAACACCTTCAACAGAGGAAAAAGGTTGGCGACCATCTTGCTCAGGTTTATGAGCATGAAAAAAGAAATATCATTAGAATAGCGACTGATCTGGAGGAGAGATATGGAATAAAGCCTGATATAAATCTCTCACCCAGAGAAATCGGAAGATCCTATTCAATGTTCAAACAAGGAAAAAAAATTGACCAATTTACAGAGAAAGTTGTGCATGGATACTTGAGGCGTAAAACACAGACCATAGAGGGGATAAACCACTCAAAAAGCCTGGCATGGAGTTCCGACAAGTTTATGACATCACACCTTGAGGGATATCTCTATGCAATACAGGAACAAGAACTCCCTACCAAATATCTGCTGCACAAAAGAGGAGGGCCAGCAGCTGACAATAAATGTAGGCTATGTAAAACAAAGATCGAGGATGTAAGCCACATTGTTGCCAGCTGCGAAAGAATGTCATCTCGCTACTACCTCCCCATGAGACACGATGGGATAGCTAGAACTATCTGGAACGCACTTCGGAAAACAAAATTAACAACAAACGAGGAAGAATATATTGAGACAGATGGCACTAAGGAATACTGGTGGAACCTGAAAATAAAAACTGCCACCAAATTAAAGCACAACCGGCCTGATATTGTAGTTTGGGACCACACATTGAAAACGTGTTCTGTTGTGGAGATCAGCTGCCCACTTGATGTAAACGTTGTCAGAAAAATACAGGAGAAGGAGGACATCTACGGACCATTGATGAGGAGCTTACAAATCCAGTATCCAAGATACACCTTTAGCTTCATACCCATCATTATTGGTGCTACGGGTTATATACCAACCCGCTTGGACCAAAGTATGACCGAACTTGGATTTGCGGACAAAAAGCGCAGCTCCCTAATTCATAGTCTACAAATGGCTGCGATAGCTGGCACCTTCAAAATATGCAAAACATTCTTGCGATTCAAGGGATGACAATTTCTTTTCTTTTACAACCTTGCCACCAGGAAGGTGGCCGGTCAAAAAAATATACTCGAAATTAAGAGAAAGAGAAAACATACATACATACATATACATACATATACATACATACATATACATACATAAAATGGCGACCGTTGTGGTCAGTGTCCGATAATCGGACGTATGTAATTACGGCTTACATGAAGGCAACATACCATATATTGGAAAAAGTTGAGCTACATTACGCGGTAAGATTACATACAATAATTCTACATAAGTGTTTGAACTGTAAGTGTGTTGTAAAACACCTATTTATATGAACGATACATACACTTATGATATATGAACGATACATACACTTTAACATATAAATGCAACGTTGTTATATTACATTTATAAAGAAATATACAAGTAACGTTTTCGATTCCGAAACAAAAATATGAGTCTTTGAACTGTGAATATGTTGTGAATAGGTTGTAGAACACCTATTGATATGAATGATACATAAACTTTAACATATAAATACAGCGTTGTTATATTATATTACATTCATAAAGGAATATACTAAATAACGGTTCTTTTTGTTCTCGATTCAAACGATTCAAGAACAACGTTTAAAACACAGTTGTAGAATTAAAAACTAACTGAAAAGAAATATTACCCAAGCTGTGAATAACTTTAAATTTGATTCTGACAGAACTTTGTCGTAACTTTTAAAGAAGATCATCGACTATTTTGAAAAATAAATATGAAATATTAGTGAATAGACGAACTCATCATGGCAAAAAGTACAAGTCTCCTTCGACCAAATCGCAATTACAACCGTTGTACACAGTGGAGCTACGAGCTTAACAAAGTATTATATGAAGCATACAAACAATCTGAACCCCAAAAGTTCGGTTTTATGCAAAGGATAAAAACTTTATGGAACTCCAAACACCCAGAATTAGACTTTTCTCCAAAGCATCTAAATGAACAGGCAAAACGTATCATTAGATGTAAATTGAAACATCTAACGGAATTGAGTGATACTACAAATACAGCCCTTGTAGACAACCACCCCACCTCCACTGACAGACAAAGAGAATGGCCAGCTAAATCTAACAATTTTGCTGAAATCCATCCCACTTCCACTGAAGAACAGCGAGAAAGGTCAGCTGACTCTAGTAGTAATTGTCACCACATCAACAACGAGGCTGAAATTCATGACTCTACTGAACAAACAGAGCACCAAAAACTTGTGGGCTCCCTACAAGTGATATGGAACGATATGTTTCAAGAGATACACAGCCTTAATGTGAGTGACAGACCATACAACACTAGAATCAGTAAAGAACCCACTAAATTGGAATTGGAAGCGGTGAACGAAATAGCTGGCAGTTATCTGAAGGCTATACGATCTAAAGGTGTAGAAACGACATTTGAAACGCTTAATGTTTTGTTATATGTTTCAGCTGTCACATTACTATCATATAACACACATCTAAAACCACGCAATCAAGATACAAGCAGAAAGCCTGAACCAGCGTGGATGCGAAATTTAAAAACCAAAATTTTGTCCCTGAGACGAAGTATCTCACACATCGCAGTCGTTATGAAATGCAACATAGAGAGCAACCTCACACGACACCAGGAAGACCTAAAGAAAAAGTTAGAGAGACGATTTGGAGATACAAAATTTAAAACTTTGAACTCCAAATTACACCAGTTGAAACAACAACTCACAGCTACAACAGAAAGACTGAAATATAAGTCAACAGCACATAAACGACAAGTGCTAAATAGATTGTTTGCCAGAGATCCTAAATCAGTCTATCGCAGCTTCGGTGGCAAAAGCTCAATCTCTGTAAATGACACCCCTTTAAAAGAACAGGTTGAGAGCTACTGGAGATCTGTATGGGAAACGGATGACGGATTCAACAGACAAGCTAATTGGCTAAAAGAACTGGAACAGGACTACTGCCAACATGTCCAGACAAAACAATATGACATAGATGGGTCAATACTGGAAACAGCTCTACAGAAAATGTCGAATAGGAAATCGCCAGGCCCAGACCTCATTACAGGATACTGGTTGAAGAATTTCACTTTCTATCGGCAAGATCTCATACGGCTGTTTACAGAAACCATTAAGGGCACACAAGAACTGCCCAGATGGTTATCAACTGCCTCTACTCTCCCCATTCCCCAAAATAGCCAAACCACCCTTACTAAAAATTACCGCCCAATTGCCTGCCAAAACATCATGTATAAATTATATACTGGGTACCTTAACCTGTTCTTACAGGATCACTGTGCTACCAACAACATCATAACACCTGAGCAAGCTGGTGGAAAGAGGGAGGTGTGGGGTTGCATAGATCACCTACTAACTAACAAAATGATTCAGGAAAAAACAACAAAGAATCGCAGAAACATGACTGTCGTGTGGCTGGACTATCAAAAAGCATTTGATAGTGTACCTCATGGGTGGATTGTTAAGGCTTTACAGTTAGCTAAAGTCCCACAACCATTGGTAGCTGCTGTTGAACGCCTAACCAAGAACTGGTACACCAGTTTGATCCTTAGAGGTGAGAAGGAGCAGGTTAAGACTGATAAGATACATTACCAGAAGGGCATCTTTCAGGGTGATAGCTTGTCAGTGCTACTCTTCGTTCTCTCACTGAATCCACTATCTTACCTACTCAGGAAACAAGGTGGACAAAGAAGTGGGGCCAGAAGTATCTCCCATCTTTTCTTTGTTGATGACCTGAAGTTGTATGGGCCAAATATCAATGACATCAAGAAACAATTGGACCTCATTACACAATTTTCAACCGACATCAAAATGAAATTTGGTGAGTCCAAGTGTGCATATTTGGCAGTAAAACGTGGAAGAGCTGTGCCCTTCTCTAGAAATCTAGAGATGAACGGCCTGACAATACAACCTCTGCAGTCAGGTGACAACTACAGATATCTTGGACAGGATGAGAATGTCAGATATGATGGACCCATAAATAAGGAGAGAACCAGAACTGAATACCTCAGAAGAGTAAAGAAAATATGGTCATCAGAACTGTCAGCATACAACAAATACATTGCCCACAATACTTATGCTGTGCCAATTCTAACGCCAACATTTGGCCTACTGAACTGGTCATTGCAAGAACTAAGTAAGATGGATGTTAGAACTCGAAAACTTCTCAGTGTTACTGAGAACTTTAACATCAATGGTGATGTGGATAGGCTATACTTCTCACGCAAGGAAGGTCACCGGGGTCTAAAATCAATATTAACAACATATGAGACCCGGATAGTAACACTGAAGCAACACCTTCAACAGAGGAAAAAGGTTGGCAACCATCTTGCCCAGGTTTATGACCATGAAAAAAG
>OZ024740.1:290301741-290306741 GCA_964016885.1 Eledone cirrhosa
TTATAAATTCCTAAATTTATAAATTTATTATAATAAATTGGAGTGAAAGCAACTGGTGCGTATGTTTCTAAACAAATTCAGAAACGAAATATATATATATATATTTCGTTTCTGAATTTGTTTAGCAAGATTCTTTATCTGAAAACGTGTGTTGAAACCGATATTGTTATACTGGAAGCAGATGCGTTGCTTCCCCGCAGACGAAACAGCGTGGCCTTCTTCCGTCAATGATTAGTTGGATTGTTGTCCCGTCCTTCAGGTGGGCAAAATCCGGGATGTTGTTCATGTCCTCCGGTTTCATTTGGAGAAGAATCTCCAAATCCATTCCGGGCCAGTCTTCTCTCTCTGTCCTTTTGATATCCAGGAGGGTAGTGTCTGTCTCCTCCTCGATTACGCAACCCTGCAGCCACCATATGTTCATTCCTGGTGGGATGCTGGGAATGCGTACCTTTACTGTCCTTTTACCCATGTAGGACGGATGCATGATAATGCGTTCCGTTCTGCGGGGTGTCACCGAGTGCTTAATAGCGAGGGCCTCGGTTTTGAACAGTACCAAGATGGTACCGAACTGTTTGCCTCTTGCTTTATACTCTATGTTACTTCCTATGTACTCCAAAGCAGCCTCGACCTCTGCTTGGCTGGCAAGTTCCACTTTTCGTGTCTGCACCGAAATGCATCGAAAGAACACCGTCCACCTTTGCATGGCCGCTATTGCCTCGTCCGGGATGGTCAGGTTTGCCCAGGACTTCTCCCGTTTAATTAGCCTCCACGCTTGGGCCAACTGTTCGTCTTTATCGCTAATATCAATATCAATATTCAATAAGCGCTTTGTTTTTGCTGCGGCTGCAGCAACTGTGGTGCTTCTGATGCTCTTATTGTTGGTGTTGTCATTCTTGCTGTTGCTATTGGTGTTGTTGTTGTTTTGTTTGTTGATGCTGTTGCCACCGCCATCCGTGTTTACATTGAAGCTGTCGGTGTTATTGTCGTTAATGCTCTGAGTTGTTGTTGTTGTTGTGGTGGTGGCGGTGGCGGTGATGTCGTTTCCAGATGATACTGCTGCTATCACAGAAGGTTGAGTTTTGCCTTCACATTCAGTAGAGTGGATGACAGGTATGACTGTAGCCGTCGTAGTCGTGGTGAAATCTACAGTGGTTGCCTTTAAACTTTTGACCTGAACTATGTTTACCATTTCAAGGTCGAAAATTTCCATAATTTTTTTTGGTGGGGAAGCGATTCTTTTCAAAGTTTTTAAAAAAATAAATCTGAATATTTGGGCTTAAAGCCCGAATATTGAGAGGTATCCCCCTCTTTAAATCAAGATGTGTACCTTAAGTTTCGTTAACGACAAGAAAATACAAAAAATGACACTTTAAAACAGCTTAAATTTACAAACCTTTTCCCCCGCAGATTTGTACTGTCTTCGCACATGTGCGGCCATAATAATAATAATAACAACAATAATAATAACGATAACAACAACAATAATATATATATATATATATATATACACACACACACGCACACACATAAACATATCTACACAGACACACACGATAGCAACTAACAGCGCTGCGATCGAATGTGGCTTTTTAGCCCAGCCAATGATCTAAAATGTCTTGCACAGAGTCGGCAACCAAAACATTCACTGGGAATAGCCGGCTGTGGTTGGAGTTCATGTACTTGTGCATGTCGTTTGAGCCCTCCTGCTGATTTACATTCTCTACCACATGTTTGGCAAGCATGATGAGTAGCATCTCCAACAGCAGCCTGCTAGTCAACCACTGGTCTTACTTTATGACTGCGAAGATGACTTTCGAGTCCAGCTTTCGAGTCTACACTCTCTCCCCACCATCACATTTACATTTACACATGTCATTACCCTATCTAGACTAATGTCACCGACCTGTTGTCAAACTCTCTACTCTGTGTTGAATGTGTGTGTGTATATATATATATATGTGTGTATATATATATATGTATATGCCGCTCAGTCAAACGACCAGATTTCAACCCCAACATCTACAACAACAATACCGTCACTAATGTTTACAGCAACAACAGCTTCAGAATGAATTGAAATGAACATTTACAACAACAACAACAACAACAACAACAACAGCGACATCAAACGATGAATAAAAAAAACTCAAAATAACAAAACAAACACGCACACGCACACAACACAACAACAACAACAAATAAGTGAGTATATTCCTAATTAAACGTTCGGGGTGCTAACTAATTGTCTGTATCATTTCATATGAGATATATCAAATATATCTCTTCCCAGACGGACGTCTTGTTTCATTATAAGATTCCTACAAATTTGGGTGAAATTATCCAAATTTATGCAGAAGCTTGTATAAGATCAAGAGATGCTTATTCAAGTGGGCTCTTATAATTCTTCAGTGGGTGCCCAATAATACTAATATTGATAATCAAATCAATATCAGTATTTAGCGATAATCACCATCAGTGCTTGAGGTATCTGCTAGGTTGCTACTCTAGCAGTTCGAAAGATATACTCAAAATGATTCAAAAGTGAGGAAGTATATTACCGCCAAAAAAACAATACATGCGCAGGACAATGAATTTTAAAAGGAATTCAGGCATATATATATATATATATATATATATATATATATATATATATATATATATATATATACACACACACACATATATATATATATATATATATATATATATATATATATATATATATATATATTCATTGACAATGAATTCTAAAAGGAATTCAGCCATATATATATATATATATATATATATATATATATATATATATATATATATATATATATATATATATAAGTATGTACACGTACATACATATATGTATACAGACGTACAGTAGTAGGTATATATATACATACATACATTCACACATATATATATATGTACGTACCGATTCACCGAACATTTGTTATAATGCTCGGTGTGTTTGTAAACAAACATCCCGTATTAAGCCGTAGTGTCCAGCAACCATCGTTGCTCGTTTGTTCAACACAGACAAAGGAATGCTGTACTAGTTTCAAGCTTATTAGCTATCGTCAGCAACGTATACCTTCCTGCCAGATTGTTGAACGTATATACTTACCTTATGCATATTAACAGCTGAGTAGCCCAATTTGCATATCAGGTGGGTAAATCGGCCGGGTGCACCGAAAACGATAAACGGAAAAAATGAAACTCAGCTGTTAATATGCATAAGGTAAGTATATACGTTCAACAATCTGGAAGGAAGGTATACGTTGCTGACGATAGCTAATAAGCTTGAAACTAGTACAGCGTTCCTTTGTCAGTGTTGAACAAACGAGCAACGATGGTTGCTGGACAATACGGCTTAATACGGGATGTTTCTTTACAAACACACCGAGCATTATAATAAATGTTCGGTGAATCCATACGTACATATATATATGTGTGCATGTATGTATATATATATATATATATATATATATATATATATATATATATATATATATATATATATAAATACTACTGTACGTCTGTATACATATATGTATATACGTGTATATACTTATATTTAAGTAACAGCAGTACTAAGAGTGGGAAAGGAAATTTCATTTCATTTTTTTCCGTTTATCGTTTTCGGTGCACCCGGCAGATTAACCCACTCGATATGCAAATTGGGCTACTCAGCTGTTAATATGCATAAGGTAACTATATACGTTCAACAATCTGGCAGGAAGGTATATGTTGCTGACGATAGCTAATAAGCTTGAAACTAGTACAGCGTTCCTTTGTCAGTGTTGAACAAACGAGGAACGATGGTTGCTGGACACTACGGCTTAATACGGGATGTTTCTTTACAAACACACCGAGCATTATAATAAATGTTCGATGAATCCATACGTACATATATATATGTGTGCATGTATTATTATATATATACATATCACTGTACGTCTGTATACATATATGTATGTACGTGTACATACATATATTTAAGTAACAGCCGTACTAAGAGTGGGAAATGAAATTTCGTTTCGGTTTTTCCGTATATCTTCTTCGGTGCATCCGGCCGATTAACCCACTCGATATGCAAATTGGGCTACTCAGCTGTTAATATGCATAAGGTAAGTATATACGTTCAACAATCTGGCAGGAAGTTATACGTTGCTGACGATAGCTAATAAGCTTGAAACTAGTACAGCGTTCCTTTGTCAGTGTTGAACAAACGAGCAACGATGGTTGCTGGACACTACGGCTTAATACGGGATGTTTGTTTACAAACACACCGAGCATTATAATAAATATTCGGTGAATCCATACGTGCATATATATGTGTGCATGTATGTATATATATATACATACTACTGTACATCTGTATACATATATGTATGTACATGTACATACTTATATTTAAGTAACAGCCGTACTAAAAGTGGGAAATGAAATTTCGTTTCATTTTTTCCGTTTATCGTTTTCGGTGCACCCGGCCGATTAACCCACTCGATATGCAAATTGGGCTACTCAGCTGTTAATATGCATAAGGTAAGTATATACGGTCAACAATCTGGCAGGAAGGTATACGTTGCTGACAATAGCTAATAAGCTTGAAACTAGTACAGCGTTCCTTTGTCAGTATTGAACAAACGAGCAACGATGGTTGCTGGACACTACGGCTTAATACGGGATGTTTCTTTACAAACACACCAAGCATTATAATAAATGTTCGGTGAATCCATACGTACATATATATATGTGTGCATGTATGTGTATATATATACATAATACTGTACGTCTGTATACATATATGTATATACGTGTACATACTTATATTTAAGTAACAGCCGTACTAAGAGTGGGAAATGAAATTTCGTTTCATTGTTTCCGTTTATACATATATATATATATATATATATATATATATATATATATATATATATATATATATATATATATATATATTTAGGTTTGTTGGTTCACCACTGGATAGAATTGGTCATTCCGTA
>OZ024740.1:290311741-290341741 GCA_964016885.1 Eledone cirrhosa
TATATATATATATTAGAATGATCGAGTATCGAAAAATCGGCGTACGAGTTCACGATAAACAAAATTCGATATGAGCGGCAGAGTGCTCCTCACTGATTTAGATAAATCAGAGCTATAACTATCGTTAAAATACCGTCACACACAGAACAAGTCTATAATCAACCGCACGATCGAAAATTTGCGATTACGGAAGATTCGGGACACTCAGATAAAAATCTCAATAATTCAATAAATTAAATGAATGTAAAAAGCATACCCGGACCCGCTAGGAAGATGTTAAATCTAGCTTCTTGGGTTTCTGTAAATCCTTAAACTGTTCTCTATCAGCTCACATAAAAATATATAAGACTTCTAGAATTCAGCGGACAGGAAATTTACTTCTTCAACGAGCTTTGTCCAAACGGATAAAATGGCATAACCCAAGCTAAATACGCACATGGAATTCGGCAAGGGAGATAACCTCCACATCCGCGAAAACTATTCGAGAAAATGTGTAAATACACATATCGAATAAATATATATATATTAATTTATCGTGATATTTCGCTCCTAATAACAGTCTTTCCTATCTCTGTTTGGTTGAGCACACTTCTCTGAGTGGCTTTGAGCTGCCCTTTCTAGCAGTTCGTCCCTCAGAGGCCACTGGTTCACTGCCTTAAACACGCTGTGACTTCTCTCTCCCACGTGTAGCTGGACAGTCAATTTTAAAATTCTCTTAGTGTTGTCTGAAATGTATAGCCTTACACACGCTGATGAACCGAGACTAACCCATTTCTTTCAACAATTTATTGGTGAAACATAACTTTGGATTTGTACGTGTGTTATATAGTTATAGAGGTATTTATTTACGCTTTAATTTAAATTTTTAATTATCGTGTCTATAGTCTGCCTTTCATAGGTTATAGATTCCATACACTGGTGGTTTTTTTCCCTGTCTTATTGATAACGCACTGTATATCTCTCTCTGGTGTGTTACCTTTTCAACATATTGTATTTTAAAGAGCTCAGGATCTCTTCTCCTTTGAGCACATTATTTACAGGGAATAGCGAGGGCCTATGCCTCCGTTAATTTATCGTGATACACACACACACATATATGTATATATATATATATATATATATATATATATATATATATATATATATATATATATATATATATATATATATAATTTATGCACACGTGAATATATATATATATGTCTGTATATATATATATATATGTATATATATATATATATATATATATATATATATTCGCACATACATATATACAGATTATATATGCAAGTATGCATAAGTTAATATATACATTTATTTTGTATAGTACATACGATTTTTCAATTTCCGTTCCACATTTCACATAGACATTGTCATAACCCAAACTAATTCAATTTGTTTGAATTATATATTGCGCACTTTTGTGATAGACGTGTTTTGAGGATGAGTAATGATGTCCCGTGTGCATTGTGAATTGGCAGTTTCGGTAGAGGGTTGGATATGCTTTCCAGCATAGTTACGTCCCTTTGCGATCTGAGTTCAATTCCCGCCGAGGTTAACTTTGCCTTTCATCCTTACGTGGTCGATAAAATAAAGTATCAGTAATGCACTGGGATAATTGCTGGCCTTGTGCCAAAATGTAGAAACAATTATATCTATCTATCTATCTATCTATCTTTCTGTCTGACGCGTGGAACATCGCCGGTAAGCTTTTTTGTTAATTTCTATGCAAAAAACCGAACTAATTGTTTGAAAAAACATAACACTTTGTAGATTAACCCTCAAGCTGAATTGTCAGATGGGTGGTAATCCCATTTTTCGCCCCTGTATAGGCGAACATTTTATTTTTAAAATTTGTTTTAAAATATCAGATTTTACAAACTAAATAACTTGAGCAACACAAGAACGCTGGAGAACGTCAATAGAGAAAAGAGAGAGAAAGAGGCAGATATTAACGTTATATCTGCTTCTGCTACTATGGACGTCGCCATAGATACAAGTGTCAACAAAGAGAAAAATATATTAACACTTGAAAATTTTAAAATTTCTACCGTCGAAGCGGAGAGAAATAACAATAACACACAGGAAAACACAGCAATCAAACCCATTAACATACATACACATGAAAAAGACATCAACAACTCTACAGATACATATACACATAATGTTTCACCTCGACAAGGAACTGAGATTTCCAACAACGATAACAACAACAACAACAACAACAACAACAGCAGCAACACCACACAAAAAAAGAAAATGTCTTTCGCTGAAACATTGAACAAAAAACAAGATTTTATAAATCTTGATATCTCCAACTCAAGAGATATGCTCCAGCAAGGGAGAAAATTTGTAACTTTCGAAGAAAGAGATGGGTTTAGAATTAACCCACCCCTTGAAATAAAGGAAGACACAATCCGAAGATCAGTCACTTTTAGGACTGTGTCAAATTCCACAAGAAAGCCGACATTTGTTAACCAAGCAGATATAGAAGATACTTTCAAGGAAATTCTAGCAAATGTCGATTTTCTCCAGCGAGGAAAACAGTATGGAAGTGTTTCCGTACTGTTTAAAATCGAGGCACTCGCCCCCAAAAACTCTGTGACACCAATGGTGTCAAAAGCATACAACTGTTTCCCTACATACATGGGAAAAAGGACACAAAAAATAAAAATAAAAAACATACCTCCAAACATTAACATCTGGTGGATCTTGGCTGGCTTCATAGAGTCAGAATCTGATATGATACTTTCGATACGAAAATCTATTCGACAAAGGTGGGCGGGCACAGATTTGGAGATTCTGTTGCAAATGAAACCGAAGAGAATCTCCAAAATACCCGAAAGAGTCGTTATCGATAATAACAACAAAATAAACATTTCGGTAGAAGGACGAAAATTTCACTGCTTTCGCGGTGGTAGCACAGCACACCTAAAAGCCTCTTGTCCACAGACACACAACATCATAAAAAAACGCTATTATCAACACCAACACCAAAACAACCACCACCACCACAAGTACAACGACAGACGAAACGAGCAACCACACCAAAACAAACAGACACTCAACCAACAACAACAGAAAAAACAGAGACAACAACCCTGAAGAACACAGCCCCACTCCATCCCACTCCATCAAACACTACCACAAACACACACACCGAAACACCACCACCACACAACATACCCTTACCCCACACACCTGACGATGATTATTCATCGACGGATGAAGCTGCTTCTCCTTCTTTAAGTGAAGAAGAGGGAGAACCGCGGAAATATAAAAAAGGAGACACCACAAAACCCCCAAAACTTCAATCACCAACACCAACACACAACCACAGACACAAACAACAACACAAACAACACCACAGTCAAACATCCACCTATCAGCAAAACCAGCACCAACACCACCCCAAACACAAGCACCCACCATAAAAAGAAAACTCCTGGACGAACAACAAACTAAAACAACACAACAAAAACACAAACAACAATACGCATGCATGAACACAAACAACAAGAGTTTGATGGAGGTCATGTCCCAAAACCCCAAGGTGGAGACGGAGGGCAAAACTTTCGTCAAGGCAGAATCGTCTCCACACCTTAAACTTATAAGGGTTTCTATGGAAACCTATAATGACCTAAAAAATAAATTCTCACAGGACGTGGGCAACCCCTGCCACAAACCCATCAACCACGTCCTGTTAAAATGTTACCCCACCCATCCAGCACCCAAATGGAGATTGAACAACCCGATCTCCAGGAAACGAAAAGGTAAGTGCACCTTTCGTCCTTTTTCTCCAACTCTTCTTCACCAACATGGCTAGATTACGAGTTGGAAGCGTGAATGTGCGTGGCCTAGGGATACCCTGGAAACAAGGCCAACTTTTAAACGACCTTAGGTCACACAGTATCGATGTGATAGCCATCACCGAGTCCAGGATCCACAACAGGCAGCAAATAACCCCCATCTTCGACGACTTTGAGATCTACGCATCTCTCTGTCAGCCAGGAGGTGGAGGTGGAGTGGCTGTCATGTTTCGGAAGAACCTGGACGTCAGAGTACAGCAAGTACACTTGGACCCGGAGGGTAGACTGGTAGTCCTAGATGTGAACAGTATCGGAGGTGGAGCCTTCAGACTGGTGGCCGTTATGCCCCGACCGGGCAATCGCAATTACGGCCAGACTTCTTTAAGCGTCTCGAGTCTTTTCTGGGAACGTCTCGCTCCTTACCTTTAGTGGTGGACTGGAATGGTATCCTAGATGCACGATGGGACTATGTGGGAGCATATCCCAGTAGAGCGGGGTGCAACAGCCTCAAAACTTTAATCGGCCAATTCCAACTGGCCGATCGGTATCGACCGGATTTCCCGACTGCACCACAGTGGACGTGGGCAAACCGCAGTGAGACATCTAGATCGTATTTAGATAGGTTCATTAGAGATGTTAAGCTGTCCACGAATGCACATGGTTGCCTATTCAGATCACAAGTTAGTCGTCTGCTTAGTCAACCGTGATAGAATACATAGACAGGGTCCCGGATACTGGAAGCTGAACGTGTCGTTGCCGGCACGTAAAGCTTACAGTGAACGGATAAGTAGACTAGTCAAGCAACAGTTAACGGGAGCCATCGTCAACAATAGATGGTGGTACTCTCTCAAGAAAGCAATTAGAATAGAATCGATATGGTATAGCAGGGAGTTAGCATTAGAGAAAAACAGAATAGAAACAGAACTAGTAGCCAAGGTAGAGGAGGTACTTAGAAGTGGCAACGCGGCTAGAGTGTTAGCGTCGAGAACGGCACTGGACCGGTTCTTGGATGCAAAACACGAAGGCTGCGTGGTCAGAAGCAAAACACGTGCTCTAGGAAACGAAGGAGCGAAAGCTGTCAGCTGGGCCCGAGTGGCGGAGGCAAAAAGTGGCAACAAGTCCACGATTCGGTCTTTGAAAGGCCAAAACGGACGCGTGCTACTTGACCGCAAGCAAATGTGCGCGGCCTTTCAGCGGCACTTTGCGCGACTGTTTGAGCAGAACGAGGGTGAGCCGAACGGGGCCATGGACTTTAGTTCATACCTCGACGGCCTGCCGCGTCTCTCGAACACGGACGCCGAGTTATGCGAAAGACCAATCATGGACACTGAGATACGGGACGCTCTGGGCCGCTGCGGGAAACGCAAGTCACCCGGTCTAGATGGTCTACCCTACTTATTTTACATAGGCATGCCGGACTTGTCCTCTGGCGTCCTCGAAGCCGTCTACTTTAATTGGCAGCAGAACGGGAGAATTCCCAGTTCTGCAGGCAAGGGCGTAGTAACGCTGATCAGGAAAGACGAGAACAAGGGGGACGAAATTAACAACTTCAGGCCCATAACTCTGCTCAACACAGAGTTAAAGATTTTGGTCAAGGTGCTAGCGACGAGGTTGGCGCTTGTCGTCGAGAACCTGGTAGGGAAAGCGCAAACGTGAGCAATCCCGACTAGGTCCATACACGACAACCTCCACCTCATGCGATACATCATAGAGAGGGTGGGTAGTAAACCCGGCTTCGGTGGGGCTCTGATCAACTTGGATCAGTCTAAGGCATTCGATAGGGTCGACCATCGATACTTGGAAGCGGTTCTCAAGGTGGCCGGTTTCGGTCCCGTGTTCAGAGGATGGATCGAGGCGATGCACACCAGCTTCTGCTCGAGGGTCAAGGTGAACGGCTACCTATCGCAGCCGTTCGCAATCACGCGTTCCATTCGACAGGGGTGCCCTCTCTCCTCTATTCTGTATTTATTGACTCTAGAGCCACTACTGCGGAAATTGGAGCTGTTGCAGGGCATCCCTCTAGAACCGGGACTGCGCAAAGCGGCGTCGGATTATGCCGACGACGTTACGGTAATGGTGTCGAGCACCCCGGAAATCGGGGTGATCGGCAACTTACTGAAAGAATACGAAACGCTGACGGGAGCAAAACTAAACCCGGACAAGTCTGTCGGTTTGCAATTCGGTACGTGGAGAGGCAAACCGATGACGTCCGGCAAACCGATGACGGACGGACTGGTGAAATTGCTCGGGATCTGGTTCGGTCCGGACCTCCAGGTGGAGAAAAACTGGAACGAGGTCAGGGCCAAGGTGTTTGCACTCATCCAGAAGTGGGCAGAGTGCAAACTGTCCTTGAAAGGTCGAGCGGAGGTGGCGAACACTTTCACCGCTTGACTGTCGTGCCTTGTCCCCGTGAACACCTCGCCAAGATGGATCGCATGCTATTCCAGTTTCTGTGGAAGAAGCAGGCTCCGCTGGTGAGGAGATCCGTCTGCTGTCAGAACCCTTCCAACGGAGGGCTGGGAATCCCGTGGCTGATGATGCGCAAACATGCGCTGAGGCTGCGGCATCTCCAGGTATTCCTCACCGACCCCCAACCGGTGTGGGCACCATTTGTGAGACAGGCTTTCCCACAGCTCGTCTCGCTGACGGAGCTGCAGTCCTGGGTGAAGAAAAGACCGAACACGATGGGCGCCTGGCACATTGAATGCGCTCAGGCGCTCACAGTCCTCTGGCAAGTGGGCGCAGAAATCAGTGGAGACTCCACTTCGACATTCTATAGAGGGATTGTACGTTACAAGGGCGACGACGTGCTCGGAGAGACTCTGGGCGTCGAAGATGATGAGCTCACCAGTCTTTGGTAGGACTTTCCGCCCGGGACCTATGGACAACTTCCAGAGGTCCCTGGCCTGGCAGTGCTACTGAGGAGCTCTACCGTTTCGTGACAAGATCTACAGGCACGGACACCCCGGCAGGACGTGTCCAATATGCGCGAAGGACATTGAAACAGTTCTGCACGCAATTGTACACTGCCCGGGCGTAACCGACCTGTGGAACTATGCAGAACAACTGTTGTCGCGTATGGGACAAATCCAGTTGACTGCCGAGTGCATAGTAAGGATCAAAAGATTTTTTATCTTTCGAAAAATGTCCTACTTTGATAAAAATGGCTGAAGCATCTTCACCACCATTCAAAGAAAGAAAAGGGAAGCTAAACTCACAGCTTCCCCCTACCACTGTCACAGCAAAATATGACCGACCTGCTCACCAACAACTTGATGTAGCCACAACTACACAAGAAATCGAAAACAACAACAACAACAACAACAACAACAACAACAACAACAACAACAACAACAACAACAACAACAGCAACAATAAAGACAACAAAAACAACAACACCAACAATGATAACAACAACATCACCAACTACAACAGCAATACGAACAAGGAAAAGGTCTCCTTTGCCCAGACTGCAAGGAAAACCCTCGACTATCTGCCAGTAGATATAAGCAAAGCGAAGGAGCTACTGGCAGATGCCAAAAAATACATAGTGTACGGGGAAAATGGATCATTTTTCGATCCACTCATCCCCCCCCCCCCCCCGGAACTAAAAAGCCAAGAAACTCCTAAACACTGTCATGTTTAGGACAGTCTCAAACAAAAGCAAAAAACCAGCTCAACCATCATAGAGTGAGATAGAGCTGGTTTCAAAAGATGTCATGAAAGACATCATATTCATTCAGAAGCATAGACTCTATGGGAGTCTATCCTTCTACGTACATGGGTAGAAGGACACAAAAAATAAAAATTCACACCATCCTTCCGATTATGGACATATGGTGGGTATTGACAGGTTTCCTGGATCTAGACGATGACACACTAATATCCATGGGAAAGGCATCGGGTGACGCGTTCAGTAGAACGGGCCTCGAACTTGTAATTCAAATGAGGCCCGAAAGGATCGCCCAGATCCCTGAACGCGTCATACTGGATGATCAAACTTTTATCAACATTACCGTCGAGGGTAGGCGGCCCTCGTGTTACCTCTGTGGAGCCAGAGGTCACCTGAGGGCTGTCAGTCCTCAACTTAAAAAGAAAACCCCAATCCTGCCTATACCACCAACAACTGCACAACCAACAAAATCACCACAACCACCACTACAAAAACAACAACCACAGTCCAAACCAAAACAAAACGCTGTCCAACACCCCCCCCCCACTAAAAAAAACAAACAATTTCCAAAGCACCCGCACCGCAAACACAACCCGAAAATCTACCCCTCCCCTTCAACGCGGAAGATGACCCTCGTTCGTCGTCAGACAAGGAGGAACACTTCCACACAATCAAAAGAAAAAAAAGAAAACACACCTCAGACACACAAATGAAAACAACCCCTCCCACAACATAACACAGACACTAACACAAAAGAGCACACAACAACAGCAAACAAAAAACACCACACAAAAACAAAAACATGCATGCACATACATAAACACAAGAAATAAAAAACTGCTAAACATTGTATACAACAACAATTTAGTAAAAACCCAAGAGCCTAACTTCACCCAGGCAGGGGATTTCCCCCACCTCAAAATGATTAAGGCCCCAGAGGACACATATAAAACATTAAAAAACAACTTTAAAGAGGACCTGCCCCCCCCCCCCCCCTTCGTCGGGCCCATTAACCCCGTCCTCCTAAAAAATTTCCACACCCCCTCCCAAACATCCCAACCACACAACACACTGATGCCCCTAGACTTCCACAAACCACCACCCCACACAACAACCCATCCCCCAACCTCATGGAAATTGTGCAGCCCGATACCCGGGACGCAGAGAGGTAAGTGCCTTTTCTCTTCACCACCAACATGGCTATGCTAAGAGTAGGCTGTCTAAATGCGCGTGGCCTGGGCTCAACTTGGAAGCAAGCAATGCTGCTAAATGACCTCAGGTCACAACGTATAGATGTGATGGTTATTTGCGAGGCCCGGATCAGCAACGTGCGACAGCTGGCCCCCACCTTTGACGACTTTGAGATGCACGCATCTCTCTGTCAGCCCGGAGGTGGGGGTGGGGTTATCGTTCTGCTACAAAAACATCTGGGTCTCGCAACACAGACGGTACATTTGGACCCGGAGCGTCGACTAGTGGTTCTGGACCATGGCAGTGGTGAAGGCGGAACGTTTAGGCTGGTAGCCATCTACGGCCCTTTTGGGTCAATGCGGCCGGACATCTTCCATCGTCTGGAGACTTTTCTAGGGACGTCCCGCTCCTTGCT
Source organism: Eledone cirrhosa (assembly GCA_964016885.1). Lineage (NCBI taxonomy): Eukaryota > Metazoa > Mollusca > Cephalopoda > Octopoda > Eledonidae > Eledone > Eledone cirrhosa. The sequence continues at coordinate 290,320,830 of OZ024740.1, forward strand.
ATTAGTGGGGGACTGGAATGGTATCATAGATGCACGTTGGGACTACGTAGGGGCCTGTCCCGATAGAGAGGTGTGTAACAGCTTCAAAGGGTTAATCGGTTGATTTGACCTTGCCGATAGATATCGAATAGATTTTCCGACTGCACCAACCTGGATTTGGGCAAACCGCAGCGGATCATCTAGGTCGTACCTAGATAGGTCCTTAGTTAGAAAAATAAGGATAAGGATTTTTTAAGTTGTTCAAAAATGCTCATGGTTGGCTATTCTGACCACAAGTTAGTGACCTGCTTGGTCAACCTTGACAGAACGCATAGACAGGGACCCGGTTACTGGAAGCTCAACTTGTCCTTATCGGCAAGTAAGGCTTACAGGGACCGGATTAGCACTTTAGTTGAGGTGGGGATCTCTCAAAAGAGAGATTAGGGTAGTCTCTATAGAATTTAGTAAGGAGTTAGCCTCAAATAGAAATAGGAAGGAAAGGGAGTTGGTAGATAGTTTAGAAGAGGCAATTAGAAGGGGCGACGTGGCCAGAGTGCTAGCGTCGAGAACGGCCCTGGGCCAGTTCTTCGACGCGAAACACGAAGGCTGCATCGTCCGAAACAAAATACGTGCTCTGGGAAACGAGGGGACAAAAGCTGTTAGCTGGGCCCGCGTGACAGAAGCCAAAAGAGGGAGTAGATCCACTATCCGGTCTTTGCGAGACCAGGATAGACGGGTGATCCTTGAACCTAAGCAGATGTGCGAGGCTTTTCAAAAGCATTTTCCAGATTGTTCGGAAGGTGCGGGGAACAGATTGCGGGGAACGGCCTGTTGCGTCTCTCGGACAGGGAGGCGAAGTCCTGCGAGGAGCCGATTTCAGCCGCTGAGATAGAGGACGTGCTGAGCCAATGCGGCAAACGCAAATCCCCGGTTCTCGATGGTCTTCCATACGAACTATATCTAGCTATGCCGGACTTGTTCCCCGATCTCCTCGAGGCGGTCTACTGCAACTGGCAACAGAACGGGAGAATTCCCTGTGCTGTGACCAAGGGTGTAGTCACGCTAGTGAACACGACAAGGAGAGAACAAGGACGAGGACAAGGGGGACGATGTAAATAATTTCAGCGTTACAGATTTTGGCCAAGGTGCTAGCCAAGAGGTTGGCGCTTGTCGTGGGCAACCTGGTGGGAGATGCGCAGATATGTGCTATCCCGTCCAGGTCCATCCACGACATCCTCCACCTAATGCGATACATCATAGAGAGGGTTGGCAACGAACCCGGCTTTGGTGGGGCCCTGATCAACTTGGATCAATCTAAGGCGGTCGATAGGGTCGACCATGGTTACCTGGCTGCGATGCTAGCGGCGGCAGGCTTCGGACGCGTTTTCAAGGGCTGGATCACTGCCATGCACAGCAGCCGCATCTGCTCTAGGGTCAAGGTGAAAGGCTACCTCTCGGAACCGTTCGAAACCACGCGGTCCATCCGACAATGGTGCCCTCTCTACTCCCTTCTCTATGTAATGACTCTAGAGCCCCTGCTGCGGAAGTTGGAGTTGTTGCAGGGCATCACGTTGGAACCGGGATTGCGGAAAGCAGTGTCGGCCTACGCCGATGACGTAACAGTAATGGTGTCGACGGACTTGGAAATCGGGGCGATCGGCACCTTACTGAAGGAGTACGAAAGGTTTACAAGGGCTAAGCTGAGCCGGGACAAGTCAATCGGTCTGCAACTCGGCACGTGGATGGGAAGATCGATGGCCTCCGACGGCGCCGTTGGGCGCTGGACGGAGGGCCCGGTGCAGTTGCTCGGGGTTTGGTTCGGACCAGACCTCCAGATGGAGAAGAACTGGGGTGAGGTAACGAACAGGGTGTTTGCACTGACCCAGAAGTGGGCCGTGTGCAAACTGTCCCTGAAAGGTCGGGCGGAGGTGGCGAACACTTATATAGCATCCGTCATCTACTACCGCCTGACCGTTGTGCCTTGCCCAAGGGAAACGCTCGCCAAAATGGAGCGCGCACTCTTCCAGTTCCTTTGGAAGAAGCGGGCTCCTATGGTGAGGAGATCCATCTGCTATCAACACCCTTTGAAAGAAGGGCTGGGACGTCGTGGCTGATGATGCGCAAACACGCATTAAGGCCACGGCACCTCCAGGTATTCCTCACCGGTCGACCGATGTGGGCCCCATTTGTGAGGCGAGCCTTTCCCAGACTCGTCTCGCTCACCGAGCTGCAATCCTGGGTCAAGCAAAGACCGAGAAAACTAGGCGCCTGGCACACCGAGTGTGCCCAGGCGCTCACGTCTCTCTGGCAGGCGGACCCGGCTGTCAGTGGAGAATCCACCTCGTCATTCTATAGCGGGCTGGTGGTTAGCAGGTGCGACGACGCCCTCGGAGAAGCCCTAGACATGGAGGAAAACGAACTGGCCAACCTGTTCGGTAGGACATTCAGCCCGGGACCTATGGATAACTTCCAGAGGTCCCTGGCCTGGCAGTGCTACCGAGGGGCTCTGCCCGTTCGAGAAAGGCTCTACAGACACGGGCGCCCGGGTAGGGACTCCTCGAAAGAGATCTGTCCCAGATGCGTGTGCGACGAGGAAACCGTTGCACACGTATTGGTACACTGCTCGGGTATTGCCGATCTGTAGAGCTATGCCGAACGACTGCTGTCACGAGTGGGACCGATCCGGTTGACCACCGAGTCTATTGTAACGATCAAGCCGCCTACCCTCTTCATAAACGAAAGAGAGGCGGTGTTTCTGTGCTTAATAACCATGGTGAAAGAGGTTGTATGGTGGACGCGTCTGAAAGGACTGAGGTCAGACACCTTTCTCTCTGGCCAACAACTGGTCCGTTTCTTCCGATATCATTTCGGAAGAAGGATCAGGATGGAGAGAGAGGTGCTGCACCCCAGCCGTTTTTATGAAAGATGGGTGAAAGTGGCGAGAATGGCCTGTGTGAATGGGCCTTCATTCTATATCAGACTGTAGGTGAGAAAGATATATGATCAAGGGAGCACCCTTTCTCTGTGCTCCTGAGGAGAAGGGTTGCACACTTTTTCGGGGGGGTGATCCCCCAAGGCGCCTCCTCCCTATTGAGGATTTTGTTATTCAATTTATTTTTGTTATATTTTATATTTTTATATTTTCATATTTTGTTATTGCCTCCTCCTTATTGAGGACGCCATTTTATGTAAACTCCCCCCATTGTACTTGTCCCACTCTTTGACGCCCTGGTGGCAAATAAAAAGAAAGTTATCTATCTATCTATATATCTATCTATCAATCTATCTCTGGGATGGACACGTGTTAAACTTGCTCGGTAAGTTTTGTTTAAATTTCCTTAGAAATACGTCATTGTGAACTTTTAATTTTATACCAATTTGTAGAGGGACTGACAGGTCAAATTTTGATCTGGTCAGTCCTCCAAAATATCGTGCCCCTCAGGGCAAAAAGATCCAAAATATCTTCGAAAATATTTTTGCAAAACACTTCATTTTTTTTAAATGGCCGAAGCACCTACTTCTTTGTCAAAACAAGAAGATGAGAAGGGTAAGCCATGCCTACTTGACCAGCAGGTAGTAGCAGACATGGACAAAGGAAGGCCAACATCATCGCCTCAACATTTAGAAGAGGAACAAGCTTCAGCTGCTTGTAAGCAACTGAACACGCATGACGTCACAAACGTCACATGTATCCACACACAGAAGGAAATATATGTAGCAAATACTTCTTTTCGTAAAGAGATGGAAATTCACACAACAAAAAATGAAAATAACAGCCCACAACAGACACCAAAAAATACAGAAAATGAAAAAATTGAAAACACATCCAACAATACCAATCAAAAGGAAAAAAATTCCAACACAAACACCAAAGAAAATACAAACAACAGTGACAACAACAACAAGAAAGACAACAACAGCCAAATTTCTTTTGCTGATACCGTAAAAAAACGGAAATATTTCAACTTTTGGATTTAACCAACGCGAAACAAAAGTTGGAAGAAGCTAAACAATATGTGACTTTTGGACCCAATGGGTCATTCAGCATAAATTCACCACAAGAACTAAGGAGAGAGAATGCCCTGAACACGGTGGTTTTCAGGACAATCTCAAATGCATAAAAAAACCCAGCTCAACTATCTCAGAGTGAGATTGAGCTGGTTTTAAGGAACCACATGGATAACATTTTATTCATTCAGAAAGCCAAACTTTTCAGCAGCATCTCGGTGCTGATGAAAGACAACATAACAGCACAAAAATATTCCATTGCGACCATTGTGTCCACCCATTTTACATTTTTCCCTACATACATGGGAAAAAGAACGCAAAAAATAAAAATGACATGCATAAGACTCAAAGTAGATATATGGTGGATACTTTATGGCCTAATTGACTTTGAACAAGACATTTTGATCTCAGTAGGAAAATCCTCCAGAGATATATTTAGTGGGACTAGCGTCGAAATTCTGGTGCAGATGAGCCCAGAACGTATAATGAAAATCCCACAAAGAGTACCTCTGGATGGACAGACCTACATAAACATTTCGGTTGAGGGTAGGCGGGCCGCATGTTACCAATGCGCAAGCAGAGGTCACCTAAGTGCTGCCTGTCCTCAATTGACAAAAAGAAAACCACTTTTACCATCACCACAAATAACAACACAACCACCACCACCACCACCACGACAACAAGAAAAAACAACAGTGAAAACTATCCCACCCAATCCCTCCCCACCCAAAACAAATACAAAAACACACACAGACACTACAGAACCCCAAAACATACCCCTACCCATCAACACGGATGAGGAACCCCTATCGACGGCACCCAGCGGCGATGAGGGGGAACCCTTCCAACCCGTGAAAAGAAAAAAAGAAAGCACCGCATGAACAAAAACGAAAAATAAACACACAAACACCAGCACAAACAGCACAAAAATCACAAACAAAAGTTCCCCCTCCCGAAAACAAAACACCCACAACAAAGAGAAAACACACGCAGGAACCACAGACAAAAACAAACACAACACAGGAAAAGTACACATACACTTACATAAACGTAGAAAATAGAACACTGATGGAGACCATCAGAAACAACCCTTTGGTCAAAACCGAAGGGAAAACTTTGGATAGCCCTGACAAAAACCAAAAAATGAACCTCAAACTGATCAGGGTCCCTATAGGAACTTATAGATCCCTAAAAGAAACATTTGTAGAGGACGTGGGGAATTCCTGCGTGAAACCAATCAACCACGTCCTCTTCAAAGGCCTCCCCACCACAGGCACCCCCACCCACGTCAACCCCATCCCACCAGACACCCCCTCCCCACCAAAGACCTCCGTCCCCACCCCGCCAGAAACCACCACCCCACCAAACATACCCTCCAACACCCCTATGGAAATTGTGCAGCCTGGTCCCCAGGAGACGAAGAGGTGAGTGATTTCTTTTCCTCTTCAACATGGCCAATATAAGAGTTGGATGTGCGAATGTACGCGGCCTGGGAATGCTCTGGAAACAGGGCAAACTCTTAAACAACCTCAGGTCGCACAGTATGGATGTAGTAGCCATTTTCGAGTCCAGGATCCACAGCGAGCGACAACTGGCCCCCATCTTCGACGACTTTGAGATCTACGCATCTCTCTGTCAGCCGGGTGGTGGAGGTGGGGTTGCCGTTTTGCTGCGGAAACACCTGGACCTCGTAACACAGACGGTACACCTGGACCCGGAGGGTCGACTGGTGGTCCTAGCCGTTGACGGTAGTGAAGGTGGAGCCTTCAGGCTGGTGACCGCATATGCCCCATCTGGGACACCGCGGCCAGACTTCTTCAAACGCCTAGAGACTTTTCTGGGAACGTCCCACTCCCTTCTGTTAGTGGGGGACTGGAATGGAATCCTAGATGCATGTTGGGACTATGTGGGAGCATGTCGCTACCGACATGCAAAGCCTACAGTAGACGGATTAGCACTTTAGTTAAGCAGCACTTAACGGGGGCCATTGTTAACAACAGATGGTGGTACTCTCTCAAGAGGGCAGTTAGATTAGACTCGATAGGTTTTAGTAAAGAATTAGTGTTAGATAGAATTAAGACCGAAAAGGAACTGGTAGATAAAGTAGAAGAGGCACTTAGGAGCGTGCTAGCGACGAGAACGGCCTCGGACCAGTTCTTCGACGCAAAGCATGAAGGCTGCGTTGTCAGAAGCAAAATACGTGCTCTGGGAAACGAGGGAGCCAAAGCTGTTAGCTGGGCCCGAGTGACGGAGGCGAAAAGTGGCAACAAGTCCACGATTCGGTCTTTGAAGGACCAAACGTGAACCCATACGTGAACGTGAGCCGAAGCAAATGTTCGCGGCCTTTCAGCGGCACTTTGCTCAACTGTTCTGGCAGGGCGGCGCGCCGGGAAGGGCTATGGATTTCGGTTCATACCTCGACGGCCTACCGCGACTCTCGGACAGCAAGGCGAAGTTCTGCGAAAGGCCGATTTCGGCCGCTGAGATAGGGTATGCGTTGAGCCAATGCGGCAAACGCAAATCGCCAGGTCTCGACAGTCTACCCTACGAATTTTACGTAACAATGCCGGACTTGTTCTCCGGTCTCCTGGAAGCGGTCTACTGCAACTGGCAGCAGAACGGGAGAATTCCCAGTTCTGTGACCAAGGGCGTAATCACGTTAGTCAGGAAGGACGAGAACAAGGGGGATGACATAGGCAACTTCCGACCCATAACTCTGCTCAACACAGAGTTACAGATTTTGGCCAAGGTGTTGGCAAAGAGGCTGGCGCTTGCCGTCGAAACCTAGTGGGAGAAGCGCAGACATGCGCAATCCCGACCAGGTCCATACACGACAACCTCCACCTCATGCGATACATCATAGAGAGGGTAGGGTGTAAACCCGGCTTCGGTGGGGCCCTGATCAACTTAGATCAGTCTAAGGCTTTCGATAGGGTTGACCATCGTTACCTGGATGCCATGCTCGAGGCGGCAGGCTTCGGACTCGTGTTCAGGGGCTGGATTGCTGCAATGCACAGCAGCATCATCTGCTCAAGGGTCAAGGTGAACGGCTACCTCTCGGAGCCGTTCCATATCAAGCGATCCATCCGACAGGGATGCCCTCTCTCCTCCCTTCTGTACGTACTGACTCTCGATCCACTACTGGGGAAGTTGGAGCTATTGCAGGGCATCCCTTTGGAACCGGGACTGCGGAAAGCGGGGTCGGCCAACGCCGACGACGTGACAGTAATGGTGTCGATGACCTCGCAAATCGGGGAGATCGGCACTTTACTGGAGGAATACGAAAGGTTCACAGTAGCGAAGCTGAACCGGGACAAATCCGTCGGTTTGCAACTCGGAACGTGGAGAGGCAAACCGATGCCTTCCGATGACGTCGTCGGACGCTGTATGGAAGGACCGGTAAAGATGCTCGGGGTCTGGTTTAGTCGGACCTCCAGGTGGAGAAGAACTGGAACGAGGTGACGGCCAAGGTGTTTGCGCTCACCCAGAAGTGGGCCGAGTGAAAACTATCCTTGAAAGGTCGAGCGGAGGTGGCGAACACTTTTATAGCGTTCGTCATCTACTACCGCTTGACCGTCGTGCCTTGTCCAGCCAAAACGTTCACCAAAATGGAACGCGCGCTCTTCCAATTCCTTTGGAAGAAACGGGCTCCTTTGGTGAGAAGATCCAGCTGCTGCCAACACCCTTCAAACGGAGGTTTGGGATGCCGTGGCTGACGATGCGCAAACACGCGCTCAGGCTGCGGCACCTCCACGTATTCCTCACCAGACAATCGGTGTGGGCCCCGTTCGTGAGGCGAGCCTTCCCACGACTCGTCTCACTGACCGAGCTGCAGTCCTGGGTCAAGAAAAGACCGAGGAAAATGGGCGACTGGCACATCGAATGTGCTCAGGCGCTCACAGTCCTCGGGCAAACGGACCCGGCGATCAGTGGAGACTCCACTTCGACATTCTATAGAGGGTTGGTCCGCAGCAAGTGCGACGACACGCTCGGAGAAATTCTAGGCGTAGAGGAGGACGAACTGGCCAGTCTGTTCGGTAGGATCTTCCGCCCGGGACCAATGGACAACTTCCAAAAGTCCCTGGCCTAGCAGTGCTACCGAGGAGCTCTACCAGTTCGAGACAAGCTCTAAAGACACGGGCGCCCGGCAGGGACCCTTCGAAAAAGATCTGTCCGAGATGCGTGCGCGACGAGGAAACCTTCGCACACGCATTTGTACACTGCCCGGGGGTTCCCGACCTGTGGAACTATGTAGAACGACTATTGTTGCGGGTGGAATCAATCCAGTTGACCTCCGAGTCCATTGTCATGATCAAACCACCACCCTCCTTCAAAAACGAGGGAGAGGCGGTTTTCCTATGTGTTATGGCTATGGTGAAAGAGGTTATATATTGGACGAGGTTAAAAGGGCTGAGGTCAGACACCTTTCTCTACGGCGAACAACTGATTCGTTTTTTCAAATATCATTTTGGAAGAAGAATCAGGATGGAGAGAGAGGTGCTGTACCCCAGCAAATTTTAAAAAAGGTGGGTGAATGTGGCAACGATGAGCCTTCTCTCTATATAAGCCTGTAGGTTGAGGAAAAAGTTTTATTTTCATATACCTGTATGTAAACTCCCCATTGTATTTGTCCCCTTCTTTTGTGCCCTTGTGGCTAATAAAGAAATTTATCTATCTATTTATCTATCTATTTATCTACCTACCTACCTCTCCCTCTCTTTCTCTCTCTCTCTTTTTGTATGTATTTGAATTTATGTAAAAATATGATTGTAACCATGAATATATACATACATACATACAAATATATATATATATTTAAAGTGTGTCCCCCAAAATGTATACATACTTTGATTACCTGTACAGGCAATATTTATTAGAATTCACAGTCTTTCCCAAAAGTAAAATGATCTACAGACATAATTCAATTGTATGTAAACACCCCAAAATGTTTACATAATTGAAATAATTGTTTCTACTTTAGGCACAAGGCCAGCAAATACCCAGTGCATTACTGGTACTTTATTTTATCGACCCCGTAAGGATGAAAGGCAAAGTCAACCTCGGCGGGATTTGAACTCAGATCGTAAAGGGACGTAACTATTCTGGAAAGCATGGCGTCCGACCCTCTACCGATACTGCCAATCCACCGCCTAATTTAAATAATTATTTCTACTTTAGGCACAAGGCAAGCAATTATCCAGTGCATTACTGGTACTTTATTTTATAAAACAGAATTTATTTTTGTGCACTGTTTAAAGATTTTTTGTGCATACATTTATTTGGACACCCTGTATATATATATATATGCAGAGAGAGAGAGAGGGTGGGGGTGGGAGTCAGAAAAAAACGAAAAAGAGTAAGACAAATTTAAATGTGGAATATGTATGAATGTTAATATTGATTTCTAACATATGCATAAGGTCAGAATTGTTTTGTTTGGCTGGAAAGGTGAGGTGGGTGTGGTGGTGGCTATGTCGATATTATCAACCTTAGTATTTGAGTGGTAATTTATAGCATCAAACCCGGAGGGATGAAAAGCAAAGTTGTTGACTTCAATGGTATTACAAACAAGAGCATAAAGCAGTTGTGGTCAACATGCGGCCCGCGAAGTTTTCTGAATGGTTCGCCTAAGTCACCTAAGTGAAATCTTTCTGATTTTTTCACCCCAACTTTTCAGTCGTGATTTATCTTTCTATTATTTTTACTATCGAGGAAAACAACGTGTACGAATTCTGAAGAAACAACTCAAAACAACCTGAGTTAGCGTCCCTCTTTTTTTAACGTGGACACGAATGTAAATTAGCGCTTGCGGCCCGCCTGATGATGAACCATATCTCATGCGGTCCGCTTCTCGAAAAGGGTTGCCCATGCCTGCTGTAAAAGATTTTAATGAAATGCTACAATGTATTTCACTCGAGGCGCTAACGATTCTGCCGCTCAACCGTCCTCATGAGGGGTAATAATAGGAGAATTTATAGAAGGCTCCGATAAGTTCCAGTTGCCGTGAAGAACATGTGAGAAAAGGGTTGAGATAGAAAATGACTGGTAGATAAAGAAGTAAGGGATCGTTAGCACCGTGTTCGTTCTCTGTTCAAACGTGCTCCGGCCATATCAACCCTTCCGCTTTTCAGATATTGTATAACTTTATAAAATATAGACTTCCTTTTATACAACAATACAGTCTGATTTGCGGGCGATGTTTTTCTGCGATTACTATCAGACCAATTTCCCTCAATTTCCATTCTATTACTTCTTTCTCTCTCTCTTCTTCTCTCTTTCTCTCTCCCTTCTTCTTTCTTTCTCTATATGTATATATTTTTAATTATCTACAAATAGCAATTAGTTTTATTAAATACCAGATAGAAAAATGCGTACAGCAAAAAATAGTAATATTGTTGGAATATAAACCTTTAAAAATACAGGACAAGAAACTAAAATAAAACTTTAAAAGAATAGGACAAGAAACTAAGATAAAACTTTAAAAGAATAGGACAAGAAACTAAGATAAAACTTTAAAAGAATAGGACAACAAACTAAGATAAAACTTTAAAAGAATAGGACAACAAACTAAGATAAAACTTTAAAGAATTGGACAAGAAATAAAACATTTTACAATAATATTAGTGGCAAAATTTTTATTGGTAAAAAATCGAGTTCCACATTCATAGGCTCTGGGTTCCACATCGAGAGGTCGTCGTCAGACCGGGGGGATCATTTGATCCTAGTTTGAACACCAATTGGGCCATAATCATACACCTATTTCATCATTCGGCGACACGCCTCATGTGTCATGCATAATGTGAATGGACCCATGGGCCCATGAGCACATATCTTGAGCAGCAGCGGACGGTCTTGTCGTCCCGCTCATCTTTGATCTTGACCAACCCGTCCATCTTCTCCTTGCATCTTGTCCTTGAGTTCAAGTCCGGCAGTCCAGATGAATGCGTGCCACAGCCTTCTGGTACAGGAAGGGGGAGCAGGAGGACGGGAGGGAGGACGGGACAGAGGGAGGGAGGACCGGTGGTTGAGGGAGGTGCCGTAGTCGGTGGTCAGAGTCGACATCTTGTCCCGGTCGTCTTCTTTATCTTCGTCTGGTGTTGCGGGACCAGAGTGGATTCTTGGAGGAGACCTGCAGCTGCATCGGCCAATTCTTCTTGCAATGGTCATTCTGACGGAGCAGAACTGCTCAGCCAACCAACCCCAACCAGAACCAACCGCTCAGATGTATATATGTATATATATATATATAATATGTATATATATATATGTGTATATATATATATATATATATATATATATATATATATATATATATATATATATATATATATATATATATATATACATACATATCTATATATACATATAATATGTATATAATATGTATATATATATATATACACACACACACATATTTATATATATACATACATACATACATATATATATATATATATATATATATATATAAATTACACAATAATCAAAGCTATGTTCAAATCATTTTATTGCTGACAATCGTTTCTTCCAAACTATCGTTTGGAATCATCGGAGCAATAGCAGTGTTTGTACATATAATTAACCTCCTATTCAACTGAACAATCATATAGATACATGGATATTAATGTTGTCAAACGATAGTTTGGAAGAAACGATTGTCAGCAATTTAATGATTTGAACATAGCTTTGATTATTGTGTAATTTATATTCCGACTTTGTAAAACATCTCATGTATTTACATTGAGCTACTTTTTCTTACTGATAATAAGGTAGTAATAAATTACTGACCTTTCCTGTTTATAGTTGTATATAGTGTATACATAACTATAAATAATATTATTATTATTATATGTACATATATATATATATCACGATAAATTAACGGAGCCATAGACTCTCGCTATTCCCTGTCAATAATGTGCTCAAAGGAGAAGGAATTCTGAGCTCTTTAAAATGCAATATGTTGAAAAGGTAACACACTAGAGAGAGTGATAGTACGCCATCAATAAAGCAGGGAAAAACCACCGGTGTATGGAATCTATAACCTATGAAAGGCAGAGTAGACACACGATAATTAAAAATATAAATTAAAATGTATATACATGTCTCTATAACAATATAACACACACGTACAAATCCAAAGTGATCTATTTCGCCAATAAGTTGTTGACAGAAATGAAATAGCCCATGGTTCATCAGCGTGTGTAAGACAACTCTAAGAGAATCTAAAGCGACCGTCCATCTACACGTGGGAGAGAGATTTCACAGCGTGTTTAGGGCAGCGAACCAGTGTTGTCTGAGGGACGTGCTGCTAGAAAGGGCAGCCCCAAACCACTCAGAGAAGTGTGCTCAACCAAACAGAGAGAGAGGAAAGACTGTTATAAGGAACGAAATATCACCATAAATTAACGGAGCCAGAGACTCTCGCTATTCCCTGTCAATAATGTGCTCAAAGGAGAAGGAATCCTGAGCTCTCTAAAATACACTGAGCACACTTCTCTGAGTGGTTTTGGGCTGCTCTTTCTAGCAGCTCGTCCCTCAGACACCACTGGTTCACTGTCCTAAACACGCTGTGACATCTCTCTCCCGCGTGTAGCTGGACGGTCGCTTTATTTGATGTATTCATTGAATCTTGTTTAACTCTTTAATATATATATTTATATATATATATATGTATATCCCTTACTGCTATCCTCTTTCTCTCTCCCCCTTCTCTCTCCTTCTCCCTCTTACTTTCGCTCACCCCCTCTGCTAGTCACCCTCTCTCGGCTAGCTTCTTCCTCGCACTTTCACTCACTCAATCTCTGCTACCCACCCTCTCTCTCTCACTTCCTCCATCGTCCCACACCGTACGCGATCCTTTTTCTCGCTCACATCCGCACGGTCAAGATGTGTCTTTGCCTTCTCGTCAATATTCGCACGTTATTATGTTCAAATGAATTATTGACTTGATTTTTTCATTTTTTCCTCTCTTTACGTTGCCTCACCATTCGTGTTTGTTTACATGTCTCTCTTTCTCCACGCAACTCTTTTTATCCCAATAACTTTATTTTAGTTATTGTATCGCCCTAGCTGGAGGTATATAGTCTGTAATGCGAAGAAATGCCTATGATGGCTAGTAGACCACTGATGACGGATAGTTCTGGCTTCTATTTCTAATTCTTCATTTATTATACATAAATGCAACAACACAGCTCGCCATTTTTGTTTCATATATACTGTATATATATATATATATATATAAATATACATATATATATATATATATATATATATATATATATATATATATATATATATATATATATAAACGGAAAAAATGAAACGAAATTTCATTTCCCACTCTTAGTACGGCTGTTACTTAAATATAAGTATGTACATGTACATACATATATGTATACAGATCTGGCAGGAAGGTATACGTTGCTGACGATAGCTAATAAGCTTGAAACTAGGACAGCGTTCCTTTGTCAGTGTTGAACAAACGAGCAACGATGGTTGCTGGACACTACGGCTTAATACGGGATGTTTCTTTACAAACACACCGAGCATTATAATAAATGTTTGGTGAATCCATACGTACATATATATATGTGTGCTTGTATGTATATATATATACATACTACTGTACGTCTGTATACATATATGTATGTACGTGTACTTACTTATATTTAAGTAACAGCCGTACTAAGAGTGGGAAATGAAATTTCGTTTCATTTTTTCCGTTTATCGTTTTCGGTGCACCCGGCCGATTAACCCACTCGATATGCAAATTGGGCTTCTCAGCCGTTAATATGCATGAGGTAAGTATATACGTTCAACAATCTGGCAGGAAGGTATACGTTGCTGACGATAGCTAATAAGCTTGGATTAGAAAAATGTGACAAGGCAACTATTAAGAGAGGGAAACTAGTGAAAAGCAATAATATCATGTCAGATAAAGAAATAGAAATAAAAGAGCTAGATTAAACTCAGACATACAAATACTTAGGAATCAATGAACAAGATAAGATTCAACATAGATGAAAGAAAAGATTAGAAAAAAATACCACAGAAGATTTAGATTAATACTTAAAACTGAACTAAATGCAAAGAATAAGGTGATTGTCATCAACACTTTAGCAATCCCAGTAATGAACTACAGTTTTAACATTCTGAACTGGACAATAAAAGAACTAGCTGGAACTAGAAAACTCTTATAAAATAACTACTGTAGGACTACAAATGTACCTAAAAAAAAACAAAGGAAAGCTAATACAAATAGCCACAAAATGTGAACAAAACAAAAAACCGTTCTCGGTCTTCAATGAACCCAACAAATTCAAATCTGAAACTGGGCTAATAGATAATTGCGAGGAACATGAAAACAAAGAAAAAACAACAGCAATTGTGAAATACATAAAACTTAAATTGAAAACACACCTCATGTTAAAAACTTTGGTAAGAGAAATCCTTACATGGCCAATACCCCCTTAGCGCTAAATAAAAAGGAAGTAGACAAACAAAACACACAAAACTCGCTCTGAAGCACTGGACTAAAAGCGGAGACGGAAAGATTTCTAATTGCGGTACAAGATCAAAGCCGACCCACCAGGAACTACCAGAAGTACCTATAGAATATGTTTCTGGATACGCAGCTCTAGCCAAAAAGGAATATATGCACAAGCATAATAGAGATGGGACCTTCATACACTGGAAGTTATGCCAGCATTATGAAATACCAACAGAAAAAAGATGGTGCAAACACACACCAGAAAACATGTCAGAGAATAACAAAGCAACCATTCTCTGGGATATGCCAATACATACATAGAGATCAAAGCCTACTGACCAGATATAGTCAAAGGCCACAAAGAAAATGCCCTCTAATAGATGTATCAATCCCCACAGATGACAATATATCTTCCAATGAAATAGAGAAACTCTCCAAATATAAAGATCTAGAGATAGAAATAACTCGAATGTGGAAAATGAAAATTGAAACAATAGCTATAATAATAGGTGTTCTAGGAATGATAAAAAGTACACAGAAAAATACATAGCCAAAACCTCAGGACTTACACCTATATACACCATACAACAATTAGCACTACTAGGCATTGCACACATATTACGAAAAGTACTATCAATACAATAGAAACAACGCCAACAAAACCTACACTGCTCATACCTAAGGCGCACAGAGCTGTGCTCAGTACAGCAGTAATGATGAGCAATAAAAAATAATAATAATATCAACACTAAACAAATAATAATAATGATGGGGATGATGATGATGATGAAGTTGATAACATATTTAATAGGCGATAAAATACTTTAATATATTTCTTCTTTTAATAAGTTTCCATCTAACTAATTCCTTTCACAGTTAATGTCGATCAGCTATGGAAGGAACTATCCGCTTGATCACGTGCTTGTACAGCAGCGACCTCTCACTTTTAATAGCTCGACTCCATTAGACGCTGTCAACACATTTTACAGATTTCTCTTCAAACTTGTTCTTTATCATGCACATTGTAGTTATGCAATAGGTTAAACAAATACTGCTGATTATAAGTGGTAGCATTGGTGTATTGTCAATATAGTAGTAGTAGTAGTAGTAGTAGTAGTAGTAGTAGTAGTAGTAGTAGTAGTAGTAGTAGTAGTAATGGTAGTAGTAGTTTGTGTATTGGTCGTCGATGTTGTACCTTTGGTGTTGGTTGTGTTATGATGGTTGTGGTTTTTGGAGTTCAGGGTGTCGGTGGCAACGATTGTGGTGTGTGGTGTTTGTAGTGATGATAGAAATGAAGCTAGTGTTGATTGTAATGGTGGTTGTAATAAAGGTAGTATTTATAGAGATGATGATTGCAGTATATGTGATGTTGGTTATGATGCTAGCCGTATATATGATGATGATAGTTGAAGTGTTGCTGTCAGTGTAATGTTGGTTAGTTATTGTTAGTAATTTTGGTAGGTTTGATAGTGTTAATAGTAGTGTTAGTGATGGCCGTGATGGTGGTTGTAGTTGTAACGATAGTAGATGTGGAAGGAAACTACCTAGTCAGTGGTGGAAAGCATGAGAACTAGTATTGGTCTGTGGGAGGATTTAGTTGAAGTCACCTCTGCAGAGTATATCAGGTTGTGGGAACGAATCTGGAAATGCAAAATAATCGTTTCGCTCTCATCCCTCTCTCTCTCTCTCTCTCTCTCTCTCTCTCTCTCTCTCTCTCTCTCTCTCTCTCTCTCTC
The DNA here is from genome assembly GCA_964016885.1 of Eledone cirrhosa. Lineage (NCBI taxonomy): Eukaryota > Metazoa > Mollusca > Cephalopoda > Octopoda > Eledonidae > Eledone > Eledone cirrhosa. Next base: position 290,337,044 of record OZ024740.1, read on the forward strand.
TCTCTCTCTCTCTCTGTCCCTATCACTGTCTCTGTATTTCTCTCTCTTTCTCTTTGTCTATCTATCTATCTATCTATCTATCTATCTATCTATCTATCTATCTATCTATCTATCTATCTATCTATCTATAATGGAGTTTCATACAAGTGGTTCGAACAAACGCAATTCTGGATAGATAGTATGGCGGTACTGAGATGCGCAGGTTCTAGAATGCCACTCTCAAACTCGCCGGTGTGTTCTAAAGAAGTGCACAACAGTACGTTAGGGATCAATTTAGCTGGAGGAGATGACAGAAGACGTCGAGCCCAGCAGTTGACTGTGTTAAGGGTTCCAATACGGATGTGATAAGAGATTAATTTCACAGCTTTTCTGTCGCGAGGATATTTAGCTATAATAGCGAGGATATTTAGCTATAATTGAGGATAAGTAACAATGAAGAAGGGCCCACATAAATTAATGTTGTACATATATATATATATATGTATATATAGTAATAATAATAAAATTGAAGACTAAAATCCAAAGAGGGCTCGATAAGGAAAATATATATTGGGTGAAAGCAGCGATTCTTTGCTTAAACTTTAATCTGTTATTTTAATAAATATATGTATATATATATATATATATGTATATATATATATATATAATAACCATCTTTTCACCTCTTATTAATTTGTGTGTGAGACACGTTGGCTGACAGCTTTTGACGGAAACGAAAAGATTCGTTTTCTATTCTGCCGCAACCACGTAAAGTTTGTAAATCGGTGGCTAGTCGAAGGACAGAATTGTATCGGATTCCAGTTGCGAATCGCTTTACCGTGTCGGTTGTCACAAACAGTCATGGCCGGCATGGGCTCGAGTTTGGATTCTGTCGATCGATTGGTTATTGATTTGGCGATACCCGTTGATGAAGCCGCATACGCCGATTATGCAGTGCACCTTACTGCTGTATTAAGTGCGGCCGAAACTCGAGTCCGGGAACTATTATAAGCACCCGTTTTACGTGTGTTGTATTGAAGCGAATAACTATGTGTATACTCTTGGAATGTATCTTACATTGACCATTGAGTACGCTGAGATTCAACCGGTCCTGGCATTGATAAATATGCAAGGTCCGTCAACACCTTATTATATATATATATACATATGTATATATAAATATAACTATATTCGGTAAGTTTTGTCCCATAACACTGGTCTGCGTTTCAAAACTTTTTTAAAAAGGTCAAGGATTTTCCAAATGATTTAGGACCCTTTTTGCATGCTGAATTCAAATCTCCCCATATCTGCTGCAAAACATGTGTAGAGAAGTTACGGGATTGTAGGAACAAGAAAAGGAAGAGTATGCCATTTGGTGTCCCAATGGTGTGGAGGGAAGGGAAAGATCACGTTACCGACTGCTACTTTTGCATGACAAATCTAAAAGGCATCAATCGCAAGAACAAGCACCATGTTCAATACCCTGATGTTCCTTCTGCCATAAAGCCAGTCCCCCATGGCCCCGATCTTCCTGTTCCTGAGCCAAATGTCACCATGGAATCTAGTTCTGATTCCGAATCTAGTGACATGATTGATACAGCTAAGTGTGATGAATACAGGTCAGAAGAGGACGACCAACCGGTGCCTTTGACCCAAGCCGAACTCAATGACCTGACACAAGACCTGAACCTTTCGAAGGAGTCTGCCCAGCTACTGGATTCTCGTCTTCGAGAGAAACGTCTACTGGCGCCAGGAACAACATTCTATTGGTATCGGGACCGCGAGAGAGAATTTAGAAAATTCTTCATGTTTGATGAAGCATCTTCACTGGTCTACTGTAGCAATATTGCTGACCTGATTGAATTACTTGGTCTGAAGTATGATGCTATGGAATGGAGACTTTTCATTGCCTCATCTAACAGAAGTCTCAAAGCAGTTCTTCTGAATATCGGAAACAAGTTTTCATCGACCCCTGTTGGGCACTCAGTTGAAATTAAAGAATCCCACAAAAGCATGGAACGTCTGTTGTCTGCTCTGAACTACCAGAAACATAAATGGTTGATCTGTGGAGATCTTAAAGTTGTTGGACTCATCCTAGGACTTCAAGGTGGTTACACAAAGTATCCATGTTTTCTGTACTTATGGGATAGCCGTGCTGATGACCAGCATTATGTCAGATAAGAGTGGCCTTTAAGACAAGGATTAAAACCTGGATCACACAACGTTTTTTCCCACCCTCTGGTTGAACCGAGCAAGATATTGCTTCCAACCCTCCACATCAAACTCGGTCTCATGAAAAACTTTGTAAAGGCATTGGACAGGGAAGGTGGAGGATTTGCTTTCCTCCATCAGAAGTTTCAACGAAAAGGCATGGAGAAAATTAAGGCAGGTATATTTGATGGTCCTCAAATAAGGGAAATCATCAAGGATACTAGTTTTGATGATGCACTGAATCCTGCTGAACTCTCTGCCTGGTTGTCCCTTAAGTCAGCCATTGCAAACTTCCTTGGCAACCACAGAAGTTCCCAGTATCAGAAGGTGGTTAATGAGTTAATGGAGAATTTCCGCCAACTTGGTGCGCGCGTGTCAGTGAAAATGCACTTCCCCCGGTCTCATCTGGATTATTTTCCAGAGAATTGTGGAGACTTCAGTGAAGAACATGGTGAGCGCTTTCACCAAGATATCAGTGTTATGGAGGAACGCTATCAAGGCCGATGGGATGTCAACTTTCTGGCCGACTACTGCTGGTGCCTAAAGAGGGATGCGCAGTCTGCTCAGCACAAACGGAAGTCCCTGAAGAGACCATTCATCCATGAGTAGCTTCCTTAGTTCATTATACTCTTCTTGCTATCTATTCAAAATATTTTGTAAGCCTTCTGTGAATAAATCAGTCTAATATTTTCAATATTGCGTTTTATTCACCTACAAATAGATCGGAATTTAGGATATTTTTAATGTGCTATTATTTCATTAACCTGATCTGATTGAGTAAAATGAGCATGATTTTTGGATTCAGTGCAAAAAACTGGCCTAAAATCATGTATTATATGTTAGACCTTGAAAACATCGCAGTGTGTGTGTATAATTATAATTATACACACACACACACACACACACACACACACACACACACACACACACACACACACACACACACACACACACACACACACACACACACACAAATACACACACACACACACACACACACACACACACACACACACACACACACACACACACACATCTGTATATATATAAATTTGAAAATTTCTGTATGTATGTGTATATGTGTGTCGACATTTTTTAATGAAGGCTCATATATTCTAAACCATTCATGCGATTTCTTTGAATTTTTTTACAGAGCTTCTCCTTGCACAAAACCTGTACATGATCTACAAAGGCTTTCAAAAATCGATATTGGGACCTTTGGAGACATTAAAATAGTTTCGGTTATTTGTGTGAATTTTCGTGATTAAGTAAGACAAGAGTTATCTTTCGTAATCAAGAATTATATTTCTTAATTCGGATTTTAATTTACTCTACTTGAAACAAAGAGAACTAACAATAACATTTCGTACATTTCACAACCAGAAATTTCTAACAGATTACTAAGTTCAGTTATAGATTTGACATTGTATAATTTATCGTTTCAAGCTTGATGTTCATATTAACTGATCTCATAACTTTTACAATATTATGCTTAAATTTATCTAAAGGATGTTTTATACATCAAAGACTTACAATTATTCTATTTTTTCGCATTGATTAGACTACGTTACTGACACATAATTTAATTATTAACTTACATACCATGTACATTTCCAACATTCTACCGCTACATGTACTTCAAATACATTTTACAATTAATCTTTATTTTTACATTCGATTGTGTTATATCGTGTTTCTTCTATGTATTAAAATTTACTTTGTTTAGTTTAATGAACTACATCGAAAGCTACTTGAACCGTCCAAAGGACGGGTAGTTTAGCTAGTATATATATATATATATATATATATATATATATATATATATATATATATATATATATATATATATATATATATATATATATATATATATATATATATATAATTGGATATATGAGAGGGATGAACACCTTGACTACCTTGATTAAATCTTAACCATTTAACATGTCAGGGTATGTCATGTATCATTTTATTTTATCTGATGAGGACGTACTATTGCACTTGATTCAAGTACCTCTGAAATATGTATAATAAAATTTAATTGATCACAAGAACATCTATTTTATTAATATTTGAATTTAATATATATATATATATATATATATATATATATATATATATATATATATATATATAGAGAGAGAGAGAGAGAGAGAGAGAGAGAGATACTTCATAATGCATGCAAAGACACTCTCTTTCTCTCTCACAGGCACACACAAACATAATATGTGTGAGTGTGAGCAGGCATAACTTTGACTTATGATTTGGCCAATATTGGCCCAGTCATGTCAAGGTATTTCAAATCATGCTTCAGACCTCAGTTATGTTTTTGACACTCTGATCCACTCCAGAAAGGAGTTATTGGTGTCAGAAAATATTCAGGCGAAGGCATTTTATCCGGAATTTCTTGGAGAATTTGTTTAGAGATCTTTTTATGGGATCTTTCTCTGTCATGATGCATTCTTGTGTTATATACAAAATACGTGACTTAAGTGGAAATAGTTATGT
>OZ024740.1:290346741-290351741 GCA_964016885.1 Eledone cirrhosa
ATCGGTTGTTGGCTTGTTATCACATTAGGAGGTGACTGTGGAAAGTACGTGTTATGTCAATTGCTTTACTGTGATGAAAGCATTTACTGTGATGGAAGATATTCTGCAGAATATCTATCAGGGTGCATATGTTCACCTTTCTGTCTTTGATTATGATATCTATATCGCACGCTGTGACCCTTTCGTCTATAATGACATGTCCCAGAGATTTCTTACAATGTCTTTAGTACATAATGAACTTAGTGTATTCTCAAACTATTTTCAGGTTTCATGTGAAACCTCAGACATATATCCGAATGGACGCTGTCGTCTACTTCGTTATATCAATAGATAGATATACTTTATATTCTTGACAGTCGGAAATGATGTAGTCTAGTGTTTCTTTCCATTATGTTTAAACTTGATGGTAGTCTCGTATTTTATTATATTATTTTAGTAGCTTTTTTGGCGAGATATTGATCTTATGCAGTTAAATCGGATCTTTGGCGGAAAGCGTTCAATGACGGATTAGCGAACTAGTTAAGTAGTAGTTGACGGAACTATCGTCAACAAAGGGTGGTGGTTCTCTCTGAAAAGATCTATTAGATTAGAATCGATCTGGTTTAGCAATGAAGTAAAGATGACAAATAATAGATTAGAGAAGTAACTTGACAGCAGATCAGGACCGAAATACTAGCAGTGAAATAAGTACTTGTCTATCCTTTTGATGAGAAATAAAAAGGTTTCGTTGTCAGATATGCGGAGGGCTCGGGTGGAGGTGCATGCAATTCGGAGTAGCTAAGCATATGCTGTTTTCTAATTGCATTGTGTCTCAAATACAGTAGATGGTAGCGTGCAAACATGTGTGATTCCTGGTAGGTCTATCCATGATAACATCCATCTCATGTGATACATCACAGCAAGAGTGAGCAATAAACTTCGCTTCAATGAAGCTCTAATAAATTTGAATCAATCTACAATTTTTGATGGGATTAGCGGCTGTTCTCAGTGCATCCAATTTCCGTTCCGTTTCCAGAGGGTGGATCACGTCAACATACAGCATCAACTGCTCGGTGGTCAGTCTAAGTTACCTTGTCGGCATACCCGACCGACGTTAATATGATGGTATTGAACACGAGAGGAAAGAAGGTGGTCAGCGTCATAATGAAGGAATACATTGTGGTAATAAGATAAATGATTTCACCAAAATTCGGTGGGTTTATAATCGGGCACCTGACGAGGTATGGTTCATTCATATGCAGTTTTTTCTGCAACTGAAACTCTAATTTCTTTGGATAATTTCCAATTAATGTAGATAGCAAAGCTGTCATGTATATCGATATAATCTGCCGTGACTTGAGCATCTAGCTCGTATGTGGCTGAGGGTTCCATTAAATCAACACATGCGGTATTGCTACTTAACGCTACTCTACTGAATACATGGTATTCTACTTAATACTACGGTTCAGTATATCTAGTTGGGAAAGATTAACCAGGTGCCGCAATTATCAAGCGCTCAGTATATTCTTCGAGTTGTAATTATATTACTAATTGTCCGTGAAAGGGTTTCAGTCCTCCTGCACGTTCTTATCGATTATTTTCTGTTTCTAAGTTATTTCTATAATTTTTTAACTCCTTTGTTGTATCTACTAATTATGCAATGTATGTGTGTTTAGCTTTTTCAGGGGTTTGGGGGTGAAGTACGAGGATCGGCTGAAAAGTTCATTATGGAGGAGTGATGCTAGAGCTGTGAAATTTTGCATGCATTAATTTCAACTCTTCTTATTAATCTGTGACGCTATTATTATCTGTGACGTTATTATTATCTGTGACGCTATTATTATCTGTGACGCTAAACTGTGCCAGTCGCAGACTGCGCATCAACATGAGAGATTTTTCTCCACAAAGTTTGATCACCAGTAGCAGAGTTTAAAGAGCAAAGATAAAATCCAGTCCATAAGTTGACATTACCAAGCCATCGCTTTGGCTGCCGGCCTCTGCTTCTCTTACTAGCCAACCTTCCGTCCAAGCATAACCTACTCATACCACGAGTTGATCTTTTTATATGACCGTATAGTTTGAATACTCTTGACTTGACATTTGACGTAATTGGTCTAAGTTTGCTAAATTTTCTTATTAATAACTATATTGTTTCTTTCCAGGTATTATGTTGAAAAAATAAACCTCACTTGGTCATTCCATGAGAGCATCTTGCTCAGCCTATGGAGTTTTCAGTTGTTCTCTTATTTATTTTGGTTATGTATTTCTGTTTTTCTTTGTATATAGAGTGCGGCATTTTGTTTTTGTTGTGTTTAACAATTTCTTTAGTAGAACACTTAGTTCAATTGCCACAGTTTCATACCATACAATGCTGTACAAGACCTAGTTTCATTCTCACGGGATATATATAAGATGTGCGTCAGCTTTCGGGTGATGTAGTTTAAATATTAGTACCTTTGTTATTTAATAACACATTAGTTTTTCATTTTAGCATGTTACGTTGCCGATAATCATTTTTGATAATTTATACATCACTATTGACTTAATGATTCATGAATGCGGTACACAGCATTACGCCCATTTTTATTGTCTTTCCAACTAGTTAGAAAGTTTCTGTTGGCAGTACGCTAATATTGACTTTTTTCTTCCTTATCAGTAGCTGATTCTTACACAGATAGGAGATCCTTTAGCAACCATTCTGTACTTGGGCTAGAAGAATATTTTGTCGGTGCGTTGGTATACAAGAGTTGGTTGAAAAGGTCATAGGCTGACCAAGATACTCTCATGGACTGACCATATGAGGTATATTTGTCTACACTCCTTCATAGTCAGCCTATGAACTTTTCAGCCACGCCTCGTATTTTCTTACTTAGAGTCGAAGTTAGAGTGTTATAGACGTTAGAAAAGCATGTGAGTAGCCCGTAGTATTTAGCCATCTATCATTGTTGTTTTTGCTAGGAGGCTTATTTTCCGTTACACCAGCCACTCCAGTATATTGGAATAAACACCTGGTTATTATATAAAATCATTTAAGTATATTTTGATGTTGGGCATGCCGATGTTTTGTCCAGCAACTTCTAATTCTTGCCGTTCTAGATGGTTTTTAATTGCCTTTTCTTTTCGTGGTCTCTTTTATAGTTTCTGTTGTAGAGTAACTTACCATTTTTGTGATTCCAATTCATTTAATTTTTCTTTTGTTAGTTCATTTCTTTTATGGGCTTTCCTAATTTCGAAATCTTTCGTATGTTTTGATACTGGGTGAAATTCTCTATTTCTATTGATTTATTCTTTAATTTCATGTAGAGGCTTGGTTTATCGTCTTGAAAGATTTTATTTTGTTTCAATTATTCCGTTTAAATCTCTGTATTCTCTATGCTTTACCTTTCACCTGCTGAATTAATATTTCTTTTAAGATTTTAATCTTCTGTTTGCTTTTAATGTGAAGCTTTCTACATAACTTTGTTTTTTGACAATTGACACTTTCGTGTGCCACCTTTAAATCTCTATGTAGCTATATCTTTCCTCTGGCGATATATTCCCTGTTGAATATTGTTTCCAAGCAAACTCTATTTTAGGTTTTCTAACGTTTTTCTCATTTAAACCACAGCTACTCAGGCAACTCCACACGATGAGGTGTACATAATTTAATTTAATATCGATATACCTATTTCCTTTATTTGATATATAATTACTTTTGTAGGCGGTGTATTGGCAGAGTAATTAGGATGTCGGCTAGAATAGTTTACGGTATTCGTTTCAGTTCACTGCGCTCTGAATTCAAATCCTACCACGCTCAACTCTGCATTTTTCGAGGTCTATGATATATATCATATACTGAGTTAGAAACTCAAAATAGTCTCTTACAATTAAATAGCTCTAAGAAAGAAGTTTTTTCTGAGCCGTGTAATATACACGAGAGATAAACATAAATATAAACATAAATGAGTTCGAATTGTAAAGGACCAGGTTTGCTAGCGTGAAAAAATACTAACTGTAACAGTATGGTTTGCCAGACTTAATTTAAAGTAGTAAATTAAGAAAAAGAATAATAAACCTATATTGGACAACATCCTGAAAACCCCTAGACAGTTATAGAAACTAGACAGTTATAGAAACTGTTTTGCAAAAATTATATTAAGCGAAGGCATCACCAACTCTCTGCTCATCAGTAGGTGCAAAAATTAGCGATCCTTCCACTCCTAAAAATATTAGTAGACTGAATTGTGTGCGATATGAAATAACGCACATGTCTTCGGAGCCTAGCTTGTCTTGAAAACCTATGCCGCTAAAAATAGCAGCCTGGTTAACACGACATTAAAATTAGCTCAACATGATGGAGCCCACAATCATATACTGAGTTAGAAACTCAAAATAGTCTCTTACAATTAAATAGCTCTAAGAAAGAAGTTTTTCTGAGCCGTGTAATATAGTTGAACATACAAGAGAGATAAACACAAATATAAACATACATGTGTTCGAATTGTAAAGGACCAGGTTTGCTAGGGTGAACAATACTAACTATAACAATATGGTTTGCCAGAATTAATTTGTAAACTATAACAACAAACCTTAAACGAGCCGAAAAGGAAATCTCTATATAGTCATTCAACCTGGTAGAAATAGCAATTGATAAACATGCATTGCATTAAAAGTAATTATATAAATTCGAACACATGTATATTTATATTTGTGTTTATCTCTCTTGTATATTCAACTATATATATATATATATATATATATATATCTATATACAGTATATATATATCCTTCTCCAAAAGAAGTTGGCTGTGTTCAGATCTGTTGAGAGGGATAATGCTCAAGATACGCCGTCTCCCCTACGACTGTACCAGGAGTTACGGGTCCATATTTATATAATTACCTTTAATGCATGTTTATCAGTTGCTATTTCTAGAATGGTTCTTATTCATCTGATCTCTAAGTCAAACACCAACATAATTTAGGAGGCACACACTTAATAGAAAGCAATCAGCCATACATATCTAATCTTAAAGAAGGTGAAT
>OZ024740.1:291034241-291036741 GCA_964016885.1 Eledone cirrhosa
CTTTCTATTCTATTCCAAAATGTGCTCCTATACAAGGGGCAGGTCCCATTTGTGTCATTATTTACCATTTTTTCCCATTTGGTTCTGGCTCCTCTATACACTCTGATTTTATCTCTCTGATTGCAACCAGAGAACTGCATACGGTGGATGAAGTGTTGTATGTGTCTCTCTAGTTCTTCGGGGTTGCACATGCGGGACACGTTTCTCATCACCCGTACCAAATCCGCAATCAGGATGTTGATTTTGGTATGGTCCGAAGCTGAGTTTCGGTGGATCAGATGTTTGGAAGTCATGGGTTTGGCATAATGGGAATGGAGGATTTATTTTTTGTTATTAATGGTATCTAACCAGAGCTGTGTGTCTAGTACAGGTAATCGATGGTTGGGGTGTTTACTTGGGTAGTCTATAGTAACTCTAATACTCTGGTGGATGGAGTTAGCTATTTGCTGGATGCTTTCCATTGTGTTTTTCTCTAGTTCCTGCCTGTTCTCTAGTGGGGGTGTCTTAACTATGATGTTTATATCATCAATGTAGCGGGAGTACATTATCAAGGTTAAGGGGTCTTCTAATTGTTCTTTAAGTTTAAGTCTACTGTCCCACCATACCATGAATAAGTTAGCTATGTCGCCTGCAACGCTAACACCAATGGCATATGTTTTTCCATTAAATTTGAACATATGTTCCTTAAGGGTTAGTTTTATGCTGGCCCCTACCGCATGTGCAATCATTTTCTTCAGTTCATCGTGGTTTTCGGGTGTCCGTATGGCTCTGGTCCACCCGTTCCATCTATCTGTGTGGGTTTTCTTGGCCATTGAGGTAATGGTAGGTGGTCTGCCTCTTGCTGGTCTTGTAGGGCACAGGTTGCTAAGGTCATATGTGTCTAGGTAATTATTACTATAGGTAAGTTTAAGTAGGAGTCCCAGCTCACTGGTATCAATCCCACGGAACTCAACATTGCTCTCACTGATCATTTCTACGCATTTCTCCACAGCAAAATCCACGTCAATAGATGGATACAGGGACACAACATCCATACTACCTATTATGCAGTTTGTTAGGTCCCTAGATCGGTTACTCTCGCCGATTCTGCTGAGGAGGTCCTCCGTGCTGTCACATACATCTGGGGACATTTCAATGATGGGGCGTATGATCAGGGTGAGGAAGTAGGACAGTCTGTAGTTACTAGCAATGTTAGCTCCACAGACTGGCCGTATTGGTGGTCCCGTGACAGGGTCACTGCCCGTTTTATGGTCTTTTCGAAGCCCATACAACGCCGGCACATCATTGTTCCAGGCCTGGAAGTTGTTGGCAGTCCTTTTGTTGGGCTGCATTATATTTGTCCACATCACCATATGGGCATTGAGGGCTTTTTCTCTATCCTCATGCTCCTGTGGTGTTACCTCTCTTGTGTTAGTGATGTGGGGTTGCATTGCCTGGATGTAGTTTGGCAGGCTGTCAACCGACATTCTGCCAGACTTGTCTGTTGGAAAGCATGCTGTCTCTCCATGTACTGAAGGACAATGTAGAGACAAAAATATAGTGTACATAGGTGAGACAGCTCGTAGTGTAGGGGAACGGATCAATGAACACTGGCGAGACCTTCAAGATAGTAAAGAATCATCTGTACTCTACCAACATGCTAAAATAGAACATAAGGGTAAATTAGAGAACATAGAAATAAAAATAGAATCTACACACAGAAAAGACGCAATGTTTAGACAAATCACAGAGGCAATAAACATAAAAGAATTATAACCAAAATTAAATAGAAAATACGAGTGGAACAGCAACATCACAACTTACAATTAAGGACAAAATGAAAACACACACGCACATAGAACAAACAACCAACCGGTAACATGTAAATAGACAAATAAATAAACGAATATAAACACACACAGACACCCGGATGTGGCGCATGCGCAGACTGAGCTCACAACACACACACAGAAACAAAATGGCGTAGGACAGAACAAAGGAGAGGCACAAAAACAAAGAAAAAGAATCCCCAGTCACTGAAGGGGTCACAGAATGTGTGACGAAAGAACTTTGACAATATATAAACAACTATCTAGTTGTGGAACCAACCAACCAGAAATTTATAAATTCCTAAATTTATAAATTTATTATAATAAATTGAAGTGAAAGCAATTGGTGCGTGTGTTTCTTATTGGCAACATGACCCTCCCAAAGTATAACAATATCGGTTTCAACACACGATTTCAGATAAAGAATCTTGCTAAACAAATTCAGAAACGAAATATATATATATATATATGTATATATCATCATCATCATCATCCTCGTTTAATGTCCACTTTCCACGGTAGCATGTATGTATATGTATGTATATATATATATATATATATATATATGTATATATATATATGTATATATATATATATAATTGTATATATATATGTATATATATATATATAATTGTATATATATATGTATATATATATATATATATAATTGTATATATATATATATATATAAT
>OZ024740.1:291041741-291051741 GCA_964016885.1 Eledone cirrhosa
CCAAGTCAACAAAAGCTAAGTGTAGGGGTTTACTTTTAGCTAGGTACTTCTCCTGTAGTTGTCGTACAATGAAAAGAGCATCTGTGGTACTTTTGCCTGACACAAACCCGAACTGCATTTCATCTAGATCAATTCTCTCTCTGATTAGTTGCGCTATTACTTTTTCCGTGACCTTCATGACCTGGTCGATTAATTTAATGCCTCTATAGTTACACCTATCTAGGGCATCTCCTTTACCCTTGTAACAGTTAATGATGATGCTGCTACGCCAGTCCTTCGGAACAACCCCATTCTGTATGACTTGGTTTACTATCCGGGAGACCATGGTGTGTCCCACCGTTCCAGAGGCTTTCAGCATCTCAGCAACTATTCCCGAAGGCCCAGCCGCCTTACCCGCCTTCATATCTTTGATTGCCTTACTTATTATACTACCTTCGACTAACACTGCTGGTCCCTATATTGGGTCGATGTGGGGGAGACTGTCTTTCTCCCATTTATTCTCCTCATTTAGAAGCCTTTCGTAGTGACTCTTCCAAGCTACCTTCTTATCAGCGTCAGTGATGGCAAGTACGCCTTCATCATTAAGTACACACTTCTCCCTGACAATATCACGGTTTTCCTTGACACATTGCCTAGCAATCCTGAACACCTCACGTTTTTGGTCCTCGCGTTGTAGAACATGCTTGAACTTTCTTTTCTCTGCTTCCCTTCTTGCGAAGTACACTTGTCTCCTAGCTTCCCTCCTGGCCACTTGATAGTCTTCTCTACTTCCCCCATCCCGCCATACTTTCCAAGCCTGCTTTTTGGCCTTAATTGACTCCTCCACCTTACTGTTGCACCACCATGTTACTCTCCTCCTACCTACAGGCCTGCTCCAGCCACAGACTTCGTTTGCCGCCGTCAGCAGGTTTGCTTTCAGGAATTCCCACTGTTCCTCTATATTATACGACTCTAATTGCTCTTCCTTACTGTCGAAAGCATCAAGTAATATGCTTTGAAATTTATTTCTGGCTGCGGGGTCCTTTAGCTTCCATATTTTTCTCCTGAGGATAATCCTCTTCTGCTGTCTAGTACGTCTCGTCCTGACTATGAGGTCGCTAATTATCAGTCTATGTTGGGAGGTGCATTCTTCATGGGTGAGGGATTTAGTGTTAACAACAGACATTCTGTCACGTCTTCTGGTAAGGATATAATTTACCTGGCTTGTGTGTTCCCCCGATCTATAGGTGATCAAGTGATTGTCTCGTTTTTTGAAGTTAGTGTTACAGATAGTTAGGTTATTTGCCTCACAGAATTCCAGGATTCTGGAGCTTTCCTCATTTCTAGTACCGAACCCATAGCCTCCATGAATTCCGTCATGGCCGTCACAATGTTGTCCAACATGACCGTTTAGGTCGCCTGCAATAATTATATAGTCACTGTCAGTTATTTGGGAGGTAGCGAGCATCAGTGTCTCATAGAATCTGTCTTTTATAGCGCCGGGCAGTCCGGATTGGGGTGCGTACGCAGATATTACTGTCACCGTAGTTCTATTGAGGACAAGTCTTATTTTCATTATTCTGTCGTTCACTCTATTTACGTCTATTATCTTATCTGCCCACTTTTCTGCTACCATGATACCTACTCCACCCAGCCCATTGTCATTTCCCACCCAGAAAAGCTTATAGCATCGTTCTTTACCCACGATGAATCTAGCAGACCCTCCCCTCCACCTGGTCTCTTGAATACAACAAACATCGACCTCCTTACATTCAAGCATTTCTACAACCTCGTTAGAGCGACCCTTTAAGGTGCCTACATTCATGGTACCAACTCTGAATACATATATATGTACATATATATATATACATATTATATATTTATACATATATATACATATATACATATATATATATATATATATAAAAGAAACAGTCAGCAAGGTTAGAATTAACAACGAATATAGTGAAGAGTTTAGTGTAAAAGTTGGTGTTCATCAGGGCTCTGTTCTTAGCCCCCTACTATTTATTATTGCCCTTCAGGCTATAACAGTGGAGTTCAAGAACATAGATTTTACATGTGGCCAGTGCTCTGGTGCAATAAGTAGCAGCAAGTGCCCACAAAATACTAGCTCTTTCAATTGCGCAGAGGGTTCTATAGAAATAGTGGACAGCTTCCGTTACCTGGGTGACAAAATCAGCAGTAGGGGAGGGTGCTCTGAAAGTACAGTAGCTAGAGTCAGAACTGGTTGGAAAAAGTTCAGAGAGCTTATACCACTATTAGCCGCTAAAGGGTTCTCCCTAAAAATGAAAGGCAAGTTGTATGATGCCTGCATACGAACATCAATGTTGTATGGCAGTGAGACCTGGGCATTGTGTGCAGAGGATATACACAGACTAGAGAGGAACGAAGCTTGCATGCTCCGCTGGATGTGTAATAGTAATATACGTGAACGGCAAAGCATAAACGAACTAAGGTAAAAATTAGAAATAAGAGGGATCAGATGTTGTTTACTCGAGAGAAGACTACGTTGGTATGGTCACGTGATGCGCATGAAAGACGATAGCTGTATAAAAAAGTACAGGGCGATAAAAATAGACGGTAGCCACGGAGTAGGCAGACCCAGAAAAACCTGTGACGACCTGATAAATTCCGACCTCACACACACCTCTCCAAGACAATCTCACTGGACCGAGATCTTTGGCGGTACTCAGTAACAGAGAAGACCTGCCTTGCCTAAATACAAAGTAAACCTACTACAGTCAGTAGGCATCTCTAACAAAATACGCCCCCGTCCCACCACCCCCACTCCATCCACACCGCCCCTTTCAATGTAAAGTTATGTTGGTGCCACAACATCCAGGCCGAAACAAATGAGATCGTGTAGGTGTCACGACAAAAAAACACACAGTCCACGCTGTAATGTGGCCGTGTAGGCAACACGGTAAAAACCTCCCAGTCCCACACTGTAAATGTGGTTGGTGCTAAGAAGGGCATCCAGCTGTAGAAAACCCGCCAGACAGTCCTATGCGAGCAAGACAACCACTCTTGCCTCAAGTGGGAAAACTCCCGTCCAAACCCATGCAAGCGTGGAACACGGACGTTAAATGATAATGATGATGATGATATATATATATACATACATATTATATATATATATACATATATATATACAAACATATATATATACACATATATGTATATATATATATATATATATATATATATATATATATATATATATAGATATGTGTATATATATATATATATATATATATAATATGTATATATATATATGTATATATATATATATATATATATATATATATGTTGTGCAATGCCTTTGCTCACTATAAAAGCTTCACGGCACAGGCATTGCTTTATATCTGGAGATCTCTCTGCACTTGTCGTCACATGGTACCATGGGCCCAGCACTATGTGTCAATAATTGTCACAAGTGTAGTGTTTGTACCCGAGTTTTCAAGTCGCTGGCTGGACTGAAAAGTCACACTCGTTTAGCGCATCAGTAGGGGTTCTCCTACATGGATATAAAGTAGTGGCCGTACTCGAAAACGAGTTGGCAGCCACCATATATATGTATATCTATATATATAAAACTGTGGTTGTCTGTCTGTCTATCGATTTTTGGCACACATCTCCTCTTAGAATCTCTCACGGAATTGCACCGAAATTGCTATACTTGTACATTGAGCCCTAGCGAAGACATCGGAAAAAAAAAAATTTCAAATTGATCCACCCTATGTGACGAAATCGAATATAATGTATCGATTTTTGAGCGTAAGTTATCAGTTATTTCCCTTTGTTTACATTGAACGTCTTACGTAAAAAATTTCAATACACGAACAGTTGTCGAGCCAGCAAAATATTGACCTGCAAAATTCATCAGTTCGAACACTAAGCTTCCGTTTTGCTTCATTTCCATTTAAAAGCATTTTAAAACAATATTTTTACTTGAAAACAAGTCTATTTAAAGACTACGTAAAACAAGCAAATATTTCGTCGTTAGGCGTGCAGACAGACAGTCGTGCAGACAGACAGTCGTGCAGAGAGGTGATATAGGCGTGCAGACAGATAGTCGTGCAGAGAGGTGATATACGCGTGCAGACAGACAGTCGTGCAGAGAGGTGATATAGGCGTGCAGACAGACATAACTGATAATTTGGTTACGCTAATGTTTTTATCTGCGTTGCAGTGTTTACATTTTCGATCTTTGTTAATAAATAACCAGTGCAGTTTCTATCCCCAGCATCCTCTTTTGTTATAACATTCGGGTTATCGTTATGTTTTCTTAACTTCATAAGGCATATTGTTGTTTGAGGGAATATTAATCAAAAACACCACATGCAAGTCTGCACAGTAGACACTACAGTTTTTAAGCCAAAAAAGAAACTTAACATTGTAACTTTAACACAGCTACTGAGCGACCCCGAGCAACGCCGGGCTTTACTGCTAGTATACATATATATATATAATATGTATATATAATATGTATATATATATGTATATATATATATAATATGTATATATAATATGTATATATATATGTATATATATATGTATATATATATGTATATATATATGTATATATATATGCATATATATATGCATATATATATGTATATATATATGTATATATATATGCATATATATATGCATATATATATATATATATATATATATATATATGTATATATATATAGGCATGTATATATATATAGGCATATATATATATATAGGCATATATATATATATAGGCATATATATATATATAGGTATATATATATATATATTTATATATATGTATATATATATTTATATATATGCATATATATATTTATATGTATATATATATTTATATGTATATATATATTTATATATATATATATATATGTATATATATATATATATATATATATATCATCATCATCATCATCCTCGTTTAACGTCCACTTTCCACAGTAGCATGTATGTATATATATATATATGTAGGAGGTGAGTTTTATTGTAGTACAATAAAGCAATGCAGATATCGGATAAGAAGCACTCTACAGTTTGTAGGACTGGAGTATACATAATATATAAGAACAAAAGATGGTTAAAAGAGTTCCATGTATTTTATTATGCGCATTTCAAAAACAAATATCATCATGCAATAATATTTGTGTTTTCATCAGATAAAACAGGAGGACATGATATGAAGGTTAAAAAACACTTGTGGATAGTGCAGTTTTAAATCAACATGTTGATTTAAAACTGCACTATCCACAAGTGTTTTTTAACCTTCATATCATGTCCTCCTGTTTTATCTGATGAAAACACAAATATTATTGCATGATGATATTTGTTTTTGAAATGCGCATAATAAAATACATGGAACTCTTTTAACCATCTTTTGTTCTTATATATTATATATATATATATATATCTAGACTAAAGTCATCGACCTGTTGTCAAACTCTCTACTCTGTGTTGAATGTGTGTATATATATATATATAC
The DNA here is from genome assembly GCA_964016885.1 of Eledone cirrhosa. Classification (NCBI taxonomy): domain Eukaryota; kingdom Metazoa; phylum Mollusca; class Cephalopoda; order Octopoda; family Eledonidae; genus Eledone; species Eledone cirrhosa. The sequence continues at coordinate 291,047,239 of OZ024740.1, forward strand.
ATATATATATATATATGTATGTATATGTATGTATATACATCACTCAGTCAAACGACCAGATTTCAACCCCAACATCTACAACAACAACACCAGCACTAATGTTTACAGCAACAACAGCTTCAGAATGAATTGAAATGAACATTTACAACAACAACAGCGGCATCAAACGATAAAAAACAAAACAAAAAAAACACCACAAACAAACAAAAAAACTCAAAATAACAAAACACACACGCACACAACAACAACATCAACTGCCATCACCACCACCGCCATCACCATCAGCAGCGACCGGGCCTTAAGAAGAAGAAAACAACTTTAATAATAATAATTTTTCTGCTTTTGGCACGGATCCAGCGTTTACGGATCCAGCATCACTGGTACTCTCTTTTGTTGACTCCGTGGGGATGAAGGGCAGGGTTGACCTCGGCGGGATTTAGGCTCAGTGCGTGGAGAGCCATAGCTCTAAGCTGTAACGCAATTATAATAAAACTGGTCTGTAATACGAACAGCTTCAACTATACGAACTCTTGAAAGTCAACAGTTGACATAATCTTGTAATCCTGTATCAGTAATTACGGTAATATATATATATATGTGTGTGTGTGTAAGTGAGTAGCGTGTGTGTTTGTTTGTATGTTTGAGTGTTGCTGTGTGCGCGTGTGTGCGCGCATATGTATGCGCGTTTGTGTATGTCGTACGTATAAGTGTCAATAACTGAGTTTTTTTTTTTTTTTTTTTGCGCGGGGACATAGAAATAATCGGGCTGGATGCCCGATCGCGCAGTTAAACCACTGGGAGTGAAGAACCCCTAGCCCTTGTCGGCATTCTTCTAGGAGAAGGCATCTCAGGAAACTGGGTTAACTCCGACATAAAACCTGCGGCTCAGTAGTTACCGATGATGTTGATCTTTTCTTCTTTTCGGGTTATAGCTACTGTCGCTCAGAGAGTGGGATTGGTTCAGTGCACAGTCTTTCCTCACTTTAAAAATATTCGTCACGCACAGGCATTGCACGAGTGCATTAATAATTATTAATAGTATATTATTATTGAACTGACCAGTCTGTACCGGAGGACTTTTGAGCCGGGGACGATGGACAATTTCCAGAAATCCCTCGCTTGGCAGTGCTACCGGGGGGCATTGCCGGTTCGGGATAAACTCTACAGGCACGGAAGTGCTGTCAGACGGACCTGCCCAAGATGCGCACAGAACGACGAAACCGTTTTGCACGCACTTGTCCAATGTCCGTGCATTACTGACTTGTGGAGTTATGTCGAACAGCTACTGTCACGTGTGGAATGAATCCGGCTATCGGCCGAGTCCATAGTGAAGATCGATCCACCGCCTTCCTTAGGTCAGGAAGAGCAGGAAATTTTCCTCTGTCTGGTGGCAGTTGCGAAAGAGATTATATGGTGGACCAGGTTGAAAGGACTAAAGACAGACACTTTTCTCTTCGGCCAATCCCTCATCAACTTCTTCAAGTTTCACCTGGAAAGGAAGGTGAGGGTGGAGAGAGAAGTGCTGCCCCCCAGTACATTTGCTAAAAGGTGGGTGAATGTGGCGAGAATGGCTCGTGTGAATGGGCCTACTCTGACCATGTGCCTATAGGCTAGCTAACTTGAGGAGAGGGGTGCTCTCTCTGGGTGCCCTAGAAGCGCAGGGTGGTTCAGGATTGGTGGGGTACCCGAATCACCCCAGGGTCGTCCACCCCTATCGGGGAATTTATTTTGTTATATTTATGCATAGTTTATTTTATATTTTCATTGTTAAATTAGTCTTGCCATTGTGCACTTTTACTCGACCTTATTGTAAATCCCCACTGTCCCTGTCTTTGTATTGTCCCCTACATGTCGGCCCTTGTGGCTAATAAATGAAATCATTATTATTATCATTATTATTGTTACTATTATTATTACTGTTCCCCCCCCCCAATTCAATGATGTTCCAGAACAATATAAAAGAGATAATTGGCAATTTAGGTTCTGGAACAAAAAAGATAATTGGCAATAAGGGCAGGAGCCCCAGGTTATCACAGCCTGGGCCCGCTCGTCATCGTGCCATTGTAATAAAGCCAAACAAGGCATTTAGTCTTGGCTGCTGGAATGTACGGACGTTGCTTGACAGGGATTCCTTGGAACGTCCTGAACGAAGGACCGCTCTTGTTGCAAAGGAGCTTCGACGTTACGATCTTGACATCGTGGCTTTATCTGAGACGAGGCTAGCTGGAGATGGTCATCTTACGGAATTTTGTGGAGAATATACATTCTTCTGGAAAGGAAGAGATGAAGGAACCAGAAGAGAGGCTGGGCTAGGATTTGCTGTTAAGACTGTACTTGTGAATAAATTAGAAGAATTCCCAGTAGGGATTAGTGAGCGTCTTATGTCCATGAGAGTTCCGCTGGACAAAGGAAGATATATGACCCTGGTGAGTGTGTCTGCTCCAACAATGAATTCTGTCGATGAAGAAAAAGTGTCCTTTTACCATGCCTTGAAAGGTGTTTTAAGAAATATCCCTCAGGCAGACAAAGTCATCGTACTTGGTGACTTTAATGCTAGAGTGGGTAGGGATTTTAACACATGGAATGTAATCGGAAGGCATGGGGTGGGAAAGTGTAACAGCAATGGTATGCTCCTGCTGCAGATGTGTGAGGAGCTGGATCTGTGTGTTACCAACACCATGTTCCAACAAAAGAACAAATTCAAGACCACATGGATGCATCCTGCATCTAAGGAATGGCATCTTTTGGACTACGTCCTAGTCAGGATGCGTGACAGACAGGATGTGCAGTGTGTTCATGCTCTTCGTGGAGCTGAGTGCTGGACGGACCACCGCCTGGTACGCGCAAAAGTGAAACTAATCACTAAACGTAAAATCCGGGCTCCTGGTGTTGCCCTGCCCAAAAGATTGAATGCTGCTCGTCTTAAGGATAAAAATGTGAAGAGGACATTGGAAGAAGAGATGCAGGCTGCAGATCTTGGTGAGGATTGGCCCACCCTTAAAAAGTCGGTTTATGATGTAGGCAGGCGTGTTCTGGGATTGGTGCAGAGAAAACATCAGGACTGGTTTAATGAGAATGATGTACATATAGAAGACTTGTTGGCTGATAAGTGGTGTGCTCTGTCACGCTACTTGATGGCAAAACTACAGGAGAGGAATACGTTGCTTGAGGAACTCAAGGATGTAAAATCATGTGTTAGGCGGAGTCTTTCTCAGATAAAGGATCAGTGGTGGAGTGAGAAGGTTGGTGAAATACAAACTGCGTCAGATTCCAATAACACAAAGCTGTTGTACAGTCTCTTGCGTGAGGTTTATGGACCGTCTTCTTCTCTGGTGACACCGCTTCGCAGCAAGGATGGCAAAGAACTTCTTCGTGACTCACAAGGAATTCAACGAAGGTGGCGAGAGCACTTTGATGATCCTTTGAATCAGCCGTCTGTCGTCAGTGAAGATTTCCTCAATCTCATTCCAGAAAGTCCTGTGAAAGTAGCTCTCGCAGAACCTCCGACGCCTGTGGAGGTTGCAGTGGCTATTTCGAAGCTGAACAGTGGAAGATCTCCAGGTATGGATGGCATACATGCTGAGCTCCTACAATATGGTGGTGAGAGACTCCTGCAACACCTTCACTCTTTGTTTGGCAGGATATGGGCTAATGAATCCGTACCTGAGGACTGGAGAGATGCAGTAATGGTGGTCTTGTACAAGGGAAGGGGTATAAGGAATGATTGTGGGAACTACAGAGGTATATCATTGCTTTCTGTCGTAGGGAAAGTTTTATGTAGGGTGCTTCTGGACCGTCTGCTGACACACATTGCAGATTGTGTTCTTCCTGAAAGTCAATCTGGTTTTCGTGTTGGACGCGGCACTACTGATATGATCTTCTCGGCTAGACAGCTCCAGGAGAAGCGCATGGAACAAGGCTTGGATCTGTATCAGGTTTTTGTCGATCTGACAAAAGCTTTCGATACTGTTGACAGAGATGCATTATGGAAGGTTCTCCAGAAACTTGGTTGCCCTGATAAGTTCCTTGCTTTAGTTAGGTCTTTCCATGACGACATGAAGGCTTGGGTTAATGTCGGAGGTAACATGTCGGAGCCTATCTCAGTAAAAAATGGAGTGAAACAGGGGGATATTCCAGCACCGACCCTGTTTGCCATATACTTCGCAATGGTTTTCTGTATTGCATTCAGGAATTGCGAGCATGGTGTTTACATCCGATATCGAACCTCAGGCAGCATATTTAACATCAGGCGCTTTGCTGCAAAGACAAAAGTATTTACATCAATCATAAGAGACCTCTTGTATGCAGATGATTGCAATCTTGTAGCGCACACAGAGAGTGATATGCAGCACATTTTGAATGCATTTTCTGACGCTTGCACTGCCCTAGGATTGACTGTCAGTCTCAAGAAAACCGTCGTCATGTACCAACCTGCCCCTGGTAAGCAGTACACTGAACCAAATATCTATGTGTATGGTAAATGACTTGGAGTGGTTGATAAGT
>OZ024740.1:291059241-291155118 GCA_964016885.1 Eledone cirrhosa
CTTTGGGTTTCCTCTTCCTCGGAGTCCGTTGATACAGTGATTCTACGGACATCCTGGACATGACGTGGTACTCTGTCCACGGACACATTGCTCTGGTAATTTACGGCCGTCACCGTTCCCCTTCCCCATTGAGATGTGCAACGTGCATCTGGGGGCTTAACCCAGACTTCTTCGCCCACCTGCACGAATGCACTCTCTCTCCCCACTGGCCGTTGTGGTGGCGTGCACGGGTGCCGCCACTCGTATCTGAATACTGTTCTGTGTGGCACTGATTCTTCAACCTGTCCCACCCGAGGGGATATGTTGTACCAGAACACTGCCTCCATTGGTGAGATATGAACCCGCTCCGCCATTGCCTTGATCGTCCGGTGGTGTCGCTCTACAATTCCATTCCGCTCGGCCTGTACGCTGCTCTGAAGAAACGGTCCACCTTCCATCCATCGAGCATCTTCCTCAGCGCCTCCGAGCGGAACGCTGCGCTTTTGTGCATCAGCAGTTTGTCCACAGGGCCCCGCTCCAAGAACACCTCTCTCAACGTCCGCATGATTTCCTCGGCCGTTCCAGTCTTCATCTCCCTCCATATCGCCATCCGTCTCGGTCCACAGTAGACCATCGAGAGGTACGTTCCCTGTCGGTAGTGCGTTACATCCACCGCCAATCACTTTCAGTCGCGATCCACCGGGAGGCTTCCCATTTCGTGCACACCCGGGGCGGGATCAATGGACTGACATCGGACGCAGCCTCTAACCACCCTTTGAACACTGTGTCTGTTAACGTCCGAGTCGATTCTCCTGGCTAGGAACAGAGTCCTATCCACTCTCATGTGGTGCATGTCATGCAACCCTTTCAGATCCGACTCGGTCAGCCCACACATGGCAGCTATCTCCTCTTCTACCTCCTCCGGTGCTTCCATCCAGGCTTTCTTCACCCTGGGTAAGACGCCCGCCCTATTTTTCTCTGAGGGCACGAAGACTACGATCAGCCTCAGGTCGAACTCGGTGGCCAGCCCTCCTAAAGTTCCCAGGTGGCGCTTTATCAGCTCCGCCGCCCCTCTCGTTCGCACTCTCTTCTCACTGGTGATCACTGATCTCACTCATTCAAGTACAGTAGCCGAGTTGGTGCGAGGTTCACGCCTCTCAACACCGCGTCCAGTTCGGCCATATTGATGTGGTTGCAGTCGTCCTTCTTCCTAAGCCAGGCTGCATCCTCGACCTCAACACCGCCTATCTCCAACGTGACACCCAGCGCTATGCTGCTGGCATCGCACCATACGGTCCCACTCTGCGATTTGGGAACATACCAGCGTCCCCGCACTGGGTCGTCGGCCTTCACCCGATCTGCATCATGGCCACCATCCTCTCTCCCACTCTGTCACTCCATGTCACCCCTCCTGCTCGTCTCTTGACATAGCTGCATGCCGTCCAGAGCCACCCAGCAATCGGGTAGTGACCCACCAACTTTCCACACACCGAGAAAAGCTCCCGCCTACTCATACTTGGGCCCAGTTCTGGAGTTCATTTCCCGTCTGGAATACTAAGACGCCCGTCCTGTCTCACCATAGCCTAAGTCCCAGTGCGGCTCCTCCCTCCAACGCTTCTGACGGCTTCACAGCCAGTCCATACCCCTGTAAATGGCTCGTCCACTAGGATGTCGTCAATGTAGGAATTAGTGGCCCTCTTCATCTCGTTGGCCTTTCCCATGAGGACCGCCGCCATGATCTTTGGTGCGGAGCTCAGCCCGAAACCGAGCCTGGTCAGGCAATATGTCCGGCCCTTATATCTGACCAGCTTATACTGCCAGAGCTTCTCATATATATGCAATTGCAAGTATGCCGACTTTAGATCTACGATTGCGGAACCCCCCGCAGACATCCGTGACCTCGCCACCCGTGTAGCATGACACGTGCTCGTTCAGCTCCCGAAAGTCCAGTACTGGCCTTACCTTGTTCTTCGTGGGTTGCGCCACCACCATTAACGGCAATACTCCGCACTTCACCTCCTCTTTCCAGGGAAGCAGTATGCCCTCCTCAATTCATCTCTCTACCTCTTGCTCGAACTCGCTCCTAATATCTCCCTTCAATGTGTGTTGATAGCAGCCCACTTTGGTCTTCAGTGTTGGTGGTTCTCCCTTCCAGTACCACTCAACAACCCATCGCTGCCCATCGAACACGGCCTTGAAGTCTTTGTCCTGCACAGTGTAAGCGGGGTATTTCTCCTCGTGGGCCTTCTGGTTCTCCTGTCGCGTACTCACAGCGCATACCGATGCGGCGCGGCCAAATGACACACCGACGTTGTTCACTGTGACGCCTCCTAGATGGCCAATTGCGTCCATGCCCATAACCACGCCGATCCCATCCACCATGTTGTCGACTACGATGGCAGAAAGCCTTATTTTCCTTCCCCGTACCGCCATCTCCACCTCGCTGCGGCCTTGGCATTCAATTTTCCTGCCGTCGACTGCCCTTATGCTGCTCTTCCCTCTCCACCTCTGCGCCATCCCCACGGTCACCAGTGTCGTAATACAACCCATGTCCACGAGGGCTCGCTGTGGCTTTCCCCTCATGAAAACTTCCACCACGGGCAGTGCCTCTACTCGTAAGGGGCAACTACCGGCACAGTAGTTCCCCTTGGATCGTTTCCCTGGTCGCAGTTAGTAGCGATGTGGCCTGGTCGCTTACACCGGTAGCATATTATTTCCGGCCTTGACTCTCTACAGTCTCTCGCCATGTGCGGGCCCTGGCACCTAAAACAGCGACCTCTAAACGTTCGTGGGCGACCGCGTGCCGTGGTTGCCTCCCTTTCACCATTTTGCTGCCAGCTGTCTTGGGCCTCTGTAGTTGCCATCGCCGCGACACTCTTCTTGGCATCTTCTGCTATGATGCGGGCTTGCTCCACCAGTGCACGCATCTCCATTTCTTTGTAACCCGGGACTTGCTGTAGTTTCACCGCTATGTTGTCTGGAAATCCATTTATGAGCGCCAACCGCACCGTGCGTTCGCATTCCGCCTGATATCCAGCCAACATAGCCAGTTACCGTATTTCCGCTGCGAAAATGTCAACGCGTTCACCGTTCCATCTAATTCTTGCCAGCTTAGCAAAAGCGGCTAACGGTCCCTCCGCGAACGCTTCCATCATGCGCCTCTCGATCTTTTGCACATCCCTTTGGCTGTGTTCATCCATTTCAAGGAAGTACCGATGCGTCCCCCTCGAGGTACAGTGCCATGAGGCCAGCCACATCTTCAATCTTCTGTAAGCTTGCGACCAGCCAGACTTTTCGCAGCCAAGCAACAACATCGCCCTCACCGGCAAATGCCTTAATCGCTTCGCTTGTCTCATCACTATCCTAATTTGTCTTGCGGTACGTAATAAAAAAAAAACAGGCTCCTCTCTGTTTTTCCAGTAGCTTTGTTTTCGAGAAAGTTTTTTTTAATTTTTTTTTTTTTATCAGATCTCAGTTTCCAGTGCCGAAATAGTTTGTGGTTAGAAAAAGCTATCTCACTTGCAGCTTTTCATAGGCGCTGCTAAATCCCATGGCTGGTTTCTCCTCTTCCACGTGTGTACGATCCAACTCATCAACACCGGGAGCTGCCAAACTCGCATCACCACGTTCCTGATCACCGCTAGAGAGAGGCCGACCTGCTGGCCCTTCTGGTCGAGCACCCTTCCGATCAAGCACTCTTCCGGTCGAGCACTCCCCAGCTTCCGGCCACCGCACACCACACCATACCCACAGTATATATATATAATTGTATATATATATATATACACAATTATATATATATATATAATTGTATATATATATAATTGTATATATCATCATCATCATCATCATCGTCCATCTTCCACGCTTGCATGGGTTTCGACGGGAGTTTTCCCACTTGAGGCAATATTGGTTGTCCTCGTATATAGGACTGTCTGGCAGGTTTTCTACGGCTGGATGCCCTTCCTAACACCAACCACGTTTACAGTGAGGACTGGGAGGTTTTTACCGTGTTACCTATACGGCCACATTACAGCGGGACTGTGTGTTTTTTTGTCTTGACACCTACACAACCTCATTTGTTTCGGCCTGGATGTTGTGGCACCAACGTAACTTTACATTGAAGGGGGTGGTGTGGATGGGGTGAGAGTAGTGGGACAGGGGCGTATTTTTGTTAGAGATGCCTTCTGACTGTAGTTTTCGCTTTGTACTTAGGCAAGGCGGGTCTTCTGTATTACTGTGTAGCGCCAAAGATCTCGGTCTTAGTGACATTGTCTTGGAGAGGTGTAAGTGTGTGAGGTCGGAATTTATCAAGTCGTCCCAGGTTTTTCTGGGTCTGCCTACTCCGTGGCTACCGTCTATTTTAATCACCCTGCACTTTTTTATACAGCTGTCGTCTTTCATGCTCATCACGTGACCGTACCAACGTAGTCTTCTCTTGAGTAAACAACATCTGATCCCTCTTATTCCTAATTTCTCCCTTAGTTCGTTTATGCTTTGCCGTTCACGTATATTACTATTACACATCCAGCGGAGCATGCAAGCGTCGTTCCATTCCAGTCTGCGTATATCCTCTGCACACAATGCCCAGGTCTCACTGCCATGTAACATTGCTGTTCGTATGCAGGCATCATACAGCCTGCCTTTCGTTTTTAGGGAGAACCCTTTAGCGGCCAATAGTGGTATAAGCTCTCTGAACTTTTTCCATCCCGTTCTGACTCTAGCTACTGTACTTTCACTGCTGATTTTGTCACCCAGGTAACGGAAGGTGTCCACTATTTCTATAGAACCATCTGAGCAATGGAATCAGCTAGTATTCTGTGGGCACTTGCTGCTACTTATTGCACCAGAGCACCGGCCACATATAAAATCTATATTCTTAGTTAGCTTACCTGTGATCCCACTACATCTTTTATGCACCCATACTTTGCATTTGGGACATAAAATGGAGTTTCTGCCTACTCCTTTCCTACACACTGAGCATGGCCATTTCCCAGATGGGACCGGTGCCCTATTTTCTTCCTACAAACTAGAACTTTAGTCTTAGACAAGTTAACTTTAAGGACTTTTGATTCTAGGCCATGCTTCCATGTTTGGAATTTCTTCTCTAGTTCGGCCATTGATTCAGCTATGAGCGTTAGATCATCTGCATATAGGAGTTCCCATGGGCAGCCGGTCTTGAACTCCTCTGTTATAGCCTGAAGGGCAATAATAAATAGTAGGGGGCTAAGAACGGAGCCCTGATGAACACCAACTTTTACGCTAAACTCTTCACTATATTCGTTGTTAATTCTAACCTTGCTGACTGTTTCTTTATACATGGCTTGTATAGCTCTCACAAGCCATTCATCAACACCTAGTTTTCTAAGAGCCCACCAGATAATGGAGTGGGGGACTCTGTCAAAGGCTTTCTCCAAGTCAACAAAAGCTAAGTATAGGGGTTTACTTTTAGCTAGGTACTTCTCCTGTAGTTGTCGTACAATGAAAAGAGCGTCTGTGGTACTTTTACCTGACACAAACCCGAACTGCATTTCATCTAGATCAATTCGTTCTCTGATTAGTTGCGCTATTACTTTTTCTCTGACCTTCATGACCTGGTCGATTAATTTAATGCCTCTATAGTTACCCCTATCTAGGGCATCTCCTTTACCCTTGTAGCAGTTAATGAGGATGCTGCTATGCCAGTCCTTCGGAATGGCCCCATTCTGTATGACTTGGTTTACTATCCGGGTGACCATAGTGTGTACCACCGTTCCAGATGCTTTCAGCATTTCGGCAACTATTTCCGAAGGCCCAGCCGCCTTACCCGTCTTCATATCTTTGATTGCCTTACTTATTATACTACCTTCAACTAGCACTGCTGGTCCCTCTATTGGATCGATGTGGGGGAGACTGTCTTTTTCCCATTTATTCTCCTCATTTAGTAGCCTTTCGTAGTGACACTTCCAAGCTACCTTCTTATCAGCGTCAGTGATGGCAAGTACACCATCATCATTAAGGACACACTTCTCCCCGACAATATCACGGTTTTCCTTGACACATTGCCTAGCAATCCTGAACACCTCACGTTTTTGGTCCTCGCGTTGTAGAACATGCTTGAACTTTCTTATATAATTGTAACGAAGGAAATGTGGTATGGAACCAGATGGACCATAACGCACCAAAGTACTCAATACTTAGTGTAGTAGAGTGGGTAATAGGAACAAGTAGGACCCCAGATGGCTGAGCTCAAGCCGTTTTGAATTAGCCATCGAAACGGCTTGAGCTCAGCCGTCGGGGTCCTACTTGTTCCTATATAATTGTATATATATATATATATATATATATATATATATAATTGTATATATATATATATATAATTGTATATATATATATATATAATTGTATATATATATATATATAATTGTATATATATATATATATAATTGTATATATATATATATATATAATTGTATATATATATATATATATATACACAATTATATATATATATATACACAATTATATATATATATATATATTCACAATTATATATATATATACACAATTATATATATATATATATATATACACAATTATATATATATATATACACAATTATATATATATATATATATATTCACAATTATATATATATATATATATATATATATACACAATTATATATATATATATATATATTCACAATTATATATATATATTCACAATTATATATATATATTCACAATTATATATATATATACACAATTATATATATATATATATATATACACAATTATATATATATATATATATATACAGAATTATATATATATATATATACACAATTATATATATATATATATACAGAATTATATATATATATATATACACAATTATATATATATATATATATATACAATTGTATATCATCATCATCTTCGTTTAACGTCCATTTTCCACGCTAGCATGGGTTAGATGGGAGTTGTCTCACTTGAGGCAAGGTTGGTCGGGTGACCATGTCTCGCTCATATAGGACTATCTGGCAGGTTTTCTACGGCTGGATGCCCTCCCTAACACCAACCACATTTACAGTGTGGAACAGGGAACTTTTTACCATGTTACCTACACGGCCACATTACAGCGTGGACTGTGTGTTTTTTCTCGTGACACCTACACGATCTCGATCTCATTTATCCCATTTATTTGGACTGGATGTTGTGGACCAACTTTATAGAGAGAGGTTGGTGGGAGTGGGAGGATAGGGTAGGGGTAGTGGATTGGGCTCTATATTTGGTTAAGAGGCGCCTACTTACTAGGTTTCGCTTTGTACATAGGCAAGGCTGGTCTTCTGTATTACTGCGTAGCGCCAAAGATCTCGGTCCAGTGACATTGTCTTAGAGAGGTGCAAGTGTGTAAGGTCGGAATTTATCAGATCGTCCCAGGTTTTTCTGGGTTTACCTACTCCGTAACTACCATCAATTTTGATCGCCCTGCACTTTTTTTATATACATATATATACAAAAAAAAAGAAAAACAAGCAATAAAGCTATCTTCTTTTTGTGTCTCTTATTCCAGGAAAACTATTTATTTTGTTTAGTTCTATTTTGACCCTGATTTTGCAAATATGCTCGTACACTTTTACAGTTACACCTGTCTCGCATTCCATGTGAAATTTTCGTATTTCACTTTTTTTTTGTAAATCTTTTGAATGACCGTCAGAAATAAGTTCACAATTAAAATAGATTTAATTTAAACAAAATACAAATAAAAAGAGAAAAAATAAAAGGGAAAAAATAAAGAGAAAAAGATAAAGAAAAAAAACACAGGCAAGTAATACACACAACTAAGACCGCATACAACAAAGGGAAGGCGAAAGGGGTGGAAAACGAATCGCTGCCAGTACAAAAGTTAACAATATCGCGAGGAGCACTGGAAAACCACTCTAATAATTTTTGAGGCAAGCCAGCACGCTCGTAGCGTTACCTCGAGAATTATTCGTGCTTTTAGTTACCGGATGGTGGGCACCGTTGGAGTTCCTAGTTATAGGTTTTCAGCTGTTACAACAGGGTTTTGTTTTCAGGAACCGTATATCTAGGATTACATTATTTAGCGTGTTCTATCTTCTTTTTAAAAACTAACGAGTGAATTAGCTGCTATTTCTAGCAAGTAGAGTGACGACTGTAGCAGGGAATTAGCTGCTATTTCCAACAAGTGGAGTGACCATTGTAAGGTGTGAATTAGCTGCTATTTCCAACAAGTCAAGTGACCACTGTAAGGAGGGAATTAGCTGCTATTTCTAGAAAGTTGAGTGACCACATAGAGGTTATCTCATTTGTTCGAGTAATAATGTTTTATTATGTTTAATGCTGTAAAAAAACTGGCCAAATGGACATGAAACAATGATGATGATAATGAATGCGGCTCTCTATACACAAACAAACAAACCGAAAACATTTGAGATAACTGAAGGAATAAGGCAAAAAGCTCTAAAATTCCTGTGTAATGAACCAAATAAACAATAATTTTGATAAACAATCTATTTTTATAATATTGATATAATCAGCATTGATTGAGCAGATCTATGATCAAAGGTGTCCCAGCCACAAGCACTCTGTGGTCTTCCTTTTTCAGGACATGATGTAGTATGAGGATAATTTAATTTTGGTGCTATTTCTAACAGATCAAGAGATCGTGTAGTGGCTATCTTTGTGACCAACGATCATAACATTAACATGCTGATGACTAAAAAATATTTTGTTTCGTGTCAAGGTTTTTTTTGAGAAGTATACTTTTTGAACTTAGTAGAGCTTCAGTAAGCAAATAATATGTTGGTGAATGTGGTATTTAAGATTAATATATATATTAGGGTAAAGACCCATGCTAGCGTGGAAGATGGACGTTAAACGAAGATGATGATGATGATGATGGTCACAAATGACCAAGGGATATGCACCTACAAAGTTCCCCTCTGAGAAACAAGTCCGGGCAAGGTTGTTTGTGGAAGATCAGTAGTCGCCCATGCATACCAGCCTTCCCTCTCCACTCCAGCGATGTTGTCCAAGGGAAAGGCTATGACCGATACAGCTTGGCACCAGTGATGTCGTAACTCATTTCTACAGCTGAGTAAACTGGAGCAACGTGAAATCAAGTGTCTTGCTCAAGGATACAGCACATCACTCAGTCCGAGAATCGAACTCACAACCTCCTGATTGCAAGCTCAATGCTCTAACCACTAAGCCATGCGCCATCACAATATATTTATATATCATCATCAGCATTTCTGTTTAACGTTAATTCTTCCATGCTTGCATGAGTTAGATGGGTCGTCCATGCCGGGTGGCAAGTCTGGTCATGATTGGTCATGTCGCACCTTGCTCTGTATATATGTATATATATATATATATATATATATATATATATATATATATAACAGAGGAGTTGTGGTAAGGAACCAGATGGACCATAATGCACCAGAGTACTCAATACTTAGGGTAGTATAGTGGGTAATAGGAGAAAGTATGACTCCGACGGCAGAGCCGTTTCAACAGCTATTTCTGGGTCCAGAAATAACCGTCGGGGTCATACTTTCTCCTATATATATATATATAGTATAAGTGATTCAGTGAATTACTGGAGATACCAATATATATATATATATATTAGTAACACCAGTAATTCACCTATACTATATATATTTTCTTTTTCTTTGCTAACTTATTCTTGAGAGGGTCGTGGGGGTAGAGTCCTTGAGCACGCCTTCCAGCGGGTCCTGTCAGAGGCAACTGTTTCCAATAGTTCCAGTTGGATCCCCAAGTGAGATCAGCCAAGCTCATGGATATTATCCAACCATCTTTTAGGGTCTACCCTTGAATCTCCTGCCGGTTAGTTTTGCCTTTAAAATCTGGTCAGTGATTCTTTCCTGAGACATTCTAACCACATGCCTGTAGTACCAGAGCTGTGATCTCTCAATTCAGAGAAGTAGCAGTTCTACCTGAAGTGACTCTCTCATCTCTGAGCTATGCACTCTATCGAGTAACATAACTTCAGAGACCCTTCGGAGGAACTCCATTTCGGCTGCTTGAATTTGTGATCGTTTACTTTTGGTCGTTACCCAAGAATGAAGACCATAGGTAAGGGTTAGAATCAATATTGAATTGAAGATAGCAAGTTTGACTTTTACACCAACCTCTCTTCTTCTGATGACCAAATGCTGAAGTTGGCGCATTACTGCACCTGCTCCTGCAATTCTTGCACTTAATTCAGCCTCCTAATAACCAGATGGGGATCAGTTGACAGCTCAGCTTCCCTCTTAACATGAACATCCAGCACAGAATTGAAGAGATCAGAAACGATAACAAAATCAATTATTGATCTCTGTTCCTCATTCTCCTTATACCATGTATATTAATGGATGTCTCTGTGCTGGAAGAAAGAGTTCATAATAGAAAATCCATTGCTAGAACAGACGTCTAATAAGGCCTCTCCATTTGTATTTAGATTGGGACCACTGTTCCTTCCAATCACTCCTTTCCATGTCAGGTGGTCAGTGCCAACATGTGCATTTAAGTCTCCCATTAGGATATATGACTTAGTCACAATTACATCTAATGCTGCAGTGACTTCACCCAAGAAACTTCTGTATTTGGATCAAAGTTGTAGCTGCAGTAGAGCAATACTGTTTGAGGCAGTTACAAAGCACTCAATGGTGTTAATACATTTTCATCCAGAGTAAGAAAATGTGAAACCAAGGATAAAACGACCAAGTGTATGTGGCCATAGTTTATAACTGCAACAACAATAAATACAAACAGGTAGGAGACTAACCTGGACCATCTCGAATAATCAATAGAAATCGATGAAAATCTTCGATAGATTTCTGGGATGCGAGAAAGTGCACCACGAATTGCACAATGCATATATATGCAAGTCTAGCTATTGTTTAGCGAGATCCGTTCCTCAGCAGGTGTTCGTTCAGTAGTATCCAACGTAGTTCTGCTTGGACTAAACAGGGAAGCATTATATTGTAGTAGTAAATTCTCCTATGTCATCACATGAAGGTCATTTTCAAACTTTAGGCAGGTAAATTCAAGCGGCGGCTTATTCTTGATTCATTCTTATAGTTGCTTCACAAAAAAGAAAGCATCTGTAGTACTATTCCTTGGCATGAAACAACTGCATCTTGTCAAATTTGTCTTTTTCCTTAATTAGCTGTGTTATAACTCTTTCTGCCATTTTCATAACTTGTCCATTAGTTTTATTTCTCTATAGCTGCTTCTTTCTAGAGCATCATCTTTGCCCTTGTAGCAATTTCTGATTGTATTACTGTGCCGGTCATTGGCTATGACTCCACCCTGTATTACTTGATTGACTATGCGAGCTCACTAGTTCAACTCTACTTTTGATGCTTTTAGAATTTCAGCAGTTATCTCTGATGGTCCCACAGTTTTACGACTCTTCATCTCCTTAATTGCTATTTTTACTCTATAACTGTCAACTTCAATAGCTGGTCCTTCTGTTGGCTAAGTTGGAGGTAGTCTTTCCTTGTCCTATTCATTCTCTGCATTAATCAATCTTTCATAATAACATTTCCAAGCCTCTTTCTTTTGAGCATCAATGATGTAAGTACACTGGTGTCATATCTAACACATTTTTCTCCAACTACATCCTGATTTACACTGACACACTACCATGTGATGCAGAACACTTCACAACTCTGGTCCTTATGTTGCAAGACATTAGAAAACTTTCTTTTTTCAACCTCTCTGTAACTGCGTATATCTGTCATCTAGCATCTCTCTTAGCCATCTGGTACCGGTCTCTACTACCCCTATTTTTCCATGCCTGTCTCTTGGCTTTAATGGCTCTATCCCCTGTGCTCTTCCACCACCAGATTACTGTCTGTCTGGCTGGTGCTTTGCTCCAGCCATAAGTCTCATCAATTGTTTGCAAAAGTTTGCCTCACAAGAATTTCCAGTTGTCCTCTACATTATATGTATCTAGCTTGTCACCCTTTCATCAAATGCATCCCATAGGGCCTTTCTAAACCTATATTTAACTGAAAGGTCCTTTAGCTTCCACAGCCTCTGTCTCCATGTTTTCCTGTGTATGTTGTTCTGACTTGTGTTTAATCTGATGTCACTAATAACTAACTTATGTTGGACGACACATTCTTTCCCAGGGAAGGCCTTAGCATTTATTACAGTCCGTTTATCTCATTTTACAAGTAAGAAATCAATTTGGCATGGATGGTATGTGATCAGATGGCTAGCCTGTTTCCTGAAATTTTTGTTACACATGGTTAGTTCATTTGCTTCACAAAATTCCCTCTTCATTTCTTGAGCTGTAACCATAGCCACTGCGGACTCCAGTGAATTCATCCTGATACTGTCCTAACATGTCTAATGAGGTCTCTTTCATAAATAGCTGAGGTTTTCAGTAAAAGTTCCTCATAGAACCTGCCCTTTTGTTCTTTACTCAGTCTTGTCTGTGGTGCATAGGTAGATGGAATTGTTACTATTCTATTTCCTACAGCTATTCTAAGCTTGATAATTCAGTCACTTATTCTAACTACTTCTATCACCTTATCTATCCATTTCTCAGCGAGCAGAATACCTACCCCATCGTCATTTCCTTCCCTGTCACTCTTCCCTTTGATTACTCCTGCATTAAATTATGAACGTTTCTATCAATACAGTAAGAAATTCCCTCTTTTCTTCTACTGATTTCTTCAGAATCTATTAAACATAAACAATTAAGTTATCTATGTTGTTTAATAGATTCTGATGAAATCAGTACAGAGGAAAAAAATGGAATTTCTTACTGTATTGATAGAAACGTTTGTAATTCAATTAAAAAAATTATGTAATTTAATCCTGGTTATTTTCATTTATTTTATATATGATCTGTGATATTGTAAAACTACTGTGACTGGAAATATACCAATTGGATTAAACTCTGATCTGTCTTTTATCTAACTGTGGACTATAAAATCCCATTTGAGCTTTGAATTATTCTTTGCTTTTATATGGTTGTGTTATCAACTCATCTAAACTATTATATATATATATATATATATATATATATATATATAAAACAGCAAGGAGAGAAATCCACTGAAGAGTTACGACTGTAATATAAATTCTTCACATTATAGCGAAACATGATTCTAATTTGAATATGTCTGGATGTTATAGTTATAATAGTCGGTTTGTACACTTTGATTTATTCTTTTAATTAATTTATATTCACCCTTCCATCTGTAGTTGATATGTTAATCACCCTGGTGGTTTTATATTCCCTATGACTGAACACATGTTTATGTGTATTTCTCTCCTTACTGTTTTATAAAGAGCTCGGAATTTGTTCCTTAAGCTTATTTAATTATAGGAGATTATTGAGTTTTTAACTCAACATTTTAATTAATTATATATATATATATATAATAACTTACACATTGAAAACAAAATTTAGGAAATATGAAAGTGAGGCTGAAATCAAATATTTTTTGCCCGTTATTTGATTTCAGCCTCACTTTCATATTTCCTAAATTTTGTTTTCAAATCCATATTTAATAAACATTCCATGTTATTCTTTCTGATGACTGAAGACAGATATAAATATCTGTCTTCAAGAAACCACTGGTAAATGAATTAATTATCTTATGTTGTTTATTACATAACTAAAAAGCTCTGTAGCCTTTACCTTTCCTACGGAAATACTTCATTTATATATATATATATATATATATCATCATCATCATCGTTTAACATCCATCTTCCACGCTAGCATCGGTTTAGACAGGAATTGTCCCACTTGAGGCAAGATTGGTTGTCTTGCTCGTATAGGACTGTCTGGCAGGTTTTCTACGGTTGGATGCCCTTCCTAACACCAACCACATTTACAGTGTGGACTGGGAGGTTTTTACCATGTTACCTACATGCCCACATTACAGCGTGGACTGTGTGTTTTTTTGTCGTGACACCTACACAACCTCATTTATTTAGGACTGGATGTTGTTGTACCAACATATATATATATATATATTGATTAAATAAAATAGTCTAATAATAATGGGGTGTATAATCCTACAGAACGGAAAATGATGAGCAGGTTCTTTAGTGCAATGGCAGCACAGCAATATGGTATATTGCAGGTGCTGGTTCAAGTCCCATGGGCGGCGCTGTACACATTTTTTCTGTCTCTAGGGTTTATTTATATTCTAAACTTATTAGACTGTTTTTCATAGTCAAAAGAAAAACGTTGGTGCTTCTAACTTACACATTGAAACTATATATATATTTATATATATACAGTATATATGAATGTATGTATAGTATATTTGGTAATATACCGTATGTTTAATTAAAAACATTTTGAAGACCTTGCGCTATCATTTTAAAGTAGTGACTATGTCACTTACTTCTTTTTTCGGCAAAGAAGGGAGAGAAACTGACAGATTCTGTTTCACAATGTTGGTGTTCCTCAGAGCAACGTACTCGCTGACCTCTGCCGAAAATTATAGAGGCTGGATTCTTATAGAATTCCAATAATAATCAGGAACTGATTATATATATCATCATCATCATCATCATCATCGTTTAACGTCCATCTTCCACGCTTGCATGGGTTTGGACGGGAGTTTTCCCACCTGAGGCAAGATTGGTTGTCCTGCTCGTATAGGACTGTTTCCTAACACCAACCACGTTTACAGTGTGGACTGGGAGGTTTTTACCGTGTTACCTACACGGCCACATTACAGCGTGGACTGTGTTTTTTTTTTTGTCGTGACACCTACACAACTTCATTTGTTTCGGACTGGATGTTGTGGTACCAACATAACTTCACATTTAAGGGGATGGTGTGGATGGGGTGGGGGTAGTGGGACGGGGGTGTATTTCGTTAGAGGTGCCTACTGACTGTAGCTTTCGCTTTGTACTTAGGCAAGGCGGGTCTTCTGTATAACTGTGTAGCGCCAAAGCTCTCGGTCCAGTGACATTGCCTTGGAGAGGTGTAAGTGTGTGAGGTCGGAATTTATCAAGTCGTCCCAGGTTTTTCTGGGTCTGCCTACTCCGTGGCTACTGTCTATTTTTATCGCCCTGCACTTTTTTATACAGCTGTCGTCTTTCATGCGCATCACATGACCGTACCAACGTAGTCTTCTCTCGAGTAAATAACATCTGATCCCTCTTATTCCTAATTTCTCCCTTAGCTCGTTTATGCTTTGCCGTTCACGTATATTATTGTTACACATCCAGCGGAGCATGCAAGCTTCGTTTCTCTCCAGTCTGCGTATATCCTCTGCACACAATGCCCAGGTCTCACTGCCATGTAACATTGCTGTTCGTATGCAGGCATCATACAGCCTGCCTTTCATTTTTAGAGAGAACGCTTTACCTGTGATCCCACTACATCTTTTATGTACCCATACTTTGCATTTGGGACATAAAATGGAGTTTCTGTGTACTCCTTTCCTACACACTGAGCATGGCCATTTCCCAGATGGGACCGGTGCCCTATTTTCCTTCCTACAAACTAGAACTTTAGTCTTAGACAAGTTAACTTTAAGGCCTTTTGATTCTAGGCCATGCTTCCATGTTTGGAATTTCTTCTTTAGTTCAGCCATTGATTCAGCTATGAGCATTAGATCATCTGCATATAGGAGTTCCCATGGGCAGCCGGTCTTGAACTCCTCTGTTATAGCCTGAAGGGCAATAATAAATAGTAGGGGCTAAGGACGGAGCCCTGATGAACACCAACTTTTACGCTAAACTCTTCACTATATTCGTTGTTAATTCTAACCTTGCTGACTGTTTCTTTATACATGGCTTGTATAGCTCTCACAAGCCATTCATCAACACCTTGTTTTCTAAGGGCCCACCAGATAATCGAGCGGGATACTCTGTCAAAGGCTTTCTCCAAGTCAACAAAAGCTAAGTATAGGGGTTTACTTTTTGCTAGGTACTTCTCCTGTAGTTGTCGTACAATGAAAAGAGCGTCTGTTGTACTTTTACCTGACACAAACCCGAACTGCATTTCGTCTAGATCAATTCGCTCTCTGATTAGTTGCGCTATTACTTTTTCTGTGACCTTCATGACCTGGTCAATTAATTTAATGCCTCTATAGTTTCCCCTATCTAGGGCATAACTTTACCTTGTAGCAGTTAATGATGATGCTGCTGCGCCAGTCCTTCAGAACAACCCCATTCTGTATGACTTGGTTTACTATCCGGGTGACCATAGTGTGTCCCACCGTTCCAGATGCTTTCAGCATTTCGGCAACTATTTCCGAAGGCCCGGCCGCCTTGCCCGTCTTCATGTCTTTGATCGCCTTACTTATTATACTACCTTCAACTTGCACTGCTGGTCCCTCTATTGGGTCGATGTGGGGGAGACTGTCTTTCTCCCAATTATTCTCCTCATTTAGTAGCCTTTCGTAGTGACACTTCCAAGCTACCTTCTTATCAGCGTCAGTGATGGCAAGTACACCATCATCATTAAGGACACACTTCTCCCCGACAATATCACTGTTTTCCTTGACACATTGCCTAGCAATCCTGAACACCTCACGTTTTTGGTCCTCGCGTTGTAGAACATGCTTGAACTTTCTTTCCTCTGTTTCCCTTCTTGCGAAGTACACTTGTCTCCTAGCTTCCCCCCTGGCTATTTGATAGTCTTCTCTACTTCCCCCTTCCCGCCATGCTTTCCAAGCCTGCTTTTTGGCCTTGATTGACCTCTCCACCTTACTGTTCCACCACCAAGTTACTCTCCTCCTGCCTATAGGTCTGCTCCAGACACAGGTTTCATCTGTCGCCTTCAGCAGGTTAGCTTTCAGGAATTCGCACTGTTCCTCTATATTGTACGACTCTAATTGCTCTTCCTTACTGTCAAAAGCATCAAGTAATATGCTTTTAAATTTATTACTGGCTGTGGGGTCCTTTAACTTCCATATTTTTCTCCTGAGGATAGTCCTCTTCTGTTGTCGAGTACGTCTCGTCCTGACTATGAGATCGCTAATTATGAGTCTATGTTGGGAGGTGCATTCTTCATGGGGGAGGGATTTAGTGTGTACAACAGACACTCTGTCACGTCTCCTGGTAAGGATATAATCTACCTGGCTTGTGAGTTCCCCCGATCTATAGGTGATCAAGTGATTGTCTTGTTTTTTGAAGTTAGTGTTACAGATAGTTAGGTTTTTTGCGTCACAGAATTCCAGGATTCTGGAGCCTTCCTCATTTCTAGCACCAAACCCATAGCCTCCATGGATTCCGTCATAGCCGTCACAATGTTGTCCGTGACCATTTAGGTCGCCAGCAATAATTATATAGTCACTGTTGCTTATTTGGGAGGTAGTGAGCATCAGTGTCTCATAGAATCTGTCTTTTATAATGCCGGGCAGTCCGGATTGCGGTGCGTACACAGATATTACTGTCACAGTAGTTCTATTGAGGACAAGTCTTATTTTAATTATTCTGTCGTTCACTCTATTTACGTCTGTTATCTTATCTGCCCTCTTTTCTGCTACCATGATTCCTACTCCACCCAGCCCATTGTCATTTCCCACCCAGAAAAGCTTATAGCATCGTTCTTTACCCACGATGAATCTAGCAGACCCACCCCTCCACCTGGTTTCTTGAATACAACAAACATCGACCTCCTTACGTTCAAGCATTTCTACAACCTCGTTAGAGCGACCCTTTAAGGTGCCTACATTCATGGTACCAACTCTGAAGTTTTGGATTGCGTTTGGAGGGAGGGAGCGGTGGGGATGGGGGAGATGGGGTTATGTTAGCCATCTGCGGCCGAAACAAAGAGGAGGAGTCCTTGCATTCTCGTCCATGAGGTCAATTTGTCTCTATCTTTGGCATTGTCACTGAGTGTCCAGATTTTTTCTTTTCAAACTCTCCAGAATTCCGTAGTCCATCCATCATATCGAAAGGCAACCAGGTAAGCGATAGCATAGGCCGCTGACTTATGATTGGCCCACGTAATAATGGTGGTGCGTGAGGGCGGGTGGGAGGGATATTGGGTAGTTAGCGAGAAGGTTAAGGTTTAAATAAGATCCTCGTATTTTGGGCATAATTTAACAAGCATAAAACAATAATACAAGATTTGTTTTGAAAAATATGCTAGAATTATCGAATAGAAAAGCAAAGATTGGATTCGGGGAGAAATGATACAGATTGATGAATGGACTGGGGAATTAAAATGATGAGAAGAGTGAAGAAATATTTGTATGTTACATTACACCGTGATAGCAGCTTAGCCTGAATAGGGTTGGCGATTTTTCAGGTTTCGTACTTGCATATATATATATTTCCAACAGATGGTGACATGTTTTTACCCAAAGAAATTTTTTTTCCTTTCTGCCAGTGCCCAGTCTCCTCTATTTTTCTAATTTTTAAATTTCTTATTCTATTTTCTGTTGAAGGACTAGCATCTGAAAGATCGAGACTCTTTTCTAACTATACCAAACGTAAAACTAATAATTGTTTCTACTTTAGGCACAAGGCCAGCAATTACCCAGTGCATTACTGGTACTTTATTTTATCGACCCCGTAAGGAGGGAAGGCAAAGTCAACCTCGGCGGGATTTGAACTCAGCCTCTAATTGTGCTTTGTTATTTCTGTTTGCCTTTTGAACGCATGCATATATATATATATATATATGTATATATATATATGTATATATATATATATATATATATATATATGTATATATATATATATATATATATATATGTATATATGTATATGTATATATGTATATGTATATATGTATATGTATATATGTATATGTATATATATATATGTATATATGTATATGTATATATATATATGTATATATATATATGTATATATATATGTATATATATATGTATATATATATATATATGTATATATATATATGTATATATATATATGTATATGTATATATATATATGTATATATATATATGTATATATATATATGTATATATATATATGTATATATATATATATGTATATATGTATATATATATATGTATATATATATATGTATATATATATATGTATATATATATATGTATATATATATATGTATATATATATATGTATATATATATATGTATATATATATATGTATATATATATATGTATATATATATATGTATATATATATATGTATATATATATATGTATATATATATATATATGTATATATATATATGTATATATATATATGTATATATATATATATATGTATATATATATATATATATATATATATATATATATATATATATATATATCAATGATATAAATAAATGGAAACTATCTTTATAAAACCATATTTATTTTATTATAAATATTTCAAGGGTTCCAAAATTTTGGTACGGTCTCATCAGATAAAATACAAAAGTTGTTTTATAAATAGTGACATATCCAAAAAACAAGAACTTATCATTTTAAGTTCAGTTTGGATAGTGAAAGAAATTTCAAATCTTAGGATGAATATGTTAATGAGGCTAAACATACAGTTGAAAAAGATCGTTATATTTAGATGCTAGGTAAATTAAAATAATTATTAGGATAATTTTTTAAGGGAAGAAGAGAGAGAGGTTAATATTAATATTAGGGTGTAAGAAAATTTAAGGAATGAGTATAAGAAAAAAAGTATATTATAGTTAGAAATACACTATTATTATTAAAACGATAAGTTCTTGTTTTTTGGATATGTCACTATTTATATAACAACTTTTGTATTTTATCTGATGAAAGTGTACCAAAATGTTGGTACCCTTGAAATATATATAATAAAATAAATATGGTTTTACAAAGATAGTTTCCATTTATTAATATCATTGATATTATACTCCAGAAGAATATTGTAGAGTGCTTCAAATCTGTTATAAATAAATTTGTTGAATAACCAACAAATTAAATATCTCTTTGCTTATATATATTTTTATACATATTTATATATATATATATTTATATATATATATTTTTATATATATTTATATATATATTTATATATATATTTATATTTATATATATATTTATATCATCATCACCGTTTTACGTCCATTCCAGGGCCCTATTTTCCTTCCTACAAACTAGAACTTTAGTCTTAGACAAGTTTATATTTATCTAAAAGCCCTACATCATATATTTTATGTAAGAACCTTTAAGCTTTTCTCTAAACACCAACTTAATGAGGAAGATGGATCCTTTACTAAAACCCTGCAAATTTTTGATTATTTTCAAAATAATTTGAAATTGATAGAGTTTCATTAGAAATATTATAATGAAAGCATTAATACATACATTTAATTTCCACAATATTTGTTTATTGTTTTTTATTTGTTTGTACACACACCTGTATGTATCTTTGTTCACACACTGTATGTGTTATACAACATATCATTAAATGAAAATCAAATTATAAGAAGATATAGAACATTTGCACACATCTGCACACATACAATACATAGACACACACATATAAGACTTTCATCACCTTTATTTAAATGACACTCACATCTACACACAACACATATGATATTCATCACTTAAATTACACACACACATACAAGATATTCATCACCCTTATTTAAATTACACACACATACACACATACAGTATTTACTTTTGTACTCCTTTGTTATGTCCCCATTATATGTTGACATCTATATCTATATATCTCTCTATATATAAAACAGAGGATATCTCTCTATCTGTCTGTGTAAATCCCTAAAACTCGAGGTACCCGACCGATTTTTTCAAACGTTACACATGCGTTACTTATATTTCTTGAAGTGCAATGGGCTAAAAAAAATTTTAACTTTTTCTGCCCTTTTCTCGCATTAGGCGAAAAACCGCATTTTTTTAGGCATTTTTAGGCTTTTGTGAGGTGTAACTTAAAGATACTCTAGCCGATTTCCTCGAAATTTGCAGCGGTTGTGATAATTCCACAGTGACCCCTTTTGTCTCACCTTTGTTGCTGTGTAAATGCAGTGTAACCAATGCTGCCCAGCGTTTGTGCTAATTGAACTATTACCCCTTCTGTTGCAGCTGCGTTGCCATGCTGATTTCGTCATCTCAATATCCCTACTTAAACGTACATCCCTACTTGGTTTTCACACAATTGACTACGTCGCTCCTCAATCATTCCCTGAGAATAAGAGAATTCAAAAAGTACACAGCTATATTCCGAAATCTTTGCATATACGTGTTGCTATTTCACGTTTCCTACCCCGTGCAACGCCGGGTCCTGCTGCTAGTATAATATAAAAGAAAGATGTTTATTGGTTGAATCACACAAAAACTACACACACACACACACACACATTTAAAGAGAGAGAGACACAGAGTGAGAGGCAGAAAGAGAGAGATAGGCTGTTATACGGAGAGAGATACAATTAAAGTGTTAGATATTCAAAGAGAGATCGTGAGTGAGTGACGTCCCACCAAAGTATCAGTTGAAGGTTTTACATCCTTTGGAGCTGAAAAAGATCATACTGACTATGGTTATTTCACATTTAAAATCCAAGGTCAATGCTACCATTTAATTGGAAGTTTACTCCCCCAGCCTAATAAGGAAGTTTTATGATTGTTTTTTTTTTCTATGTCTCTCATACTCATACACTACGGTCTCACTTCATACCAGACAACACATCTAATACAGTCGTTTTCTCTTTTATCCCTCTTCTCTTCACTGTTCTCCCAGGCGAAGCCGGATACCTCAGCTAGTAACAAATAAATGAAATAATTGTTTAAGGAAATGAATTGTTAGAGAGTGGGACACATGTTTAGCAGTATTTGTTTTAGTTATTTACTTGTTGAGTTCAAATTGTCTTTCATCCCGCTGGGGTCAATAAAATAAAGTACCAGTTAAGTACTGGGGTTGATATAATAAAGTACCAGTAAAGTACTGGGGTTGATATAATAAAGTACCAGTTAAGTACTGGGATTGATATAATCAACTTTTCCCTCCCCTCAAATTGCTGGCATTGTGCCAATGTTAGAAAAATTAATATAGATAGGTAGAATTGTTAGAGAATCTAAACTATAATAAAGAAAGGAGTGCGGGATTACGTCCAGAATATATTTTTTTACCCCGTTTGTAAAATAAGTTGGATTACTTTGAATAAATAATGAATGAATATTACATAATTTATGTGCTAAATTTCGTGGCTGTTGATTAAATATATTTTATAGCTTATTTAAAGATCTTGAAAATTCACTTTAACATTTTCAAATGTCAACACTTCCGGTTAGCGGCCGTTATATTATAACACAGGGGCGATGGATTGGCAGTATCGGTAGAGGGTCGGACGCCATGCTTTCCAGCATAGTTACGTCCCTTTACGATCTGAGTTCAAATCCCGCCGAGGTTGACTTTGCCTTTCATCCTTACGGGGTCGATAAAATAAAGTACCAGTAATGCACTGGGTAATTGCTGGCCTTGTGCCTAAAGTAGAAACAGTTATATTATAACACTTATAATAATATTGCATATATTTCCGTCGCTAATTTTCTCCTAATGCAGTTTATATATAATATCGTCTTTTTTTAAATGTATCATGGATTACGTTACTGATTACAGAAGACAGTGTAACATAGACTGCGTTCAATTTCTCTGTATATTGTCAATTACGATTTTATTTGATGTATCATATCTACATGTATATATATTTGTTTATAATATCAATATACACACTACACATGCTAGCAGAAAACCACCCGTAGGGTGGTTTTTTCCTGCTAGTTGCTTTACTGTAATATATTTGGTCTTGTTACATGTGTCATCATCATCAAATGTATGGCTTCCTTGCTAACAAGTGTTGGATGCATCTCCACAGATCAAATTAGTACTCAAGCAGAGTTACAGAACTCTTAGATGAGCCGAGGGCCTACATCTCACCTACTAAATGTATTTTATTGTGGCACCAACACTAGAGAGGGTGGCATGACATTTTATTATTGTGACACCAGCATTAGGGAGGGTATCATTTCATTTTATTGTGGTGCCAACACCAGGGAGGGTGTCATGTCTTTGACACAACTGGTGAGTTATCCTGTCTCTTTGTTTGGCTTTCTACAGTTGGATGCCCTTCCTATCACCAACCAATTTAAAAAACAAATGTGTTCTATTGGATGTATAATGTTAATGTGGATGAAATGAGAAAAAAAAACTGGATATATGAGGAATCAGATGTGGTGCGCAAGAGAGGAAACTGCATTGTTATGGACATGTGATGCATATGAATGATGATTGTTGGGTGAAGGAGTACCAGGTGTTGCCAGTGGAAGGAAGCTGCTGAGGAGAAAAACTAAGGAAAATCGGACAGAGATGATTAGAGCTGATATCAAACTGCTGAACCTCACAGAATAGATGACAAAAGAACACAAGTGGATGTAGACTGTGTTGGAGAGAACCCATCTAACCATGGAAAAGCAGACGTAAAATGTTGTTGATGATGATGATGGGCAGAGATGGAATATAATATGTAAAGAAACTCCAGATTCAGTGCTGCTTGTTATTGTTATTGCTGTTTAAGCCCAGGTTTACTTTGTTCCAACAGACCCATGATCAAAAACATTCTAGGTGTAATTATCCTATCTTTTATTCATATACATATAGATGACATTATCCAAATTCCTTATTTTTAAAAGATGACAGAATGTTAGTTGAGTAAGTTTTGGCTACTATTTCTGCCAGGTTGAACTACTGTTTACAGACTTCATTGAGTAAGTTTTGGCTACTATTTCTGCCAGGTTGTACTACTACTTAGAGACTTCTACTTTGAGTAAGTTTTGGTTACTATTTCTGTCAGGTTGTACTACTACTTACAGACTTTATTGAGTAAGTTTTGGCTACTAGTTCTGCCAGGTTGTACTACTACTTAGAGACTTCTTCATTGAGTAAGTTTTGGCTACCATTTCTGTCAGGTTGTATTACTACTTAGAGACTTCTTTATTCAGTAAGTTTTGGCTACTACTTCTACCAGGTTGTACTACTACTTAGAGACTTCTTCATTGAGTAAGTTTTGGCTACTATTTCTGTCAGGTTGAACTACTGTTTACAGACTTCATTGGGTAAGTTTTGGCTACTATTTCTACCAGGTTGTACTACTGTTTACAGACTTCATTGAGTAAGTTTTGGCTACTATTTCTACCAGGTTGTACTACTTCTTCATAGACTCCAATCCAGATATGGTTTAATTATAGTTAGTTTTATAACTGAACTAAATCAAAGCAAAATATGTGTGTGCTTGTGAAATAAGTTAGAGCTGAAGTGGCATTGGTTACACGTCAAGTTTGAAAAAGGTTTGGCTTGGACCTTAGTAATGCCCATGCAACTCCTGTGATTTCTTAGGCTACATAAGTGACAATTGATGATCTTCAAATATCGACTTGTATGGGAGTAAAGAACACAGTTTGTTGGTGAATTGGCTGCATCAGAGGGGTCAGCATTAGAATTAGGATTCAGTCTTATAATAAAATGGACTGACTACTCTGAGTGAAAATGTCTACAAGTTTGTAAATTTCAGTTACCTAACAACAATATCTTCATATGACAAACACACAAGAGGACAATTACACAGTCGTTTGACCTGGTAGAAATAGCTATCCAGTTGTCTTTAAACAGCAAGGGCATTTATAATCTTAGATGTGCAAAAGGATGGGATAGTAGTCATAAATGAAGTTATTTTCTATGATAGTTCTGTTCAAGCAGGGCTGCCCTTGGTCTAAACTACATTTGACAATATCTTCACATAAAATTTGAATAGAATTTGGCACTTTGAGCAAGTGTCTTTTACTATACCCTCAAACTAATCAATGACCTATGATGGAAATTTGGTAGAATGACTGTATATAAAAACCCATTGTGTATCTCTCTCTCTCTCTCTCTCTCTCTCTATCTCTATCTCTCTCTATATATATATATATATATATAATTCTACTTTTGGCACAAGGCCAGCAATTATTCAGTGTATTACTGGTACTTTATTTTTTATATAATTGTTTCTACTTTAGGCACAAGGCCAGCAATTACCCAGTGCATTACTGGTACTTTATTTTATCGACCCCGTAAGGATGAATGAGAGAGAGATAAAGATTATAAGTAAATCAAAATACACTTTGTTTTCATGCTACAAGAAAACCCTTCTTTATAACTGCATACATATATTTTAGTTTGTTTTACCAAATGTATTTCTACTAATTTTAGTAATCAGCCATTCTTCCTTCAAATCCTAACACATCCTGCAACAAAAAAGTTTTAAGATAGTCACTCTATCTGAGAAAGCAACACATTCTACCATCTTAGAAAAACGGTAGGACATATTGGGTAATGTGATCTTAAATACTTTCTCTTATCTGTCTAAAGTCTGTCTCGAGCCTGGAGGCTCATCAGGCTGGTGTTTATCCTAGTTCCGTG
The DNA here is from genome assembly GCA_964016885.1 of Eledone cirrhosa. NCBI lineage: Eukaryota > Metazoa > Mollusca > Cephalopoda > Octopoda > Eledonidae > Eledone > Eledone cirrhosa. The sequence continues at coordinate 291,084,627 of OZ024740.1, forward strand.
GCATGAAGCGACTGAGATAGGACAGCAGTCCATTGCAGGGTTAAACCCCCCAGTTATTGCTGGTACTCATTTTTAGCTGAGTATATTGGAGCAATTTGAAATGAAGGGTTTTGCACAAGAGCCTAGGAATCAAACCCACGACATTATGATTGCAAGACCAACACCCTTACCACCAAGCCACACACTACCTCTTATCTTAAATACAGCATTCTATGTTATCTATTTCCACATGATCTTAAATACGCCTTGTGGAAATAAGATAGGATGGTCATGACTGGAATACATTTTGTTGTAGGTCTGCTCAATTGGAAGTGAGTGGGGTAGGAGTGGGGCTCAATAGTAACCTCCTTACCAGCACTTCCTGCTTCTACATAACAAAATTATGGTATTTTGAGTCCATTTAATAATTGACAAATTCTTCTTCAGAATCTTCAGTCTTTAGTTTATTTTCATGCTATCTCTTATTTTCACCTATTTTATTGCTACTATAATAGATTATTATCGTCATTTAACATCCATTTTCCCAGCTGGTAAGAGTTCAATATTCAGGTTAGTACTCAACTGGAGCTGCTGACCTCCCAGTTGGGCTGGAGGTCTGCATCTTACTACATATATTCCCATGCTCTACTGTGTTCATTTTATCTTGGCATCAGCACTAGGGAGGATGATATGTCTTTGACACAGCTGAAGAGTCCTCCCAACCCTTTGCTTGGTAGGTTTTCAATGGCTGGATACCCTTCCTAGCACTTTACAGACTTTAGTATCAACACTCAAATTGCTTGATCTACCAATGGAGTTAGTTTGTTTTATACTTTTGACAAGAGATATCAACATTTCAATATATTTGTTTAGACATTCCCTTTTTTTCCCTTCTATGTCAAATTACAGAACAGTTAGAGAAAATTTGAAATCATCCAAGAAATTAGATATTTTATTAACTCTTTTGATATGAAACCGTTTGAATCTGTCCCTCATTCTACAATACAAAACCATTTAGCATTTAAACTGGCCATATCTGGCCAGAATTTTCTCAGCTCTTTCTGTTCAAACTGGCTGTAACCGGCCACTCATACTTATGTGAAGGTATTGTTCTCAAAATAAATAATATCAAAATCTCATATATTCGATATTATGTAAGGTAAAGTCTTTACTGCGAAAATATAATAATATAAATAGAGTAATGTAAATGCTAAAGGGTTTAAAGTGTTTATAATTATTTAAAGACCTATCATAATTTTATGTAAGAATCTTTGTTATGCTCTAAACACTAGATTAACAGTGAGAAAATTAGTTGTAATACTCAATCCCTTCAAATTCTTGATTATTTTCCAAATTATTTGAAAACCATTTGAAATATAGTAAGGGAAGGGTTAATGATTTAGTTAATTACTTCCCATTTCCTTACAAATGTGTGGACATATGTGTGTCAGTATAAGAAATGATTAATAAAATATTATTAATTTGAAGTCAACCAAGAAATAACATATTTTATGAATGATTTCTTGCATTGACACATATATATCCACATATTTGCAAGGAAGTAGGAAGCAATTAACTTGGTCACAGTATTTAATTGGTAAATATTTGACCAGCCTTGATGAATAATAGTCAAAGTTGATACCAGCAGGATTTAGAATTAATACTATATAATCTTTACCACTTCATGATACTCAAGTTATGTTAATGATAAAATAACCATAAGATCATCTTTAATTTAAAAGATGTTTAATAATGTTTGGAGAAAATATTCTCGTTTCTTTCTACCAAATTTGAAATGATTCACCAACCATATTAATTCATTATTAAGTATGTGTATCAAATTTTGATCTTATAATCTTGCTTCCTTCTTCCATCAACAATCAATAAATTTAATAATTGTCATCTGAATACAATCGATCCTATTAGTCCATACTCATGAAACACAATATGGTTGAAACAGGTTGTATGTAAATATCAGCGGAATAGATATTAAGGAAATAGATTTTACAGCTAAGACATAATGGAATTTGAATAAAATTAATTGAATTAATTGAAAAATTTAACATGGCCTCAACTAGATGGTTGGAACAGGTAAAAGAATAAAAGAATGATTTATCTTAATTTTTAACACGATAACATATTTTCCAGCAAATTCTCTTTCTTGCAAAAGAAACTTAAACAAGCAATAAGAATTACTCTCGGATCTCAAATAATGCCGCACCCCCCTTTCCGCTTATTAATTTTTCAAATTTCTTTTTCCAAACCCTCACTTATCAAATTTTTAATCTACCGTATTTCTTGGTGCTGAAGATGCTTCGTCCTCAAGAATGCACCCTAATTTTGACAACCAAAAATTTGAAAAAAAATAATAAACAACCTTTGGCCTCCAGGACGGATGGTAGATTTTTTAGACTTATTTTAGGAAAAAAGTAGCATCTTCGACACCAGGAAATACACTATTTCCGGTGAAATTTTATTTGAAGTAGTAGCATTCCAGTGACAATTAATTTCCTTTAAACACTAAAAAACATTATGCATGAAAAAAAAAAAGAACATTACAAGATATCCTATATGCTATAAAATAAATAGGATAAGTTGGTGTCGCAATACATAAACTAAACTACTAAATCTGGTTTTTTAAAAAAATCAGGGGAGACAACCTAGAAAAATTATCGATTTTCCAACCTCTCCCTATTATTTGGGACCCAAGAGTAAGCTTATAAAATAATTTCTATTAATCAAAAAAATCGTTTCTACTTTTGGCACACGACCAGCAATTATCCCAGTGCATTACTGGTGCTTTATTTTATTTACCCCGTAAGGATGAAAGGCGAAGTTGACCATGGCAGGATTTGAACTCAAACCTTAAAGGGCCTTAACTCTATACTGAAAAGAATGGCGGTCGACCCTCTACCAATACTGCCCATGTTATTTTTACAGAATGTGCTAGCCAGAATACTACACTGTGTAATTATCATCAGACAGTGTAGTATGATGAGTCATCGAAGTGTAATCATATGCCAGAAAAACAGAGAAACTAACATGTCTACTAATGTGACTAACAAAACAAATCTAATAGAAACGTTAATTATATTCCTTCTATAAAGAAGAGAGAAAACTTACAAAATTATCAAATAAGAGTAGTAATTAAAACTAAATAAGGAAAGAAAGTAGATTTAAGATCAGAATCGTTTTGAAGAGGTAAAGATCAATAATTAGTATTGTCAATAGGGGATATAAGAAGAGAAGAAAAACAAAAAAAAACAACAAACAAACAAATATATTGAGGAAACATCTATGTAGGCTAGAAATAACAATCTAATCATCCTAAAATCATTCAATACCACATTAAAAAAGGAAATTGGGTAATGTCATTCGATAAGAAGACACTATTGTCTTGGAAGAAACATTTAATATCATAGATCTGTTTGATTAGAACTGGCTTGGATTTAAACAACAATAATTGAGCCATGGTAAAGTCACATTAGCTGCTTCAAACACACACACACATACACACTCTATTCTATCATTGTAATGTATATATCGTATTAAGTATCAAAGTCTTTCCTTATATATCTATGATTTGATCACTATCACTATATCACTTACTAAACAGGTACACCCCTGAAAACAAATGTTCCATTGTGTGATGTAATTATAAGTGTATGAACTCAATTTCAATGTAAATGACCCAATTTAATAAACGTGAAGGACACTACATCATCATCATCACCACCATCATTGTTTAGGATTCATTTTCCCTGCCAGGCAGGATTAGATATGTCATCACAGACTGATCAATACTCAAATAGAGTTACTGACCTTCAGGTGAACCAGGGACCCAACATTTGATCCTGCGCTCTATTGTATTTATTTTATTGTGGTACCAACACTATGGAATTTATTATGTCCTTGACACACCTGAACCTTTGTTTGACAAGCTGGATGCCTTTCCTATTACCAACCACTTTATAAAATGTACTGGGTGCATTTATCATGTAGGTCATCAATACTAGGGAGGTTGTCATGTCTAAGGCTCAACTGAAGAGTCCTACAGAAATCATGATTTCATTTTGACTAAGTATAAACCTAATTTTATTTGGAATCTGAGGGAGGAGGTGAGCAGTAAGAGTTAGGTAATAGTGTGACTGCCTGTCAGAAACTGTAGACTTGTTGATGGCTGCTACATCTAAATCAAGTGATTGGAGGTGATTGTGTTGGAGGCCTACCCCCAACATTTCTATTTCTCACACTTTTTGGAAAAAATCTGCATTCAGACCTGGAGAGTAAATGGGCTCTGCCGGGTTTTAAAAAATAATGCCATAGAAATGCTGTATTTCAATACGGCACTCCTATGACTCTCTCAGGAGTTACGCGACCATACATACATACATGACTGATATTTAGTTTATTGACCTCATTGGGATTTGAACATAAAACTTAAAGGGATGTGACTAATTGTTACAAAGTATTTTGTATCAATACTGTTCCAATTCTGCTAAATTATTAGTGTTGTAGACATAGTTATGCGTAAGTTTATTGAGGTGGGCTGTGGAGACTTTGCAGGATGCTCCCTCTGCAAAGTTCTTAAACAACTGGTTTTACAAAAGTGGCAAAGAAGAGAGCCTTTCAATTTGTGAGTGAAGCTGCAGAGAAAGTTACCAAGTGGCTTTAGATTAAGAGGGTTAATCCATGGTTGATTGCTGCTAGGATGCAATTTCAGATCTGATCACTCTTGGTTAGATGTTAAAAGAGCCAAAATTCTCAGTGACCTTAGGGTACATCACTGATGATGTGTCTCAGCTGATCTATGAGGATGTATCTTGTACACACCAGTGAAATATATCCAATTAAGAATTAAAACCAATTTATAGACTCTGGTTCTTCAAGAATTTAATGCCACAGTTTGGTATCCACTTGTCACCAATACAATAATAGAAAGCTAGTTTGTAAATTTATGGTACTCTAACACCACTTAACAAGTAAATTAACACCAAATAAAAGAGAAAAGTTAAAATTTAACAACAACCTGGAATTAAATGACTAGTTTCTGTAGACTGTGTCAAATCTTTGTTGAATATCTTAAATCCCTGTCTGAGGACAGATTCATTAGGTTTGGTTAATTCCTTTAATTGTTGCTCCATACTTGGCTTTATTTTCTCAATTACCAGGACAGCTAATAGAAGTAAAAGTTTTAGTATATAAATAGATTTAACATTTAACATTGCTTTTGGCCAATAACACAGCAACTAAACAGACTATCACTGAGAATTCGGGATAAATTGATTCTTTAATTATCAGATAAGAAAGAGAATTAGATTAGGCGGATGTTATCACTTGTAATGTAATTGATATTTGTCATTATATTTAAGACAATAGTCCCTATCATAAGAGGAATAAATATAACTAAGGCATAAAGCCAGAAAATTATCGGGAGGAATGTAGTCAATTATATTGATTCCAGTATTTGAGATGTACACTATTTTATCTACCTGTCATGGAAGATAAAATTAACCTCAACAGGATTTTTGAAAATTTGGATTGGTCTAGAGTAGTGGTTCCCAAAATCATCATCATCATCATCATTATCAACGTTTAACGTCCGTGTTCCACGCTTGCATGGGTTTGGACAGGGGTTTTCCCACTTGAGGCAAGAGTGATTGTCTTGCTCACATAGGACTGTCTGGCAGGTTTTCTACAGTTGGATGCCCTTCCTAACACCAACCACATTTACAGTGTGGGGTTCAGCAAAAGAGTGTCTGGGCTTTGGTGAAAAAAGGTAGAGGAGTATATTTATATTACAATCATATAACAGTATTAGACTTTGGGGTTCACCGAAAAGTTTCTTAACCAGAAAGGGTTCTGCATTTGAAGACGTTTGGGAAACCCTGGTCTAGAGAAGTGGGATGTGCCTATAATCTTCATAATTGCTCTCCCTAAGTGAGGTTGACATGGTTTATGTTCCTTTTGTACAATTGTAAATCAATGGTTATAAAATATACAACTTAGATGTTTCAATTAATTTTGAAAATAATTATGAATCTTGATTATATTAAGCTCATAAACATGAACTCTTTAAAATGGTCAGTTTTGTATCATAGAACTGGAGATGGCCTCAGACAGATTTATATGAAAAGAGTTAACAGAAAATTTATAATCTTCATGGGTATCATCTTCAATCTTCTATTTGGCCAGTGTTTTCATATATTCTATTTGGTCACAGTGTTTTCATATACTCTATTGTGAATATTCTATTTGGCCACAGTATTTTCATATATTCTATTTGGCCACAGTGTTTTCCTATATTCCAATGTCAATATTCTATTTAGCCACAGTATTTTCATATATTCTATTGTCTATATTTTATTTGGCCTCAGTGTTTTCATATATTCTGTTGTCTATATTCTATTTGGCCACAGTATTTTCATATATTTTATTGTCTGTTGAGGTTTTTAATTGTAATAGTCACATCCAACACCTTTTTTATAACACAGCACTTACTGCTCTAACATTTTATTCTTACTAATGGCTGAATGGTCACATGTGGGTTTTATTCTTGGACAGGGTGTTGTGTTGTGTTCTTGAGCAAAACTCTTCATTGCCTGCTGCTTCAGTACACACAGATAAAAATAGGTCCTAGCATTAACTGGAAGTTAACACTGTTATGAACTGGTGTCCAGTCCAGGGGGAAGTTTTGTACTCTTAGTTAATTAACATCAAGGAAACTGGGATAAGCACCTGTCTGATGAGCCTCTTGGCTTGGGACAGACTTTAGATTTTAACTAACTAACAACTATTATTGATCTTCTTATGTGTCACCTAAGGCAGCAAATTTGCAGTCATTAGAATGTTGAACAGGATACTTTGCCATATTTGTAACAGCTCCTTGCACTCTGAGTTCAAAAGCCACCAAGATCAACTTTGCCTTTCATCCTTTTGAGGTTGATAAAAAATAAGTACCAGTCTAGTGCTAGGGTCGATCTTCCTCTATATCTCTTTCTCACTTCCTCTTTATAACTCTCGCTCTCTTCTTCTCTTGTAGAAATTGGCTATGGAGAGGGGATGGGTTCCAATAGGTTTAACATTTTCAAGACATGTTGTATGTCACTACATCACCACTAGGACTCCATCAGGAGTAACAGGTTCATACAGTATAACATATCTGCTCACTTAATCTTTCTCTAATTAATGTTATTATTGCTTCATTTACTATGACCATTCTGTCTTTCTCTCAGACGTAATGTATTGAAAACTACATTATCCAATGTGTCTTTCTTTTTTAAGGCAGTAGGATGTAATTTGACTGCTATTTCTGGCAGGTTGGTTGAAATTCTCTTATTGGGTTTTCAAACTGGTTGGTATGTTAGCCCTATAATGGCGAACTAGCAGAGTCTTTAGAATGTCAGATTAAATGCTTTGAAATATTCGTTTTAGCTCTTTCCTTTCTGAGTATCAGTCAAGACTTGGGGACAATTCTTCCTCTATATCTCTTTCTCATTTCCATTCTCTCACTCTAGTCTTCTCTGGAATAAATCTGCTGTATTCAGACCTGGAGAGGATTGGGCTCTGCCAGGCTTAAAAGTGCCCTAGAAACGCTGCATGTCAATACAGCACCACTACGACTCCGTCAGGAGTTATGGGACCTTGCATGCATGGTATGTTAGACTCCTCACCCCCACCACAAAAAAATAATGTTTATTTTCTAATGTTATTATGTGAGTTTATTGTAACACTCTCCTCCATCTTGTGAATTGTGTCTCTTAGGAGTATGCTATGATGCTTCACTTCCCCTGTTGTAGGAACCAAAGGGGCAATGCTGGCATTGTTTCAAATTATTTATGTATAAATCGACAATTATTTAACGATAAGTGTGAAATATGTGAGAAGGTGGTTGTTTCTTTGAGAAAACATGCTACATTACAGAGAGAGGGGAGGAGGGATTGAAATAGAGAGATGGAGAAAGAGGGAGAGAGGGGTAGAGAGATTGCTTCCTTGAGACAATTTGATACATTACAGAGATGGGAGGAGGGGGGTGAAAAATAGACAGAGAGGGAGAGAGAGAGAGAGAGAAAAAGTTAGTTATCACTAACTGGACTGACTGATGGACAAACACTAAATAGATTATTCATGATAGTATTGGATTGGTACTTTATTTATCAACCTCAAAAATACCAAGGCATTTTAAATCTGGAGAGAAGGGGAGATAGTGAAAAAGAGAGACATTGTTTTCTTCTGAGCCATACGAGACATATTCTAGCTGATGTTCCATTCTTCCATTCTTTAAGTACTCTCCTAAAAATAACTCAGTAATTTACTTCTTAATTTGTATTTAAAGTTAAACTTAAAATCTCACAGACATTTGTTGCCAAAAATCTCTATTTTGCTGATTGGTCTTTAACTGTCACCATTCACCATGAAGTTATAGAAGCATAGTTTGGAGTTAATTGACAGTATCAGTTAGTTCTATATCTTGCTCAGTTAGTTACACACTTTATAGTGGTGAATATAAGCAATTACGGTATTAGGAGTCCTCACATGTCTGTTTAACAATACAGGAAAAGTGGACATAAAAACAATGATGATATTTATATGTATATATATAAAATCATTCATCATCATTTTCGTTTAATGTCAATTTTTTCGAGCTTGCATGGGTTAGATGGGTCGTCCACGCCAGGAGGCAAGTCTGGCCAGGGTTGGTCATGTGTCGCACCTTGCTCCGGCGAGGACTGTAAATTTGGCTGGGTATTTTACAGCTGGATGCCTTTCCTAACACCAACTACGTTTACAGTGTGGAACTGGATGGCTCCGTTATGAAGAGGGACAGGCCAGTTGACTGCGGTGAACCCGTTTCACAACGGAACCATGTTTTCGGAGACCAATCCATCACACAGTAGAACCATAGTTCTGGAACCCGGTACTGGATGGCACCAATACGAGGAGCCTAAACCCATCTCACAGTGTAGCCAGTTTTGGGGCCCAGTACTGGGTGGCACTGCTATGAGGGGGGGAAAAGTGCAGAACCAGAGTTTATATATGTTTATGTGTGTATATATATATAACGAAGGAAGTGTGATAAGGGGTGGACCATAACGCACCAGAGTACTTGATACTTAGGGTAGTAGAGTGGGTAATAGGAAAATGTATGACCCCGACGGTAGAGCTCAAGCCGTTTCGACGGCTATTTCTGGACTAATTTAGAATATTCTAAAAATATTCTAAATTAGTCCAGAAATAGCTGTTGAAACGGCTTGAGCTCTGCCATCGGGGTCATATATTTTCCTATATATATATGTATATAACTTTGATAGATTTCGGCCAATATTGACCCAGGCCATGTCTAACATAATAGCACACATATATATATGTATATATTTGTATATATATGGAAAAGTGGACGTAAAAACGAGATGATATATGTATATATATATTTATATCTCTATAAACTTAACTGTCTCTAATACGTAAACATCTCATTAAAAGGATAAGATATATTAATAAATTATCCACTCAGAGAAGTAATAAAATATATTAAACTAAAGCCCAATTCTCATTTTGGGGATATAAGCAGATTCGGCTAAAAAAATGTCGGTTTTAACTTATATGATAATACCCCGACTATGGTTTCTGGAACTCAAGATACAACATTGGGGTATTATATAAGTTAAAACCGACTTTTTTTTAGCTGATTTGGCTTAAGTTTAATATATACATATACCTATATATATGTGTAATAATAAACTTAGGAAAATCAAAGTAAGGACAAGACAACAAACGAAAACAAGGCAAAACGAAAAACAATTTTTTTAAAGGGAAACCTTAAAAAATTATTTTTTGAAAATAAAAATACAAACGAAAGACACAGAACTCCAGGGTCATCGGCTATTGAGATGGACTTTGGCAATTTAGACTCCTACCAACAGTACTGCTGAAGTAAGAGACAAGACAAACAGCAACTTAAAGCAGTTATCTATGACAAGTGAACAGAATTTCGCTTGACGACACGGGAAAGGTATTGTGCCTCTTATAGCACGAAACTCTCAGGAGTGAAAAGAAGGAAGAAGAAAGCAAGATATCGTGTTAAAAAATGTGAGCAATTGAAATTAATGGGGTGTCGGGAGAAGAGAAAACACGTTCATCATGTATATATATATATATATATATGCATATATATAAATGTAAGTATGTATGTATATAAAATGAAATTTCGTTTTCATTTTATTACAATGCATATATATATATATATATATATATATACTAGCTGACGTACCCAGCTTCGCCCGGGTAAACAGATGATAAGAGAAGACAGGTAAAAGAGAAAATGACTGTATTGGTTGTTTGTCTGGTTACAGTATGAGGTGAGTCTGTGGTGTCTGTGTGATACAAAAAAACAGTAAAAAAAATCTTCCAGATTCGGCGATATCCAATTTTAGCTGCCTAAATGGCGCTTACTTGCTGAAGTTGCTGCTTACTTCAATGTATGAGGCTATTCCAACAAATTTACATTCCCCCTTTTTATAGCCGTTAAAAGAAATATAGATTTTTTTTTTTTTTTTTTGCGTATTTGCCACTGGGGCATAGATGTCTTTATTTGCTCCTTTTTTGTTTGTTTGTTTGTTTGTTTGTTTTTTTGCGATTTATTAGCCTTTTGGGGTCACCCCCTCCCCCTCCGTAGAAAGTGTGCGTTACTGTGGAGAAGGAATTAGAAACAATTTTATCAAAATTCACTGCTATTCTGGAACATACAAAGCGAACTTTGGGTGACATACCAACTTCTGTTGATAATATAAGGAAAGAAATCAGTGAAAGTATTTATTACATTTTGATTGCATTTTTATTACAACCACTAATACTTACTATTATACCGAGAGGCCCTGCCCGTTCGGGAAAGGCTCTACAGACACGGATTCCGGGACGGAAACCCCTTGGAAAAGAAATGTCCCAGATGCGTTTGCAACGAGGAAACTGTGGGGATATGTCGCCGGCCAACAAATGGTCCTCTTCTACCGATACCACTTCGAAAGAAGGACCAAGGGGGAGAAAAAGGCACTCAGTCCCAGCCAATTCCATGAAAGATGGGTGAAAGTAGCAATAATGGCCTGTGTAAGTGGGCCATCTCTCTATATTGGCTTGTACAGGTAAGAGAAGGGAGCACCCCCCTCTCTCTGTGCTCCCTGGCAGAAAGGTCGCACACTTTCTACGGGGGTGTGTGTGACCCCAAAAGGCTAATAAATCGCAAAAAAACAAACAAACAAAAAAAGGGGCAAATAAAGAAATCTATGCTCCATAAATAAATCTATATTTCTTTTAACGGCTAAAAAAAGGGGGAATGTAAATTTGTTGGAATAGCCTCATACATTGAAGTAAGCAGCAACTTCAGCAAGTAAGCGCCATTTAGGCAGCTAAAATTGGATATCGCCCCAGATTCTTCGTTGTACCGTTTGTGCATAGTATATGAACAATTCTAGGTGCTCCCACCTCTCTAGGAGATGGTTCAGTTTCTGCCTGACTGTAAAATGTGTATCATTGCATAGATGTGGTTGTTCCACATTTCTCACAAGGATGATGGAAGTTCCAATCTTTTATATTATATGTAGATATAGATAATTAATATAAAAAATGTCCGTCAATGTAAAAAAGGTCCCTATTTACTTGAAATGGTTTATACAAATGCCAAATTAATATGGATATGGATAACATGCTTATCTATAAGTGGTCAGCTATAATAATAAAACAACAAATTATATGACACAAAAATGTATTCAGTAATTTGCAGGCTATTAGCCACTGAGTAATAGACAGTCAATGTTGCCCAGAGTTCAACTTGGGGAGGTGGCCTGGTTTGAACTCCAAATGGCGGATCCTTCTACTTCGAAAATAGAATCGTTTTTCAATATTACTCTAGCCCTGGCCGGCCATAGGCACCAAACGTTTTGCCAGACTAGCATATGATGAGGTTTTATTACCACTGCTATCAGAAGCGATAAATTTGAAGGCAATTTCTACCAATACTTGTTGGTTTTTATTGCTCATTATCGACAATAAATGACATTGAACAGAAATGATGACTCTGTCAAAGCTCACAATACTGATCAAAGGACACCAATGTCTGAATCATTTACATCGAATATTCGTAGCAGTGAAGGCAATTTCTACCAATACTTGTTGGTATTTATTGCGCAACATAGCAGTGAACCAATTTTTACCAATACTGTAATACTCTGTTAGTGGTATCAATTGCAAATTTTACACCACCAGGATCGCACACTCGAGATGCAGCAACATACAGTTGCCCATGGCTGAATGCTGGATCATTCAAGTAGACACCGACTCGCTTGAAAGTCTGTCCCTGTGCCTTGTTGACAGTCATGAAGAAGGCCAAATTGACGGGAAACTGTCTCCTTTGCCAAATGAATGGCAGCAGATCTTCACTTGGTCTCAGCATGATCCTCGGAATGAGAACCGATTCCTCTCTGCCTGGGAGTTTAGCTTCTAAAACTCTTCCGTTCATCAATCTCTCAACAATCAATCTGGTACCATTGCAAAGACCCATTTTATGATTGATATTTCTAAGCAATATAATCGGCATACCCCTTTTCAACCTCAAAATATGTGGGGGAAATCCGGGTATTTGAAGTGAATTCAGATACTCAGTCGGAACATCCATATTGTTCTGATGATTAGGCTCCATTGCATCCGCACTGACGGTCAACCATTCCTCTCCAGGAAACATTCCGGCTACTTGTGAATTTATTTCATCGACCGTTGCATTCGTATGAGTTAGAATAACGCGTTCCGATATCCAGGAGATATTCTGCCAAAAAGCATTCAAATTAGGGAACACCCAGTCAACAAATTAGGGAACGCCCAGTCAATCAATGCTTGGCGGTCCAGTGGCATGACCAAATGGTCTGGGATTCTTACAGTCTGATTATCACCAATGTGTGGCAATTCATCGTTTCCCAACTGCATCAACCGTCGGCCGTGTGTCTCAGCCTCTTCGTTTTGCCCGAACATACGAAGTCACATGTTATCGTGTAATCGCAAAACTCTGAAATGGCGCCACAACGGGGACTTTTTCAGACATGCATCGACAATTTGCGCTCTTTGAGCATTCCTAACAATTGGTAGCACCTGTCTGAAATCGCCACCAAGAACGATAGTTTTACCACCGAATGGTAGGTCACTACCGCAGATATCTCTCAAAATTCTGTCCAATGCCTCCAGCAAATATCTGTGTGCCATTGGATCCTCATCCCAAATAATCAGAGACGTATTGCGTATAAGGCCCGCGAGTTCACTTTGTCCTGTAATGTTACAGACACTCAACTCATCTGGAGCCAATGGAGCATTGAAGCATGAGTGGAAAGTCCTTCCACCACTCAGCAAAGTGGCAGAGATCCCACTGGTAGCCACAGGGAGAGCAATCTTCCTCTGAGCTCTGACTGCCGATAACATAGTGTTGAAACAGAATGTCTTTCCGGTGCCTCCTGGAGCATCTATGAAAGCACAAAGTTGCTCATTAGTGGAAATCGAGTGGAGAACGCCATCGCCCAATTCTCTCTGAGATTGAGTCAACATTGGTATACGTTCATCCACAATATGTTGCTGTTCCATTGGATCAAACTGGAATAGTTCCCTCCGATCGAGTGGCAACCGTCTAAGCTGCAATCTCATGTTCAATGCTAAGACACGTTGCCGCATTTCTTCATCAGGAATTGGCAAATTGAAATCTGTTAAACATTTGAAATGAACTTCAAGCAGTTGCTCAATATTGAGCAAAACAATAACTTCATCAAATTTTCATCATCGACCTGAAGATGATGCCTAAAATCATCAGCCATAATTCCCTAATGGCGTTCAATTAACTCTCCTGGATCGGCAGGATTGCAGAATCCTAGAATCGTGACAAACAACTGCCTTATTTGAGCTGGCATCTCTGTTGTTCCTGCAGCTTCCATGGCGTTATTCCATTCAGCGTCATCCTGAAGGAGTCCCAGATGCTGACACACAGCCTGGTATGTTTCATATTGCACGCCATTGATTGTTTTCAAATTAGCGAAGCTCTGTTTACCTCTCGAAAAATCATTATGCAACAGAATTCGGAGATAAAACACACCACCAAATGCTGGATGGACATTACAAACCCGTCCAATAGTCATGAATCTCAACTTTAGTTTTCTATCATTCCATTTCTTTCCCTGCTTATCCCACAAAGGGAAATCGCAGTAGAGTTGCCTTTGATCCGGGTTCAAAGCATGTGCCCTATTATGCTTGAATCACTCAGTCAATTCCGTCTTAGGAGGTGGTGCGTTAGCAATTCTTTCGGCACTTCTTCTAGTGTCCTGAAAACAGACCATTTGCCTATTCTCTAAGTGAACCGTCAGTTTCTGAACGCTGGGTTTGTGTTCAAAATCGAACAATCTCCAGTAAGCTTCGCTAGATCAAATCGAGCGAACATCCTGGAACCTGCCAACTTCATGTCCTTGGTTCGCTTCCTCATTCCTGACATTGACCATTGCCCGATCATGACCTTTGTAAACATATTTGAATAGATATTTGCAAGCTTTCACTGAGCTACAAATTTCCACATTAATATGACAACGATATTTCATAATCAAATATGGATTGTATGACACAACCCATTGATTTGTAACCTGTCGACTGTTTACATTTTCGACCAAACCGCCATCTGCAGGCGACCGTCTTCTGTATGAGGGATGAGCATCCCCATCGTTCCAGGAAGTGTTCGTGACAAAAGATTTCGGAAGTGTTTACTGCATTGGCCATTTTTCATGCAAGGCGCTTTCCGATTTGCCATTCCGCATTGGTTGTGCACCATTGACTTTTCCACCAAGTTGCGAAAGTACACAATATCAGGACGGTCCTTTGGCTGTTGTCCTGGCAAAAGTGCATCCTTAATATCAGTCCATTCAGGATTGCATGCAACCGTTATAAACAAATCTGGCTTTCCAAACTTTCTGACAATAGCCATTGCATCCTGATAGCGAATGTTCATATATCTCGGGCCGCCGGTGAACGACGATGGCAAAATGATGCGTCGACCAATATGTTTGTAATTGGCATCATCGGCTGTTATCGCATCCTGTATATTATTATACAATTCAGCTCTGATATGTTGCTGATGTGTAGTTATATAATTTAGCCTTTGATTTTCGATCTTTGCGAATGCCATACAACAGTATTCCTGGAACAATCTGCTGGCTTGAAATAGTACATTTCTCTGTTGATTCCTCTCGTTCAAATGGAATGCGTAAAAGTCGCGAATCGAATTATTGTGTCTATTGCCACCTCCCTGTTGATGCTGATTCTCATGATCATCTAAATGAACAGACATGTTCCATCCATTTTCACCTTTTGGGAATAAAAGAACATAATGCAATGGATCGTATGCCCTATTTGACTCATTGATAGTCTTGAGACCACCATCTCTGCGATTGACGACGATATCTCTCGATCCAGGCTTATCGTCCATCAACACAGCAACTTCACGAAATCCTTCAGGGGCATTATATCGCCGTTCGTGTTGATTCCTTGGCACTGCGTTAGCCTTAATCACCAATGTTTGCTGCTGAACATTTTGCAGTTCAGCCACCAACATGAAATCCATAACATAAGGATTACACTGTCTAAGCCATGATTGCAAATCACGGATCAAATCACTTAACCTTTGCCTTTCAAGTTCAGTTACATTTCCCGGTAACTTCATCCAACCGATCCTGATATCCTCCTCCGATTCACTATAATCTGGATCGTTAACGTAAATTTGAGCGAATCGAGGCCTCTCTCCTGGGGTAACTTCTAAATTACCGATGCAATCATACAAACGGCCTTGAATGACTACATTCGGTTGCCATGCTCCACTCTCAAACATCTCACTAACTATCTGCGATGCTAAAGCTAATGAATTGTTAATTTGCCTCGAATATTTGCGCAGTAATCTACCTCTGTCTCCTTGATCACCCCACATACTTAGTATTTTAAACTCCGGTGATTCCTCATCATCCGGCATTCTCAAGGGTTCTAGTTAAACTGCTCCTTTATGACAGCACATTGTGGTCCATGTCTTTTCGTACCTCCAAAGCAATGCTCCACAATGTGAACACTCTGCTCGTCCACCACTCTGAAAATGACACGGTTGCCATGATCCAGTTTTAATATCATTCGTTCGCCTTCTAGCCTCTTTATTGGAATGAGGAGTACTTTGGCGACACATTCTCCTAACTTCTGATTTGCGCTGGCGCTGTTCAGCCAGCTCCTCTTCATCCATCGCAGCACGCCGTTGCTGCTGAATTCTGGCCATCTGCTGATGATGCTCAGCCAGTTCGTCTTCAACCATCGCAGCACGCCGTCGCTGCTTGGCTCCAGTGTTTCGTTGGCGTTGTTCAGCCAGCTCCTCTTCATTCATGGTGGCACGTCTTCGCCTCTGAACTTCGGCGTTCCGATGGCGCTGTTCGGCCCGTTTTTCTTCATTGCTGGCTGCACGCCGTCGCCACTGTAGTTCACTGTTTGATAAAGTTGAATTGCTTTTATTATCAGTATTCATTTCGAGTAATTGTCAAAAAATGACACAATAACACACGCGCACGTACATAGACACGCACACGTTAATAGTTATTGCTTTCCTTCCCCTCTTATTTCCACACACATCACACACACACACACATATACATAGTGTATAAAAAATGACACAATAATAAATATAAAAGAAAAGTCCCTATTTACTCCCTTCACAACTCTGTATATGTTAGACTGACAGGCAGGCACACAGACAGATAAACTGCGTGGCGATTGTGGAACGCCACACACTTACACGCACGGAAACGTGCACACGCACGCAAACTTACACACACATGTTGATAATTTTTACTTTCTGTGGAACGCTGCACGCACGCACACACACATAAACATACGCGCAAGTACATACACATGCACATATGTTAATAGTTATTAAACACAGCGTTCACACTCTCCCCTCTCACTCCCTCATTGGCATTATGCATATTAATTTCAGTTTGGCGTCATTGAGGTGGGCGGAGTCGTTTGAAACCTATGAACCAATGGTAATCAAGAATTATGACACACGGAATACTGACGTTCTTGAAATTAATAAATAGATACATGACGAATGTGTTCTCTCTCTCTCTCTCTCTCTCTCTCTCTCTCTCTCTCTCTCTCTCTCTCTCTCTCTCTCTCTCTCTCTCTCTCTCTCTCTCTCTCTCTCTCTCTCTCACTCTCTCTCTCTATATATATATATATAAGGATTAAAATACTGGAGCATGTTGGAGTTAAACACCCTCTTCGTAGTATAGAAATGACAGTAAAAGGTATAGCTCAATGTAATTAAACAGAGCCAAAGAATTATATATATGAGTGTGTGCGTGGGTAATTATGAATACAAGAAAAACACCACTGTTTTTTAGTGACTCCAATCAAGACCAATGCCTGGTGTGCCCAGAATGCCAAATTTGGGAATAAATTCATATTTCCACAAAAAATTAACATAACGAACTTGTATATAGTTCGCTGGAAGTGTTTTGGCAAGCTGCAATTGATGGTGTTAAAACTATTCAAAGAAAACATCTAATTTTGAAAATATAACTTGAATTCTTTTTCTGACATTTGCTGCAAAAATTGGTTAATTACCATGATTTGTGGTTGGTGGAAAAATAAATGTATTAGATTTGTAAACTTCATAAGGATGAGTTTGGCACACTTAGAGAAGCAGTTTTTTTCTATGGCAGTACAATATCAATTTTGTTTCCACCATGAAAGAGGAAGACAAAAAATGTTGTGCATAGTTTAATGCAAAAAACAACAACAAAAACAGAAGTAGAGAAGATATCAGACAAGAGTATCTGGTGCAATATTCTTTCTGTTCATCTGACAAGAGGAAATGCTGTGATTCATAACTGTCGACAGGAAAGGCCCTTCAACCATATTTCGTTCTGAAATGTATTCAGTATCAGTGGTGAATATGATGTGTTGATGATAAGTGTTTGAATTCAAGTTTTGAATTTAAGTGTCTGCATAGATATTTAATAACATTTCTTTTTTAGCTTCATCATGTGATGGAATAATGAGGAAGCTCATGAGCAGTTTGTTATTTATACAAACTCTTTAGCCCACAATTTAATAACATTTCTTTTTTAGCTTCATCATGTGATGGAATAATGAGGAAGCTCATGAGCAGTTTGTTATTTATACAAACTCTTTAGCCCACAATATACCAATAGCACAAAAGTGTGTAAATTCATTGATGAATTTGAAAGCCTCATGAAAATTGCAAAATTCTGTCGACATGCTTCATGAGACTCCTGGAATGAAAGCCCGGTAACAAATTTTCATCTGATCTTGAAGCATGGCAAAAAACAACAACAAAAAAACTTCCTTTGAATTTGAAATTTGTGAACAAGGAAAGAGGAAAGGAAAACCAAGTGTCACATTAGGTGACTTGCCTTACCTAAAAAAGACAATAGATTTTGAAGAAAGCTCTTTTGTGTATGGAGCAGTTTACTTCTGCAGTTTATATACTGAAGGAAAAATCTTTCAACATGCTCATAGAGGAAGGTAATCAAACATTGTATTCATCCACAGAAACAACTCAAAGCAGCTTTATCCAGGATTGATGCAACCACATATATATAATGTTAATTTGTCTACATACCAATATCAGATGATTCAAACATTGTTTGCCTCATAATATTGTGTTTCAAACTAGAAACAAAATTAACAAAATGAAGAAGTCTTATCATCCACAGTAAAAGACAACATTCATGACATTTTCTGAAGGGTGCTTATAATATCTCATCTGGACATTTCATCAAAAAGACCTCGCCCTAGCTGTTCCATTTGTGGATAAATAGACACACAACTCGGTCACTCAAACAAGAATGTTTTAGTTTCAATGCAAGAAGAAAGCAAAATTGCCTTTTTACACAGACATTGAGTATAGTTACGTCCCTTTACGATCTGAGTTCAAATCCCGCCGAGGTTGACTTTGCCTTTCATCCTTACGGGGTCGATAAAATAAAGTACCAGTAATGCACTGGGTAATTGCTGGACTTGTGCCTAAAGTAGAAACAGTTATCTTTGTATTAGTTTAACAGTCTGTCCTGATACATGCATTCAATTTCAAAATGTATAATCTTTTCTAAGTTCTCGTACATATGTATTGGTTACTATGAAGCCTCTATATTATTTCTAAATGTCAACTATTGCCCAACGTCAAGTCTCTATCATATGGTTGCTCTTTTTCATGGAGTTGCCTCTCTAATTTCAAGGTTTTAGATATTTTGCACATGTACTGTTTTTTTCTTAGCCAGCAAAAAGTTTTCTTGATAACAGTGCCAAAAGCACCTGACTGCTCTGGGATAATGAAATGTCTCTAAATATCTATGTTAAACATTTCAACTCATTTGAGCACCATTGTATTGGGTACCATCAAAGAAAAATGTGGCTTAACACAAAAGTATGTGCTGTTTTCATGAGGAACTGATATGTTGTTATCTCCAACCAATTCCTTTTAACTGAATTTTTGCTCAAAAGTCCACCATAGCCAGAGGATTCCAGAAAGTATTTACTCTAGTGTGGAATGATTTAAAAGATTTTTTTAATTTGGGTTTTCCGAAGACTTTCTTAGAACAAAAATGGAATAATTTCATTACAATTAACTATTACAATTCTAAAAGTTGCCTTATTTTTATTATACTTGTTTAGAAAACTAGTTAGCAGGGTAACGTTCAATAAATTATCTTTTAGAAAAGTGCCAGTTTAATCTTTAGTTTACTGGCTTTGATATTTTATGGCCCATTCAGTTTGGATGATTTTTCAAGATATTTTGTGGATTTTTGTTTACTAATATTTTGTGTAAAAGAACTGCAAATTCCTAACTTGAAATTATTGTAAAATTCTAGACTCAACCTTTTTAGCTGTGATGTTTTGCTTCTTCTTCCCTAAAGGTCTTATTCAACAGAAAATTTGCTTTAAACAATGAAAGGAAAAGCTTCAAAAAATATTTTCCCACTTTGGGCACACTGTACAGAGGACCATTTTTGATGTGTCAGTGGGGTTGTATGATGACGCCGATGTCTGTGATTTTGTTGGATTATTTATCCTCCAGTATATTTATCCTTGAGGATCTTCACAGTTTTGCATTTTTCAGATTCAGAACATATTTTGCTGAGAAACATAATATAACATATGGGTAAAATCAACATGGGAATTTAATAACATAACAACCTCTCTCTCTTTCCTCCCCTCCACTATATCTCCTCTCTCTCTCTCCATTCCCCTCTCTCCACTTCTTTTTCTCCTCCCTTCCCTCTCTTTCTCTCTCTCTTTCACTCACTCACTCACCTTCACACGCACATACATATTTGGCATGTTTAAGTGATAAAAGCACTAGAATTTCAACTCAAATTACTCTGAAAGTAGGACTGAAATATTTTGTGTGTGACAAAATTGACTTTCTGTGTAAATCATTTATATCCTGTAATGATTTCGCAGAAAATATCTAGAAATTGGGTTTGTTAATCCAAATGTTACAATATTTTTACTAGTGGACATTGTTGTGAAAATTTGCAGTATTAGAGTAAAGATTTCAATTTTTAATGTGATGTTTTGTACATTTTAAGAATGTACGGTTTGATGTGGTATAGAATTTTAAGAGTTAATGTCTTGTGCTCAAGCACCTTAGCCATTTCTCTCTCACATTAAAACAATTTATTCTGCTCAGCAAACTTTTTGTAAACTATCACTACTGTCCTTGAGTTCTATTGTTTTATCTATATATATAAAGTTTATATATAGTTTGCTATTAAGGTCAGATCAGGTTTCTGCCTGATCTGGTATCTTGTAACCCAGTACAACCTGCTTAATGGTCAAGTGGTTGGCCACTAAACCAGCTCCCCCACCAGACCCCGGTCTGGTGAAGAGGGTAAGTGGAATTCCAGTAGCACAAAAAACAAGAGCTGTTAAAAGGGTGGGGGAACTCTTTGGAATCAACAGCCATCCACCCCAACTATGGGCTAAATAGCCTCACTAACCTGCAATTGACTAAGCAGTATGGCTATCCCCTGACATCATAAAAAAAACCCAGAAAGCTATGGAGGTCAATCAGGGAGGGGTTCCTCCAACAAGAGTGAGAAGGCCCTGGATTGGATATGTATATGTGTGTGTGTGTCTGTGTGTGCACGCACACGTGTCTGCATGCACACATGCATGCACATATGCATGTGTGTCTACACCCCTGACATGATCAAAACCAAATGTACATATGTATACTTACACCCCTGACATGACCAAAATCAAACAGAAAGTGGTGAAGGACAACTTAGGAAGGGCTCCACCAACAGGAGAAGGTCCCCGATTGGATTGAGTATTTTGTTTACATTTCCATTGTTTCTCGTTGAAGAATAGATATTAAAAAAATTAAAAGATTCTGAATGTTATGTTGATATAAAAATATAAAGATGTGGATTATTTATACAAATAAACAGATGTGGATTATATATTATAAATATAAAGATGTAGATTATATATAAAAATATACAGATGTGGATTATATATTAAAAATATAAAGATGTAGATTATATATAAAAATATACAGATGTGGATTATATATTAAAAATATAAAGATGTAGATTATATATAAAAATATACAGATGTGGATTATATATTAAAAATATAAAGATGTAGATTATATATAAAAATATACAGATGTGGATTATATATTAAAAATATAAAGATGTAGATTATATATAAAAATATACAGATGTGGATTATATATTAAAAATATAAAGATGTAGATTATATATAAAAATATACAGATGTGGATTATATATTAAAAATATAAAGATGTAGATTATATATAAAAATATACAGATGTGGATTATATATTAAAAATATAAAGATGTAGATTATATATAAAAATATACAGATGTGGATTATTTATTCAATAATCTACATTGTCAGTATATGCACTGTTATGTAAATTGGACTGATCAGTTTAGTTGAGTCATAGATGTATATGGACAGAACATGAATATTCTCTCTCTGATGAAGCTCTAAGAGGACTAGAAAATGATCAGTTTTACTTTTTCTGTCCACAGAGATATATATATAAAACCTGTCATGTAATCACTTTGCTTACTTTTTATAGCAAGGCTAAAAATATATGTTTATTAAAACATAGAATATTACATTATATTTCAAATTATCAAAAAATGCTATGTAATGCAATATGAATTATTAATAAAAATGTAAAGGGTAAGGATAAAGAGCCCCTTTGGTCACGAATGACCATGGGATTTACACCTAAAAAGTTCTCTCTTTGAGGCACTAGTCTTGCCAAGGTTGTTTGTTGGAAGACCAACAGTCTCTCCTCTCTACGTCACTGATATTTTCTAAGGGAAAGTCAATGGCTGATACAGCTTGGCCCCAACGACATGACAACATACATATATATATATATACATATATATATACATATATATATATATACACATATATATATATATATATATATATATATATATATATATATATATATATATATATATAAATTTATATACATTATATATACACCATATTTACACTATATATGATGTTGTCCAAGGAAAAGACAATGGCCAATACAGCTTGGTTCCTGTGACGTCGCAACTCATTTCTACAGCTGAGTAAGCGTGAAATAAAGTGTCTTGCTCAAGGACACCACACACTGCTCAGTCTGGGAATCAAACTCAGAACCTCACAATTGTAAGCCAAAAGCTCTAGCCACTGAGCTATTTGCTTTCACTAATGCAAATATAATCATTGAATAAAACACCTAAATAAATCCTGACAGTCACTGACGTAACAGCTGAAAGTTTTCTTACCAATCTTATCTGGTGTAATTTAATTTGTTTATCAAATATGATCAAATCTTCCTCCCCCAAACAGTTGTTAGCTAATGTCTTTATGATATGTTTTCATATAATTCACTTGTGTTATTTTAGTGCCTTGTATATTTTACTTGCTTACCTCAATTTTAATCTAAAATATCTTCAGAGGAAGTTTATTTTCACACAACTTGCACAATTCTGTTTGCCATTTCTTTTATGCTCTGGTAATTTTACATATGGTTTTTAAAATATCTGAAAATAAAATGTTTGCTTGGGTAATTTTTTTATTTACATCGATATAAACATTTGCAGGGATTTCCCTCACACTTGCATACACATGCACACATACAGGAACAAACACACACACACACACACCCAAACACACATATATACATACACACACAAACACACAGAGACACGGGCACTGACACACACGCAACACACCATCCTTAAATTCTGATAATAAAGTCTGGTCTGATGAAAGTACATTATTTATTGGATCTAAGGGCGGTGGATTGGCAGTATCGGTAGAGGGTCGGACGCCATGCTTTCAAGCATAGTTACGTCCCTTTATGATCTGAGTTCAAATCCCGCCGAGGTTGACTTTGCCTTTCATCCTTACGGGGTCGATAAAATAAAGTACCAGTAATGCACTGGATAATTGCTGGCCTTGTGCCTAAAGTAGAAACAATTATTTTATTGGATCTATTTCCTTGTCTTGTAACTGGAACAGGCATGTTTGATCTTTCATAACAAACAACATATATTTTACTGACTCATCTCTCTCATGTTTACTGAAATACCAAGAAAATCATCGTCGTCGTCATCATCATCATTGTCATCGTTTTTACGTCCATTTTTACATTCTTGCATGGGTTGGACAGGTCCTTTTCAGTACAGCATATCTCCACTCACCACATTTCTTTGTCATCTCCTCTGTGAATTTCAGCAATTTGAGGTCAGCTATCA
Source organism: Eledone cirrhosa (assembly GCA_964016885.1). Lineage (NCBI taxonomy): Eukaryota > Metazoa > Mollusca > Cephalopoda > Octopoda > Eledonidae > Eledone > Eledone cirrhosa. The sequence continues at coordinate 291,108,479 of OZ024740.1, forward strand.
CAACCCCTGGCCATGTCTTTCTCGGTCTATCTCTATTGTGACTTCCTTCCACTGGGATTTCCTGGTACTTCTTCACCCAATGATCATTGTCCATGTGCATCACATGTCCAGATCAACACAATCTTTTCTCTTACACACCACCCTAGACTCCTATTAAACCCAGCTTCTCCCTCAGTTTGTCCAAGCTCTGCCTTTCTCTCACATTTACATTGCACATCTAACGAAGCATGGCTGCTTCATTTCTCTCCAGTCTACATATGTTGTGTTTATTCTACACATTAGTATGGTAGAATAAACACAGCATTTTCACATACCAGTTATAACATAACAACCAGGGTAAACAAGAGGAGGAGGAGGAGTGGAGTAAGACAGCAGGGGGAATAAATATTACAAATTATGTCAGATTAGCTTACCCAAGAGTAAGATTCCTGTTCTTAACCCTTTTGTAACTGTATTTCTAATGGAATACTCTATTTCAATTAATCAATGAAGAATTATTAATTATTTCCATACTAAGATAGTAACTTACCATTCTTATATAAATTATATTGAAAGATTTTCATTTCAATAGGAACACTTTAAAATGGATGGTTTTGTTTCATAGAACCAGAGGCAGTTTTGGGCAAGTTGGTATCAAAAGGGTTAATGTCTATATTGTTTTACTGTAGAGTTTTCAAAATCAGAATAATATAACTGATTCCTTGCTAGTCCATTTCTAAACTATCAAGATAGCCATAGTATCTGTTCAAGACAACCAGGGAGTCTCTATGTGATTGTTCAAATTACTAGAAATTGTAGCCATCTTTCCCTCAAATTGCACTACCATTTTAGAAAGATACATTCTATAATGTAGTCCTGGGTAGACTGTTAGGAAAGTGATAGGAGGGTCATGACTATAATGTTGTTGATCATGGGTTTGCTCAATAATGGCTGACATAATGTTAAACAGCAACCGTATCATAGTATCTATTTACTCTTGTTAGTCTTTGTTTATTTTTTGACATTTTGAATGCCTCTGGTGCATCTTATAGTGGCACCAGCATTAATGTTTTATAACATACTAGCAGTAAAGCCCGGCATTGCTCGGGGCTGCTCAGTAGCTGTGTTAAAGTTACAATGTTAAGTTCCTTTCTTGGCTTAAAAACTGTAGAGTCTACAGTGAAGATTTTCGTGTGGTACTTTTGATTAATATTCCCTCAACCAACAGTATGCCTTATGGAGTTAAGAAAACATAACCATAACCCGAATGTTAAAACAAAAGAGGATGCTGGGGATAAAAAAAACACTGGTAATCTATTAACAAATCAAAAATGTAAACACTGCAACACTTGTCTCAGCGGAACCAAACTATCAGTTATTTTGAAACAAAGAAATTGGATGAACATGGAAAAAAAAAAAAATGCATTATCTGTCGTTTAAAATCATTTGAATACACTACTACCCTAAAAAATCTATGAAACTACATACATGTTGCAACTCTCTCTCTATATATATATATATCACACACATATACATATACATCTAAAGAGAGAAAGTGAGATGTAGAGAGTGAGATAGGTCGTTATACAGAGAGAGGTACAAGATAATCAGATAGAGAGACAGAGAGAGAGAATGGTGACGAACGCTGGTTCACACACACATATATATAAAGACAGAGAGAGAGATATCTGCGCGTTCTTTATTGTTCCCCATTCTGTAGAGGAAGAGAGAGGGGGTATCAGTGAGAGAGAGAAAGGGTATGAGAAAAAAGGGAGAGGAGTTGAGAAAGAAAGAAAGTTTAAGCAAAGAATCGCTGCTTTCAACATTAACGGGATCTTCTGAAACTAACAAATTCAATCTGTGAACGCAGAATTAAATATTTCGAGAAACGTTGCAACCGAAGGAAAACAAGAAGGCGATATTTTGGTTCGTGAAGACTTTCCCTGGTAATGAACGGAAAAAAAGCGAGGATAATACGTCGTTATGTGGACCGAGAAGAACAATTTCATGCAGACAAGACCAGGTTTATGGTATAAATGGAGTCGTTAGACTAATATTCTATTTAAAATAATCGAATGATTTCCAGCCCCGGAGTTTAAGAATGATGTAAATAAAATTGTAAACGAAAATGACACGTTATTAAAATAGTTGTTTCTACTTTTGGCACAAGGCCAGCAATTAACCAGTACATTACTGGTACTTTATTTTATCGTAAGGATGAAAGGCAAAGTTAACCTCGACGGGATTTTAACTTTGCCTTAAAATAGTCAAAGTAAATAGTGAAGATTTAGGCCAGTACATACGTATGCGCTGACGGACATACACATACATATACATACGCACACACACAAACACGCGCCTGCGTGTGTAAACCTTATGCGTTTCTACAGTATTTTCACCAAACTTAAGACATAGGTTACTTATGTGCTCCGGATGGTCATGGGCACTTTCATTTTTCCAGATATTGATTATAGGGCCTCCCGGCAGATAACCCCCTTTAACCACTTCCTTGGAGTCGACTGAAGCACTGCAGTGCAATGCAACAAAACGTCATAACTTCTGGAGTTCGCAACCGATTTTCACAAAACTTGACACATGGGCTACGTTTGTTCTACAGATGAATGTGAACTCTCAGAATTGGCACATATTGAGTAGGGGACCCCTGGGGGCAGGAATCCCCTTTTGTAAAAGCATAGTTTTCGAAGCAGCACTGAAGTATTGACATAAATGGTATACATAACTGCTATTTAATACCCGAGCAACGCCGGGTACCTCTGCTAGTAAATAGATAAGCAAATGACGTCATAAAAGGGAAATAACTCGTCTCTCATTTCTATACATTTGAACTGAAAAATCAATACATTACAAATTCGATTTTTGCACTTGGCATGGGTCGATTTGAAATTTTTTTTGACCGATGTCTCTGCCGGACCTTCATCTATAAGTGTAGCAATTTTACCTAAATTTGAACGTACGGTTTAGGAGGAGATGTGTGCCGACCGTTTTTAGTAGACAGACAGACAACCTCAGTTTTATATATTAGATACTGGGTGCATTTTATTGTGGTACCATTAACACTTTACAGTGTGTACTGGATGCAATTTATTATGTCACCAACACTAGAGAGGTTGTCAAGTTAATGAAAGGACCAAAGGTTTCTGTCTACTCTACATTGTTTTGATACCAATACTAAAGATGTTGTCTTACCCCTGCAAGCTAAAAGACCTCTTCATTCCATGTAGTTTCTGATCTCTCACCATATATATTTTAAATGTCACTGTACTTGTATTGGTACGTGGGTCTTTTGTAGTATGACAAATCACCAGCCAACTTGATTCTGTGTTATCTCCTTTGTGAGGTTTCTTGATTTCAGTCTTCACAACTTCATCCCATGTCTTCCTAGGTCCCCCTTTTCCATAGGTTTCATCTACTTCAAGTTTTTGGCACTTTATTTTTATACAACCCTCACTCTCCTAACATACCACATGTCCATACCAGTTCAATCATTTCTCTTGCAATACATTTGATTCCTCTTATACTCAGTTATCTTCTTGTAAGCCTTCAGAGTATTTGAGGGAGTTTATTTCTTGAATACCTTTATTGTTGACTACTCCTATGCCCTAGTCACATATGAAGTCTACCTTTCCTGTCAACCTACTTGCAATCCCACTACATCCCTTGTGATTACTATATAGTCCCTACCTACTCCTTTTCTGCATACTGACCATTCCTTTTCCCAGATGGGAGTAGAGTCCAGTCCTCTTTCCTGTTTTCTAAAAATTTAGCAAAGACTTTTGATTCCAGATTTTGTTTCCGTGTTTTGAACTTGTTTAATGCTTTTGTGGTTTTTTTTTTACTATGAGTTTTAAGTCAGCACTCAGGAGTTCCTATGGACAACCAATCTTGAATTCCTATGTTAAGGCCAGGAGAACTACAGACACATGACATAGTTATATATCTGATAGGCTTCTGTATCATTGTTATCTATTAAATTTATTCACAAAGATTTTATCAATCCAATGCTATGATAGAAGACATTTAGCCAAAGTGGCATAGAGTTGGGTTGAACCCAGAACCACATAATTGTGAAACAAACCTTTTAACCATATAGCTATGACTGTGCCTACACAATATTTGGTTAAACATTTCAAATGATCATGCTATCTATTAGCATGTCTGTATGTCCATTATTTTCAATAGTTTACTCCATGGCTTATCTTCTTTGTCTGTATTTCTGAACATTGTGCTCTTTTCATTACAGATTCTATACAACTGATATTTTGTATCAGCTCTCTATTGTTAATTATTTCAGGAAGTCTGCAGTAATGTTGAACAAACAATAATGTCAATTTGGTAGTTTATTTGATTGTGTCATTAGTGTTGCATATGTTTTCTAGTACTTTGTGTTCTAAATTAAAATCCTGTTGAGGTCCACTTTGCCTTTCAAAGTTGATAAAGAAGAAACCAGGCAGCACATTAGTAGAGTCATTAGAACATCAAATAGCATGCTTTGCAATATTTCTTTTGGTTCTCTACACTTTGAGTTGAAATCCCCCTGAAGTCAACTTTGCCTTTCATCCATTTGAGGTCGTTAAAAAAGTACCAGTCAAGTACTGGGGTCGATTTGTCCTCTATGCCTCTTTCTCACTTCCTTTTTCTCATTCTCTTTCCCTCTCTGGAAGAAATCTGCTGTATTCAGGCTTGGGGAGGATTGGGCTCCACCAGATTTTAAAATGCCCTAGAAACACCATATGTCAATATGGTGCCCTACAACTCCCACAGGAGTTACGGGACCATGCATGCAAAGAAGATACCAGCTTATTAGTGGGGCAGCTCTCTCTCTCTCTTTCCAGCTTCCACATCCTGGATATTGCACTGTCTGCTTACGACTGCATCAGCACCTAAAATCCTTAGTTAAAACATGGTACATCATATTCAGAGACACATACATACACAGAGACACACATATACACCAATTTCTGTTTCATTGTGATTGATGGGTGTAGTTTTGTTTATAGTTAATTTCAACAAGAATATATATCTACTTTTTACATTGAAATGAATATTCAAAAATATAATACAATTTTTTTTTAATAGTAAATGTACTGAAATCAATGAACAAGCTCCTAAAATGTAACTTGTCATACATATATAACTTAAACATCAGTCCTCTTTTGTTTCTTTAAATCATCTTATAATGTACATAGTCTTGGTTGTTCTTTTCTCATGTGTGAAGACAAAGAGAGACTAGGAAATGAGAAATAAAAGAATGAGGGATGTATTTCTTTTCTCCCCTTTTTTTCTTACTTCAATATCACCCCCCACCCCCACCCCCACATATCTCTTTCAAATCTCTTATCTTCTATGTTGCATACAAATAAATTTATTTACAACTGTTTTTATTTACTATCTCCCTTCCTCTCTCTTACTTTAAAACAACTATTATAGTGAAGACTTCTGGTTTCCTTGGCCCTCGGACCACCTCCCTAATCACCACCATCGGCACAGAGTTGGCCACTAGTAGGTGTGAGCGTTTGTGAGCTGGAATTGCTCTTCTAGTGCATCTCCCTCACCATCCTCCAGGGAAACGCCATCTCTATTCTGTCCATCTGGGCTGCACGGTGGCCAGCGTGTTCCCCCCCATTTTCTCATAATAGTGAAAAATGGGGAGAGCGGGTGAGATGGAGGCAGTGACAGTGGAAGTTTGGTTCCATTGTGTTCAGACCTGGTGTATATGTATATATTTATTTACCATACTACTATAAGCTAAGCATTGACAACAATAACAAAAACAACATCACTGTAGACAGGTCAGTGGGCAGCTCAGGCAGCAGCTCAACAAGAACAGCAACAACGTCTATTAAATCTGTTTATCATTTGTTGTTGTTGTTGTAGCACTATGTAAACCATAATGTATAGCATGACTAATACTGCTGTAATTGATTTAACCCTTTAGCATTTAAACCAGCCGTTCACACCTCTTTCTGTTCAAACCGGCCACTCCTACTGATGTTAAGGTATTGTTCTCAAAATATATAATATCCAAATCTCATAGATTCAATATGTGAGGTAAAGCCTTTACCATGAAAATACAATAGTATATATAAAGTAAATACTAAAGGGAGAAATGTAAAATGAAGTGTGGGGATAGCCAGAGTGGCAAGAAGTAGAACTGAAAATCATAAAAGTTAAGGAAAACTTGGGGATTCAAGTGTCTTCACATAGAATGTTGTAATCAATTAAATATTAAATAAAATATTTTTACTATACATGCTGTCATGTTTAATATAAACTAACAGTTCTGTATGAGCAAGAAACGGTCATCTGAACTGGTTCGTCTCACAACGGGACAACTTGTCTAACCCATGCTAGCATGGAAAAATGAATGTTAAGTGGTGATGATGATGATGATAACGAAGCTAATACTCTATCCTTTTAACATCAGAAATATTAAGTTGATTTTTTTCTCTTTTTCAATAGGGCCAGCTCTGCAGCTACAGTTTATACCAGTTTAACAATGTTTGACTGGTTTAAAATATTTCAGAGACACAATACTCATGAAAAACAACAGGTAAGTTAATGTTACCATTTTTAACGTATACACAATTAAAAACTAATGTATAGGATATAAAAAACTAATGTATATGTTATAAAAAAACTAATGTATATGGTATAAAATACTAATGTACATTGCTATAAAAAAAACTAATGTATATGTTATAAAAAAACTAATGTATATGGTATAAAATACTAATGTACATTGCTATAAAAAAACTAATGTATATGTTATAAAAAAACTAATGTATATGGTATAAAATACTAATGTACATTGCTATAAAAAACTAATGTACATTGCTATAAAAAACTAATGTATATTCCTATAAAAAACTAATGTGTATGTTATTAAAAAACTTTTTTCTCAGTTCATGTGTGTTCCAATGTTCAAACACAATAACATTTCATATCCAGTATAGAATGTATGCGTGATTCCTTTCCAGTCATCACAAATCTTTGGCACTGATGGCCCATCTCTCACTGGCATGTAGTAAAACAGTTTGAATACAAGTATCATATAATCTGCCCTTCACTCTGAGAGGGGAGCTCTTTGTTGCCAACAGAGGAAACAACGTCTTCCACTTTGTTCTAACTCTGGTTACAACATTTTGGTACATCCAACTCCATTGCCAATGAAGTCACCTCATTAGTAAAAATAAAAAGATGATGAAAATATGAATATTAAATAAAGGATTAATATTATTTTCACTTATCCTGAAAATATTGGAGAAAACTCTTGATGTGTCTCATTCTTATTTTCATGCCATCAGCTCAGCGAAGTATAGTCTTCACAATACTAGTCACAGCAATGTGTAAATGAATCTGGTTAGGATTTTGTTACCACAGGAAAATAGAATTATTTAGATATTAAATAAAAGATGACATCCACATACATGTAAAACAGTGGGTAGTGAGATGGAAAACTATAGAGGGTTGACATTGAGACCTACCAAACTCAGTTTGAAAATCTCCCAAAGAGCATCTGGTTTGCAATTGTGAGGTTGTAAGTTTGATTCTCAGACTAGGTGATGCGTTGTGTCCTTGAGCAAGATACAGTATACTCAACTGTAGAATTGAGTTGTGATGTCACTGGTGCCAAGCTGTATCAGCCTTCCCCTTGGACAACATCGGTGGTGTGGAGAGGGGAGATTGTTATGCATGAGCGACTGCTCGTCTTCCACAAACAACTTTGCTTGGACTTGTACCTCAGAGGAGAACTGTCTAGGTGCAAATGCCATGGTCATTTGTGACTGAAGGGGATCTTTACCCTATATATATATATTAATAAGTTGACAAAATCACACAACATATGGTACTGCAATATCATGCCAGTCATTGTCCTACCCAATGCTACCTGGGGTTAAACAGATGCAGAGTATATCACTACAGATTTCAGTAGTGAAGTAGCAAAGTATATACAGCTAACATTAAACAATTGATAATCGGGTCTGTTGGTAAAAAGATCAAAGAAAATTGACATTTTCTTTGATCTTTTTACCGACAGACCCAAATTAGCGCCAGTTTCACCAACAGCTGGACTGTGTGTAATAATTACGTAAAAACGTCTATATTCCCATATTTGTAACACCCGGAACTGGCCTTGGATCTTCAGCAGGTATTGTCCAATAAAACAACACAGGGAATAAGAAACATTTATATATAAAGTGTGTGTGAGAGAGAGTTTCAGATATTGGTGGAATTAGAAAATGTATATTGTATGGGAGGCACATGGCTTAGTGGTTAGAGCATTGGCCTTGCAATTGAAAGGTTGTGAGTTCAATTCTCAGACCGGGTGATGTGTTGTTTCCTTGAGCAAGACACTTTATTTCACATTGCTCCAGTTTACTCAGCTGTAGAAATGAGATGATAGGGACTGGGGTCCCTATCATTCCACTGCAAAGTGGTCGTGGAGGTGCCTCGGCAAAAAAAAAAAAAAAAAAAAGCACCCAGCACTCACTGTAAATGAGGTTGGTGTTAGGAGGGGCATCCAGCTGTAGAAATCAAGCCAGAATCAGTTCCCGTCTCACCCTTGCAAGCAGGGAAAAGCGGACGTAAAATCAAATGATGATGATGTTGATGATGATATTGGATAGAATTATACTTAAAATTAGGAATATTATTTTCCACTCTGGAAAAATTTGGTCTCTTCAAGTCACAAGGTTTTGTAATTCCAATCTTGTATATGTCACTTCAAAGTGAGGCTTTGCCATTTCTAAGTGAGAATAAGGAAAGTGAAAATAGTAAATTAATGTCTATTTTCCATGCTAGTATGGGTTAGACGAGCTGTCCCATTGTGAGACAAGCCAAGTCAGGTGACCATGTCTTGCTCATACAGAACTGATTTGGGCTTGATTTTTACAGCCGGATGCCCTTCCTTACGTCAACAACATTTACTGTGTGTGCCGGGTGCTTTTTGTCGTGGCACCTACTCGACCACTTTACTGTGTGTGCCGGGTGATTTTTGTTGTGGCACCTACTCGACCACTTTACTGTGTGTGCTGGTTGATTTTTGTCGTTGAACCTACACGACCACTTTACTGTGTGTACTGGGTGCTTTTTGTCGTGGCACCTACACGACCACTTTACATTGTGGACTGAGGACTGGATCAAGGGTGTAAAGGCATGGGAGAATGGTGGTATGATCAAATGTGGGTGGGGTGTTAGGGTGTGGGAGGTATTTTATTTTGAAATAATGAATATATCAGTTCAATGTCAGTCTATTAATGGTACCTATTTTATTTATTTTTGTGATATAAAAAACAAAGCAAAGTCATTTTAATGGAACTTGAATCTAGAAGGATGGAAGTAGATATTGTCGAGCATTTCATTCAGTACTTATCTGATTATTAGAGTAGTTATGTTAGTGTTAACATGCTTATGACAGTGTGCAGAAAAGACAATATTAGCTTGTGACTAATGTAGTAGTCAAGTACTAGAGTCTCATTAGGCAATACAGAGAAGACACAGAAGGTACAATTTCATCAGTTGAAAGCTGGTCATTAGTATAACCCTTTCAATACTAACCTGCCAAACACTGGCCTTTCTCACATGCTACTGTTCCTCCAATGACTGCTAGTATTACAGATTTAGTTTTTAATTAAAATGTCAACTGAAAGCTTGTTATTGCATGACTGATAACAGATTTCTGTGACTAAAAATTCCATCTTAGTCCATGTTAGAAGTTCTTATGTTCAAAATACTAACTTAAATACGTCAATAAATGAAACAGTTACAATTATTTTATGAAACCTTCTCAACATTCTGAATTATTAAACATATTAATTGAAACACATCAGCACTCTATTCTTGTTTGAAATCTAATCACAAAAAGTTAAGAACCTAAATGTAGACAATTTTGCCAGCAAGATTTAATAAAAAAAATTATGAAATGAATAGATTGTTGATAACAAAGCTAACCCTTTCATTGGCATATTTCTATGCCTATGATTTTCAAATAATTTTGAAAATAAATAAGAATTTGCTGGGATTTAGTAATATAACTAAATAATTTAACTTAGAGATTACAAGAATTTACTGAGATTTAGTAATGTAACTAATATATTTATACTTGTCTGGTGTATGCTGTAGGTCAAGTGGCATAGAGAAGTTCATGGAGAAGTAGAATATCTAAACTAGATACAGAAGTGTACTTGATGTTCTTACTAGTGTACAGTACATATGATTGAAATTTATGTGAAAATCATTTTTGAGTTGTAAGCGACTAAATTAAATGTAAGTACTGAAGTATTGTATTTCACTGATTTATTAATTTAATTTACTTACTCCGGGGTCCCAAATAATAGGGGGTGGAATAAGTGGGGTTGGGTGGAATGAGTAAAATTTAATAAGTAGGGGGTGACCTACAGACCCAGATGCCTTCAGCATCTCGGCAGCTATACCCGATGGACCGGTTGCCTTCCCCATCTTCATATCTTTGATTGCCTTACTTACTATGCTGCTGCTGACTTGTACTGCTGGCCCCTCTATAGGGTCTACTTGGGGTAGGGTCTCTTCTTCCCATGCATTCTCCTCATTTAGTAATCTATCATAATGACTCTTCCATGCATCTTTCTTCTCAGCACTTGTGAGGGCAAGCTCACCTTTATCATTCCGGATACACTTCTCTCCAATGACATCACAATTCTCTCTGACACACTGCCTCGCAATCTTGAACACCTCCTGTTTCTGGTCCTCACGTTGCAAAACATGCTTGAATTTTCTGTCCTCTGCTTCTCTCCTAGCTAAGTATACTTGTCACCTAGCTTCCCTCTTGGTCTCTATGTAATGTACCCTGCTCCCCCCGTTCTTCCATTCTTTCCATGCCTTTCTCTTGGCCTTAACTGCCTCATCTACCTTATTGTTCCACCACCAAGTCACTCTCCTCCTGCTTGTGGTCTTACTCCAGCCACAGACCTCATCCGTCGCCTCTAGTAAGTTATTTTTTAGGAACTCCCAGTTCTCTTCTACATTGAATGTCTCTATCTATTCTTCTTTACTGTCGTAGGCGTTGAGTAAAATATCTTTAAATACAGGTAATCAATACATTATGTTTAGATCAGTGTTTCTCAACCTTTTTGACCCCCGGGCCCACTTTTAGCTCCCGAAAAATGTCCGGGCCCACTTATTTTACAAGCGTAAACTAGTGTTCAAAAACTATTCCAGACTATAACCCCCACATGATATATATACTAGTGCTTCTCAATCTTTTTGTTCTCCCAGTCCACTTTACTCCCTAGAAATTGCCAGGGTCAGTGCTCAAAGAGCATTCTGGAACACTTACCCCGACTACATTTAAATTTCACGAGTGAAGAACACAAATTCTTGATAAAAAGTCAATAAAAAATAAGAAAAAATTTAATGGTCGTTTTAACAATGCTCAAATGCTCAGTGCTAGTGGCTGCACTGCTCCTGATGTCTTTCAACAAGACTGTTGATCTGGACTTCAAAGGATTGGTTCAACTTGAGCTGCAAATCTCCCCAGTTGATGGTTTGAAGAAGGTTTCTTTTTCTCAAAAAAAATCATTTAGCGTGGAAAAACCAGATTCAACAAGCCACGTTGTAGGAAAAGAGAGAATAAAAGGAAAGGCTTGATCATAAAGGTTTGGAAATATTTTTTCCACATTAAGCCAGCCAAGAAGGCCCTCGCGTTCCATTTTTCCCATCAATAGCGCATTCTCTTTGAGTTCCAGCAAGTCGACTGCAAGATTAGGATCCAGAGTTTCGTCGCTAATAACATCAAAGTTTTGAATGTCCAACAGCCACTGCGGGGGCTTCATGTCCAGTATATCATGAAATCGTTGTTTGAAATTAGTTTGTAAATTTCTTATGTGGTCGATGCAGCTGATCAAAACGGCGTCAGAAGGTGTGGTTTTGGAGAGATTTGGAAAGCATGCGAATTCTCGTCTCTGCAGATAATTGGACCATAAACTAAGCTTAGAGATGACGGATCAAATTTTTTCCGTACAATACACTATTGTAGTCGCACGGCCTTGAAGGGTCTTGTTTAATGAACTAACGTGTGCAAAAATATCAGCCAGATAAAAAATGTTGGTCTTGGTATCGTTGTGGCTTAATTTTTCGACTAGGAGGCCTGCTCTTTCTCGTTGAATTCGTCTGCATGCCTCAATCGCCATTCGCTGTATGAATAGAATGAATTTTACAAGACGATTTAGCGAATTTCTCTTGGAAAGCCAGCGAACCTCAGTATGTAAAAGAAGTGCATGATGTTCTTCATTTTCACACAGTTCTGAAAACAATCGTTCGTAGAGACCATTCGCTTTTACGAAGTTAATGCTTGAAATAGCAACTTGATGTGCATGCTCCATGTTGCTACTTAGGCATTTGGCTGCAAGGTGAATGATGCAGTGTATTGATAAGACGTGCGGTGCGACTTTCTTAAGTTTTGCAATGAATCCATTATGTACACCCGTCATAGCTTTTGCACCGTCTGTGGCAATCTGAAGTAGATTAGAAAGTGGGATGTTTTTTTCTTCAAAATATTCATACACTGATGTAAAAATGGATTCGCTTTTTGTGTCTTTCAATGATTTCATAAAAAGCATTTCTTCACGAATACACGTCCCCTCAATGAACCGAACATAGGCAAGAAGAAATGCACAGTTATGAAGAGTCGTTTCATCAATTTGGAGAGAAAATTTGAGTACTCGAAGCTTCTCCACCAGCTGATTTTCAATATCTGCTGCCATTTCATCCTGTCTGCGTTTGATTGTGTCGTTGGAAAGTGGAATTTTCGATAAAATATTGGTGGATTCTTCTCCCAGCATTTCCTTTGCACACGCAAGCATGGCCGGTTTTACCAGGAGTTCGGCGATGGTGTGAGGTTTACACACCTTTGCGACCATTTCACTTACGATATAACTCGATTTAAGTGCCTCTTTGTTAACCGTTCTTTTTTCTCATGAAAATCTGCATCGGAAGTTGTGACTTTCTTCTGCGTGTTTCCAACTTATTCTTAAAATATTCAACACTGCTTCCAACGGAGGTTGGGTGTGCAGCTTTTTGATGCGGTAATAACTTTGACTTCTTCATGGAATTATTTGTCATTAACTTTCCACACTCCACACATTCGGGCCCATCGGAATCGATTTCTGGTGCAAAGCCAAGAAGTAGAAAGTCTTCATTATAGCTCCTAGTAAACGGTCGTTTGATAGAATTCGATGACATGACACTGACAAAATTAGATGAAAGAAAACGGCAAAAAGTTGAGTACGGCAAAAAGGCTGGTAAATGTTAGATATCATGGCAAATTAACAATTATGGTTTTGCAAGCCCTTTTCATGTATGTCATATTATTTAAGCAGCCGGGTGGTTCAAAGCAGGCTCAATCTGAACGAATCATTTTATTCTGAAGATATAACTGCTTTATCACGCAATGTAGACAACCTGGCCAACAAAAGTGTTGACACCAAATTTCATTTATGGAACTGTGGTTGGAGATAATTATCTACAAATAATTCTAGACGCGATTACCGCGTACCAAAAAGCTATATAAATTGCTTAAAAAAGTACAAATTAATGTAATAGCATATTCTTTCTTTGTAAAATGCATTTTTACTAATAGTGTACATACTTTTGGCCCACTCTGTATGTTGCCTTAATGACATTAAAAATGTGGAACAACTTTATTATACAAGAAAAAAGCCATTGTTCGCTTTTAACATAAAGAATAACAATAAAAAGGTTGGAAATTGTTTATAGAAAACAGCATACTCACCCAGTAAAGACTGCAAAACAGATCTGCAAGACGAAAGGGGTGCAGAATTAATTTCGCCACTGAATTAATTTTGCCACTGAATTAATTTCGCTCGGTGAACCCCAAACAAAGTTACTCCCCTTGTTTATATCCGTAAAGTGACTAAAGATTAAAACAAATGTAATATATTTTTTAGGGTTAGGGTTAGGGTGCATGAATGTGCAAGAACGCAGACATATGCAAGTGCCTGCGTTATTGCACCCCAAATAATGCAGGTCAACTTAAGTCATGTGATTTTATCACAGAACATTCAGACTTAAAAAAAGTTTGTCATTTTGTGTGATCTTAAGTTCCAAGAAAGTCTTAAAAAATTTCCAGGTCCACTGAAATTTCTCCGGGCCCACTGAGTGGGCCCTTGGCCCACCGTTGAGAACCACTGGTTTAGATGGTGCAGTTTTGAAATTCTCATGAAGTTTTAATATTTTGATATTTAACATGTTTTAAGTTTTTATTTCACAACTCCATTACGTAGTGATTTTTTTTACCAATTTCCTAATGCTTTGAAGGCCGTGTTCATTCAAAACAGGCTAAAAATAAACTGGTGTAATAATAACCTCCAAAGTGAAACTGGTGTAATATTTATCTCCAAAGCAAAAATATTTTAGCACCTCATTTATGTAAAATTTTTAAGTTGGTGAAAATCAGCAAAATATTGACCTTGAATATAAGCTGCCCCTCCCATTTTTTTTTTTTGTCACATATTTCTCGGTTTATAATAATAATAATAATAATAATGAAATTATTCTGTACAGTGCTCAGGTGCACTACAACTCATCAAAGGTGCATGTATAGTACATAGAATAATGTACAAATGTCAGGAAAATGAACAGTGTATGAGTCATGATATAATAACAATAACAATAATGAAATATTGTGTACAGTGCCCAGGTGCACCACAACTCATCAAAAAAGTCACAGTTATATATGAGTATATATGGTAAGTTTGCTTCATAATCACAGGATTTCAACTTTCATCCTGTTGTGTAGTTACTTGGGAAAGTGTTTTTTTTTATCATATACCCATCTTTCAACCTTATTTCAGTATATTATACAATTTACTCATACTATGTCGTTAGTGGTCCCCTATTTTTTTTTTTTTTTTATCCTTTTTTCTTTTTTAATTTCTAATCTTTAATCTGCAGCTTTTACTTCTCAATTACTTCTTAATTCATATTATAACTCACTATTCATATTATAACTCACTTTCCGAAGAAAAAGAGATACCTCTTAACAATATTGTATCATGTGCTATGGACGGTGCAAGAGCAATGGTCGGCCAGCATAAGGGTTTCGTCTCTCTTCTGAAGAGGGAAAATCCATCTGTATTTGCTGTTCATTGTGTCATTCATCGACAACACTTGGTTGCGAAGAAACTCAGCGAGCCGCTGAGCAAGTCTTTGCAGGTAGCCATTGATGTCATCAATTATATCAAACGCCATGCCCTCAATGAACGAATTTTCCGGCAACTGTGCAAAGATAATGACGAAGAATTCGTCGAGTTGCTCCTTCATACTGAAGTGAGGTGGCTTTCAAAGGGCAAGTGCCTTACTCGCTTCTTTGAACTGTTCAACTCTATCATTGAGTTTCTTCGAGAACGCAACACAGAACTGTATAAAAAAACCCTCGATGTGAGGCAAGACTGCGCCTACCTCGCTGACATCTTGGACAAATGCAATAGCCTCATTATGGCTTTGCAGCAGGAGAAGATCACCTTGTTTAAAGCAAGGAATGTTGTGAAAATATTCCTGGCCAAATTGAAAGTCATCGAAAGGAATCTTTGTCAATGGGAATTCTATAATGTTCCTAGTGTCGCCAATGTTCAAAACATTGTGAGCGATGATCAACTCCAATTTTATACCGCGCACCTCCGTGCACTACAAGACAACATGAGAGAACGGTTTGTCGACCTTTTGCAGATGGACATCCCAATGTCGATAGCAAATCCCTTCATAGCTAACGTCGATGATTTCGACGTTAAATTTCAGGAAGAATTAATTGAACTTCAGACAGACATTATCAAAATTAAATTTTCCAAAATAGGTGAACCCCTTTTTTGGATGCAAGAGGAAATTCAATGTCGATTTCCACTCCTACATGCAGAGGCTAAGAGATTTGCTTTGCCTTTTCCTAGCTCATACTTAGTCGAGGGGGGGGGGGGCTGTTTCCAGACTGCACAGTAAGGCTCGCAACTGCTACAATGTGATTACATGTGGAGATCTCCGGCTACATCTTATGAAAATCCAGCCCGGCGTCAAAGAGTTAGCTAAACTCCATGAAGCTCAAGGGTCCCATTGATACGAGGTCAAAGTAAGTCGATTTTTTATTTGTAGTTGCAGTTTGACTGGACTGGAAACCATCTACTACAATTCACTTACACATTTGTTGTATATATTTTACTGTTTACTAATGAATATACCCTCTTACGTGGTCATGAAAACCCTCTTGCGTGGTCTCTAAGCTCACAAAGCGGAGGGGACATCAAGTTAGATATCAACATTTATTCTGTCCGTTTCATTAAAGGGAAAATTGGAAAGCTTTGAAATAATACAATTGCCACTTTCTTCCAGATAAGAGCACTCTTTGGATAGACAGAGTTGCTCTTGTATAAATGTTCAAAATAGCTGGTATCGTCTGGTGGGAATATAACAAATTCAACTGGTCCTTATTCATAAAAAAGAACATTTCGGTTCCTTTTTTTGAAATTTATATAATTCCTTTCAAGGAATGTATTTATACTTTCAACTGCCTGCAATGGTATCTTTGGAATATCGTTAATCAATCTTTTAGTAATCTACTGATATCAAAATCAGTAGTATATTGAAAAATGGAAAAATAGGGTAGGGGGGGCCTTTCGTGATTTTGAGGGGCAGAAGGGGGCGTTTGGCCGAAACGGGTTGAGAACCTTTGCTCTATATCACATTCTCAAAAAGTACAAAGCAGCACTATGACTGAGCCCTTTATTTTAGTTTATTGCAAATTTTCACAATGGTCTGTTTACTAATAAAGACATGATACATTTGAATTAACAAATCTGTTTTTAAATATTTCCTGTTAAATCATTTCAGGATGTTAAGAGATAGTACTTTAAATTTTACAATGAAAGTCCAATAGTAAAGATACTTTAGACATTTGGATGAAGAAGACTGTTTTTAAATATTTCCTGTTAAATCATTACAAGATGTAAATTTCCTGTTATATTTCCTGTAAATTTCCTGTAATATTTCCTGTTAAATCATTACAAGATGTTGAGAGATAATACTGTAAATTTTGATAATGAAAGTCCAATAGTAAAGATACTTTAGACATTTGAATGAACAAGCCTGTTTTTAGATATTTTCTGGTAAATCATTTCAGGATGTTAAGACTTTACAGTATCTTTACTAGTGGACAGATCATCTATATATAAATTTGAGCGACGTACATCTGTCACACAATGTGTATGAATGTATGTGTGTGTAAAAGAAAGGAATGGGATGGTGAAAAAACTATAGCAAAACAGCGGCTGGCATTCCATTTGCTACGCTGTGTCTGAGTGTATGTATGTGAGAGTGTGTTTGTGTAAATGCATGTGTTTGTGTGAATGTATGTCTGAGTGTGTATTTTTGTAAGTAAGTGTGCTTGTGTTTACGTGTTTATATTTATATACTCATACATATAAATGTTTGCATATGCACATACACACACACCCACACATATACACATATGCGTCAGCGTGTTGAGAAAAATTCTAGTTGTGAAAATTACAGTATTAAAGTGTTAATACAACTACTTGGCCCTTGGGTACTTTTTGCAGAGTCCACTATTTTGCAAGCATTTGAACCAGATTTTCACTGCTTGAGGACAAACCAATAACTCAGAGTTTTTTCCTCCACTCTCCTTCATCAGTTTTATAAAATATTTTGTAATTTGATGCTTGATGACTTAGTTATAAATCCAGTGGAAAGGGTGCAGCTATTCTGTTACTGAAATAACATTTACTGTAATGGAATAATTGTTTCTTGTCCAGACTTGGAATGTGGCTTTGTATGGATACCAGTTATTGCGTACACACACACACACACACGTGCGCATACATACACACATAGACATACACACAATGTGCACACATATGCATATGCACACATATACACGTGCATACATGCATGTGTACACATGCACACACACACACACGCGTGCACATACACATGCATGTGTACACATACATAGATGTGTTCACAGCACATGTGAACATACACATGTTATCATAGAGATTATACCGGAAGTTAATATTGTCTGATTTTAAAAGAAAATTCATATAAAATGTCAGAAATACATTTCTCTATCATAACTTTTTATATTCTTTAATCCATTTAAAAGAGAATTCTTGCGATTCTTCTGGGCATGAATACATGATTCTCTGTAGCTAATTATTTGTGATAGTTTCTTCATAAAAGAGTGGGTTGTTTAAAATAAACATATTTAGACAGACATTAAACATTTTAAGCTGGCAGGTGGCATTGAAGAAAAAAATGGTCATAATTTTAGATTCTGTTATTGTGAGGACTACTTACAATTAACTCATCAACATTGTTTTTACATTCACTTTTTGATGCTGAAATAGGTTGGAGGGTAAGGTTTGATACAATGTTTTACAGCCGGATGCTCTTTTTGACACCAACCTTTTTAGTTGCCTTCTATGAAATTCAGGGATGTGATGTACCTATTCTAAAAACTGAGATACACATGACATTTATATATATATATGATATATATATACTTGCTAGTAGAGTAAGCGGTCATTCAAACGATAATGATGAATATATATATATATAGAAATTAGAGTATGTGTTAGTTTATCACTGACACTTTTGTATGTAGGGTAGAGCACTCAACGAAGTACACAAGTGGGTTTGTTTACTCCAGAGCATAATTATAATCCTGAAGTAGAAATCAATAGGTTATAATTCATTTCATTTATTCATAATCACTGAATTTGAACAAAAAAAAACAGAAAAACAAACATGAAGAAGAAATAAAACTTACTTCTGTTTTGATTAATTGATATTCCCTAGGCTGATATTTGGTGTTGCTTTCTCAAAGCACCGGTGACATGAGTGATATGAAGACAAATTTTCCATAATTCAGTTTATTAGTGATTCACTGTTATACATATTTCCATAGTGTCAGTTGTTATTGCATGATGGCACTATTATACAATTAGGACATGTTTCTCTCTGACAGCATTTTTTTAGGTAAAGCACCTGGTGATATGGAAACAGACCTATTTTTAATATTGCTATTTAAACGTTCTGTCTCCATATAATACAGGAATTTGTAATTTTACTTTGCCTGTGGTTTCAATGTAGGAGTTTATTGGACTCCTTACTGTCCCTACAGTGTCTGATTCCTAGCTTGATTAATGGAAAACATAAATATATATTTCGTTTCTGAATTTGTTTAGCAAGATTCTTTATCTGAAATCGTGTGTTGAAACCGATATTGTTATACTATGGGAGGGTCATGTTGCCAATAAGAAACACACGCACCAGTTGCTTCACTTCAATTTATTATAATAAATTTATAATAAATTTATAAATTTATAAATTTCTGGTTGGCCGGTTGGTTTCACAACCAGATAGTTGTTTATATATTGTCATAGTTCTTTCGTCACACACTCTGTGACCTCTTCAGTGACTGGGGATTCCTTTCTTTGTTTCTGTGCCTCTCCTTTGTTCTGTCCTACGCCATTTTGTTTCTGTGTGTGTGTTGTGTGCTCAGTCTGCGCATGCGCCACATCCGGGTGTCTGTGTGTGTTTATGTTCATTTATTTATTTGTTTATTTACATGTTACTGGTTGGTTGTTTGTTCTATGTGTGTGTGTGTTTTCATTTTGTCCTTAATTATAAGTTGTGATGTTGTTGTTCCACTCATATTTTCTATTTAATTTTGGTTGTAATTCTTTTATGTTTATTGCCTCTGTAATTTGTCTAAACATTGCGTCTTTTCTGTGTGTAGATTCTATTTTTATTTCTATGTTCTCTAATTTACCCTTGTGTTCTATTTTAGCATGTTGGTAGAGTACAGATGATTCTTTACTATCTTGAAGGTCTCGCCAGTGTTCATTTATCCGTTCCCCTACACTACGAGCTGTCTCACCTATGTACACTATATTTTTGTCTCTACATTGTCCTTCGGTACATCTTATGCTATACACTACATTTCTAGTTTTACAGTTAATATGGGGGCTTATTTTACAGGTTATACATTTCTTATCTATACATGAGGGTCTTTGAAAAGGGTATGTCTTGCTAATGAGTGTTTTTACGGAGGTACCTGGTCTTTCTACTATCTTAATATTGAGTTTATGTTTATTTAGGGCCTTTCTAAATTTGTAAGCTAATTCACCTCTAGGGGTTGTATCGATGAACATTACACTCTGGTATTTATTGCTATGATTACCATGAGTTTATTCTATTAGCCTTGTTCCTAGTTCTTTCTATTCTATTCCAAAATTTGCTCCTATACAAGGGGCAGGTCCCATTTATGTCATTATTTACCATTTTTTCCCCATTTGATTCTGGCTCCTCTATACGCTCTGATTTTATCTCTCTGATTGTAGCCAGAGAACTGCATCCGGTGGATGAAGTGTTGTATGTGTCTCTCTAGTTCTTCGGGGTTGCACATGCGGGACACGTTTCTCATCACCCGTACCAAATCCGCAATCAGTATGTTGATTTTGGTATGGTCCGAAACGGCCGAGTTTCGGTGGATCAGATGTTTGGAAGTCATGGGTTTGGCATAATGGGAATGGAGGATTTGTTTTTTATTATTAATGGTATCTAACCAGAGCTCTGTGTCTAGTACAGGTAATCGATGGTTGGGGTGTTTACTTGGGTAGTCTATAGTAACTCTAATGCTCTGGTGGATGGAGTTAGCTATTTGCTGGATGCTTTCCATTGTGTTTTTCTCTAGTTCCTGCCTGTTCTCTAGTGGGGGTGTCTTAACTACGATGTTTATATCATCAATGTAGCGGGAGTACATTATCAGGGTTAAGGGGTCTTCTAATTGTTCTTTAAGTTTAAGTTTAAGTCTACTGTCCCACCATACCATGAATAAGTTAGCTATGTCGCCTGCAATGCTAACACCAATGGCTGCTCCTTCCTCTTGGGCATATGTTTTTCCATTAAATTTGAACATATGTTCCTTAAGGGTTAGTTTTATGCTGGCCCCTACCGCATGTGCAATCATTTTCTTCAGTTCATCGTGGTTTTCGGGTGTCCGTATGGCTCTGGTCCACCCGTTCCATCTATCTGTGTGGGTTTTCTTGGCCATTGAGGTAATGGTAGGTGGTCTGCCTCTTGCTGGTCTTGTAGGGCACAGGTTGCTAAGGTCATATGTGTCTAGGTAATTATTACTATAGGTAAGTTTAAGTAGGAGTCCCAGCTCACTGGTATCAATCCCACGGAACTCAACATTGCTCTCACTGATCATTTCTACGCATTTCTCCACAGCAAAATCCACGTCAATAGATGGATACAGGGACACAACATCCATACTACCTATTATGCAGCTTGTTAGGTCCCTAGATCGGTTATCCACGCCGATTCTGCTGAGGAGGTCCTCCGTGCTGTCACATACATCTGGGGACATTTCAATGATGGGGCGTATGATCAGGGAGAGGAAGTAGGACAGTCTGTAGTTACTAGCAATGTTAGCTCCACAGACTGGCCGTGTTGGTGGTCCTGCGACAGGGTCACTGCCCTTTTTATGGTCTTTTCGAAGCCCATACAACGCCGGCACGTCATTGTTCCAGGCCTGGAAGTTGTTGGCAGTCCTTTTGTTGGGCTGCATTATATTCGTCCACATCACCATATGGGCATTGAGGGCTTTTTCTCTATCCTCATGCTCCTGTGGTGTTACCTCTCTTGTGTTAGTGATGTGGGGTTGCATTGCCTGGATGTAGTTTGGCAGGCTGTCAACCGACATTCTGCCAGACTTGTCTGTTGGAAAGCATGCTATCTCTCCATTACGCGAGCGCTGCATGAGCTTACGCAAGCCATTTGCAGATTTTTCTCCCAGTTGCTGGGCCGCCATTCTATTATGCTTCTTGCTATACTGTTCTATAATATTTCTAAGTTCAGATCTAGCTATACTAAATTGTGCTTCAGTTTGTTCATCGACCTGCGACGGCAATTGCGTGCGTTTGTTAAATGGTAAAGTCGTGGCGTGGACTCGTCGCAGGTCGAACGATTTATCGGAGGGATTATAAAACGTAGAGTTCCAGGCTGCTGCTTTATGTGTACTAGTGCTATTGTTATTGTTAGTTGTGTTGTTTCTATTTCTATTTCCACCAACAGTCTCATGGTTGTTTCTATGTCTCTCATAATTACTCCTGTCTCTTTCCACTGGCTCATTGTTGTTATCTACCCTATTTTGTGTGTCTGTGTGTTCGTCTTGGTTATTTTCTTTGTCCTTAGTCTCCCTTCTCCTTTTAATCCTATTACTTTCCCTTATTTCTGTGATTTCTGTGCTACTGTCATTACTTGTTTTCTGTGTCTGTGTGTTTGTTAAGACTGTGGTGGTGGTGAGAGGCATTGAATGTGTGTGTGTGTTGTTGTTGTTGATGTGTGCTGTTGTTGATGTGTGTTGTTGTTGTCTCCGTGTGTGTTATTATTGTTGTGTGTGTTGTTATTGTTGTTTGTGTCTGCGTGTCTGTTGTTGTTGTTTCTGGGTATGTTATTATTGTTGTTGTTGGTGTGTGTGTTGTTGTTATTGTTGTTTGTGTCTGTGTGTCTGTTGTTGTTGGGATGTGTGTTGTATATGTGTGTGCGTATATTGTTGCTTTTGTTTTTGTTAAATATATATATATTCTGTTTAAATATATATATATTCTGTTTTTTTTCCATTGTCTGTGTCCTGTGCACCGCCTATTTTGAATTTATATTCTAAAGGCTTGGTCGTGCGAGTTTAAAAAAACAAACTATTATATAATTGACATCACATCGCCCAGCCTGTTTTCCTCTATTCTCCCTTCTTACCTTTTCTAACCTTTTCTATGCCTCGGTGTCCTTCTTTGACTGTACTTTGGGCTACGATCCTTATTGTTCCTTTCTGCTTTACTATTTCTCTCCTTTCTATATATTTTTTCTCCTTTCGTTAAGCCCTTGCGCACTCTATATTTGTGCAATTTGCTTAAAGGCATAACTTGTCTCTACCTGTTTTGTTATGTCCCAATGTACACTGGAACGAATCGTATCAACCTAAATACACCAAAACTATGGTGAGTTCCAGAGTTTGGTTAGGGTGATGAGACTGTCCATCTTTCTGTTGATGTTTCCAATGCCTTGACCTGTGTACCCCTTCTTTTGAATATATATATATATACACACACACCAATATATATATATCATTTCATTTCATTTCATTTTACGTCCGCTTCTCCCTGCTTGCAAGGGTGGGATGGGAACTGATTCTGGCTTGATTTCTACAGCTGGATGCCCTTCCTAACACCAACCTCATTTACATATATGTATATATATTTATCATCATCATTATTTTTACATCCACTTTTCCATGCTAGCATAGGTTGGACGGATGCACACAACATTCATTTTGTTCCGTTGTGTAGATATTCTAGGTATGCACAGCATTTATGTGTGTGTGTATATATATATAGATATACAATAAAAATAACGTGGATTAGATTACATCAAATGATTTAATTCATTTGATGAATGTTTCCATCAACACAACATAATCAACATATATATTTACTGTCACATGTCCAAATATCTCATGTCTGAAAACGTAAACAAATTTAAAATACAGTTGGGAAAACATTAAAACAATTAAAAATTTATTAGTGATAAAGATATGTGCATTGACTAAAGATATTTTGCTAAACCATTACACACTAATACGTATATACTACACAATAAAGTATACACATTGAGCATTTTTATATACTAGGATTTTTTCAACATGCTGGCACATACGTGTATATATGTGTACATGTGCTTATGCATACATTTATATGTATGAGTATATAAATATAAATGTGCAAACACAGACACACTTACAAAAATACACACTCACAGACATACATTCACAACACAAATACACACACATTCCCACAAACACACACATGCATTCATACAAACACACACACACATGCATTTACACAAACACACACATATACATACACTCACACACAGTGTAGCAAATGGATATATAGATGCTCTATGATATTGTAAAACTACCGTAATTGGAAAAATTTAATGATTGGATTAAACTCTGAACTGTCTTTTACCTATCTTGCTGTGGACTATAAAATCATATTTGAGCCTTGAAATATTCTTTGCCTTTATATGTTGGTGTTATCAACTCATCTAAACTATTTTATATAAATATATATATCATCATCATCGTTTTTACATTCACTTTTCCATGCTGGCATGAATTGGATAGGATAGTTTGAACAAGTTTTTAAAGCTGGATGCCCTTCCCTTTTAGTTGCCTTTTACAAAATATAGGGATATGATGTACTAATTCTAGAAACTGGGGTACACATCACAAATTAAATCCTGCAAATACTGAGGTGAAGTTGAGCATGTGTAAAATTATCAAACCAAATTAGTAACTCAAGTGATTACAATCATATTAATTACTTTATACTAAACTAAAAACTCCAACAAAAACATAAGTTTGCTTTATCTTATTCATATTTTTTAACGTTTCTCTCTCCTTCTTTATTCACCGACCCTCTAGATATCCTGATTGCTGTTCAAATTGAAATTGGTAAGTAACCATATAGTTGATATTTCTTATAGTTGCTTTGATATAGTTGATCTGCTGAATGATCTGTGGATGATGTGCTGGATGATCGGTGGATGATCTGTTGGCTGATTTGTGGATGATCTTTTGGATGATCTGTGGATGACCTACTGGATGATCTGTGGATGATCTACTGGATGACCTGCTGGTTGATCTGTGGATGATCTACTGGACGACCTGCTGGTTGATCTGTGGATGACCTGGTGGATGATCTGTTGGTAGATCTGCTGGATGATCTGTGGATGACCTGCTGGTTCCTAGAGGAAGAGTTGTGAGGGTATCTGTGTTGGCTTACGGCTGCATGGGCACCTAAAACCCTAAATGAAAGATATGGTACATACTACCAAGTCATACTCGATTGTGAATACTTTATATAAACTAGTTTATATATATATATATATATAAATATATATATATATCATCATCATCATTTTATGTCCGCTTTTCCCTACTTGCATATACATAAACATATGTATGTATATATATGTGTGTATGTGTATATCTATATATATATATTGTTATAGTTTGGGAGGGTCATGCTGTTAATAAAAACACACGCATTTTATTATTATAATTTTCCAGTCCGTTAGTTTAATAACCTCATGGTTGTTTAGTTGTTGATTGTCAAAGCTATTTTGTCACACATTCTGTGACCTCCTCAGCACCACTTTTGTTACTTTGTGTCTCTCCCTTGTTCTGTTTTACACTATCTTGTTTTTGTGAGCTGTGCATGCATTATTTCCATGTGTGTGTGTGTGTTTATATTTATTTATTTGTTTATGTATTTATACATTTATATAATTATTTTCTCTCCTTTCTCTCTTTCATGGTCATCACTAGTTGGTTACTTGTTCTATCTGTGTGTGTAGTGGGGGCAGGGGTCTGTTTATCTTTTTAGTTTAGTTCTTCTTTGTCTTTATCTTGTCCTTAGTTGTGAGGTTGTTGCTATTCCACTCATGTTTTCTGTTTAGTTTTGGTTGGAGTTTGTTTATGTTTGTCACTTCTG
The DNA here is from genome assembly GCA_964016885.1 of Eledone cirrhosa. Taxonomy (NCBI): domain Eukaryota; kingdom Metazoa; phylum Mollusca; class Cephalopoda; order Octopoda; family Eledonidae; genus Eledone; species Eledone cirrhosa. The sequence goes on from OZ024740.1 coordinate 291,134,104, forward strand.
TAATCTGTCGGAGCATTGCGTCTGTTCTCTGTGTAGTTAAAATTTTTTTTATCTCAATGTCCTCTAGTGTGCTCCCATGTTCCATTCCTGCATGTTAGTAGAGTACTAACAAGTTTTTCTCGTCTTGGAGATCTTGCCAGTGTTCTTCTATTCTTTTTCCTATGCTACAGGCCGTCTCACTTATATAAGTTGTATTCCTATTCATATTCTGTCCCTCCTTGCATCTTATTGTATATACTATGTTTCTAGTTTTATAGTTAATTTGTGGCCTTAATCTGCAGACTATACATTTTCTATTGGTATAGGAGGTTTTCTTAAAAGGGTATGTTATGCTAATCAGGGCTTTATAGGAATAACTGGTTTTTCTACAATCATAGTATTTAACATTAATTTGTCTAAAACCTTTCTAAATTTGTATGCTATTTCGCATCTGAGGTTAGCATTGATGAACATTACATGCTGGTATTTGTTGCTGTCATACCACAAGTTATTGTTATATGTCTTCTTTTTAGTTCTCTCTATCCTATTTCAACATTTGCTCCTATATATGGGGCAAGTCCCATTTAAATCATTTTCTAAAATATTCATCCATTTAGCCCTGGCTCCTTTGTACACCCTGATCTTGTCTCTTTTATTGTAGCCAGAGAAGCTATTGACTATTTCAAGGGAACCCTCTGAGCATTTGATGGGGCTTGATTTCTGTGTGCTCTTGTTGCTTACTGCTCCTGTGCACCGGCTACATACAAAGCCTACATTCTTTGCTTACCAGCCTGCGATTCTACTACATGTTTGTGTATCCAAAGCTTACATTTTGTATATAAAATAGAATTTCTACCTGGTCCTTTCCTCCATACTAAGCAAGGCCATTTTCCTGTAGGAAACAGGGCCCTGTTGTAAACTCTTCTGTCAGTGTCTGAAGGAGGGGGCCAAGGACTGAACCCTAGTAGACTCCCACCTGCACACTAAATTCATCACTATATTCATTGTTGATTCTAACCTTACTGACTGCCCCTCTGTACATGGCTTGTACCACTATTACCAGCCATTCCTCTACCCCTAGTTTCCCCAAGAACCCACTAGATTATGGAGTGAGGATCCCTGTCAAAATCTTTTTCCAAATCAACAAATTCTAGATAGGAGGGCTTACTTTTAGTTAGGTACTTCTCCTCCAGCTCTCTCACAAGGAACAGAACATCTGTGGTACCTTTACCTGGCATAAAACTAAGCTGCATCTTGTATATGTTAATTCTATCCTGAATTAGTTGTGCAATGACTCTTTCAATAACTTTCATCACCTGGTCCATCAACTTGATGTCTCTGCTTTGCCCTTGTAACAATTGATGCTGCTGCTGCTACACCAGTCATTAGGTAGCATTTACGACCTGGTCCATCAACTTGATACCTCTCTAGTTTTCTCTGTCTAGTGTCTTTTACCTTTGTATCAGTTGACAATGAGGCCACCGTGCCAGCCATTAGGTATAACACCATCCTGTATTACTTAAAAATAATAATGAAATTATTGTGTAAAGTGCTCAGGTGCACTACAACTCGTCAAAGGTGTATGTATAGTACATAGAATAATACACAAATGTCAGGGAAGTACATGTGTGTATGTGTTAGCTGTAGTGTTGGCGGATCTCGGGAAGCATGGAGGCCTTAAAGGATGCAGTGTCTCGACAGCTAACAACTGATGCAGGTAGTTTGTTCCATGCTTCAGCAACTCTGAGCGTGAAAAATGTTTCCGAAAGTTATGGGAACTGTGCTGTTTTCTTACTTTGTGGGCATGTCCACGTGTGTTAGACACATGGAAATCAAAAAGGTACTTGATTAACTATGCGCACAGTTAGTGTATGCTCCACCCAACCAGATGCCCTCAGCATCTTAGCTACTATCCCTGATGAACCTGCTGCTTTCTTTGTCTTCATATCATTAATTGCCTTAATTACTACGCTGCTGCTAACTTGGATGACTGGACACTATGTTGGATCTGGAATAAGCTGGGTGCGGGTGTGTGTGAAAAATTGCTACTTTTTCTAGGTTGTCTTCGTTGATTTTTTTTTTAAATCAGAATTAGTCGTTTAGTTCACATATTGAGACCCCAACCCATCCTACTTATTTTATAACATAAGGGATTTATTGGAATATACTTATTTTTGTCATGTATAATGTTTTTTTAATGTCTAAAGAAAATTAATTCTTACAGGAATGCTACCACTTAAAATAAAAGTTCGCTGGGGATAGATTAGTAAAATCTAATCAGCAGGGGGCGAGGGTGGGTGGGGTGGAATAAGAGCAGGGGATTTGGAAAATTTAATAAGTGGGGGTGGGGTGGGGTGAATCTGAAAAATTAATAAGTGGGACACACACACACATGATTATTCGATACCCGTGAGTAGAGTCATGACATCAGTAAATATTTGTTATTTTCTTAGCTATAAATTTAAAGCTCAACATTAACATAAGTAAATATGTGACTGCATGCATGTGTGTGTATGTGTGTGAAATATATATATATATATATATATACCTTCTCCTCTGCCTGTATATATTATCATCATCATTATCATCATCATCATCATCATTTTACGTCCGGTCTTCCCTGCATGCAAAGGTGGGACAGGTCTTATTCAGCACAGCATCTCTCCACTTGTCATGGTCCTTCGTCATCTCCACCGTGAGCTTCAACGATCTGAGGTCTGTTCTCGCCACCTCCACCCATGTTTTTCGTCGTCTACCTCTACCACGTCTTCCTTCAACTGGCATTTCCTGGCACTTCTTCACCCATCGGTCATCCTCCATGTGCATCACATGTCCATATCACCTCAGTCTCCTCTCCCGTACACTACATTCTATCCATCTCAGACACAGTTTCTCTCTCAACACATTCATGCTGGGTCGTTCACGCACATTGACACTGCACATCCAATGGAGCATGCTTGCCTCATTTCTCTCCAGCCATCGCATATCCTCTGCAGTTGTTGCCCATGTCTCACTACCATGCAGCATTGCACTCCTCACACAGGCATCATATAACCGGCCTTTCGTATGCAGGGAAAAACCCTTCTTCGTCAGCAGAGGAAGCAGCTCCCTAAACTTCTTCCAACCCGTCCTTATTCTAGATACTATGGCCTCGGAACACCTCCCCCCCCCCTCCCATGCTAATCTGATCTCCTAGGTATCGGAAGCTATCCACCACTTCTATAGCACCCTCCTGCATTTGAAAAATGTGTCTATCAATGTGACTTCTACTGTCTAATTTCCCTGTACATCTACTGCATACATATTTCTCCCTACCTGTTAATTTGCCTGCTATCCCGCTACATCTCTTGTGTACCCAGGATCGGCATTGTGTGCATTTTATAGAATTTATGCCAGTTCCTTTTCTGCATATCGAACATGGCCATTTCCCTGACGGAATCAGAGTTTTGTCGTCTTTTCTACTCATCAACACTTTTGTCTTAACTCGGTTCACTCTCAGTCCTCTTGCTTCCAACTGCTGTTTCCATAGCCAGAATTTATTCTCTAGCTCCTCTACTGATTCTGCTATAAGAACCAGATCGTCAGCATAGAGAAGTTCCCATGGACAGCCAGTTTTAAACTCCTCTGTTATGGCTTGGAAGACTATAATGAACAAGAGCGGGCTGAGGACCGAACCTTGATGTACTCCTACTTGTATCTGGAATTCCTCACTAAACTCCATTCCTACCCTGACTTTACTGAGAGTACCTCTGTACAAAGTTTGCACTGTCCTCACAAGCCATTCCTCAACACCTAGCTTCCTTAGGGACCACCAGATGACAGATCGGGGTACCCTATCAAAGGCCTTCTCTAGGTCAACAAAGGCTAAGTATAGTGGCTTATTTTTCTCTAAGAACCTCTCTTGTAATTGTCTCACCAAGAAGAGGGCATCTGTTGTACTCTTCCCAGGCACAAAACCAAACTGCATCTCATCTAGTTTGACCCTTTCTCTAATTAGTTGTGCTAATATCCTTTCTGCCACTTTCATAACCTGATCCATCAGTTTTATACCCCTATAATTGCTCCTCTCCAGAGCATCCCCTTTACCTTTGTAGCAATTTATGAGAATACTGCTGCACCAGTCTTTGGGTATGACACCACCATATATAGCCTGATTGATGATGCGTGCAACCAGTTTAGTGCCTACATCCCCTAATGCCTTCAGCATCTCAGCAACTATTCCCGATGGTCCAGCAGCCTTACCATTCTTCATTTCCTTAATCGCCTCTTGGACCCTATATTCGTCAATCTCAATAGCTGGTCCCTCTGTCGGATCTACTAAGGGTAATTTCTCTCTCCCATTTGTTCTCCACAGTCTCTCATAATGGCATTTCCAGGCCTCCTTTTTCTGATCATTCATGACACTAAGTACACCGGCATCATTCCGGACACATTTATCTCCAGCAACATCCTGATTTGCATTGACACACTGCCTTGCAATGTGGAACACTGCATGCCTCTGATCTTCCTGTCACAGAACATTGGCAAACCTCCTACTCTCAGCCTCCCTGCGTGCTAAGTACACCTGATGTCTAGCTTCTCTCTTAGCGGCTGTATATTCTTCCCTACTCCCACCCTTTTTCCAAGCCTTCCATGCTAGTCTTTTGTCTCTAATGGCCTTATCTACTGTGCTGTTCCACCACCAGGTCACTCTCTGTCTGGTTGGAGCTCTGCTCCTGCCACAAGTTTCATCAGTAGCCTGCAGTAAGTTGTCACATAAGAAATTCCAGTTATTATCTATGTCATACGTCTCTAAATCGTCTTCTTTTTCGTCATATACATCTTGAAGGGCTTTCCTAAATTTGTATTTTAGTGAAAGGTCTTTTAGCTTCCAGACCTTTCTTCTCCACACCTTCCTGTATGTCTCATTCCATCTCTTGCTTACTGAGATATCACTAACGACTAACCTATGCTGTGGGGTACATTTTTCCCCAGGGTATGCCTTGGTATTAGACACTATCTGCCTGTCCTGCTGCCTAACTAGTAAGAAGTCAATCTGGTTTATGTGCTCGCCAGATTTGTAGGTTATTAGGTGATTGGCAGGTGTCTGGAAGTTTGTGTTGCAAATAGTCAGTGTACTTGCATCACAAAATTCAAGAAGTCTCACTCCTTCTTCATTTCTTGAGCCGTAACCGTGCCCACCATGTACCCCAGTGTAACCATCCTGGAGCTGTCCAACATGACCATTGAAGTCCCCTGCTAGCATAACGATGTCTCCGTCCTCTGTCATTGCAGTTGTTTGTAAAAGTTGCTAGTAAAAGCAATCTTTCTCATCTTTGCCTAGGCCTGCTTGGTGAGCATAGGCAGAGATGATTGTCAGTAGTCTCCTGCCTACAACTAATCTAAGCTTAATTATTCGATTACTAACTCGAACTACCTCTATTGTCTTATTGATACATCTCTCAGCAGGAAAATGCCTACTCCCCCTAACCCATCATCCTTACCTACCCAGAAAAGCTTATAGCTAAGATGTTTGCCTACGACTAGTCTCGCAGAGGCACCTCTCCATCTCACCTCTTGCACGCAGCACACATCCACATGCCTTCTCTCCAGCATCTTCGCTATTTCAGCAGATCTACCTCTGAGAGTGCCAACATTAAGTGTTGCAACTCTGAGATGCGACGTCTTCATATTTTGTTGTTATTCCTATCTATTTGTTGCTGTGCTGCCAAGCGCTTTGGCATTGATACACTGGTTGGATGCCCTTCTTAACACCAGCGCCACTTTACAGCATGGACTGGGTGCTTTTATTTGTGCCACCAGCACTAGAGAGGATGTCTTACTAGACTCAAGGGCCCTCTCTACCCCTCCATTTTACAGCATGGTCATAAAAAAAAAACACTTATTGATACGACACGCACACACACACACACACACACACCAACACTCATGCATACAAACTACAAACACACTCGCCACTCACACACCAACACTCATGCATACAAACACACACACCACTCACATACACACATATATATATATATATATATATATATATATATATATATATTCTCCTCTGTGTGTATATATATATATATATACTTTCTCCTCTGTCTAGAAATAGTCAACTTGGTATACTTCTGATTGCTAAGTAAGAATCTGGCTGATCTCCCAGTTCTTTAATGAGAATGGCTATTCACTTATTTTTCATCTTGCGTAAGTCTACACTTAAGTTATGAACCACACACAGATGGTATAACACTTCACTGGAAAATGTTAGGAACCTTTATGAAACAAATAAAACTATACTTCTTTTAACTGTAATTACATGGAATGGATATAACCTTGGCTAATCCATGAAATAATTAGGTACAAATGTTTGTAGCCCTCCTTTGGACATGAATGACCATGAGTCTGCATTTAGGAAATTTCTCTTCGAAGCACAAGCCTGGGTATGGTGGTTTTGTGAAAGACCAGTAGTCACCTATGTATACTACTTGACCAGCAAATCTCCAAAATGGCTGACTGTGTGTTTTTTGTTCCCTCATTTTTTCCATTCCTTCTTCTCCTCACCCTTTATCTTTCTATTTTATTTTTTATTTCTAATTCTATTTACTGATGAAGGACTAGTGTTTGAATTGTTAAGACTCTTTTCCTGTTATTTCAAGCGTTAAACTAATATATTTCTTCAATGTACTGTGTCGTTTGCTTTATCTTTGTTTACTTTTTACATATATATATACCGGTAAAATTCCGTTATTACGAATACCATTATAACGAATTTCTTTACAATCCCCAGCCACATGCTCAATGTGTTAGGTTAATCTCGTTATAATGAATTTTTCATTACAACAATTTTTTTTATCAAACCAAATAAAAGGAAACATCAAGAGATACAAGAAAGAAAAAGAATATGCAAATCATCTGCTAGGCTGTCCTCTTTATTTTTCATGCTATTAATATATGAACAATTCTTGGCTCAATGGAAAGTACAACCATAGACATATCATTTGGAATCTTGAAACCATGCTGTCTTTGTCAACTGTATGTTCTGCTACTACTGTTATTTCAAGAAACAGTTATTGAGAATCAAACTCTGTTCAATTTCCATGTAAACACCATGATTCACTAAAGACTACAAAACATCAATAATCAAGCCCGAGAGACATATGTAAAAGTAACAATAAAAATGAACCCTTGCTTACAGCATTTTTTTTTTTTACCAAGGGAAGCCACTTCCTTCTTACAATGTTCAGTATCAAGTTGTCTCCCTTAGATTAACATATTTATTTCATTTCAATCGAGAGATCATTAGAAGCTAATGTTTGGTATTGCAGCAAACAATTTCAAGCTATTACTGGAGTCGGCCGAAAAGTTCAAGATACTCTCATATAATGTGACTAAATGAGATTTATTTTTCGACATAGCACCTCTTACGGTCCACAAACTTCTTCCATTGGAGTTGTAATGCTTGGATCCCATTGGTGAAGAAGCTGTCATCCTGTTGGTAAAAAAAAGTCTTCAACAGCAGATATGACATCATCACTCCGATACTGGTTCCCAGCCAAGTGATTTTTCATGTTCAGATGATAGTCAGATGGGGCCAAATCAGGAGAATAGGGAGGTCGATCAACCAGTTTAAAGCCACATTCACGCACAGCAGCCATTGAAAACAAAGACTTGTGTGCTGGAGCATTGTCGTGGGCATTTGGTCTTGGCCTTCTTTGGAGCAGGTTAGGAGGGGTGTTTCCCCTGCATGTATTGACTCTTTGTCTCTGGCTCAAAGTGATGAAGCTAACACTCATTCTTGGTTAGGAAATGTTCAGGGAAACCAGCTGGATCTGCTTCAAACAGCTATCTCTCAATCTATCTATCTGCAGATACTCCACCCAGGTTACACTTTTACATTTGTATAGGCTTCATGGAACCAGAAAGAGCATGGGTAGTTAGGAAGTTGCAAGTACAGTCCATTAAAGGAATTGTTAAAAATATGTAAAACATTTAATAAATTCAGCATGTAATAACTTCATATGCACATGTATAGAGACAGAAACATATGCATGTGTACACATATAACTCAAAACATACAGATCCACACATGTAATAACATCCATATATGCACACACACACATACACATGCAGACATACATTCGTATTAACCTATGAAAGAGTCTTATTTCTAAGCGAGAAACTGACCCTCTCTCTCTATTGGGGAAAATATATAAAATAACAACACCAGAAGAACATACGTACTTGCATGATGGTTGCCCACATGAGTTCAAGGAGGATCATCATTGTCTCTTTAAGAAGAATCATGATTTCAACAGTGGCTCTTTAAGTATGCCTTACTCTTACATATCTTTTGACAGACCTTACAAACAAAGCTGTATATGTGCACATAGTGTGCAGGGATATATTCTGATGTATAGCACTGTCTTTTTAATCCTCTAATATATATGCAGACCTTCTCACATAAATTCCATGTAATGCAATCTAATGTGAACTTACTGAGGTCAGCCTTTTCTCAGGCTTTATTAATTTGTTGGTGGTGTACATACATACATGATGGCTGCCCCCTCGTTATCGAGTATGGCCATTGCACGATATACCATTATTAATAATTATTAATTAATTCTATCGTGCAATGCCTGTACGTGAAGATATTTTTTAAAGTGAGGGAAGACTGTGCACTGAGCCAATCCCACTCTCTGAGCGACAGTAGCTATAACTCGAAAAGAAGAAAAGATCAACATCATCAGTAACTACTGAGCCGCAGGTTTTATATCGGAGTTATCCCAGTTTCCTGAGTTGCTTTCTCCTAGAAGAATGCCCTGACAAAGGCTAGGGGTCCTTCACTCCCAGTGGTTTAACTGCACGATTGGGTGTCCAGCCCAACTATTTGTATGTCTCCACGCATATACACACACATGCACCCATGTATATACACATTTACATATACATACATATGTACATGTGTATATACATATTTACACACTTTCGGATGGCCGTTGACTCTTATGAGTTCTTCCGCCCTTTGTCAGGTTTTGTTTTTTGTCCTGCAGGGTGTCCAAAATCCCCCTCCTCACCAAGTAAACTTGGTGGGGTTGCCGGTTTAGTCGCCGACGACCCGACCATGCGACAGGTTGTACTGGCTTACATGTACCCAGTAGCACTCAAGAGTGATCCGACATACATACATACATACATACATACATACATACACACATATAGACACACACATACATACATACATACATGTAAATACATACACATGCACACACATCTTCATCATCGTCATCATCATCATTTAATGTCTATCTTCCAAGCTAGTATGGGTTAAACGGGAATTGTCCCACTTGAGGCAAGATTGATCGGGTGACCGTGTCTCACTCGTACAGGACTGTATCTGGCAGGTTTTCTATGGCTGGATGCCCATACGTTCAAATACATACACACACACACAGAGACACACAAACATTGTGAATATAGCATGATCAAATGGTTCACTCCACAATTATCAGGTTCTGGGTTTGATCCCACTGTGTTGTATTTTGGGTAGTATCATTTACCATAACCTTGGGTTGACCATGTCAGAGAGAAACTGTTTGGAAGCCTGTTGGATGGACTGTACTTGTAATTCAATAGGCCAGCTTTGTTGCACACTGTCATACTGAGTTTCCCTAAGAATTCCATCAAGTGTACATGTTTGTGGAATACTCAGCCATTAACACTATAATATACTATAGACCAGGGGTTCTCAACCTGGTCCGTGTGGACCACTAGTGGTCCACAGAAAATTTCAGGTGGTCCACAGAAAATTTTCAATAGCAAATTCTTTTTTGATCCCTGCATTTGACTTAAAGCGCTGTTCTTATTCTTTGCATAAGTACGACTTCAGCTGTTTATTTGCGTAGATTTTTAGGCACTGCGACATGATAATAGCATTATTTAATTCATTGAAAAAAAACATCTACTGATGCTTATAAGTAGCAGTTCTATTACAAAAGATTTAAAAGTTTAGGTGGTCCACAGGAAAAAATAACTTATTTTGGTGGTCCACAGCGAAAAAAAGGTTGAGAACCCCTGCTATAGACTATAACTGTAATTCAAAAGGCCAGTTTTGTCACACATTGTCATATTGAATCACTCTGAGAATTACATTAAATGTACACTTGTCTGTGGAATGTGCAACCACTTACATTTTGATTTCATGAACAGGCTGTTCCACTGATCAGACAACTGGAACACTCATTGTGGAAACTGAAAGAAGTCCTTTCCATTCTACAGACATACTTATTGTTGAAACTGACAGAAGTCCTTTCTATTCTACATACATACATGTTTACTTTTATGCTAATAATCTTTGGTTGGCTATAAGAAGCTGCAAATATATGGATGGTTTTGATTTGTATGTTTCTTTTTAAAGACGTTTTAATTCCCTTAGCTCAGTAAAACATAATTTCCTTAACTAACTGATATTACTATATTACTAACAGTATTATAATTTTTGTTTACCCTTTCATGACTGCATTTGTGTAAAACACTCTATTTTAACTAATTAATTAATTAATTAAGAATTTTGAGGGATTTGCTAATATTATTAATTATTTCATTACTAAGATAGTAACATAATGTAAGGTTCTGCTATAAGATGGTAACTAAAGAGTTAAAATATATTAAATAAAGCAATTATCATAGCTTTGTTTTCCTGCTATACTGTAACTATACATTTCCAAGCTGTATATAGCTATGGTGTGGCCACACTTTGAATTTGCATCACCAGTCTGGAACCCCTATCTTGCTCAGAACATTGACCTCCTGGAAACTGTTCAGAGACATGCAACCAAGCGAATACCCTCCATCAGGCATCTACCATACTCTGAATGCCTTGCTTCCCTGGGCATGGATATATTGAAGCTCTGACATTTGGCAACTGACTTAGTAAACACCCACAAAATTATTAACCATCTTGCCAACAACCCTGAGTACCATTTTGAATTACCTGTGTTTAACACACGTGGGCATGCCAACAAAGTCAGAAAACAGCACAGCTCCCATAACTTGAGGAAACATATTTTCATGCTTAGAGTTGCTGAAGCATGGAACAAACTATCTGCATCAGTTATTAGCTGTCGAGACACTGCATCCTTTAAAACCTCCATGCTTCCCGAGATTCACCAACACTACACCTAATATTCCCCCTCCATACACACACACACACACACACACGTATATCATGACTCACACTGTTCACTTTCCTGACATTTGTACATTATTTTATGTACTATACATGCACCTTTGATGAGTTGTAGAACACCTGAGCACTGTACACAATAATTTCATTATTATTATTATAATAGATATTCATAGACATGAACACAAAACATAACTTTTAGGGAAGTGGGAACAATTGACTAAAATGAACCTCAGTACATGTTTGGTGTTTAGGGTTTTGAATTGTATGTTTCTTTATAAAGACATGTTAATTCAGTTAGCTCAGTGAAACATTATAACTTCCTTAACTAACTGATAGTATTCATCCTGATACTCATGTGAATGTAATATTAGTCACGGCAGAGAATACACTACTAAGATATCATCATAATATTGTGTTACTTTGTTGTCCAGCTTCTTATCTTTCATTGGAAAGATAAAATAAATATCTATGTTATTTTTTTTTTTTTTCTTAGATGTGTGTAATTACTTAAAACATTTCACTTCCGCAGTAAATTAGGCTTGAAAGAAGGCCTTCAGTATTTATTTTCAACATTAACTTTCAAAATTGAATATTAAAAAATGCTATTTCTCTAGAATATGAAAATGTTACTAAAATTTATTGCCATATTTATAGTTATCAAAATAATTTTATCTCTTATCTTTTTGATTTATTGGCTAGTCTTTCATCATCATCATCGTCATTTTAGATCTGTTTTCCATGCTGGCATGGATTAGATGTGTTGTCATAGTTCAAGACCAGGCAGATTAGATCAGCATATCTTGCTCACAAGTTCCATATTTGGCATGGTTTCTATAGTGACACTCTTCTTAGTGACACATACCTTTCAAGTTGCCTGAGTGTGTTTTTTTGTGGTAGCACCACAAATAATTTACAGAGTGTACTGGGTGTGTTCCTTGTGACATCAACACTACCAATTTACATAATATACTGGGTGTATGTTATCTTGACATCAACACTACCATTTTACAGAGTGTACTGGGTGTATATTATCATGGCACCAGCACTACCACTTTACAGAGTATACTGGGTACATGTTATAATGGCACCAGCACTAGAGAGGTTCTTACATGCTCATCCTCTCAAACTTCTTATTATCTCTGTTCAGTTACCTTCAATTTCACTTCTATAAAAGAGATTTTAAAAGAGATTAATAAAACTGGCAGTATATTATAAAATTGTCTATCATTTGAGTTATGGTTATTTTAGAGAGAACAATGAAGATATATAATAATAATGAAATTATTGTGTACAGTGCTCAGGTGCACTACAACTCATCAAAGATGCATGTATAGTACATAGAATAATATACAAATGTCAGGGAAGTGAATAGTGTATGGTGTATGTGTATGGAGGGGGAATATTAGGTGTAGTGTTGGCGAATCTCGGGAAGCATGGATGTTTTAAAGGATGCAGTGTCTCCACAGCTAACAACTGATGCAGGTAGTTTGTTCCATGCTTCAGCAACTCTGTGTGTGAAAAAATGTTTCCCAAAGTCATGGGAACTGTGCTGTTTTCTGATTTTGTGGGCATGCCCACATGTGTTAGACACATGGAAGTCAAAAAGGTCTCAGGGTTGTTGGCAAGATGGTTAATAATTTTGTGGGTATTTACCAAGTCAGTTGCCAGACGTCGGAGCTTCAATGTATCCATGCCCAGGGAAGCAAGGCATTCAGAGTATGGTAGATGCCTGATGTATAAGGCTTCTTTCTTTACTATTTCATGTTGTCTTCAATAATAAAAGCTCCTAATAGATGTTGAGTCAACAAGGAATATCTCTGTATGGTCACTCAACCTACCAGTTGTTGTTAGTAAATCTCCTTTAATCTGTCATATTGTCTAAACTCTTAACATCCTCTACCACATAAAACCACATTAGTAAGACATTCTTGAAAAGTACAAAAAAGCTCTATGCATCATCATCATCATCATCACATTAAGAATTAAAGTTTTTATTTTAAGTACTACACATTATCCACAAAATATCAAAAAAATACTACATTTTCACAACAATCTGTCCACTAGTAAAGATACTATGAACATTTGAATAAAAAATTTTGTTTTTAGATACTTTCTGCTAAATCATTATTGCATGTTAAGAAATAATTAACAGCCTTTCTTATTCAACATTCTTTTGAGAAAAAATGACAGCATCATATTAAAAGAATCAAAGTCTTTCTTTAATACTGAAAATTTTCACTATGATCTGTCCACTAATAAAGATACTGTGAATATTTGAATTAACAAACCTGTTTTTCAATATTTTTTGCTAAATCATTACAAGTCGTTTAGAGTTAAATACATTGGGTTATGTAGTCTTAAAAAGACACGTAGTGGCTTGATTGCTTGTCATCATATCTACTCAAACAGGCTTGATGTTGAGCTAAACTAGAACAACTAATAGAAGAGAAAAATAATATTTTCATGCGAAATAGCAATGAAATATATTTCATACTGACATTCCGAAATTTGCAAGAGATTAAAAAAATATTAAATATGAAAGCAAGTTCTCATTTTTCTTTTTAGAAGTTTCAGCTCCTTAAAGAACATATGGAATTTATCATCATCAACTATTAACATAGTTCCTGTTGAGTTATTAAACTATTCTCTCCATTAATCATCTAATATTTCACCAGTTGTTACAATGTAGAAGAAAGAATTTAGTTAATTACAGAGTCGGTTTTTTTAAATTCTTCAGACGATTGCATCATGTTTGCTGGATCATTTATCTTACACTCTCATCTGAAATGATTCCATTCATTCCAACTCACACCGATATCATCATTTCACAAATATATTCTTTCAAAAGCTATTAAGAATTACTTTCTCTGTATAAGTTTTTCGATTTAATCTCCAGATTATTTTTAATTAGATTAATAAAAAACACAAAAACAAAAAAATAAAACATTATTTTCAGTCAGTCTTTAAAATGAACCAACAAAGGAGCCTGTATATGGTCGTTTGACCTGCTAGAAATAGCAATCAGTTCACCCTTAAATCACATCTTGCCATTATAAAGATTGAAGGGCACACATGATAATGTAGTCTTAGATCACATTATATCTGGAAATATGATGTGATAGTCTTAGTTGGAATGCCTTTGAACATAAAGACTATCAGGACTGTCTTGAGGCTAAACAACATCAACATCAATTAGATCTGAAAAAGTAAAACTTTTCTAGATATTATCCCAAAGCAGCAAACTGACAGAACCATTAGAACTTTGGTTAGAATGTTTCACGATATTTCTTTCAGACTCTCTCCTTCCAATCTCTCTCCTCTCTACTCCTTCCAATCTCTCTCCTCTCTATTCCTTCCAATCTCTCTCTCCTCTCTACTCCTTCCAATCTCTCTCTCCTCTCTATTCCTTCCAATCTCTCTCTCCTCTCTATTCCTTCCAATCTCTCTCTCTTCTGTATTCCTTCCAATCTCTCTCCTCTCTACTCCTTCCAATCTCTCTCTCCTCTCTATTCCTTCCAATCTCTCTCCGCTCTATTCCTTCCAATCTCTCTCTCCTCTCTATTCCTTCCAATCTCTCTCCGCTTTATTCCTTCCAATCTCTCTCCTCTCTATTCCTTCCAATCTCTCTCTCCTCTCTATTCCTTCCAATCTCTCTCTCCTCTCTATTCCTTCCAATCTCTCTCCTCTCTATTCCTTCCAATCTCTCTCCTCTCTACTCCTTCCAATCTCTCTCTCCTCTGTATTCCTTCCAATCTCTCTCCTCTCTATTCCTTCCAATCTCTCTCTCTCTCTATTCCTTCCAATCTCTCTCTCCTCTCTTCCAATCCTCTCCTCTCTATTCCTTCCAATCTCTCTCCTCCTATTCCTTCAATCTCTCCTACCTCTCCTCTCTCCCTTCTTCCAATCTCTCTCCTCTCTATTCCTTCCAATCTCTCTCCTCTCTACTCCTTCCAATCTCTCTCCTCTGTATTCCTTCCAATCTCTCCTCTCTATTCCTTCCAATCTCTCTCTCCTCTCTATCCTCAATCTCTCCTATCCTCCAATCTCTCTCCTCTCTATTCCTTCCAATCTCTCTCCTCTCTATTCCTTCCAATCTCTCTCCTCTCTACATCCTTCCAATCTCTCTCCTCTGTATTCCTTCCAATCTCTCTCCTCTCTATTCCTTCCAATCTCTCTCCTCTCTATTCCTTCCAATCTCTCTCTCCTCTCTATTCCTTCCAATCTCTCTCCTCTTATTCCTTCCAATCTCTCTCCTCTCTATTCCTTCCAATCTCTCTCTCCTCTCTATTCCTTCCAATCTCTCTCCTCTCTATTCCTTCCAATCTCTCTCCTCTCTATTCCTTCCAATCTCTCTCTCCTCTCTATTCCTTCCAATCTCTCTCCTCTCTATTCCTTCCAATCTCTCTCCTCTCTATTCCTTCCAATCTCTCTCTCCTCTCTATTCCTTCCAATCTCTCTCCTCTCTATTCCTTCCAATCTCTCTCTCCTCTCTATTCCTTCCAATCTCTCTCCTCTGTATTCCTTCCAATCTCTCTCTCCTCTCTATTCCTTCCAATCTCTCTCCTCTGTATTCCTTCCAATCTCTCTCTCCTCTCTATTCCTTCCAATCTCTCTCCTCTCTATCCTTCCAATCTCTCTCTCCTCTCTATTCCTTCCAATCTCTCTCCTCTTATTCCTTCCAATCTCTCTCCTCTCTATTCTTCCAATCTCTCCTCTTATTCCTTCCAATCTCTCTCTCCTCTCTATTCCTTCCAATCTCTCTCCTCTTATTCCTTCCAATCTCTCTCTCCTCTCTATTCCTTCCAATCTCTCTCCTCTCTATTCCTTCCAATCTCTCTCTCTCTCTATTCCTTCCAATCTCTCTCCTCTCTATTCCTTCCAATCTCTCTCTCCTCTCTATTCCTTCCAATCTCTCTCCTCTCTATTCCTTCCAATCTCTCTCCTCTCTATTCCTTCCAATCTCTCTCCTCTCTATTCCTTCCAATCTCTCTCTCCTCTCTATTCCTTCCAATCTCTCTCCTCTGTATTCTTCCAATCTCTCTCTCCTCTCTATTCCTTCAATCTCTCTCCTCTCTATTCCTTCCAATCTCTCTCCCTCTCTATTCCTTCCAATCTCTCTCCTCTCTATTCCTTCCAATCTCTCTCTCCTCTGTATTCCTTCCAATCTCTCTCCTCTCTATTCCTTCCAATCTCTCTCTCCTCTCTATCCTTCCAATCTCTCTCCTCTGTATCCTTCCAATCTCTCTCTCCTCTCTATTCCTTCCAATCTCTCTCTCCTCTGTATTCCTTCCAATCTCTCTCCTCTTCTTCCAATCTCTCTCCTCTTATTCCTTCCAATCTCTCTCCTCTCTATTCCTTCCAATCTCTCTCCTCTTATTCCTTCCAATCTCTCCTCCTCTCTATTCCTTCCAATCTCTCTCTCCTCTCTATTCCTTCCAATCTCTCTCCTCTCTATTCCTTCCAATCTCTCTCTCCTCTCTATTCCTTCCAATCTCTCTCCTCTCTATTCCTTCCAATCTCTCTCTCCTCTCTATTCCTTCCAATCTCTCTCCTCTCTATTCCTTCCAATCTCTCTCTCCTCTCTATTCCTTCCAATCTCTCTCCTCTCTATTCCTTCCAATCTCTCTCTCCTCTATTCCTTCCAATCTCTCTCCTCTCTATTCCTTCCAATCTCTCTCCTCTTATCCTTCCAATCTCTCTCTCTCTCTATTCCTTCCAATCTCTCTCCTCTCTATTCCTTCCAATCTCTCTCTCCTCTCTATTCCTTCCAATCTCTCTCCTCTCTATTCCTTCCAATCTCTCTCCTCTCTATTCCTTCAATCTCTCTCCTCTGTATTCCTTCCAATCTCTCTCTCCTCTCTATTCCTTCCAATCTCTCCCTCTGTGATCCTTCCAATCTCTCTCCTCTAATCCTTCCAATCTCTCTCCTCTTATTCCTTCCAATCTCTCTCCTCTCTATTCCTTCCAATCTCTCTCTCCTCTCTATTCCTTCCAATCTCTCTCCTCTCTATTCCTTCCAATCTCTCTCTCCTCTCTATTCCTTCAATCTCTCTCCTCTCTATTCCTTCCAATCTCTCTCCTCTGTATTCCTTCAATCTCTCTCTCCTCTCTATTCCTTCCAATCTCTCTCTCCTCTCTATTCCTTCCAATCTCTCTCCTCTCTATTCCTTCCAATCTCTCTCTCCTCTCTATTCCTTCCAATCTCTCTCCTCTGTATTCCTTCCAATCTCTCCTCCTCTCTATTCCTTCCAATCTCTCTCCTCTCTATTCCTTCCAATCTCTCTCTCCTCTCTATTCCTTCCAATCTCTCTCTCCTCTCTATTCCTTCCAATCTCCTCTCCTCTCTATTCCTTCCAATCTCTCTCTCCTCTCTATTCCTTCCAATCTCTCTCCTCTCTATTCTTCCAATCTCTCTCTCCTCTCTATTCCTTCCAATCTCTCTCCTCTGTATTCCTTCCAATCTCTCTCTCCTCTCTATTCCTTCCAATCTCTCTCTCCTCTCTATTCCTTCCAATCTCTCTCCTCTCTATTCCTTCAATCTCTCTCTCCTCTCTATTCCTTCCAATCTCTCTCCTCTCTATTCCTTCCAATCTCTCTCTCCTCTCATTCCTTCCAATCTCTCTCCTCTGTATTCCTTCCAATCTCTCTCCTCTCTATTCCTTCCAATCTCTCTCCTCTCTATTCCTTCCAATCTCTCTCTCCTCTCTATTCCTCCAATCTCTCTCCTCTCTATTCCTTCCAATCTCTCTCTCCTCTCTATTCCTTCCAATCTCTCTCTCCTCTCTATTCCTTCCAATCTCTCTCCTCTCTATTCCTTCCAATCTCTCTCCTCTCTATTCCTTCCAATCTCTCTCTCCTCTCTATTCCTTCCAATCTCTCTCCTCTCTATTCCTTCCAATCTCTCTCTCCTCTCTATTCCTTCCAATCTCTCTCTCCTCTCTATTCCTTCCAATCTCTCTCCTCTCTATTCCTTCCAATCTCTCTCTCCTCTCTATTCCTTCCAATCTCTCTCCTCTCATTCCTTCCAATCTCTCTCCTCTCTATTCCTTCCAATCTCTCTCTCCTCTCTATTCCTTCCAATCTCTCTCCTCTCTATTCCTTCCAATCTCTCTCTCTCCTCTCTATTCCTTCCAATCTCTCTCCTCTCTATTCCTTCCAATCTCTCTCTCCTCTCTATTCCTTCCAATCTCTCTCCTCTGTATTCCTTCCAATCTCTCTCTCCTCTGTATTCCTTCCAATCTCTCTCTCCTCTCTATTCCTTCCAATCTCTCTCTCCTCTCTATTCCTTCCAATCTCTCTCCTCTATTCCTTCCAATCTCTCTCTCCTCTCTATTCCTTCCAATCTCTCTCCTCTCTATTCCTTCCAATCTCTCTCCTCTCTATTCCTTCCAATCTCTCTCTCCTCTCTATTCCTTCCAATCTCTCTCTCCTCTCTATTCCTTCCAATCTCTCTCTCCTCTCTATTCTCAATCTCTCTCCTCTATTCCTTCCAATCTCTCTCTCCTCTCTATTCCTTCCAACTCTCTCTCCTCTCTATTCCTTCCAATCTCTCTCCTCTCTATTCCTTCCAATCTCTCTCCTCTCTATTCCTTCCAATCTCTCTCCCTCTCTATTCCTTCCAATCTCTCTCCTCCTCTATTCCTTCCAATCTCTCTCTCCTCTCTATCCTTCCAATCTCTCTCCCTCATTCCTTCCAATCTCTCTCTCCTCTCTATTCCTTCCAATCTCTCTCCTCTCTATTCCTTCCAATCTCTCTCTCCTCTCTATTCCTTCCAATCTCTCTCTCCTCTCTATTCCTTCCAATCTCTCTCTCCTCTCTATTCCTTCCAATCTCTCTCCTCTCTATTCCTTCCAATCTCTCTCTCCTCTCTATTCCTTCCAATCTCTCTCCTCTCTATTCCTTCCAATCTCTCTCTCCTCTCTATTCCTTCCAATCTCTCTCCTCTCTATTCCTTCCAATCTCTCTCTCCTCTCTATTCCTTCCAATCTCTCTCCTCTCTATTCCTTCCAATCTCTCTCTCCTCTCTATTCCTTCCAATCTCTCTCTCCTCTCTATTCCTTCCAATCTCTCTCTCCTCTCTATCCTTCCAATCTCTCTCTCCTCTCTATTCCTTCCAATCTCTCTCCTCTCTAATCCTTCCAATCTCTCTCTCCTCTCTATTCCTTCCAATCTCTCTCCTCTCTATTCCTTCCAATCTCTCTCTCCTCTCTATTCCTTCCAATCTCTCTCCTCTCTATTCCTTCCAATCTCTCTCTCCTCTCTATTCCTTCCAATCTCTCTCCTCTCTATTCCTTCCAATCTCTCTCCTCTCTATTCCTTCCAATCTCTCTCCTCTCTACTCCTTCCAATCTCTCTCTCCTCTCTATTCCTTCCAATCTCTCTCCTCTCTATTCCTTCCAATCTCTCTCTCCTCTCTATTCCTTCCAATCTCTCTCCTCTCTATTCCTTCCAATCTCTCTCTCCTCTCTATTCCTTCCAATCTCTCTCTCCTCTCTATTCCTTCCAATCTCTCTCTCCTCTCTATTCCTTCCAATCTCTCTCTCCTCTCTATTCCTTCCAATCTCTCTCTCCTCTCTATTCCTTCCAATCTCTCTCTCCTCTCTATTCCTTCCAATCTCTCTCTCCTCTCTATTCCTTCCAATCTCTCTCTCCTCTCTATTCCTTCCAATCTCTCTCCTCTCTATCCTTCCAATCTCTCTCTCCTCTCTATTCCTTCCAATCTCTCTCCTCTCTATTCCTTCCAATCTCTCTCTCCTCTCTATTCCTTCCAATCTCTCTCCTCTCTATTCCTTCCAATCTCTCTCTCCTCTCTATTCCTTCCAATCTCTCTCCTCTCTATTCCTTCCAATCTCTCTCTCCTCTCTATTCCTTCCAATCTCTCTCTCTCTATTCCTTCCAATCTCTCTCTCCTCTCTATTCCTTCCAATCTCTCTCCTCTCTATTCCTTCCAATCTCTCTCTCCTCTCTATTCCTTCCAATCTCTCTCTCCTCTCTATTCCTTCCAATCTCTCTCTCCTCTCTATTCCTTCCAATCTCTCTCTCCTCTCTATTCCTTCCAATCTCTCTCTCCTCTCTATTCCTTCCAATCTCTCTCTCCTCTCTATTCCTTCCAATCTCTCTCTCCTCTCTATTCCTTCCAATCTCTCTCTCCTCTCTATTCCTTCCAATCTCTCTCTCCTCTCTATTCCTTCCAATCTCTCTCTCCTCTCTATTCCTTCCAATCTCTCTCCTCTCTATTCCTTCCAATCTCTCTCTCCTCTCTATTCCTTCCAATCTCTCTCTCCTCTCTATTCCTTCCAATCTCTCTCTCCTCTCTATTCCTTCCAATCTCTCTCTCCTCTCTATTCCTTCCAATCTCTCTCTCCTCTCTATTCCTTCCAATCTCTCTCCTCTCTATTCCTTCCAATCTCTCTCTCCTCTCTATTCCTTCCAATCTCTCTCTCCTCTCTATTCCTTCCAATCTCTCTCTCCTCTCTATTCCTTCCAATCTCTCTCCTCTCTACTCCTTCCAATCTCTCTCTCCTCTTATTCCTTCCAATCTCTCTCCTCTCTACTCCTTCCAATCTCTCTCTCCTCTCTATTCCTTCCAATCTCTCTCCTCTCTATTCCTTCCAATCTCTCTCTCCTCTCTATTCCTTCCAATCTCTCTCTCCTCTCTATTCCTTCCAATCTCTCTCCTCTCTATTCCTTCCAATCTCTCTCTCCTCTCTATTCCTTCCAATCTCTCTCTCCTCTCTCTCCCTCTATTCCTTCCAATCTCTCTCTCCTCTCTATTCCTTCCAATCTCTCTCCTCTCTATTCCTTCCAATCTCTCTCTCCTCTCTATTCCTTCCAATCTCTCTCTCCTCTGTATTCCTTC
>OZ024740.1:291155318-291362818 GCA_964016885.1 Eledone cirrhosa
TCTGTATTCCTTCCAATCTCTCTCTCCTCTCTATTCCTTCCAATCTCTCTCTCCTCTCTATTCCTTCCAATCTCTCTCTCCTCTCTATTCCTTCCAAACTCTCTCCTCTTATCCTTCCAACTCTCTCTCCTCTCTATTCCTTCCAATCTCTCTCTCCTCTCTATTCCTTCCAATCTCTCTCTCCTCTCTATTCCTTCCAATCTCTCTCCTCTCTATTCCTTCCAATCTCTCTCTCCTCACTATTCCTTCCAACTCTCTCCTCTCCTATTCCTTCCAATCTCTCTCACCCTCTCTAATCCTTCCAATCTCTCTCCTCTCTATCCTTCCAATCTCTCTCTCCTCTCTATTCCTTCCAATCTCTCTCTCCTCTCTATTCCTTCCAAACTCTCTCTCCTCTCTATTCCTTCCAATCTCTCTCCTCTCTATTCCTTCCAATCTCTCTCTCCTCTCTATTCCTTCCAATCTCTCTCCTCTCTATTCCTTCCAATCTCTCTCTCCTCTCTATTCCTTCCAATCTCTCTCCTCTCTATTCCTTCCAATCTCTCTCCTCTCTATTCCTTCCAATCTCTCTCCTCTCTATTCCTTCCAATCTCTCTCTCCTCTCTATTCCTTCCAATCTCTCTCTCCTCTCTATTCCTTCCAATCTCTCTCTCCTCTCTATTCCTTCCAATCTCTCTCTCCTCTCTATTCCTTCCAATCTCTCTCTCCTCTCTATTCCTTCCAATCTCTCTCTCCTCTGTATTCCTTCCAATCTCTCTCCTCTCTACTCCTTCC
Source organism: Eledone cirrhosa (assembly GCA_964016885.1). Taxonomy (NCBI): domain Eukaryota; kingdom Metazoa; phylum Mollusca; class Cephalopoda; order Octopoda; family Eledonidae; genus Eledone; species Eledone cirrhosa. Next base: position 291,156,093 of record OZ024740.1, read on the forward strand.
AATCTCTCTCTCCTCTCTATTCCTTCCAATCTCTCTCCTCTCTATTCCTTCCAATCTCTCTCTCCTCTCTATTCCTTCCAATCTCTCTCCTCTGTATTCCTTCCAATCTCTCTCTCCTCTCTATTCCTTCCAATCTCTCTCCTCTCTATTCCTTCCAATCTCTCTCCTCTCTATTCCTTCCAATCTCTCTCCTCTCTATTCCTTCCAATCTCTCTCTCCTCTCTATTCCTTCCAATCTCTCTCCTCTCTATTCCTTCCAATCTCTCTCTCCTCTCTATTCCTTCCAATCTCTCTCTCCTCTCTATTCCTTCCAATCTCTCTCTCCTCTCTATTCCTTCCAATCTCTCTCTCCTCTCTATTCCTTCCAATCTCTCTCTCCTCTCTATTCCTTCCAATCTCTCTCTCCTCTCTATTCCTTCCAATCTCTCTCTCCTCTCTATTCCTTCCAATCTCTCTCTCCTCTCTATTCCTTCCAATCTCTCTCTCCTCTCTATTCCTTCCAATCTCTCTCTCCTCTCTTATTCCTTCCAATCTCTCTCCTCTCTATTCCTTCCAATCTCTCTCTCCTCTCTATTCCTTCCAATCTCTCTCCTCTCTATTCCTTCCAATCTCTCTCTCCTCTCTATTCCTTCCAATCTCTCTCCTCTGTATTCCTTCCAATCTCTCTCTCCTCTCTATTCCTTCCAATCTCTCTCCTCTCTATTCCTTCCAATCTCTCTCCTCTCTATTCCTTCCAATCTCTCTCCTCTCTACTCCTTCCAATCTCTCTCTCCTCTCTATTCCTTCCAATCTCTCTCCTCTCTATTCCTTCCAATCTCTCTCTCCTCTCTATTCCTTCCAATCTCTCTCTCCTCTCTATTCCTTCCAATCTCTCTCTCCTCTCTATTCCTTCCAATCTCTCTCTCCTCTCTATTCCTTCCAATCTCTCTCTCCTCTCTATTCCTTCCAATCTCTCTCTCCTCTCTATTCCTTCCAATCTCTCTCTCCTCTCTATTCCTTCCAATCTCTCTCTCTCCTCTCTATTCCTTCCAATCTCTCTCTCCTCTCTATTCCTTCCAATCTCTCTCTCCTCTCTACTCCTTCCAATCTCTCTCCTCTCTATTCCTTCCAATCTCTCTCCTCTCTATTCCTTCCAATCTCTCTCTCCTCTCTATTCCTTCCAATCTCTCTCTCCTCTCTATTCCTTCCAATCTCTCTCTCCTCTCTATTCCTTCCAATCTCTCTCTCCTCTCTATTCCTTCCAATCTCTCTCCTCTCTACTCCTTCCAATCTCTCTCTCCTCTCTATTCCTTCCAATCTCTCTCTCCTCTCTATTCCTTCCAATCTCTCTCTCCTCTCTATTCCTTCCAATCTCTCTCCTCTCTACTCCTTCCAATCTCTCTCTCCTCTTATTCCTTCCAATCTCTCTCCTCTCTACTCCTTCCAATCTCTCTCTCCTCTCTATTCCTTCCAATCTCTCTCCTCTCTACTCCTTCCAATCTCTCTCTCCTCTCTACTCCTTCCAATCTCTCTCTCCTCTCTATTCCTTCCAATCTCTCTCCTCTCTATTCCTTCCAATCTCTCTCTCCTCTCTATTCCTTCCAATCTCTCTCTCTCTCTCGCTCTATTCCTTCCAATCTCTCTCTCCTCTCTATTCCTTCCAATCTCTCTCCTCTCTACTCCTTCCAATCTCTCTCTCCTCTCTATTCCTTCCAATCTCTCTCTCCTCTGTATTCCTTCCAATCTCTCTCCTCTCTACTCCTTCCAATCTCTCTCTCCTCTCTATTCCTTCCAATCTCTCTCCTCTCTATTCCTTCCAATCTCTCTCTCCTCTCTATTCCTTCCAATCTCTCTCCTCTCTATTCCTTCCAATCTCTCTCTCCTCTCTATTCCTTCCAATCTCTCTCCTCTCTATTCCTTCCAATCTCTCTCTCCTCTCTATTCCTTCCAATCTCTCTCTCCTCTCTATTCCTTCCAATCTCTCTCTCCTCTCTATTCCTTCCAATCTCTCTCTCCTCTCTATTCCTTCCAATCTCTCTCTCCTCTCTATTCCTTCCAATCTCTCTCCTCTCTATTCCTTCCAATCTCTCTCCTCTCTATTCCTTCCAATCTCTCTCTCCTCTCTATTCCTTCCAATCTCTCTCCTCTGTATTCCTTCCAATCTCTCTCTCCTCTCTATTCCTTCCAATCTCTCTCTCCTCTCTATTCCTTCCAATCTCTCTCCTCTCTACTCCTTCCAATCTCTCTCCTCTCTATTCCTTCCAATCTCTCTCCTCTCTATTCCTTCCAATCTCTCTCTCCTCTCTATTCCTTCCAATCTCTCTCTCCTCTCTATTCCTTCCAATCTCTCTCCTCTCTATTCCTTCCAATCTCTCTCTCCTCTCTATTCCTTCCAATCTCTCTCCTCTGTATTCCTTCCAATCTCTCTCTCCTCTCTATTCCTTCCAATCTCTCTCCTCTGTATTCCTTCCAATCTCTCTCCTCTCTATTCCTTCCAATCTCTCTCCTCTGTATTCCTTCCAATCTCTCTCTCCTCTCTATTCCTTCCAATCTCTCTCTCCTCTGTATTCCTTCCAATCTCTCTCCTCTCTATTCCTTCCAATCTATCTCCTCTGTATTCCTTCCAATCTCACTCTCCTCTCTATTCCTTCCAATCTCTCTCTCCTCTGTATTCCTTCCAATCTCTCTCCTCTCTATTCCTTCCAATCTCTCTCCTCTGTATTCCTTCCAATCTCTCTCCTCTCTATTCCTTCCAATCTCTCTCTCCTCTCTATTCCTTCCAATCTCTCTCTCCTCTCTATTCCTTCCAATCTCTCTCTCCTCTCTATTCCTTCCAATCTCTCTCCTCTCTATTCCTTCCAATCTCTCTCCTCTGTATTCCTTCCAATCTCTCTCTCCTCTCTATTCCTTCCAATCTCTCTCTCCTCTCTATTCCTTCCAATCTCTCTCTCCTCTCTATTCCTTCCAATCTCTCTCCTCAGTATTCCTTCCAATCTCTCTCTCCTCTCTATTCCTTCCAATCTCTCTCCTCTCTATTCCTTCCAATCTCTCTCCTCTGTATTCCTTCCAATCTCTCTCTCCTCTCTATTCCTTCCAATCTCTCTCTCCTCTCTATTCCTTCCAATCTCTCTCTCCTCTCTATTCCTTCCAATCTCTCTCCTCTCTATTCCTTCCAATCTCTCTCTCCTCTCTATTCCTTCCAATCTCTCTCCTCTGTATTCCTTCCAATCTCTCTCTCCTCTCTATTCCTTCCAATCTCTCTCTCTCTCTCTATTCCTTCCAATCTCTCTCTCCTCTCTATTCCTTCCAATCTCTCTCCTCAGTATTCCTTCCAATCTCTCTCTCCTCTCTATTCCTTCCAATCTCTCTCCTCTCTATTCCTTCCAATCTCTCTCCTCTGTATTCCTTCCAATCTCTCTCTCCTCTCTATTCCTTCCAATCTCTCTCTCCTCTCTATTCCTTCCAATCTCTCTCTCCTCTCTATTCCTTCCAATCTCTCTCCTCTCTATTCCTTCCAATCTCTCTCTCCTCTCTATTCCTTCCAATCTCTCTCCTCTGTATTCCTTCCAATCTCTCTCTCCTCTGTATTCCTTCCAATCTCTCTCTCCTCTCTATTCCTTCCAATCTCTCTCTCCTCTCTATTCCTTCCAATCTCTCTCCTCTCTATTCCTTCCAATCTCTCTCTCCTCTCTATTCCTTCCAATCTCTCTCCTCTCTATTCCTTCCAATCTCTCTCCTCTGTATTCCTTCCAATCTCTCTCTCCTCTCTATTCCTTCCAATCTCTCTCTCCTCTCTATTCCTTCCAATCTCTCTCTCCTCTCTATTCCTTCCAATCTCTCTCCTCTGTATTCCTTCCAATCTCTCTCTCCTCTCTATTCCTTCCAATCTCTCTCTCCTCTCTATTCCTTCCAATCTCTCTCTCCTCTCTATTCCTTCCAATCTCTCTCCTCTCTATTCCTTCCAATCTCTCTCTCCTCTGTATTCCTTCCAATCTCTCTCCTCTGTATTCCTTCCAATCTCTCTCTCCTCTCTATTCCTTCCAATCTCTCTCCTCTCTATTCCTTCCAATCTCTCTCTCCTCTCTATTCCTTCCAATCTCTCTCCTCTCTATTCCTTCCAATCTCTCTCTCCTCTCTATTCCTTCCAATCTCTCTCCTCTGTATTCCTTCCAATCTCTCTCTCCTCTCTATTCCTTCCAATCTCTCTCCTCTGTATTCCTTCCAATCTCTCTCTCCTCTCTATTCCTTCCAATCTCTCTCGCCTCTCTATTCCTTCCAATCTCTCTCTCCTCTCTATTCCTTCCAATCTCTCTCTCCTCTCTATTCCTTCCAATCTCTCTCCTCTCTATTCCTTCCAATCTCTCTCTCCTCTCTATTCCTTCCAATCTCTCTCCTCTGTATTCCTTCCAATCTCTCTCTTCTCTCTATTCCTTCCAATCTCTCTCTCCTCTCTATTCCTTCCAATCTCTCTCCTCTGTATTCCTTCCAATCTCTCTCCTCTCTATTCCTTCCAATCTCTCTCCTCTCTATTCCTTCCAATCTCTCTCTCCTCTCTATTCCTTCCAATCTCTCTCTCCTCTCTATTCCTTCCAATCTCTCTCTCCTCTCTATTCCTTCCAATCTCTCTCTCCTCTCTATTCCTTCCAATCTCTCTCTCCTCTCTATTCCTTCCAATCTCTCTCCTCTCTATTCCTTCCAATCTCTCTCTCCTCTCTATTCCTTCCAATCTCTCTCCTCTGTATTCCTTCCAATCTCTCTCCTCTCTATTCCTTCCAATCTCTCTCCTCTCTATTCCTTCCAATCTCTCTCTCCTCTCTATTCCTTCCAATCTCTCTCTCCTCTCTATTCCTTCCAATCTCTCTCCTCTCTACTCCTTCCAATCTCTCTCTCCTCTCTATTCCTTCCAATCTCTCTCCTCTCTATTCCTTCCAATCTCTCTCTCCTCTCTATTCCTTCCAATCTCTCTCCTCTGTATTCCTTTCAATCTCTCTCTCCTCTCTATTCCTTCCAATCTCTCTCCTCTCTATTCCTTCCAATCTCTCTCCTCTGTATTCCTTCCAATCTCTCTCCTCTCTACTCCTTCCAATCTCTCTCTCCTCTGTATTCCTTCCAATCTCTCTCCTCTCTATTCCTTCCAATCTCTCTCTCCTCTCTATTCCTTCCAATCTCTCTCTCCTCTCTATTCCTTCCAATCTCTCTCTCCTCTGTATTCCTTCCAATCTCTCTCTCCTCTCTATTCCTTCCAATCTCTCTCCTCTGTATTCCTTCCAATCTCTCTCTCCTCTCTATTCCTTCCAATCTCTCTCTCCTCTCTATTCCTTCCAATCTCTCTCTCCGCTCTATTCCTTCCAATCTCTCTCTCCTCTCTACTCCTTCCAATCTCTCTCTCCTCTCTATTCCTTCCAATCTCTCTCTCCTCTCTATTCCTTCCAATCTCTCTCTCCGCTCTATTCCTTCCAGTCTCTCTCTCCTCTCTATTCCTTCCAATCTCTCTCCTCTCTACTCCTTCCAATCTCTCTCTCCTCTCTATTCCTTCCAATCTCTCTCTCCTCTCTATTCCTTCCAATCTCTCTCTCCTCTCTATTCCTTCCAATCTCTCTTCTCTCTATTCCTTCCAATCTCTCTCCTCTCTATTCCTTCCAATCTCTCTCTCCTCTCTATTCCTTCCAATCTCTCTCTCCTCTCTATTCCTTCCAATCTCTCTCCTCTCTATTCCTTCCAATCTCTCTCTCCTCTCTATTCCTTCCAATCTCTCTCCTCTGTATTCCTTCCAATCTCTCTCCTCTCTATTCCTTCCAATCTCTCTCCTCTCTATTCCTTCCAATCTCTCTCTCCTCTCTATTCCTTCCAATCTCTCTCTCCTCTCTATTCCTTCCAATCTCTCTCTCCTCTCTATTCCTTCCAATCTCTCTCTCCTCTCTATTCCTTCCAATCTCTCTCTCCTCTCTATTCCTTCCAATCTCTCTCTCCTCTGTATTCCTTCCAATCTCTCTCCTCTCTACTCCTTCCAATCTCTCTCTCCTCTCTATTCCTTCCAATCTCTCTCCTCTCTATTCCTTCCAATCTCTCTCTCCTCTCTTTTCCTTCCAATCTCTCTCCTCTGTATTCCATCCAATCTCTCTCTCCTCTCTATTCCTTCCAATCTCTCTCCTCTCTATTCCTTCCAATCTCTCTCCTCTCTATTCCTTCCAATCTCTCTCCTCTCTACTCCTTCCAATCTCTCTCTCCTCTGTATTCCTTCCAATCTCTCTCCTCTCTATTCCTTCCAATCTCTCTCTCCTCTCTATTCCTTCCAATCTCTCTCTCCTCTCTATTCCTTCCAATCTCTCTCTCCTCTCTATTCCTTCCAATCTCTCTCTCCTCTCTATTCCTTCCAATCTCTCTCTCCTCTCTATTCCTTCCAATCTCTCTCTCCTCTCTACTCCTTCCAATCTCTCTCTCCTCTCTATTCCTTCCAATCTCTCTCTCCGCTCTATTCCTTCCAATCTCTCTCTCCTCTCTACTCCTTCCAATCTCTCTCTCCTCTCTATTCCTTCCAATCTCTCTCTCCTCTCTATTCCTTCCAATCTCTCTCTCCTCTCTATTCCTTCCAATCTCTCTCTCCGCTCTATTCCTTCCAATCTCTCTCTCCTCTCTATTCCTTCCAATCTCTCTCCTCTCTACTCCTTCCAATCTCTCTCTCCTCTCTATTCCTTCCAATCTCTCTCTCCTCTCTATTCCTTCCAATCTCTCTCTCCTCTCTATTCCTTCCAATCTCTCTCCTCTCTACTCCTTCCAATCTCTCTCTCCTCTCTATTCCTTCCAATCTCTCTCTCCTCTCTATTCCTTCCAATCTCTCTCTCCGCTCTATTCCTTCCAATCTCTCTCTCCTCTCTATTCCTTCCAATCTCTCTCCTCTCTACTCCTTCCAATCTCTCTCTCCTCTCTATTCCTTCCAATCTCTCTCCTCTCTATTCCTTCCAATCTCTCTCTCCTCTCTATTCCTTCCAATCTCTCTCTCCTCTCTATTCCTTCCAATCTCTCTCTCCGCTCTATTCCTTCCAATCTCTCTCTCCTCTCTATTCCTTCCAATCTCTCTCCTCTCTACTCCTTCCAATCTCTCTCTCCTCTCTATTCCTTCCAATCTCTCTCTCCTCTCTATTCCTTCCAATCTCTCTCTCCTCTCTATTCCTTCCAATCTCTCTCCTCTCTACTCCTTCCAATCTCTCTCTCCTCTCTATTCCTTCCAATCTCTCTCTCCGCTCTATTCCTTCCAATCTCTCTCCTCTGTATTCCTTCCAATCTCTCTCCTCTCTACTCCTTCCAATCTCTCTCTCCTCTCTATTCCTTCCAATCTCTCTCTCCTCTCTATTCCTTCCAATCTCTCTCTCCTCTCTATTCCTTCCAATCTCTCTCTCCGCTCTATTCCTTCCAATCTCTCTCCTCTGTATTCCTTCCAATCTCTCTCCTCTCTACTCCTTCCAATCTCTCTCTCCTCTCTATTCCTTCCAATCTCTCTCTCCTCTCTATTCCTTCCAATCTCTCTCTCCTCTCTATTCCTTCCAATCTCTCTCTCCTCTCTATTCCTTCCAATCTCTCTCTCCTCTCTATTCCTTCCAATCTCTCTCTCCTCTCTATTCCTTCCAATCTCTCTCCTCTCCATTCCTTCCAATCTCTCTCTCCTCTCTATTCCTTCCAATCTCTCTCTCCTCTCTATTCCTTCCAATCTCTCTCCGCTCTATTCCTTCCAATCTCTCTCCTCTGTATTCCTTCCAATCTCTCTCCTCTCTACTCCTTCCAATCTCTCTCTCCTCTCTATTCCTTCCAATCTCTCTCTCCTCTCTATTCCTTCCAATCTCTCTCTCCTCTCTACTCCTTCCAATCTCTCTCTCCTCTCTATTCCTTCCAATCTCTCTCTCCTCTCTATTCCTTCCAATCTCTCTCTCCTCTCTATTCCTTCCAATCTCTCTCTCCTCTCTATTCCTTCCAATCTCTCTCTCCTCTCTATTCCTTCCAATCTCTCTCCTCTCTATTCCTTCCAATCTCTCTCCTCTCTATTCCTTCCAATCTCTCTCTCCTCTCTACTCCTTCCAATCTCTCTCTCCTCTCTATTCCTTCCAATCTCTCTCCGCTCTATTCCTTCCAATCTCTCTCTCCTCTCTATTCCTTCCAATCTCTCTCTCCTCTCTATTCCTTCCAATCTCTCTCCTCTCTACTCCTTCCAATCTCTCTCTCCTCTCTATTCCTTCCAATCTCTCTCTCCTCTCTATTCCTTCCAATCTCTCTCTCCTCTCTATTCCTTCCAATCTCTCTCCTTTCTATTCCTTCCAATCTCTCTCCTCTCTATTCCTTCCAATCTCTCTCTCCTCTGTATTCCTTCCAATCTCTCTCTCCTCTCTATTCCTTCCAATCTCTCTCCTCTCTACTCTTTCCAATCTCTCTCCTCTCTACTCCTTCCAATCTCTCTCTCCTCTCTACTCCTTCCAATCTCTCTCTCCTCTCTATTCCTTCCAATCTCTCTCTCCTCTCTATTCCTTCCAATCTCTCTCTCCTCTCTACTCCTTCCAATCTCTCTCTCCTCTCTACTCCTTCCAATCTCTCTCTCCTCTCTATTCCTTCCAATCTCTCTCTCCTCTCTACTCCTTCCAATCTCTCTCTCCTCTCTATTCCTTCCAATCTCTCTCCTCTCTACTCCTTCCAATCTCTCTCTCCTCTCTATTCCTTCCAATCTCTCTCTCCTCTCTATTCCTTCCAATCTCTCTCTCCTCTCTATTCCTTCCAATCTCTCTCCTCTCTATTCCTTCCAATCTCTCCCCTCTCTACTCCTTCCAATCTCTCTCTCCTCTCTATTCCTTCCCATCTCTCTCCCCTCTCTACTCCTTCCAGTATTTCTCCTCTCTACTCCTTCCAATCTCCTTGCTCTCTATTCCTTCCAATCTCGCTGCTCTCTATTCCTTCCAATCTCTCTCTCCTCTCTATTCCTTCCAATCTCTCTCTCCTCTCTATTCCTTCCAATCTCTCTGCTCTCTATTCCTTCCAATCTCTCTCTCCTCTCTATTCCTTCCAATCTCTCTCTCCTCTCTATTCCTTCCAATCTCTCTCTCCTCTCTATTCCTTCCAATCTCTCTGCTCTCTATTCCTTCCAATCTCTCTCTCCTCTCTATTCCTTCCAATCTCTCTCTCCTCTCTATTCCTTCCAATCTCTCTCTCCTCTCTATTCCTTCCAATCTCTCTGCTCTCTATTCCTTCCAATCTCTCTCTCCTCTCTATTCCTTCCAATCTCTCTCTCCTCTCTATTCCTTCCAATCTCTCTCCTCTCTACTCCTTCCAATCTCTCTCTCCTCTCTACTCCTTCCAATCTCTCTCTCCTCTCTATTCCTTCCAATCTCTCTCTCCTCTCTACTCCTTCCAATCTCTCTCTGCTCTCAATTCCTTTCGAGATGAATTTTACCTCTTATCTTTTCAAGGTTGATAAATAAAGTACCAGTCAAGTACTGGGGTAAATTCTTCCTCTATATCTCTTCTCTTTCACTTCACCTCTATTACTCTCTTTTCTTCTATGGAAGACATTGTGTTCAGATCTGATGAGTGATGGATTCCACCAATTTAAAATGCAAGTGAAATGCCATATGCCCCTACAGTGCCCCTATGACTCTACTAGGATTTATGGGCTCATCATCGTAATTGCTTTACTGTTTACCAGCTTATCATCACATATTGCTCTATGTATCTATCCAGTATTATTTGTGGGGCGGTGGATTGTCAGTATTGTTAGAGGGTCGGACACCATGCTTTGATGCATAGAGTTACGGCACTTGCCATTCTGAGTTCAAATCCCGGCGAGGTTAACTTTACCTTTCATTCTTATGGGGTTGATAAAATAAAGTACCAGTAATTGCCTTGTGCCAAAAGTAGAAACAATTATTTGTGGGGCTTACTTTACAACTGTCTAATCCAGTAACCTTTTTTTAATGCCTTAATCAAGAGGAAGGATGGGTGTGATGATGACCCTTTCCTGGGCCTTGAAACTGAAGGGAAGAAAGGAAAAAGTAAACCAGGCAGCAGATTAAGTTTACCTTACTCAGCCTTTCTTTGTATCATTAACTCTACACTAAATGCTTCATCCAAATCCTTATCCCCAGAGTTACAGCCCTCTAGAACTCTTCTCTGCATCAACCAGCTGAAGTTAAAGTCAGGCATCAATTGCCTGACACATCCTTATCATTTTCAAGTTGAACCCATTCTAGTGTAGAAAATAGACGTTAAACATTGATGATGATGAATTTAAGGAAGTTCATTTCTTTGCTGTCTGAAGTAGATCAAAGACAAAGGATGAAAGATGAAACTTGGAGCATGAAACGTGTTAGATGGGTTTAAATAGCCATGGAAATGTTATTATTGAGACGAAGGAATGTCATGGAGGGTTTTATTTAATTACTTATTTAATTACTGTTTTATTTTGGCTGTTGATATGTTTTTTTTTCTTTATAAGTTAGTGAAAGGAGAAGTAATAATAATAATAATAATGAAATTATTGTGTAAAGTGCTCAGGTGCACTACAACTCGTCAAAGGTGTATGTATAGTACATAGAATAATACACAAATGTCAGGGAAGTGAATAGTGTATGAGTCATGGTATACATGTGTGTATGTGTATGGAGGGGGAACATTAGCTGTAGTGTTGGCAGATCTCGGGAAGCATGGAGGCCTTAAAGGATGCAGTGTCTCGACAGCTAACAACTGATGCAGGTAGTTTGTTCCATGCTTCAGCAACTCTGAGCGTGAAAAAATGTTTCCGAAAGTCATGGGAACTGTGCTGTTTTCTGACTTTGTGGGCATGTCCACGTGTGTTAGACACACGGGAATCAAAAAGGTACTCAGGGTTGTTGTTGGCAAGATGGTTAACAATTTTGTGAGTGTTGACCAAGTCAGTTGCCAGGCGTCGGAGCTTCAATGTATCCATGTCCAGGGAAGCAAGGCGCTCAGAGTATGGTAGATGCCTGATGGCGGGTATTCGCTTGGTTGCACGTCTCTGAACAGTTTCCAGGTGGTCAATTTTCTGAGCAAGATAGGGGTTCCAGACTGGTGATGCAAATTCTAAGTGTGGCCGCACCATAGCCATGTACAGCCTTAAATAGATATCTGGAGAGCGGCTGACAAAGGTCTTGCTGAGTAATGCTAAGACACCCTTGGCCCTCTTGACAATTTTAGAGACATGCTTCGTCCAACGCAAATCGCTGCTGACCGTAATGACCAGGTCACGTTCACAAGAAGACTTCTTGATATTAGTGCTGTGGAGGGAGTATATGGACGCTCGGTTTTTACTCCCAAAATGCATGGTGGTGCACTTGTCCACAGCTAGCTTGAGTTGCCAGTCTGAGATCCATTGTTGCATTGTGTCCAGGTCAGACTGCAAGCAAGATCTATAGTGTTCAGGATCTGTCCTTTTTATCTCAAGGTACAGCTTGATGTCATCTGCGTACTTTAGTACCGTGGCATTCTTTAAGTTAGCATCTATATCATTAATATATGCCACAAACAAAAGGGGGCCAAGAACAGATCCCTGTGGTACACCAGATGACATCTCATATGGTGAGGAATGCTGTCCCAGAACCGTGACTACCTCTCTTCGACTGAGAATGAAGGACTTCAGCCAGTTAAAAAGATCATCCTTCACACCCATTGCAGAGAGTTTTGCCATAAGCCTTTTATGTGGCACAGAATTGAAGGCTTTCGCAAAGTCAAGGTAAACAACATCCACCCATGAGCCGCCATCAGTGATCCGGGTGATGTCCTCAAGAAACTCTATAAGTTGATCACAGCAGCTGGAGTTGGGGATAAATCCAAATTGCGAGGGCCGGATAAGACTGAGAGCTCCAGAAGTTCCAAAGTGTTTCTCTGACACAGGATTCCATCAGTTTGGCGATGCAACTAGTAAGACTGACTGGACAATAGTTCACAGGTGATGTGTGGTCACCCTTTTTGAACAGAGGAATGACACTGGCAGTTTTCCACTGTTATGGAGTAGCACCGTTGTTCAGACAGAATTGGAAGAAGCGTGATAACTGGTGTAGAAGGAAATACCCACCAAGTTTAAGAAGCAGGTACATAACACCATCAAGACCAGGAGAGGCATGGTTGCGTTTATTTTTTAGGTGACGTCGCAACATTGCAGGTGTAAATTCCATGGTTGTAATAGAGTCCGGTGTCATAGGTGGTGGAGATGGTACACTCTGGTCTTCAATAGTGAAAATGCCTGCATAGCATTCAACAATGAGCTCTGCGCATTCCTCGGGGTCGTCAGTAACCTGGCTTGTGTGGGGATTGCGAAGAGGACCAACTGGAGAGTGAGGCCTCTGCTTTGAGTGAACATACTTCCAGAACACCTTACTGTCAGGGCTGGTTGCTATGCGCTGCTCAAATTGAAGCACTGCCTTTGTAATGTCCAAGTAATGTCCATGGCTTTAGATTCTTCCAGATTGGTGAGATTGATGCAGCTGATATTCAGGTCAGTGTCTGGAAGAAAAGCAGCTGTTTGTGGGATAATGTATTGTAAAAAGTGTTAATGGTTATCAGAGACTGTAATGTCTAACATGTATAGTAACTAGAATTAGACATTGTCTTTGTTGTAATACCTAACATGTATAGTAACTAGAATTGGATATTACCTTTGATGTTACAATATTTTCCTCAGGGAAATCTGGTTGCTTGATATATGATTTACTGAGGTGATAATGTTTCAATTGCTATTTAAAGTCCACAGCATGTGGTAGAAGTTATGGCTTTAACTTTTCCTATCCATTCCTGTTTTTAATTACTTAATGTAATGAATCCTAGACTAGTGAGATCAGTACAATTGATATTTAACTTGAATGTTTTTAATTTGGTTCTTGGTTGGGATAACATGGGGCAGGCAGAAGTTCCAGGTAGTTGCAAGCATTAGAGAGTGTTTAATATAGAGATTGAAGTAAACATTTTTTTAAATATTGAAATAGAAATAGAAACTTTGCTGTAATATTTTTGACTATATTATTGTCTAATAATGGAGTGTATAAACCCACTGAATGGGAAAAGATGTTTTTTATCAGTTAGTTAGGAAGAAGAGCATTGTCCATGACTCTTTTCAGGGCCCCAAAAACTGGTAGGAGGGAGGTATGTTCTAACTGAAAACCTGGCCCAAAAAGCTTGCAACAAAGTGGACTTTCTTAAAAAAAAAAACCCAAAGGCCAGGTGGTGGTGTAAAAATGGGTGATAGATTAAGCCCCCCCCCCCCCCCCCACACACACACACATGCACACACCAAGTAGTTCATGACAGAATTTGAATGGAAAGTGTGAAGAGCCAGAACTGATTCCACCAGTCCACTGTCTATGACTGGCAGTTTATTTATTAACCTCAGAAGGATAAAAGTTAAAATTGAATGTGGCGAGATTTGAACTCAGAATAAATACCACAAAGTATTTAGTCCAATGTTGTAACACTTCTGCCAATTTGCAGCCTGGAGGGAGAGAGAGAGGGATACATTAGGTAGGCTTTGACAGAAGTGGTACACAGCTTGCTAGTTCAGTAAAGCAGGAAGTAATGTAACAGTAGAAGAGAGAGGTAGACATCATCATAACAGATCAGTAAGTTAGTAGTTGAGGTGTGTTATTAACTCTTAACATGTAAGGATTTAGCAGAAAATATATAAAAATGAGGTTGTTAATTCAAATGTTTATAGTATCTTTACTGGTAGACAGATCATTGTGAAAATAATGCAGTAAACTAAAATAAGGAGTAGAGTGTTTAATGTGATGCAATTATAGGGCTGTTTTATAGTTTTCAAGAATGTCTTGATAATGCAGTTTTGTGCTGTGCAGAACGTTAAGTGTGATGTGGAAGTTTGGTAATCAACTGGATAGTTTTTCTTTTTGGTGGGTAGGTCAGTCATGGATGTGTGTCAGGCAGCAGGGGGAGAGGACAGCCAAGAACGTAGTGAATAAATGATATTTGCGCTTGGACTGACAAGAGTCTGGTAGGTGATTAGAATGGCAGAGGACATATATATATATATATAGTAATAATAATAAATTTGAAGACTAAAATCCAAAGAAGGCTCGATAAGGATAAATAAATATCAAATATGTGTTTCAGAAGATCCCGTTAAGGATGAAAGCAGTGATTCTTTGCTTAAACTTTAATCTGTTATTTTAATAAATATATATATTTATAAATATATATATATATATATATATATATATATATATATATATATATATATATATATATTATAAATGTAAGCTATCGCCGTATTTTGACTAAAGAAAATTATATTTTCTTTAATTTCTTTAGTCAAAATACGGCGATAGCTTACATTTATAATTTCAAACTCGGTCGCTGTTTCGAAAATATTCTTACTTGATATATATATATATATATATATAGAATAAGGAAAAGCGAAGTAGTTTCAGATGTTCAAGTCCTTTAATAATAATGCTGTGATATATATTTCAGTGACGACACTGGCCACACTGTTCTGTGTGCGAGTGTCGTGTCATCATCAGACAGCTTGTTACATAATAAGGTTATGTTTCCGAGGCAATCCAAATTGGATCGACAAAGGAACGGATGAATTGCGTGTTTTTGGGTTTTTCATCCGCTCCCTTGTGAGTACCAATTCACCCCCACCGGCCTGCGCAAGCGCATGTCCGAAGGAAGTTGACCATTCGCCACCGCAGACTTCAAATAAATTTGCTTAGTCAGTTCACCCTGTCATCCAAACTAATGCTTATATATATATATATATATATATATATATATATATATATATATATATATAAGCATTAGTTAACCATATGATATAGAAGACACTAACCCAGAGTGCCACACAGTGGAACTAAACCCCAAACCACATGGTTGTGAAATGAGTTCCTTAATCACACAGCCATACCTAATACTAATTGCTTAGTATCAAATTAGTTTGTGAACATAAGTAAGAAATGTATTTGGGATATAATTTTAGTCCAGTTATTGATGTGTGTTGATCACAAGAGGCTATCAGAGATAGTGTTGATTGGTATTTGTAATGTTTGTGGATGTTTTGTTGTTGATGTTGAGCCAGGTCAACCCTAGTTGAGCTAACCTATGTTTAGAGGTGTTCCAACCAAGTTCTTCCCATCTTTTTAGTAATGCATAGTCATCACAATAATGATGATGATAATCTTCATTTTATTTCTGTTTTCCCTGCTATCTAGGGCTGGACAGGTCATCACAGACATAGTCAGTACTTAATCAGAGCCACTGATATCTCAGAACCACTGGAGGCCCACTTCTTGCTTACATGTTTTAACCTTTTCTAAAATGGTAGTGTGTGATTTTGAGGGAAATTCAATAGCTATTTCTAGCAGGTCATGTGATCATGTAAAGCTTCCCTTTCTCACTCCTTTTACTTGTATTATTCATAAATAAAGAAGTTTATATGGAGTAGAATTGGAATAAAAGCAGGTAACAAATATATTGACCTTATCTACAGCTGTGTTGCATTACAGAATAGTCTTGGTGAAGAGTTGTGTATAATAGGATTCTTGAAAAGTAATGACATCCTCTTGGCAAAAGACCAGAAGGTTTCACTGCCATTTGAAAGGTGAGAGATGGTGCACGCCAAGCCATGTAATGTATAAAGCTCTCTTGTTTTCTTGGTGGTTATTTGTTATAGTGGTGGGTGACTATCTTTCAGTTAGTGACAGAGGGTATTTTCTGTGGCTATTGTAGATGTAGTTACCCCCACAGCAGCAGTGAAACTGTGAGGATCAAAGGTTTGGGGTTGTGTGAGAAATATATTGAAACATATTTAGGAGGATGGCTTTGGTGTTAGTATTTAAAGTACATTTGCTGCCAAGAGTAGTTAACATAGAATTGGCAGGCTTTCAACCAATTAGTTGATTAATATATCAGAGATTTTGGTAGATGGGTTTATTGTACTATATGATGATACAAAGTAGGTTACTTTGATTAGGTAGTGATCAGACAATCCGATGGAAGCAGAGATAGTGATGGCAAGGTATAGGTTGACTTGATCGGTAAGAAAGAGGTGGAGTTTGTTAGGTGAGTTTGTGTAAGCAACACACCTTAAGATAAAACCAGCATATTTTGTTGTCTGCTTTTCTTCTAATTCCACTTTGTAAAGACACACAACAAAACCATTCCTCTCAACCTGCCTACTCCACCTCATTTGTATCTCTGCTTAAAGGGGACACTTTGGGGGACTTTTCAGTCCAACAAAAACTGATCTTGGTGATTGTTTCTATCACCCTAAAAATATGAATAGAGAGACTAACTTGAGCAGTGATTCAAACTCTCCGAGCAGAGTCTGTGTGGAGGAGTGTGAGAGCTAGGAGGAGTTGGGTGGATTGTATTGTTTGTAACTGGAAGACTTTGCTACCAACATTCAGGTCAGAGGCAGGTGGGACAACACATCATGTGACCTGCTAGAAATAGCAGCTAAGATCTTTCTTGGATCACATCTTACAGCCTTTAAAAAATAAGGGCACATTAGATAATGTCTGAGGTTTGATATTCATGAAAATAGGATGCAATTGTCATTGGTTGTAATGCTTTTGATCATTTGTCTGTAATTTAGTTAAGGCAATATAACTTCCTTTCTTAATTCCTTGAACATAACTGCAAAGTGGAGCTGGAATTCACAATGGAATGGACCTCAATAATGGAAACATCAAATTTGTCCATTTCCTTTGTGTCCATAGCTTGTATTGCATTAGCAAATAACAAATCTATTACCAAAGATACTGTCTGATGAAGTCACATTGGTGGTTGTATGATCACAGCATCATGTAATCATGAACACCACAGAAATATGTATCACAGCTGATTATGAATAAATAAGTTATGAATACCTCTACATCTGACCTTTGCAATTATCATTATTGTATCATCCTTACGGGGTCGATAAAATAAAGTACCAGTAATGCACTGGTAATTGCTGGCCTTGTGCCTAAAGTAGAAACAATTATTGTATATATGTATGTGTGTATATTTGTATATACACATATATACATTATATATGTACACACACACACACATTATATATATATATATATATATACATACTTCTATAATAGCCATAAAATATGATTGGCTGTATAGTAAAAACATTTAATAATTTCATTACATTCTGTGAAGATCCTTGAATCTCTAGAGTTTCTTTGACCTTTATCATTTTTCATCTGCTACAATCATATCCTCCTCCTCTTCCCCCAACCCTGTGGCCAGTCTATGTGTAGCTTTGTTGTTGTTTGAAGTTAGATAAATAAATACATTGCTTGTTCTCATCATCTAACTTTTTTGTTTTGGGAAATAGACATAGAACAATTTCCATGACCATACACTGGCTTGCTTATCATCATCTACATCATCATCATCATCATCTTAATGCCTGCTTTCCCTGTTAGCTAGGGTTAGACAAGTCCATATAGACCAAGTCAGTACTGAAATGGAGTCACTGATCACCCAGGCAGGCCAGAGACCTGTGCATTTATGTATGGTCTCATATATATATAAAATGGTTTACATTAGGAAGAGCATTCAGTTGTAGAAATCATGCCAGTATTAAATGTACAATTGTGATGCAGTCCTCTGGCCTGTCTTGAAGGGTAGTACTACTTAGTAACTTTGAATAAGAACTGGCTCAAATGTTACCAACCAATGTAACTTATGCCAGCATAGAAATCTGGCACAAAAACAATGGAAGTATGTATAATGGGCTTCTTTACAGTTTCATCTACCAAATTCCCTCTGAAAGCATTGGTTGATATGAAACTATAATAGAAGGCATTGACCAAGGTATTGGTTACGCAGTGGGATAGAACCTGAAACCATGTGGTTACAAAGTCAACTTCTGCTCCAAATAGCTATCCCTATGTCTAGCTAATGGAACAATTCCACCCCTAAACTAAAGTGGTTTACAACTTTTCTGCCCTTTTATTTGTTGTTGTTATTTGTATACTAGATGGGGAATTGTCAGAGTCGTTAGAACACTGTATAGAATGTTTTATGGTATTCATTCCGGGTCTCTGCTCTCTGAGTTCAAATCCCGCCCAGGTCAACTTTGCCTTTCATCCTTTCGAGGTTGATAAAAAAGTACCAGTCTAGTACTGGGGTGAATTCTTCCTCTATATTCTTTCTCATTTCCTCTCTCTCACTTTCTATCTTTCTCTGGGAGAAATCTGCTGAACTCAGGCCTGGAGAGGGATGGGCTCCGCCAGGCTTTGAAATACCCAAGAAATGCTGGATGTCAATATGGTGCCCCTATGACTCTATCAGGAGTTATAGGGCCATACATACATTTGTATACTAAAACCTGCTTTACCTTTCAATTAGGTTTACTTGGAAAGGAGACTGTCCTCAATTAGATGTTCAAAATGAAAGTTATTTTAAGAAGTTTCTGGCTCTACTTTGAACATATTTGTATGTTAGAATTAACAGTTTATATAACTGGTATTGACAGCTGATTTGTTAAATTTTTTACTTGATTGCATGTAATTCCCCACTGTCCCCGTCTGTGTATTGTCCTCTATGTTCGGCCTTGTGGTCAATAATAAAGAAATCATTAATAATACTAGCACAAAAACCACCCTACGGATGGTTTTCTGTTAGCATGTGTAGTGTGTATATTGATATTATACACAAATATATATGCATGTAAATATGATACATCAAATAAAATCGTAATTGACAATATACACAGAAATTGAACAAAGCCTATGTTACACTGTCTTCTGTAATCAGTAATCCATGATATATTTAAAAAAAGATGACATTATATATAAACTGCATTAGGAGAAAATTAGTGACGGAAATATATGCGATTATAAGTGTTATAATATAACGGCCGCTAACAGGAAGTGTTGACATTTGAAAATTTTAAAGAATTGAATTTTAAAGGTCTTTAAATAAGCTATAAAATATATTTAATCAACAGCCACGGAATTTAGCATAAATTATGTAATATTCATTCATTATTTTTTCAAAGTAATCCAACTTATTTTACAAACGGGGTAAAAAAATATATTCTGGACACAATCCTTTATTATAGTTACCTTCCTTTATTATAGTTAATGATTGGTTTGGCAGTATCGGTAGAGCTTCAGACACCATGCTTTGCAGCATAGAAGTTATGTCCCTTTACATTCTGAGTTCAAATCCCGCCGAGGTTAACTTTGCCTTTCATCCCTATGTGGGTCGATAAGATAAAGTACCAGTAATGCACTGAGGTAATTGTTGGCCTTGTGCCAAAAGTAGAAACAATTATTATTATTATTATTATTATTATTATTATTGTTGGATTGACAAGGGCGGTGGATTGACAGTATCAGTAGAGCATTAGACACCATGCTTTGCAGCATAGAGTCAGGGCCCTTTACGTTCTGAGTTCAATTCCCGCCAAGGTTAGCTTTGCCTTTCATCCTTACAGGATCAATAAAATAAAGTACCAGTAATGTACTGGAGTCAATTTAATCAACCTTCCCCTCAGCCCAAAATTGCTGGCCTTGTGCCTATAGTAGAAATCATTATTATTTTGCTGACATTTCCTTATCTGTCATTATTTCATTTTTCTACTGACCAGTTCCACTTTTAAAGAATTGTCAACAAAATACCTTACATATTTTGAAAATTCCTATTATCAAATTTTTTAGTATTTATTAACATCATCATCATCAATATCATCATCGTCATCATTATCATCATCATCGTCATCATTATCATGGTGGATTGGCAGTATCGGTAGAGAGTCGGACACCATGCTTTGAAGCATAGAGTTACGTCCCTTTATGATCTGAGTTCAAATCCCACCGAGGTTAACTTTGCCTTTCATCCTTACGGGGTCGATAAAATAAAGTACCAGTAATGTACTGATAATTGCTGGCCTTGTACCTAAAATAGAAACAATTAACATCATCAATGATGATGATGTTTATGTTTTCAAGTTTCATGCAGGTTTCTGCTACACTACCAAGTTGTATAGTCTTTTTTTGTGGTACTGTTATTGGTGGTGGTGGTGGTGGTGGTGGTATTGATGGAGGTAGTAGTTAGAGTGGTGGTGGTGGTGGTCATGGTTATAGTAGTGGGGGTATTGGTGGTGGTTGTGGTTATAGTGGGGGTGGTATTGGTTATAGTGGTTGTTATAGTTGTGGGGGTGGTATTGGTTATAGTGGTTGTTATAGTTGTGGTGGTCATGGTTATAGTGGTGATATTGGTGGTCGTGGTTATAGTGGTGTTGGTGGTAGTGGTGATATTGGTGGTGGTACTAGTGATAGTGGTGGTATTGGTAGAGGTGTTGTTGTTGTTGGTGGTGGTTGTTATAATGGAGGTGTAGGTGGAGATGATACGGGGGGGCGGGATGAGGTTGTATGTACAGCCATCTGTTAGTATATTGCATCTGTTTTATCTTTGCTGTTTGTTTTATTGTTGTTGTTTCTGATATTACTGTAGTGTTTCTTCAAATGTTATGGTTTTAGTGTTGTTGTAATCATCATCATCATTTTTATGTCTGTTTTTTCCACACTTGCATGGGTTGGACAGATCCTTCTCAACACAACATCTCTCCAATCGCCACGTTTCTTCATCATCTCCTCTGTGAGTCTCAGTGATTTGAGGTCAGCTCTCATCATCTCTGCCCAGGTCTTTCTCAGTCTACCTCTACTGTGGCTTCCTTCCACAAATGTTTGTAATAT
Organism: Eledone cirrhosa; assembly: GCA_964016885.1. Lineage (NCBI taxonomy): Eukaryota > Metazoa > Mollusca > Cephalopoda > Octopoda > Eledonidae > Eledone > Eledone cirrhosa. Next base: position 291,176,780 of record OZ024740.1, read on the forward strand.
TTAAAAATATTTCCTAATTTTACCGACATAATGTGTGTACTGCTACATAAGCTACAAACTATTGAAACTACTAAATTATTATTGTGTGTTGAATGAAGATGCTATTTACAATACATACACAGTAAATGTTGTCTTTATATACACAGTAAATAGGGTATTATGTTGCAGTAAATGAATAAATAACTGATTATTAAACACTGTAACGAGATACATAATGAGATAAATAACAGATTATTAAGCATTCTAACAAAATAGATTAGATTTTTGTAATATTTCAATCTGTAGTGCGAAGTGAAAAGAATAAAAAAAAGATGTATATATATATATATTAGAAAGTGAGGTTTTTTTACAAAATGAAAAATAACCGAGGTGTCCTACACGAGTGAAAGTATAAAGAAAAAAAGATGAAATCGAAAATGCAACTGGAGTCTTATTTAAAAATATATATATATATTTATTTGGTTCCTTTACCGGTTTCGCAGTTCTTCTGCTTTTCAAAAGTAGAGTTGAGATGGAGGGTCTGTGGTTTTTCTCACATCTATATATATATATATAATTCATGAAAGTAAATACAAGCCATATGTGTGATTATCTTGTATTTTGTATTAAAACATACATATATTACATTATTTTCTATTCCTTGAAAGTCTTCCATTTTGAATGTTTATCTGTTGTAAAATTTTTGAATTGAAAATTATTAATTCTTTTGTAAAGCTCAGTTGAGTGTATATTTAATTTTAATTCTAGTTAGTATGAAACAAATTGTTTTCAATGATTTCTGTAACATTCTGACTGTTTTAAGAGTTTTTATTTTGTTTTTGTTTTGTTTTAATTTTATGTAATTGGACCAAGCTTTAATCCCAGCATCCTGTTGTTGCTTAGTTAGAATGATAAGATAGTTAAAAGTTAAGATAGGATATGTAATATGAAGTAATAGTTGCCTTCACCTTCTACTATTATTGCAGTGAAAGCAGTAACTATATAAGCATTTAACTTTGAATAAATGCCAAAACTGTCATTGATGAATTTAGTCTAAGCTCCTACCTCTGTTTTTTAAATATTTTTTTTTTATAGTTTATTATTATATTTTCTTTTATTTTTTACACTTATTTTTCTTCTGTACTGTTAAATTTTGTAAAAGATAAGTAATTATAAATAAATGGTATAACAGATTCAACACTGAATGGTTTTTATGTAGCAGCTACCTTAGACTAACACAAAATACGATCCATACTTAAATATGAAAACATTTTCAATTTTCTTTTGAGAACATGAATATTTTACCACGTCTGTATTTTTTTCCAGTTAAGCTGTTTAAATAATTTAATCTCGAAATTAGTTTTATTAGCTGCTTGTATTTTCAAAATGGGGTTCCTCCAGAGGGTCTTTGGAATGATATTACTTGATAGTGTGTGTAACTCAGAGATCAGGGAGTCACTTCAGGTAGAGCTGCTACTTCTTTGAATTGAGAGATCACAGCTCTGATACTATGGACATGTGATTAGAATATCTCAGGAAAGAATCATTGGACAGACTTTATGGGCAAAACCATCTGGCAGGAGACCCAGGGGTAGACCCTGAGCAAAGATGGTTGGATAACATCCATGAGCTTGGCTGGTCTTGCTTGGGTATCCAGCTGGATCAGTTGGAACGGTTGTTTAGAACATGACCCACTCAGGAATAAGTGGGCAAAGAAGAAGAAGGAGGAGGAGGAGAAGTTAGTTTAATATCTTAAGCATGTAACTGGATGAAACTCAAATAACATTATTTGATATGTATATATGTATATATATATATATATAAACTTACATGTATGCAAAAGGCAAACAGAAATAACAAAGCAAATGACACAGTACAATGAAGAAATATATTATTAGTTTTATGCTTGATATAGTAGGAAAAGAGTCTTCACATATATTCAAAATTGTAAGAAGGCCAAGGAATTATTATTTATTCATACATCCCTACAAATGTTTCAACAAGGTTAAAAAACTTTAAAAATAAACCCTTGTACACATGTATGCTTAATTTGCACTTGAAATCTAACAGCCTGCCTAAAAGTTCCATACTTTGAATCCTCTCATTTTCTTGATATTGTCTTATGGTATTAATTATTGTTATTTTGTTCTGTATATTTCCTGAAGAGATACAGTTGAGATAAAGCACCGATAATGGAGATAATTGTTAACTAATAATCCCCAGTTGCTCTGCAAATGGATTTGATATTCTAGCCGTATTGAAATGTTTGCAAAGATGTATGAATAAATAATAATTTTTTGTCCTTGTCTTTCTTACAATTTTGAATTTTAAATGCTCTGCTACCTGAACTGCCCTTAATAACAAGATATCTTAATCATCCAGTTTTTTGCTCCTGAAGAACAGATGATGGTAAAGTGCATTGGGCTTATCAAATTTACCAAGGAAAATAGTGAAGTGTTACACTATAACCTCATATTTTAAAAATATATATATATATATATGTATCATCATCAATATATATATAAACCCATGCAAGCATGGAAGATGGACGTTAAACGATGATGATGATGATATAAAATACACTGAAGTCTTCTATGTTGTTATCTATCCTCCATCATGACTTTATTATTGAACCGCCCCTGCAGTATAGTCTGCTATAGTAGTATTAGCAGTGTAGCTAAACTTTGTCTTGCTCAGACTGCTCCTTCAGTTTCTGGCACCTCTCTGCTCACATACTAAACAAAAAGAAACTACAATATTCAATGCAGTAGAGCAAAAGTGCACTCCCACCACTACCACCGCCATCACTACCACCACCATCACCCCTACCACCACCACCAATACTATTACTACTCCTCCTCAAGGCAGGCCACCACACTTGTCTGTCTACATCTAGCTATTCTATTTGTTCTTGTTACTCCACTAAATAACTCTAGTGACTTCTTTTCCTTCAATGAAGTCAAAGCCCTCAGGATGTAATAGTTATTTGATAAGGTCTCCCTCTTTCAAATGTCATTTATTTTCATACTGGGCCTAGCTATCTGTTGACATATCCTTCGGTAGTGTAACTCTCAAGTATTGACATTTGTAAACTATTAGGAAGAAAAAAAAGGTGTCTTTTATGAACTGAAGTTGAGAATGGTTGCCATCATTTATTATTGACTGTCAGCTTATTACCATCATCATTTGCCACTTAATTAGTTTGTCATTATGGTTGTCATCACCTGGTTTCTCCTCTCCTCTCTTCCAGCAGATAAATCTTTCACCTTTTACATAATAAATACTGTTATCTTAGTCATGATTACAGTGTTGGATTGGCAGAATTGTTAATGCGTGGGACAAAATGTTCTGTAACATTTAGTTACAGCCCTTTATGTTCTGTGTTCAAATCCCACTAAGGCCAGCTTTGCCTTTCATCCTTTCAGGGTCAATAAAATACCAACAAAGCACTGGGGATGATTTTATTGATCCCATTACTGATTTTGTGTTAATAATAGAAAGAATTATCTAAGTCATGACTAGGGTGTTAGATTGGCAGAATCGTTAGATTGGTGGACAAATTGTATCATTTGGTTATGACTCTTTACATTCTGAGTTCAAATCCCACTGAAATCAGCTTTACCTTTCATGAAATAAAGAACCAGTAAGATATTGGAGTTGCTTTAATCAACTTTGCCCATATGCTAGTCTTCTACCTCAATTAGAAATCATTATGCAAAATCGGTAGAGCGACGGACAACATGCTTTGCAGTATAGAGTTACGTCCGTTTACGTTCTAAGTTCAAATCTTGCTGAGGTTAGCTTTGCCTTTCATCATTACAGGGTCGATAAAATAAAGCACCAGTAATGCACTGGGGTCGATTTAATCGACTTTCCCCTCCCCCCAAAATTGCTGGCTGGCCTTGTGCCTATAATAGAAATCATTATTTTACTAATCACCTAGTTTCTCCTCTCCTCTCTTCCAGCAGTTAAATCCTTCACCTTTTTACATAATAGATATTATCATCTTAGCCATAACCATCTTAATCCTAAATGCCCGTACATTGAACCTTTTATTAAAGACTAAATTCAGTTTCTAAAATATCCCAATTTGGTTTAAATCAGTAAATTTAGGTCCTATGTTGATATTGTTGTTTAGTTTCAAGTCAGCTTTCATCCTGCAGATATCCCATCTTTTTCATTGACATAGTGTACTGCTCACCCAGGACTACATTATCAGATATATCCTTCTTTTCTAAGACAGTGTAATGTAATTTGGCTGTGATTTCTAGTAGGTCAATTAACCATATACAAACTAGTTCATTGGCCTGTAGGTCTGTTGTTTAACCCTTTTGATACCATATTTCTAATGAAATATACTGCTTATGTGTTTCAATTTCATATTAAAATAATAAAAAATGTTGATAACTAACAAACTTTTTCATTAGCAAACTGATGTTTGGAGAATTTTCTATAATAATAATAATAATAAAATTATTGTGTACAGTGCTCAGGTGCACTACAACTCATCAAAAGTGCATGTATAGTACATAGAATAATGTACAGATGTCAGGAAAGAGAACAGTGTATGAATCATGATATACATGTGTGCATGTGTATGGAGGGGGAATATCAGGTGTAGTGTTGGCGAATTTCCGGAAGCATGGAGGTTTTAAAGGATGCAGTGTCTCGACAGTTAACAACTGATGCAGGTAGTTTATTCCATTATTTAAAACTATTAAATAAAATAATGATGGAAGGTTTTTAATATTAAGTACATACATTTTAATAATACAATGAGCAGTTTTTTTGTATAATTAGTAAACTGATTGGAACATTATTTAACAAAATATTTTTTAATACAAATGATGGAATGTTTTAATATAATGTTTTAACATAACCATTTTAAAACAGTCCGTTTTGTTTTATAAAACCAGGGTAGTTTTAGGTGGTTTGATATCGAAAGGGTTAAGGAGGTTGTACGTTATATTGCTGTGGGGGGAAGGGGAGGGGATATATGTGAAGTAAAGTTATGCAATATATTTTCTGTACTGAACTTTTATTTTTATTTTTATTTCAAATTTTGACAAGCAAGATTATTTAATGATAACAGAATATGTAAAAAAAGCTGTAGAAAAAATGCCAGACCAGTAAAAATGATTTATTGTCGAAGGTCAATGTATCAAAAAGTAAATTAGTTGTTAGTAAAACGTGTTATCTGGAAAGTTGTCTTCCCATGTAGCAAGGGAGTAGAAACTGTACTATTCTATATTCTGTACAAGTAATGACACACACATGATATAGTAGTGTCTCTTGTAGGCTGACAAAGAATCAGGACCATAAATGGACTTATTGTATATAGTTTATGCTGTCATTCTTTTTACTGGTTTCAGTCATTGGCAGCTTAGCATGGTTGAATGTTTAAGGAGTTCACTTCACAATCATTAGGTCCCAGGTTCAATCCCACTGCATGGCACCTTTTGCAAATGTCATTTAACATAGACTCAGGTCAATCTGTGCATTGTGAATGAAACTTGGTGGACAGAAAATGTTTGGAAGCCAGTCAGATTGACTCTACCTGTAACTATGTTATACTGAATCTCCCTAAGGATTTTACCTTAACCCTTTAGCATTTACATTATTCTATATAAACTATTGTATTTTCTCAGTAAAAGCCTTGTCTTACATAATATCTCACATAATATTGAATCTATGAGATTTTGATATTATTTATTTTGAGAACAATACCTTAAAGTCAGTATGAGGGGCCGGTTGAGGCCAGTTTGAACAGAAAAAGTGAGAGAATTCTGGCCGGATATGGCCAGTTTAAATGCTAAAGGCTTAAGGGTACACATGTCAGTGGAATGCTCAGCTTCTTACACATTAATTGATTGAACAAGTGAAACACTCATTGTCAAAACTGATAGAGGTCCATTAAGTCATTGGGCCACTGACATGCTGGACTCTGGTATAGACACTGGCATCAGCTTCCTGTACTTATTTCATTGACTGTGGAAGTATGAAAGACAAAGTGGACATTGGTTGAAGTTGAAACCAATGAGAATAAAATAATACTAAAGAAAAACTACTAAGTATTTTGTGCGATACTCTGCCAATTCTGTCATCCACTTATAATTGATAGTTAATAGATTTTGTTACTATGGGAAAACTACTATGTGGTCATAGAACCTGCTAGAAAAACCAACCAAATTTCCAAGAAATTATGCAATGCTATCTTAAAAAACAAAGAACACATTGGATAATATAATCTTAAACACACTATGTCTGAACAAAAAAACATGGGATGATCATGGCTCGTATATCATACATGTGTTCTATCAGTGCTGACATGGGGATAAACAAGAAGAACAACAACAACAATTAGTACTGTGATAGTTGTAATAATGACGTAATAGATTGGATAGGGAAGGGGTGGAAACTTAGAAATCTATTATCTTTGTTAGTAAAAAAAATGTGAAAAAGAAGTTTCTCTATTCTTGCAAAAGGCAGACTACTTGAAGAATGTGTAAGGAGTATGTTGCTGCATAATAATGAGACCATGGCATTGAATACGGAAAGTTTGCAAGGGCCAGAGATAAACAGAACATTTTTGGGCAGTGTTAATTATGCATGTCTACACTAGTATGGATGTGATATGAATGAAAGATAAGAGTAGGAATTTAAAATGTTTTCTGTAAAAGAAGAAATTGAGCAAAACATGTTCACAGTATATTATAAGAGATATGATGTTGGATTGGCAGTATCGGTAGAGGGTCGGACGCCATGCTTTCCAGCATAGAATTATGGCCCTTGCCATTCTGAATTCAAATCCCGCCGAGGTTAACTTTGCCTTTCATCCTTACGGGGTCGATAAAATAAAGCACCAGTAATGCACTGGTGTAATTGTTGGCCTTGTGCCAAATGTAGAAACAATTATATTATAAGAGATATGTCTTGAAAAATATATTCCAAAATATTTATACCAGTATTAAAGTTATTGTTTTGGTTAGTGTGAGGAGTAGAATTAGAGTTAGGGTGAATAGATGTAACATAAGTCACAATAATTATGAAATATTGAACTTCTAATTTAGGTACAAGGATAGCAAATTTGGGAGAAGGGTAAAATTGATTAAAGCAACCTCCGTACTTGCCTGGTACTTTATTTTATTGACCCCAGAAAATTGAACTTAGAATGTAAAAAACAAGAACAAATATCACAATATCATTTTATCTGATGCTCTACCAGTTCTGCTAATCCACTACCTTTCAATAATTATAAAAAGGCTGTGGTACCAGATACAGAACATGTTAAACTTGACTGATATAATTTATAGCAGATTTTTTTAAAATATAGTTGTTTACATACATACATATTAACAACTATACATTTACAGACATAGTGACACACACATTGGCACACATACACTGGCTTGTAATCATTGTTTTGGAGAAGATATTCCAAGATATTTCTGTCAGGGTTAGGATTATTGTTGAGGTAGCTTTATAACTGTGGAGGCATGTGGCCTAGTTGTAAGGGTGTTGGACTTACGATCATAATGTCGTGAGTTTGATTCCTGGGTTGCATGTTGTGTTCTTGAGCAAAACACTTCATTTCACGTTGCTCCAGTATACTCAGCTGAAAATGAGTACCAGCAGTAGCTGGGGGTTTAACCCTGCAATGGACAGGCGTCCTGTCCACGGGGGAGTCTTGTACTCTCAGTCGCTTAACGCCATGAAACTGGTATAAGCACTGGCCCAAATGATCCTTCTGGCTTAAGACAGACTTTAGACTTGTTTTTAGCTTTATAACTATATAAGAAACATGCATATATAAAAGGTGGCTTTATATATTGTTGTGGTTATGGTGAATATGGCGTTTTTAAACCAATGTGTTAAAATATTTTTATTTTTTAAATAATACTGTTATTGGAGTGTTACTTACTTACATACATGTATTTTCGTTTTAGTTAAATACTTATTGATAAGTGACCTAGTTTATGTTTGACTAAACTTAGTTAAAAATACTACAAGAAAAATATACAAGAATTTTATTCATTCCCACACATTCACACACATACACACACACACTGGAAGATGAAAATATTCTTAACCCTTTAGCATTTAAGCCGGCCATATCCAGCCAGAATTCTTTCACCTCTTTCTATTCAAACTGGCCCCAATCAGCCCTTAATGCCAATATTAAGGTATTGTTCTCAAAATAAATAATATATAAATCTCATAGATTTTATATTATATGAGATATAAGTGTGAAAATACAATAGTATATAGAGAGTAATGTAAATGCTAAAGGATTAACCATTGTTCAATAATATGTTGGAGTGGAGTCAGATTAGTGATGGCGTTTTTAAACCAATGTGTTAAAATATTTTTATTTTTTAAATAATACTGTTATTGGAGTGTTACTTACTTACATACATGTATTTTCGTTTTAGTTAAATACTTATTGATAAGTGACCTAGTTTCTTAACATATTTATGAAATAAAGAGTTATAATTAAATATATCTTGAAATTTCAAAATATACTAATAAATCTAGCATAATAAAATTTTAAAAAGTTACCTTAAGATTAATGACCTTTTCAAAGTCCATTGGAGCCATAGAAAAACATGTATCATATCACTACTGGCACAGGTGTCATAAGTTCACTATCACATGCACACTTTATCAGTTTGTCAGAAAAAGAAAGTGTTGAATTTTCTAAGATCTAATGGTTTTTAAGTTATCTACCTACTTTTTAATTAATAAATTCGTTATATTATGGACTTTTAATTGTTCAACATATTTCTAAAGAAGTAGACTGTTTCTATGATTCAGTAAATTTTGAAAATAAGGAAGAATTTGGAAAGATTTAGTGAAATCACTAACTTTTCTCATTACTAGAATTTTTTTCAGCACCCTGACATGTATGTGTATATGTATGTGTATGTATGTGCATATGCATACGTTTATATGTATGTGTATATAAATATAAACACGCAAACACAGACACATTTACAGAAATACACACTCACAGATATACATTCACACTAATACACTTACATTCACACAAACACACATACATTTACACAAACACACATACATTTACACAATCACACATACATATACACTCACGTAGCAAATGGAACGCCAGCTGCTATTTTGCTATAGTTTTTTCCCCATCTCCTTCCTTCCTTTTACACACATACACACATTGTGTGACGGACGGAAGTCACTTAAATTTATATATAGATTAAGCTAGTGTTGGGGCGGTTGATTAGTGGAATCGGTAGAGCATCGGATGAAATGCTTTGCAGCATTTAGTTATGTCTCTATATGTTCTGAGTTCAAATTCCATTTAGTTCAACTTTGCCTTTTATCCTTCTGCGGTTGATAAAATAAAGTCGAGTTCAAATCCCTTCGAGGTCAACTTTGCCTTTCATCTTTTTGAGGTCGATAAAAAAAATAAGTCTGGTACTGGAGTTGATTCTTCTTCTATATCTCTTTCTTACTTCTCTCTTCTTCTCCAGAAGAAATCAGTTGTGTTTTGACCTGAAGAGGAATGGGTTCCACCAGGTTTAAAAAGTGCCCAAGACATGCTGTATGACATGTATAACACCTCTGCGACTCCATCAGGAGTTATGGGTTCGTACTTATACATAGTGTTCTCACTATATTCAATCTACATATACACATAGTGTTCTCACTATATTCAATCTACATATACACATATTGTTCTCACTATATTCAATCTACATATACACATATTATTCTCCCTATATTCCTTCTACATATACACATAGTGTTCTCACTATATTCAATCTACATATACACATAGTGTTCTCACTATATTCAATCTACATATACACATAGTGTTCTCACTATATTCAATCTACATATACACATATTGTTCTCACTATATTCAATCTACATATATACATATTATTCTCCCTATATTCCTTCTACATATATACATATTATTCTCCCTATATTCCTTCTACATATACACATATTATTCTCCCTATATTCCTTCTACATATATACATATTATTCTCCCTATATTCCTTCTACATATACACATATTATTCTCCCTATATTCCTTCTACATATACACATATTATTCTCCCTATATTCCTTCTACATATATACATATTATTCTCCCTATATTCCTTCTACATATACACATATTGTTCTCACTATATTCAATCTACATATATACATATTATTCTCCCTATATTCCTTCTACATATATACATATTATTCTCCCTATATTCCTTCTACATATATACATATTATTCTCCCTATATTCCTTCTACATATATACATATTATTCTCCCTATATTCCTTCTACATATATACATATTATTCTCCCTATATTCCTTCTACATATATACATATTATTCTCACTATATTCAATAGTATTCTCACTATATTCCTTCTACATATACATATTATATTATTCTCATTATATTTATTCTACATATTCTTCATCTCTAGTGTTCTCACTATATTCATATTCCTCTCAATATGTGCTGTCTCTAATGTCCTGCTGTCTTCTGTTAATAATTGTCCTTGTATCTTAATTAATCTTGAAAATTTGACAGGATTTTAAAAAATAATTAACTGACATTTTCATTACTAAGATACTGTTTGCAACATGACTTAATAAAACGTTTTTGCATATAATTATGGCAGAAGGTTTTAATTTGAATAAGAACACTTTAAAAGCAGAGAAGTTTCTATGAAGATTGGTATCACAAGATCTTTCTTGTTATTTTATTTGCTACTTCTGTTTGTTATAATTTTATATTACACTTTTCTCACTTTCTTGTATCCATCATGTCCCTTAAATTGTTATGAACCTAAGTTACTACAACTTGATTCTATAATGAAAGTATTTAAAATAATTGAAAAAAGGAAGAGAAAGAAAAATTATATAAAAAAAAAAAGAGAAGAGGTAAGGGAGGGTGCAAACTCTACACAGTACAGCACAACTGCATCCTGCAGACAAGATGGCAGCCAGGCAGTACAGCACCACTGCATCCTGCAGGCAAGATGGTGGCCAGGCAGTATAGCACAACTGTATCCTGCCGACAAGATGATGGTTAGGCAGTACAGCACAACTGTATCTTGCAAACAAAATAGTGACGAGGCAGTACAGCACAACTGCATCCTGCAGACAAGATGGCGCCCAAGTAGTACAGCACAACTGCATCCTGCAGACACGATGGCAGCCAGACAGTACAGCACAACTGCATCCTGCAGACAAGATGGCAGCCAGACAGTACAGCACAACTGCATCCTGCAGACAAGATGGCAGCCAGACAGTACAGCACAACTGCATCCTACAGACAAGATAGCAGCCAGGCAGTAGGGCACAACTGCATCCTACAGATAAGATGGCAAAAGCATTGCTGCAGAGAACAGCCGGTGACAGCTATTCCACCTCACGGGGTCCCTTCTCAACCAAGATGCACTTCTCCTGATTTTTCAGAGGGAAATGGCAGTCTGGGGACTGAGGACATTGGAGGTTAGAATTATATTATAATCTTGTCAACAAACTACTCAACACTGAATATTTAGGGATTTAATTTTTCATTCGATGTTTTACAAATCCTTTACTCTTAATTTCTTCATCAGCCACATGCTATTATTATATTAGTCGATAAAATAAAGTACCAGTAATGCACTGGGTAATTGCTGGCCTTGTGCCTAAAGTAGAAACAATTATTATATTAACATCCTTTGAAAGCTTTATGTAGGTCAACAAGGAAGAGGAAATAGTGTAGCTAGCTCCCTATTTATTACTCCAGCTATTTGTTTGACTTAGGAATAGGACATCTGTAATATTTTAACTTGGTTTTATACTTTTCCTTCAGTCCCACATTATATTTTGTCTTCCACTCTCTTTATTATCACTACTCCATGGTCTGTTATAGTTTAAACTACTATAGTGTATAGGATTTTGTTGGATCACCAGTTTTTTTTTCTAAGTGCCAAGTAAAAGTGATGCTGCTTAGCTAGGTAGAGGTGTAAAAGCTACTATTATTCCTTCCTTCCTACTTGTTTGTTTTTTGGGTTTTTTATGAAGCATTTCAAGAATATTTCCCTGTAGAATTTTACTAAAAGTATATACTTGCCAGTCTTCCTGATATCTTTTAAATAGTTCTCAGTTCTTTTCTTTTCTTTATGCTTTTGTTCTTTCTTGAGTAATCTAAAGCTAAAGATTCTCCTTTGGGTTATAACTGTGGGATTGGTATCGTAGTTGGTGTTTCAAGGGTAAATTCCTAAATAGATAAACCTGGTTTAACACAAATGTTGTGGGAGAGAAGAAATATTGATAACATTGCACACACACAGCATCATCATTTAAAGGCTGTTCTCCCTGCTAGCAAGGATTATACATATATATATATATATAGACATACACACACACACATATATATATATAGACGTACATATACATATATATATATATGTATATAAGTACATATACATGCATACATATATATGTATATATATATATATATATATATATATATATATATATATATGGTGGCTGCCAACTCGTTTGCGAGTACAGCCACTACTTTATATCCATGTAGGAGAACCCCTACCGATGCGCTGAACAAGTGTGACTTTTTAGTCCAGCCAGCGACTTGAAAACTCTGGTACAAACACTACGCTTGTGACAATTATTGACACATAGTGCTGGGCCCATGGTACCATGTGACGACAAGTGCAGAGAGATCTCCAGATATAAAGAAATTCCTGTGCTGTGAAGCCTTTATAGTGAGCAAAGGCACTGCACAAAGCCAGTCCCACTCTCTTAACCAAGATGATATTTACCAAAAAGAAGAACAAGTCAACATCATTGGATACCATCAGAGTTGCAGGTGTTATATCAGAGTTTTCCTTCTCCTAGAATTCTGCCTTGACAAAGGCTAAGGGGTCATCTCTCCCGGTGATTTTGGATGGCCATTGACTCTTAAGAGCTCCTTTGCTCTTTGACAGGTTTTGTTTTTAGTCCTGCAGGATGTCCAAAGTCACCCTCCTCACCAAGAAACGTTGGTGGGGTTGCCAGTTTAGTCGCCAACGACCCGACCATGAGACAGGTTGTACTGGGATACATGTTACCAGAAGCATATATATACATACATACATACATATATATATATATATATATATATAGTCTGTGAAGCCTCGTCCAACACTTGCTAACTGGGAAGTGGACATTAAATGATGATGATGATGATATATAGCTACTCATATCTAAACTTGGTAACACATACTCATAATGAATATCAGCCAAATTATGTGTGTATGTGTGTGTGTGTGTATATATATATATATATATATATATATATATATATATATATAAACTCGCATATCTAAGATGTCGAAAAAGAGTTGGGTCCCATCATCTTGATTGTACCCTGAACTGATCGGTATCAAAACAATTGTAATATGTCAATAAAGTTTGTACTTAGGCTGCAACACTGACTTTGATTCTTCTTAATCTATATGTGTATATATATATATATATATATATATATATATATATATATATATATATAGACACTTACACACTCCAATGGGTAACAGATTTGCCAAGTCAGGAATAATATAGAATATAGTCTGATGAAGGATTATAATCCAAATGCATTCACTATCAAGTGACCGATACTAACCCAACAACAAAGTTCATAGACGTGACCATTCTAATCCTAACTCTAATTCTAACATTAACTTTCACACACTCAGCTTTCTACATCTCTGTCTTCATCTAAGCAAACAATAAAACACAAAACGTATACCATTTTTTAATAAGTTTTATCCCATTTATTGTATTATTATATTCTAGCTTCTCCCACTCAGCTTCCTATAGCTTACTCTTCTTGCCATGAACCGCATGCAATATGGAAAAACTACACAATCCACTATACATACAAATATGTTGCTTAAGATACCCCAACATATTGTGTATAAAGTAGAGTGGGTAATATGAAAAGATTCAGGACCCCGACGTCTGAGCTCTGACCATTTCGACAGCTAGATCCGAATTAGCTGTCAAAATGGCTGGAGCTCAGCCATCTGGGTCCTGAATCTTTTCATATTACCCATTCTCCTTCCCCAATATCGAGAACTCTGGTGGGTTATGTGCTAGCTGGTTTTTACTGCACCCTATCTGATATATATGTATGTGTGTCTTTGACAGAGTTCCCCGTGCTATAATCTGGTGGGCTCTTAGAAAACTAGGAGTAGATGAATGGCTTGTGAAAGCTGTATAAGCCATGTATAGGGGAGCAGTCAGCAAAGTTAGGATTAGCAATGACTATAGCGAGGAATTTAGCGTACATGTCGGTGTCCACCAGGGCTCTGTTCTTAGCCCTCTCCTGTTCATCATAATTCTGCAGGCAATAATGGAGGAGTTTAAGACCAGATGCCCATGGGAACTCCTGTATGCAGATGACCTCACACTTATAGCTGAATCTATGGTAGAACTAGAGAAGAAATTCCAAACTTGGAAGCAGGGACTAGAGAGAAAGGGTCTCAGGGTCAACCTGACAAAGACTAAGGTCCTTGTAAGTAGACAAGAAAACATAACCCAGATCCCCTCAGAGAAATGGCCTTGCTCAGTATGTAGGAAAGGTGTAGGTAGGAACTCCATTCTCTGCCCCAAATGCAAACAATGGGTACACAAGAGATGTAGCGGGATCTCAGGAAGCTTAACTAAGAATGTAGGCTTCACATGTAGCAGCTGTGCTGGGGCAGCAAACAGCCACAGGAAACAAGTACCACCAAACTCTGGGAGGGCTCTGTAGAAACAGTAGACAGCTTCTGCTACCTAGGTGACTGAATTAGCAGCGGAGGTGGGTGTTCGGAAAGTACAATAACTAGGGTAAGAACAGGATGGAAGAAGTTCAGGGAGCTATTGCCACTGCTAGCTGCAAAATGAAAGGCAGACTGTATGATGCGTGTATACGAACAGCAATGTTACATGGTAGTGAGACCTGGGCGCTGTCTGTGGAAGACTTGCATAGATTAGAAAGAAATGAAGCCTGCATGCTCCGATGGATGTGTAATAGTAATATACGCGAACGGCAAAGCATAAATGAATTGAGAGAGAGACTGAGCATAAGAGGAATCAATATAGTATATGTGTGTATATATATATATGTATATGTGTGTATGTATATGTATATATATGTGTGTGCGTATGTATATGTGTGTATGTATATGTATATATATGCGTGTGTGTATATATATATGTGTAACTTATTGTTTACAGAGATATATCTGGATGTAGGAGGTTTATTTTTTATTTTGTCCAAAGACTTCTGGACGCAGAAGTAAATACTTCGAAAAATTTACAATCAAATATTGCCTTTAGAAAATAGAAAGATATAATGATAGCATGTGAGGATGTTCTCTTGAGATGAGCAAAATGTATGCAGGGAGAATTATGTCATTAGGTAAAGCAGGAAGAACAAATTCTTGCTGTGGATAAAATCAAATTCTTGCTATGAAAAAATTGGGAGGCTAATATTCTTTTTAGAATGGCCAAATAATTTCTAGTGATCATATATGGAAAATGATATTAATTGTAGTAATATGAGTAAACATAAAGATACTGAAGTTAGTAATAATAGTAAAAATAATTATAATAATTGTTTCTGCTTTTGGCACAAGGCCAGCAATTACCCTGGTTCATTACTGGTGCTTTATTTTATCGACTCCGTCGACCACGTAAGGATGAAAGGCAAAGTTAACCTCGGTGGAATTTGAAATCAGACCATAAAGGGCCGTAACCCATGCTGCAAAGCATGGTATCCAACCCTCTACCGATACTATCAATCCACCACCCTCAAAAAGATAATAATGATGATTTTTAATTTTGGCACGAGGTCATCAATTTTGGGGGAGAGGGGAAATTTGATTAAATCGACCCCAGTGTGTAACTTGTACTATATTTTATTGACCTCGTATGGATGAAAGGCAAAGCTAACCTCGGTGGTATTTGAACTCAGAACGTAGCCTTTACTCCCAAAATATTTACCTTCCTTATTAGTATTAGCCTATTATTTATTATAATTACAGATGGATGGACAGACAGAGAGTGCTCTTATAATATAGGTTACTACTAGTATTATCAATTTTAATTACCACTATTTTTGTTATTATTATTATGGTGGATTGACTGTGTTGGTGGAGTGTCAGACAACATGCTTCATGGCATAGAGTTACGGCCCTTTATGTTCTGAGTTCAAATACCACCGAGGTTAGCTTTGCCTTTCATCCATATATGTGAGTTTCAGCGACCTGAGGTCTGTTTTCACCACCCCTGCCCATGTTTTTCGTGGTCTTCCTCTACTGCGATTCTACTGGGATTTCTTGGCACGTCTTTACCCAGTGGTCATCCTCCATGCGCAACACATGTCCATATATATATATACTATATGTGTGTGTGTCTGTGTGTGTATATATATAATACATTCTTCCCACTAACTTCATTCCATTAAGCCTGACACTCAAACAAACAGAATAATATTATAGTTAATGATAATAATAAAGGTTTCTAATTTAAGCAGTAAAAAGGCCAGTAATCTGGGGAAAATTGATTTTTTTTTTTCAACACCAGTATTTCACTGGTACTTTATTTTATCGACCCTTGAAGGATGAAATGCAAAGCCAGCATTGGTGAACGTAAAGAACTGGGATTAAATACCATGTTCTACCGATTCTACCAATATAACCCTATATTTTCTCCATTCAATTACTAAGTACTGTAGCTTCTCGTTTCTCACCACATTTAATTTTTATGTTCCAATGTTTGTACTACAGGTAAAATTCCGTTATAACGAATTTTTCAGTATAACGAAATTTTTTTTCAATCCCCCGAGGTAATAACAAACTCTCTATTTGTTTCAGTAGATCTCGTTATAAAGAATTTTTCGTTACAACAAATTTTTTTTATACCCCGTGAATTTTGTTATAATGGAATTTCACTGTAAAACTTTTAACATAATGCAATAGTGTCATAAAGATCTATAAATTTATGGATAGAAATAAGAATATTTATATAAGATT
Organism: Eledone cirrhosa; assembly: GCA_964016885.1. Taxonomy (NCBI): domain Eukaryota; kingdom Metazoa; phylum Mollusca; class Cephalopoda; order Octopoda; family Eledonidae; genus Eledone; species Eledone cirrhosa. The sequence continues at coordinate 291,193,826 of OZ024740.1, forward strand.
GTATTATCATGGGCCCTTCTAGTTTACTTTTTGGCTCCATAAGTCTTCTTCTTTTTCTTTTTCTTCTCACCATTAGCTGCACCACCACCACCATATCATCAAAATCAACTCAGTTGACTTCTCCCACCACCACCAGTACAACAACAACTCTATTCACCTCTTCTCCCACTCAGTATTTCATTATAGCTTTGATTTCCACTGCTGTAACATCTCATTAATTTTACTTTTCACACTTCACTATCTAATTTATGAATTCCTTCATTTATTTTCCTTCTCAAGTTTCAGTATTCTTAATTATCCTTCAGTATAACACTGTGATAAATTTTGAAGATTATACCTTTAAAAAAAAACATCCATGACATCATTAAATTGTTATGGTTGATCAGCCAACACATCAGCACGTTTATTGGGGCAGGTTACTATCAATTAAAAGGAATTATTAACAGCTTGGGAAGCAGCCAGTTTCTTGGATATTTACCGAAATGGTAAAGTAAAGTGTTCTCTGTCGGCTTGCTTTCTCTGTCAGTATGATTGGTACCGGATATACAGTGAAGAAGGGGAACTAGAAGCAGGCAGGCATGTACAGACAGCTGGGTATAAACTACTTCTGTTAAATCTCTTTGTGTATGAGATTTTCTCATTATATTTCTTCTCACTACATATTTTTACCCTCACTTACCAGAACTGATACTGCAAAGTGTTTATGGAACAAATAACCACCAAAATTCATGCAACAAAGAAAACAAAACAACAACAAAAACTTACATAAAATTAGGAATTAGACTAAACTGATTTTATGTGGACGTCAGTATATATTTTCCTCTCAAGTTTAATTATAAATATTGATATTCTCTAAAAACTGTCTTAGTATATTTTTCTTTCCCCCCAAACATAAACAAAGTAAACCAAAGCATAAACACCCTATGATACCATAAAAAAAAAACACTTTATATGTAATAACTTTTACAATTACCAGATATTTTCTTAGAGTTAACTTTTAGACATTGACAAACTTTTTTCAGAAATATTTATTCAAATATATTTTAATATTATGTATTAGTTTTCTTTTTTTTATATGTGTATACTGTTATAGTTTTCTTTCTTAACATTTAAGACAAATTAGTTTTCATTTACATATGATAAAGCAGGATAATATATTTTATATATTTTAGCAGTGTTAATGTGTTTTAAATATTCCCTCTTCAGATGATTATTTATAACATCTGTTAAATATTACTAAAAAACATTTTAGCTAAGATAAAATATATTATCTATCTATCCTTCTCTTCTTTCAACTCACCAGCCTTAACCCATATATTTATTTCATGTCTGTTTTCAATCTTAGTATTTTTCTATTCAACTTTTCATTGACTTCATAAATAGATCTTACTTTATTGGAGAGATTACTTGTATATAAATAACTATCGTTCATAGTCATCTTTTAACACTTTTCCTAGTATTAAAATTGGAATACAGTTAAATGACTAAAAACAAACTGCAGGAAAACTAAATACAATTCAACAATTAAAACATCCAAAATTTTCTGGATTTTTACTATATATGTCCCAAAACATGCAAAACCAGTATACAACTATGGGTAAGACATTTATTGAACTATATATTTTACTATATTGAACTATATATTTTAATTTTTCATTCTCATGTTTGTTTATATATGTTTTTGTTTATTTGTATTTTTGATCCCTTATTTCTTTAAGTTTATTTTTATTTTCTGGATTTTTATTTTTATTTTTATTTTCTGGATTTTTATTTTTATTTTTATTTTCTGGATTTTTATTTAATAGAATTTAGTCATAGTTAAAATATGTAACACGCAGCAATGTTTTTGTATTTGTGTGTTGGGGGTGGGGGGTCAGTGTGTATAGGGTTGTGTGAAGTTGTGTGCCAGTGTGTGTGTGGGTTCGTGCAAGTGTGTGTATGGGTTTGTGTGTGTGGGGGGGGGTGCAAGTGTGTGTGTGGGTTTGTGCGAGTGTGTATGGGTTTGTGCAAGTGTGTGTGAGGGAGTGTGTGTGTGTGTGTGTGAAGGATTGTGTGTGTGTGTGGTGGGGGGGGGGGGGTGCAAGTTTGTGTTTGTGCCTGTGTGTAAGGGGTTTGTGTGAGTGTGTTTGTGTCAGTGTGTGTGTGTGTTTGAGCCAATGTGTGGGGGTTTGTGCCCATGTGCTTGTGCCCATGTGTGTGTGCTTGTGTCAGTGTGTGTGTGTGTGTTTGTGCCAGTGTGTGTGGGTTTGTGTGATTGTGTGTTTGTGCCCATGTGTGTGTTTGTGCCAGTGAGTGTGTGTTTGTAAATATCAATAATGTTATCTGGCCTCTCGTGGCAGGTATTTCAACGTTACACTTTTAATGGCCTTAACAATAGAACAAAATTGAAAACATCAAAATCCTTATCTTGAAACAAGTTTAAGTTATATATTTTAAGTAATCTTCTCCCAGGAATTAAATCAAAGACTTGTCGCACTTTTGTGGTGAATTGCACCCCCACCCTTTCTTCTTTTTTATGTTTTTTTTTAAATCTCTCTTTTTGCGTTCATTGTATATATTGGATTTATATTGCACATGGCTTAGTGGTTAGAGCATTGGCCTTGCAATCGAAAGGTTGTGAGTTCAATTCTCAGACTTGGTGATGTGTTGTTTCCTTGAGCAAGACTCTTTATTTCACATTGCTCCAGTTTACTCAGCTGTAGAAATGAGATGATAGGGACTGGGGTCCCTATCATTCCACTGTAAAGTAGTGATCGAGGTGCCACGGCAAAAAAGCACCCAGCACTCACTGTAAATGAGGTTGGTGTTAGGAAGGGCACCCAGCTGTAGAAATCAAGCCAGAATCAGTTCCCATCCCACCCTTGCAAGCAGGGAAAAGCGGACGTAAAATGATGATTATGATGATTTGTATATGTTATATGTGTTTGTATTTTCATTCTGTAAGCAGTATATTATTATTGCTGAAATAAACCTTTGAATTATATATTTATACAATGAAACAAGTTCAAGATGCATATCTTAAATAATCCTAACTATTGAACTAAATCTAAGATATAATTGAAACATTTAAACATAAGAAATGTTATGAAAATGTGTTAATTCATGGGCCAAAGTAGAAATAAGTATATTTATAAGATGTGAACTTTCTATGGATCCTACCAGTTATATTAATTTATAAGTTTGATAATTTTATTATCTATATTTCATTTAAATATATTCTTGTGTATGATATATATATATATATATATATATATATATATATATATATATATATATATATATATATATATATATATATATATATATATATATATATATATATATATAGTGGAATTGTGTGGCCTAGTGGTAAGGGTGTTGGACTTACAATCATAATGTCATGGGTTTAATTCCTGGGCTGGGTGGTGCATCATGTTCTTGAGCAAAACACTTCATTTTGCATACTCAGCTGAAAATGGAGTACCAGCTGTTGCTAGGAATGATGGACTAGCATCCTGTCCAGTGAGGAATCTTGTACTCTCAATCACTGAACACCAAGGAAATCAAGATAGGCACCTAATGAACATGTACAGACTTCAACAGTTTTCAAATAATATATATAACTTATTTAAGATATAAATATTATTGTTTCATATACATGCCTGTATTTTAAAGTTGTATCTGCATCACAAATGTTTTTTTTTTACCTTATCATTACGATATTTCTAATGAAACACACTGCTTGGGTGTTTCAATTAATTTTCAAAATAACCAAATATTTGGAGGAATTTAATAACACAATTAAGTTTTTCATTAGTAAGCTGATATTTAGAACATTACTTAATAAATATTTCTAAAATAAAATTATCGTGGAAGGTTTTAATATAAGGATAAACATTTTAATATGAGGAGTTTTGTATCATGTAGAATCAGGGGCAGTTACAGTTGGTTTGGTATAAAAAGGGTTAAAGAAATTTAACAATTTTTATAACTAATTTGAAAATAGATGTGCCACTATACACGTAACTATAATAATAGTTAATATCTCCAGTAAAGTATCCCTGGAGACTTACGATATGAGTAGTTTGATTCCCTGCAGGTGTCTTCAACCACTTTTTTCCATCTCCAAACGTACTTTACCTAATTTATTCCTTTATTATCTATAGTTATCAACTATTAGTATCATCCCACCGAGGTTAACTTTGCCGTTCATCCTTTCAAGGTCGATAAAATAAAGTACCAGTAATGCACTGGGTAATTGCTGGCCTTGTACCAAAAGTAGAAACAATTATCTATAGTTATCTCCTATTATTAATCCGGTGGATTGGCAGTATCGGTAGAGGATCGGACGCCATGCTTTGATGCATAGAGTTACGGCCCTTGCCATTCTGAGTTCAAATCCCGCCGAGGTTAATTTTGCCTTTCATCCTTACGGGGTCGATAAAATAAAGTACCAGTAATGCACTGGGTAATTGCTGGCCTTGTGCCAAAAAGTAGAAACAATTATTATCTATAATTATCACCTATTATTGTCTGTAGTTATCATCTATTATTATCTATAGTATCACCTATTATCTATAGTTATCACCTATTATCTATAGTTATCACCTATTATCTATAGTTATCATCTATTACCTATAGTTATCACCTATCACCTATAACCTATTATTATCTATAGTTATCACCTATTATCTGTAGTTATCACCTATTATCTATAGTTATCACCTATTATCTATAGTTTACACCTATTATCTATAGTTACCTCCTATTATCAATAGTTATCACCTATTATCTATAGTTATCACATACTAAAAATCATTATCTATAAGCTTTCACCTATTATCTATATTTATCACCTATTATCTATAGTTATCTATTATTATAGTTATCTACATTATTTCCAAATTTCTCAAGTTAAACCAAATGTTGTTTGCTATTTTAATTAAATCCCCTTCAGTTTTCATTAAATAGTAGTGCATTTAACCAGATGTTTATATATGTAAAACAATCATAAAAACAACGTTGTATAAATTTACAAGTCTGCTTATTTATGGTTGGCCTAGGGCCACAAAAAACAACAACAACCCTTCAGAATGATTCAGTGATCTCTAGACACTTGCAAAGGCTAAAAATAGGATAGCAGGAAGATACATTAGATATGATGTGCCTCATTTCACCATACATTATCATTGTATTTATTACTCACGTATTAGTAATAAATCTTATAAATAAGCATATTAGATCTTCATTTTCTGTTTAGTACATAAACGTCTTGTAATACAGACACTGAATATTTTCTTTAGAATCCTTTCCTTACTGTATTTCTAATTAAATAAACTGCCTGTGGATTTTAAATAATTTTGAAGATAAACAAGAATTTAGAGAGGTTTACTAATATAACTAACTTCCCCATTATTAAGATGGTGTTTCGAACACAACTTAACCCTTTAGTTACCAACCCGACCCAAACTGGCTCTGGTTCTATGAAATGAAACCCTCTATTTTAAAGGTTTCCAATTTAAATTAAAATCTTTCAACATAATTCTATATAAGAACAATATGTTAAATTGCTATCATAGTAATGAAATAATTAATAATTTTAGTAAATCCTTCAAAATTCTTCATTAATTAATTAAAATAGAGTGTATTTCATGAGAAATTTAATCATGAAAGGGTTAAAGATTCTCAGATAAAACTATATCAGAAGGATGTTAGATAAATATAACCTATCCAACCCTTGCTAACAGAGAAAGTGGACGTTAAAACGACAATGATGATGATGATGATGATGAGCCACTTTAAAACAAACAACTTTGTATCATAAAATCAGAGCCAGTTTCAGGTGATTTGGTATCAAAAGGATTAAACACTTTTCTCAGGGTTGTTATTATTGTTGTTGCTCTGAGGTTAGCTTTGTCTTTCATCCTTACGGGATCAATAAAATAAAGTACCAGTAATGCACTGGGGTTGATTTTATCAACTATCCACTCCCCCATAATATTTGAACTAGTGCCTAAATCAGAAGATTGGCAGTATCAGCAGAAGGTCGGACGCCTTTCATCCTTACGGGGTCGATAAAATAAAGTACCAGTAATGTACTGGGGTAATTGCTGGCCTTGTGCCAATAGTAGAAACAATTATTATTGTTGTTGTTATTGTTGCTTAACCTCAAGACAACCTTGATTGAGAAGGTCTATGATCAAAGATGTTCAAGCTGTTACCATCACTACTTTTTTCCAGGTAGTGTGTATCTAGACCCACACTACACTATGTTGCTCTCCCTTTTAAGGTAGTTAGGTGGGATTTGCTGCTTTTTTTTGACAGGACAAGCAACTGGATAGAGGCTTCCTCATTGGCTTCTTCTGAACAGTTGATGTTGTTTATCTCAGGACTAATAGGGTAGATAGATGATCGAAGACATTCCATGATTATTCTGTCTGTCACAGGCACAGTGTTTCTTTTGTAAAATAGTAAGATGTAATTTGATGAAGATTTGGCTGCTGTTTCTAGCAGGTCAAGTGACTACTAATGATAATCAGGAGTTATTCTTTCTGTCGGTTATATTCCTTGGTTGATCAGGAGGAAGGCAGTTTCCATGACTCCTTTGAGAGTATCTGAGAGTAGGTGAAAGGGACTTCATTAAACGCACATAAAAATCATTGTTTTTAACCCTAATTCTAGCAGCTCTATCACATCAGTATACCCTCCCTGTTTTGGTTTGTATTTCTCTATGGAATATCTGAGTGGAGTTAAATCGTGATCTCTATTTTTCTGTTATTCCCCGTTGCCTCTATTTAGATTTAAAATATGGTTTATTTACTTTGAAAAATGTTCAAAACTATATATATTTTTTCTAACAAAAATATGTAAACTGTAAATTATGCACAAATTATAGAGTATATATAAATACACACACACATACATCATTATTCAATTACACTCTATTAATGTATTGAGTACCTTTTTAACTGTGGTTACCCCTGATTTAACTCTGGATCTACATGGTGTTAGGAAGAGCATCCAGCCATAGAAAACCTGCCAGATAGACCTATACGAGCGAGACACGGTCACCTGACGAACCTTGCCTCAAGTGGGTCAATTCCCATCTAACCCATATTAGCATGGAAGATAGATGTTAAACGATGATGATGATGATATCTATAATGAATATTTAATATAGAAATGGCTTCTACAGGACCAGAGCTGTTTCATTTGTATGAAATCATCACACAAATGAAACAGTTCTAGTACTGTAGAACCCATTTCTATATTAAATTTTCATTGTTCTCACTCTACTTATGTATTGAGTATCTTATTTACTGTAGTTACCCCCCTCCCCCCATTTCACCTGGGATCTAGATATGTGCGTTTGCATATACATTATATGTACCCCCTCCCCACCACCAATATGACCAATAACTATTAGTTTATTTTGAAATGACATTACTTTAGCTGTGGGATTGAAAATAATACTGATGTTTTGATGTTTGTCAAAGTTGTTTATGATATTTCTAACCTAGTTCTACTGACTGTTTATCACAATCTAGAAAATGTTTTGAGTTTCTTAACTCTACAGAAATATATGCAACATATGTAGGAATTTGATTTGATATGCCATCATAACATTTGAAAAACAAATTTGACATTTAATAAGATTATAATTTCTTAAGATTATTAACTGTGTTTCTTAAGAATGGAACAGTTTTATCTAACATCTACACCTCCTCTACATTTCTATCAGCATCTTTTTAATATTCACATTTCTACAACTTTCAAGACTACATTTAAAAAAAAATATGTTCACATCTATACTACATTTTGGACTACATTTTAAAATAATAGTTACATCTATACCAGAGGTTCTTAAACCTTTTGGGCCACTGCCCTCCTCAGTGCCCCCATCCCTATTTCCAGAGAGAGACATGCAAATTTAGAGGACCCATTTAGTCTATAACTTGTATCACCACATTAAAATGTACTCAGTACACCCATTAATCTTTTCATTGCCATATTTTTAATGAAATACATTGTACCTGAACAAATTATTGAAGAATTTGGAAGGATTCACTAAACTTATTAATTATTTAATTAAGATGTTCTTCTCTCACATTATTTTGGAAGGGATTTTAATGGGAATAGGAACCCTTTAAAGTGGGTGGTTTTATTTCATAGGACCAGTGGCTGTTTTGGGTGTGTTGATATCAAAAGTGGTTGGCATTAGAAAGGGTATATAACCATAGCAATCATGTCAAAATTGGAACATTTTTCAGTGAGATGTTGTCTTCTGCTCCATCTAAGGAGGGTAGTATCACTGAAATTAAATAACTCAGCCTGTGATAACCTGTATAAGCTATGTCAGCAGGAAAAAATGGATGTAAAATGATGATGATAATAACACTACATATCAATCTACATTTTACAAAAATATTTACATCTTCATTCACTACATTTCTATCTACATATATTTTGATATTAGCATTTACACTACAGTCTGAACTATATTTATTTTATATAATCTATAATGTATTTAGGACTGCATTGATCTTTTTATCTATATTGTTTTAGATGTTTGCTATACAAAAACTTAAAAATCAAATAGCTAGAAAATAACACAGGCTACACACATAAATATACACAAACTCTCTCTCTCTCACACACACACACACACACACAAACTCTCTCTCTCTCACACAGACTCACATGTGCACACACACAGATACATACACGCAGACACACAGATACATACACGCAGACACACACAAAGAGACACACACACAGCCATAGACAGAGAGAGGGGGTTGAGGACAACATAAAATAAAAGAATACAAGGGGTAGATAAAATCAATAATAGAAACATATTTAAACTTAAACAAGTGAAAACAATTATTGGTATGAAAATAACTCAGTAATTAACTACAACTTCAATAAAATAAACAGATATATTGATGAGATAAAAGGAAATTATAACGGGATTTAACATTCACAATCCATTAATACAGATATATGGTCCAAACTCTTCTAGGATGTTCCTTACATTACACTAAGGCAAGTAGACTCCTAGCTAGCTTCTATTCCAAACAAACTCTTCTAGGATGTCCTATCCATTACACTAAGACAAGTACACTCCTTAGCTATCTTGTTCCAAACAAACTCTTCTAGGATGTTGCTTCCATTACACCAAGGCAAGTACATTCCTTAGCTATCTTCTGTTCCAAACAAACTCTTCTAGGATGTCCTGTCCATTACACTCCTTAGCTAGCTTGTTCCAAACAAATTCTTCTTGGATGTTCTGTCCATTACTAAGACAAGTAACTAGTTTCAGCTATAAACAAACGCTTCTAGAATGTTCTGTCCATTACACCAAAGTAAGTACACTCCTTGCTAGTTTCTGCTCCAAACAAACTCTTTAATCCAAATGTAAAGAAATAGTTCACAGTTTCTCGTTGCCAAGAGGATCAACCTGCCAAATACTATTCTATTTTTACTTGCCAAATGCAATCCCAACATCTCAAAGGATGAAAACAATCACCTTCTTCATAACCATGACCTTCTTTTTCACTTCTTTAATAGCCATCAGTATTGTTTCTCTAGAGACAGATAAATTGGGACTTGCTATTTTGTATCATGCAACAGTGAGTTGGCTCCCACTCTCACGGATTTTGAAAAATAACGATTTTGTTGCTTTTCACACCAGCAAAACCATTAATTATATCTGACATAAGAATCTTCTAGCTGAATTGACCCTCATATTTCTATTTTCATGGATCAAATCTTTCCTGTTAGACTTGTTCTATGAGAGCATGTATCTGTGGAACTCTCTTCATACCACATTCTCTCAACTCTATTTGGTTATTTCACTCAAACTTTGCTGTGATTTCTACTAATGCATTCTTCTATATATATATATATATATAATATCCTTCACCTCAGTTTTCTACACACCATTGTCATCCACCTGCAACTTAGACAACTTATGCTACCTTTGCACTACTTTTATGTACTTAATGAAAGAGTAGACTCATCTAGATAGAAATTTACTGATATTGTTAAGAAGCAACCCATAGAAATTAAGACAAATTTACTTAGGGAACAAGAAAGAACAGAAAAAAAAAGACATTTTCTTTAAATAAAGAATGAGTTAATTTTAAGGGAGAGACTTAGTATGCTTTGGTAACTGTAAGAAAATGAATACAAAAAAAAAAGACAATAAAAATAAACTCCAGGATATTGCAGACAGGATAGTAGAACATTTGGAAAGGAACCAAAAAGTAAATGGTTGAGCAGCTTTGGCCTTAAACTGAAACAGAGGGCTTTCTAATTGTAGCAAGAAATCCCCAAAGAAACTTCATGAAAAAATAGAGTTATAAAAGTGGCTAGATGCTTTTCTTGATGCCAACCCTCACATTCCTCTTTTTAAGTAAGATAAGGATCTTTAAATGTCTAACTGATGAGCAGCAGGATCTCTGTTTATGTGGAACATTAAAAAATATCACCACCTGTGATGTCAAATATGAAGAGAAGGGAAACACACACACACACACACACACACACATATGCGCGCGCGTCAGGCTTCCACAGTTTCTATCTTCAAAATTACTCACAAGACGTTGGTTGGCTCAAGGCAATAGTAGAAGGCATCTGCTCAAGGTAATACACAGTAGGATAGGACCTGAAACTATGGCTGTGTGATTGTGAAGCAAGCGTCTTAAGACCATACAGCAATGTCAGTACCTATTTGTAGATCAATGCCAGTACCTAAAATTGTAGATCAAAATGTTGGGCAGATATAAATATGTATATTGTCATCATCATCATCATTTTATGTCCACTTTTCCCTGCTTGCAAGGGTGGGATGGGTCCTATTCAGCACAGCATCTCTCCACTTGTCGTGGTCCTTCGTCATCTCCACCGTGAGCTTCAGCGACCTGAAGTCTGCTCTCACCACCTCCGCCCATGTTTTTTGTGGTCTTCCACTACTATGTCTTCCTTCAACTGGCATTTCTTGGCACTTCTTCACCCATCGGTCATCCTCCATGCGCATCACATGTCTATACCATTGCACTCTCCTCTCCCGCACACTACAATTTATCCCTCTCAGACACAGTTTCTCTCTCAACACATCCATGCTCGGTCGTTCACGCACATTGACATTACACATCCAACGGAGCATGCTTGCCTCATCTCTCTCCAACCGTCGCATATTCTCTGTAGTTGCTGCCCATGTCTCACTACCATGTAGCATCGCACACCTCACACAGGCATCATATAACCGGCCTTTCGTATGCAGGGAGAAACCCTTCTTCGTCAGCAGAGGAAGCAGCTCCCTAAACTTCTTCCAACTCGTCCTTATTCTAGATACTATGGCCTCAGAATACTAATCTGATCCCATGCTAATCTGATCACCTAGGTACCAGAAGCTATCAACCACTTCTATAGCACCCACCTGCATTTGAAAAATGTGTCTATCAATGCGACTTCTACTGTCTAATGTCCCTGTACATCTACTGCATACGTATTTCTCCCTACCTGTTAGTTTGCCTGCTATCCCACTACATCTCTTGTGTACTCAAGATCTGCATTGTGTACATTTTATAGAATTTATGCCAGTTCCTTTTCTGCATATCGAACAAGGCCATTTCCCTGACGGAATCAGAGTTTTGTCCCCTTTTCTACTCATCAACACTTTTGTTTTAGCTAGGTTCACTCTCAGTCCTCTTGATTCCAACTGCTGTTTCCATAGCCTGAATTTATTCTCTAGCTCCTCTACTGATTCTGCTACCAGATCGTCAGCATAGAGAAGTTCCTATGGACAGCCAGTCTTAAACTCCTCTGTTATGGCTTGGAGGACTATAATGAACGAGAGCAGGTTGAGGACCGAACCCTGATGTACTCCTATAGTACATTTGGATATATATATAAATCTTAACCATTTAACATCTCAGGGTATGTCATGTATCATTATATTTTGTCTGATGGGGATGTACTGTTGTACATCCGAAATATGTATAATAAAATGTAATTGATCAAAAGAACATCTATTTTATTAATACTTATATTTTAATATATATATATATATATATATATATATAAACACTAGCAGTGGTACCCGGCGTTGCATGTGATAAGGTATTTTGGAATGCGGGCCGCCAACAGACCAAATCATGGAAAAACTGCATGCCTGGACAATATATAAAGAAAATAAACCGAATACTCTGATGGCTGGATAATCTTTAACATTTTCCTTGATGAAGCAGGAAAAATGCAGGTTTTCACCTAATGCGGGCCCTAGGGGATCAAGAAAATGAATTTTTTTTCTGTGCATAATATGCCTTTAAATTTCGGGGAAATCAGCTAGACGTAACGCCTCCAAAAAGCCCTAAGAAGCTGAAAAAATGAAGTTTTTCACCTAATGCCCTAGGCCATAAGAAAGTTGGATTTTCTTTGCTTACGGTGTGAAGAAGAGACTGACAAATACATAGTTACAATTTCAAGGAAATCGGTCTGACGTAACACCTCAAAAAAACCCCTAAAAAATCTTTAAAAACGCAGTTTTTCACCTAATGCGGCCCCTAGGAGATAAAAAAAAGTTGAATTTTTTTATGTGCATAACACTCCCTGAAACATAAGTAATACACATGTAAAGTTTTTTAAAATCGGTTGGGTACTTCTCGAGTTTTAGGGATTCAAACTCACAGACACACACACACCACACACACACACACATACATCCTCATGGAAGTGACGTAATGCAGACAGTCAGACATACAGACAGATATTATAAGGGCGCGACGTTATATGTATGTATCTATCTAAAAAGAGAAAGACTAAGAATTATAGAGCGAGATCGCTAAATCGCCTAATGCGGTCTCTAAGGCATTGAAAATTTGAAATTGATTTTGCTCAGAACACTCCCTGAAACATAAGTATTACATGTGTAAAGTTTGAAAACAGTCGGTTGGGTGGTTCTCTAGTTTTAGGGATTCGAACTCACACACAGACAGACATCCTCAGTTTTATATATAGAAATATTAAATAAATGGAAACTATATTTATAAAACCATATTTATTCTATTATATATATTTCAAGGGTACCAAAACTTTGGTACGCTCTCATCAGATAATATATTGACATAATATCCCTTTTGCTTATATATATATATATATAATATATAAGAACAAAAGATGGTTAAAAGAGTTCCATGTATTTTATTATGCCCATTTCAAAAACAAATATCATCATGCAATAATATTTGTTGATTTAAAACTGCACTATCCACAAGTGTTTTTAACCTTCATATCATATCATGTCATGTCTTCCTGTTTTATCTGATGAAAACACAAATATTATTGCATGATGATATTTGTTTTTGAAATGCGCATAATAAAATACATGGAACTCTTTTAATCATCTTTTGTTCTTATATATTATATATACTCCAGTCCTACAAACTGTAGAGTGCTTCTTATCCGATATCTGCATTGCTTTATTGTACTACAATAAAACTCACCTCCTACATATATATATATATATATATATATATATATATATATATATATATATATATATATATATCCAATGTAGTATAGATGGACATATTCATCAAAATGTGTAAAATGTTTGGAAAATATGTTGATGAAAATGTATTGTAGATGTTTCAAAAACATATACCAAAATGTAGTGTTGATATAAATATTAAAATGTGTGTGTATAAAAATCTATGTAGATGTTTGAAAAATATTTATGTAGTCCAAAATGTAGTGTATATCTAAGTATTTTAAAATGCAGTGTAGATATTTTTTTTAAAAATGTAGTCCAAAATGTAGTGCAGATGTAAATATATTTATTTTTTTAATGTAGTCCTAAATGTTGTGGAAATGTGAATGTTAAAAAGTTGTTGAGAAAAATGTAGAGGAAATGTAGATATTAGATAAAACTGTTTTGCTCTTAAGAAACATGGTTAATAATCTTAAGAAATTATAATCCTATTAAATGTCAAATTTGTTTTTTAATGTTATGATGACATATCAAATCAAAGTCCTCTATGGGATGCAAGTATTTATGTTAATTAGCAATAATTATAATAATAATTGCTTCTGCTTTGAGCAATCTGAAGGGAAGGGAGAAAGATGATTAAATCAACCCCAATGCATTACTGCTACTTTAACTTAGAGACCCTGTAAGGACAGAAAGCAAAATAAACCACCTAATAACATCAAGATAATTCCAGTTTGCTATAAAACCAAATCACAAATAATTCTCCCACAAAAGACCACTCTGTTAGACTACATGCACATACTCAGGAAAGTAGTCTGTCTAGGGGCCTTGTTGAGACTCAACAGGCTGCTCTGTTAGATACTGCACACACATACTCAGGAATGAGGTCTGTCTGTTTAAGGGCCTTGTTGGGTTTCAAAAGGCAATAGATCCAGTAATTATCATATTTATAATAATAATGACACTGATAGATCAATAAAGACCAACAGATCTGATATAATTGTGAAGGGCCATAAAGAGAAAACATGTTTCTTATTTGACATAAGTATTCCATCAGATCGTAACATTTCCTTGAAAGAGTTCGGAAAGCTCAGTAAGTATAAAGATCTATCAATTGAAATTGAGGAGAAAATGTGGTATCTTAAGCAAGTACAATACCTGTGATAGTCAGCACACTTGGAATGATAAAAAAGGGTACTGAAAAATATTTGGGCCGGATACATGGAAAGCCACAGAGAGACACAGAAAATAATGCAAACTGACACTGTCTAAGTCCTGAGAAGGGCATTATCAATTTAAAAACCTTGCAAAGACATTTACTATTGTTTGCGCCCTTGTGGCATCATCTGTATGACAATTATTTATAAAATGTGTGTATTATCAAATTTTGCCTCAAGTGACAGGCTCACACTCAACATGATTTGGGAAAAAACCAGAATTCAAAGGAAATTTCAAATAATAATAATAATTGTTTCTAATTTAGGCATAAGACCACCTGTTTGGAATAAATTTATAAAATAACTGACTAAGCATGAGGCTAAGTTTTAACGAGGAGTGTAGTTAATTGAATTGCTCTAGTATTTTACTAGTTATATTTTATTGAGTGAAGGAGTGAATGGTAAAGTTTCCATTAGTAACATATGAACTTAGAATATTGAGAACCAAACCTAAATAAGATCACATAACACACCATTTCTTCCAGAAAAAATATTAAAAAAAAATTTCATAATCCATTTTTGCTTTTCATTTTCTTTTTCAGTGCATGATTTTGGTTTGAAGGGGTACCATATCATGAACAACAAATCCCTACAACCAGCCAATTCCTTTCCAGGCAATAAATTTATGAATTTGAACCTTGAGTCAAGCTTTGAATCATTACCATATTTCTATAAGAATATATGTAGTTCAGAAGAGGTAAGTGTTTTCTATATTGTTTTAAATATCTTCTGAACAGCAAATTGGCAGTCATTAGAATATAAGACAAAATACTTTGTATTATTGGCAGTATCAGTAGAGGGTCGGACGCCATGCCTTGCAGCAAAGAGTTACGGCCCTTTATGGTCTGAGTTCAAATCCGCCGAGGTTAACTTTGCCTTTCATCCTTACAGGGTTGATAAAATAAAGTACCAGTAATACACTGGGATAATTGCTGGCCTTGTTCCAACACTCTGTGTTACCACCTAGGTTAACTTTGTCTTTCATTCTTCTGGGGTTGATAAAATAAGTACCAATCTATAATGGTGGATTGATGGAATTGTTACAACATTGGACAAGACTCCCTGCAGTATTTGTTCTGGCCTTCTGCATTCTGAGTTCAAATTTCATTGTGGTTTATATTTATAGTAGACTTAATCTATAACCCAGTTTTACAGCACCAGCTGGTACTTGAGCAGAGTCCACTTTCTTGGAAGCATTTAGACAAGGTCTCCGATTTGAGGCTATCTTCCCTTGCCTTCCTTTCACTACTCTCTGAGATCCTGAAAAGGGTCATATTAATTATTCTTCCCCCTCTGACTAAACAGGAGGGGGGAAAAAAAGAACAGTTTTGGCTTCAAAATAAAGATAAGAATTATTTTTTTGCTAATTATTTAACTTGATTGTCTGTTTTAAATTAAATAGTAACACCCCTAAATTTCTCTCACTTTTAGTTGTGTTAGTCTCACAGTAAGACTGTTCCTTCCTTTTTAATTGTGTCTCACAGTAAGACTCCGGACTGTTCCCTCCTTTTTAGTTGTATAAGTCTCACAGAAAGACCCCAGACTGTTCCCTCCTTTTTAGTTATGTTTCACAGTAAGACCCCAGAATGTTCCCTCTTTTTTAGTTGTGTCTCACAGTAAGAACCTGAACTGTTCCCTCCTTTTTAGTTATGTCCCACAGTAAGGCCCCGGATTTTCCCTACCTTTTTAGTTGTATAAGTCTCACAGTAAGACCTCAGACTTTCCCCTCCTTTTTACTTGTGTCTCACAGTAAGACCCCAGACTGTTCCCTCCTTTTTAGTTATGTCTCACAATAAGACCCCAGACTGGTCCCTCCTTTTTAGTTGTCTCACAGTAAGACCCCAGACTGTTCCCTCCTTTTTAGTTGTCTCACAGTAAGACCCCAGACTGTTCCCTCCTTTTTAGTTATGTCTTACAGTAAGACCCCAGACTGTTCCCTCCTTTTTAGTTTGTCTCACAGTAAGACCCCAGACTGTTGTCTCACAGTAAAACCCCAGACTGTTCCCTCCTTTTTAGTTGTGTCTCACAGTAAGACCCCAGACTGTTCCCTCCTTTTTAGTTGTGTCTCACAGTAAGACCCAGACTGTTGTCTCCTTTTTAGTTTGTCTCACAGTAAGACCCAGACTGTTCCCTCCTTTTTAGTTGTCTCACAGTAAGACCCCAGACTGTTCCCTCCTTTTTAGTTTGTCTCACAGTAAGACCCCAGACTGTTCCCTCCTTTTTAGTTATGTCTCACAGTAAGACCCCAGACTGTTCCCTCCTTTTTAGTTTGTCTCACAGTAAGACCCCAGACTGTTCCCTCCTTTTTAGTTGTCTCACAGTAAGACCCCAGACTGTTCCCTCCTTTTTAGTTTGTCTCACAGTAAGACCCCAGACTGTTCCCTCCTTTTTAGTTATGTCTCACAGTAAGACCCCAGACTGTTCCCTCCTTTTTAGTTTGTCTCACAGTAAGACCCCAGACTGTTCCCTCCTTTTTAGTTATGTCTCACAGTAAGACCCCAGACTGTTCCCTCCTTTTTAGTTGTCTTACAGTAAGACCCCAGACTGGTCCCTCCTTTTTAGTTGTCTTACAGTAAGACCCTGAACTGTTCCCTCCTTTTTAGTTGTCTCTCACAGTAAAACCCCAGACTGTTCCCTCCTTTTTAGTTGTCTTACAGTAAGACCCCAGACTGGTCCCTCCTTTTTAGTTGTCTTACAGTAAGACCCTGAACTGTTCCCTCCTTTTTAGTTGTGTCTCACAGTAAGGCCCCGGACTGTTCCCTCCTTTTTAGTTGTGTCTCACAGTAAGACCCCAGACTGGTCCCTCCTTTTTAGTTGTGTCTTACAGTAAGGACCCGGACTTTCCCCTCCTTTTTTAGTTATGTCTCACAGTAAGACCCCAGACTGTTCCCTCCTTTTTAGTTGTCTCACAGTAAGACCCCAGACTGTTCCCTCCTTTTTAGTTGTGTCTCACAGTAAAACCCCAGACTGTTGTCTCACAGTAAGACCCCATACTGTTCCCTCCTTTTTAGTTGTGTCTCACAGTAAAACCCCAGACTGTTCCCTCCTTTTTAGTTGTCTCACAGTAAAACCCCAGACTGTTCCCTCCTTTTTAGTTGTGTCTCACAGTAAAACCCCAGACTGGTCCCTCCTTTTTAGTTGTGTCTTACAGTAAGGACCCGGACTTTCCCCTCCTTTTTTACTTATGTCTCACAGTAAGACCTCAGACTTTCCCCTCCTTTTTACTTGTGTCTCACAGTAAGACCCCAGACTGTTCCCTCCTTTTTAGTTATGTCTCACAATAAGACCCCAGACTGGTCCCTCCTTTTTAGTTGTCTCACAGTAAGACCCCAGACTGTTCCCTCCTTTTTAGTTATGTCTTACAGTAAGACCCCAGACTGTTGTCTCACAGTAAAACCCCAGACTGTTCCCTCCTTTTTAGTTTGTCTCACAGTAAGACCCCAGACTGTTCCCTCCTTTTTAGTTTGTCTCACAGTAAAACCCCAGACTGTTCCCTCCTTTTTAGTTTGTCTCACAGTAAAACCCCAGACTGTTCCCTCCTTTTTAGTTTGTCTCACAGTAAGACCCCAGACTGTTCCCTCCTTTTTAGTTATGTCTCACAGTAAGACCCCAGACTGTTCCCTCCTTTTTAGTTTGTCTCACAGTAAGACCCCAGACTGTTCCTTCCTTTTTAGTTATGTCTCACAGTAAGACCCCAGACTGTTCCCTCCTTTTTAGTTGTCTTACAGTAAGACCCCAGACTGGTCCCTCCTTTTTAGTTGTCTTACAGTAAGACCCTGAACTGTTCCCTCCTTTTTAGTTGTGTCTCACAGTAAAACCCCAGACTGTTCCCTCCTTTTTAGTTGTCTTACAGTAAGACCCCAGACTGGTCCCTCCTTTTTAGTTGTCTTACAGTAAGACCCTGAACTGTTCCCTCCTTTTTAGTTGTGTCTCACAGTAAGACCCCAGACTGGTCCCTCCTTTTTAGTTGTGTCTTACAGTAAGGACCCGGACTTTCCCCTCCTTTTTTAGTTGTATTACAGTAAGACCCTGAACTGTTCCCTCCTTTTTAGTTGTGTCTCACAGTAAGGACCCGGACTTTCCCCTCCTTTTTTAGTTATGTCTCACAGTAAGACCCCAGACTGTTCCCTCCATTTTAGTTATGTCTCACAGTAAGACCCCAGACTGTTCCCTCCTTTTTTAGTTATGTCTCACAGTAAGACCCTGAACTGTTCCCTCCTTTTTAGTTGTGTCTCACAGAAAGACCCAGACTGGTCCCTCCTTTTTAGTTGTGTCTTACAGTAAGACCCTGAACTGTTCCCTCCTTTTTAGTTATGTCTCACAGTAAGACTGCAGACTGTTCCCTCCTTTTTAGTTATGTCTCACAGTAAGACTGCAGACTGTTCCCTCCTTTTTAGTTATGTCTCACAGTAAGACTGCAGACTGTTCCCTCCTTTTTAGTTGTGTCTCACAGTAAGAGCCCTAACTCTCCCCTCCTTTTTAGTTATGTAAGTTACACAGTAAGACCCATAACTGCACCCCCACCTTAAGAGTTGTGTAAGTCTCATTTTGGAATTGATGCAATCTCCAAACTTTGGTCCCTGTTAATATTTTGTAGTGATGGTACTGAAACTCGTATTACAGACCTTAGAGAGGTGGAAGACAACTTCAATTCTTGTAGAATTTGGACTAAAAACATATTTTAGAATAATAGAATTAAAAAATTGACACTATCAGAGGATGAAGAGCAACACACATGCTCTTTTACAGAGCCTCTGGTTCTGGTAAGGAAGAAGGAATAAAGAATTGATATATTGCTGGCAGCAGATCAGACTCCATTAAAGGCACAAAAGGCCAAGGTGGTGGTGGGTGTTTAAACAAACTGATGAAATAAGTCTACTACCAAAGATGTTAACTAAATACTACAAAACATTTAAATCAACACTTTACCAGATCTTCTATTTCCACACCTTTCAACAACTACAGTACCAATCTTTCAACTGCTCCCCTAACATGTAACCCAATGCACTACACTGAATTTATAAAAACAATGTATATTAAAATAAGTCTTTCTAACTATGGCACAGGGCCAGCAATTTGGGGAAAGATTAAAGTTGATTATATAAACCCCCAGTACTTAAATGGTACATTATTTTATCAACTCCAGAAGGGTGAAAGACAAAGTTAACCTCAGCAAGATTTAAACTCAGAACCTAAAGAACCAAAACAAATAGTGTTAAGCATTTGTCCGATGCCTTAATCCATTGCCTTAAGCTATGTATGTATGGACCCATAACTCTTGGTAGTGTCATAGGGGTGCTATAGTGACATACAGCATTTCTTGGGCATTTTGTTTAAACCTGGTGGAATCCATCCCCTCTCCAGATCTGAATACTGCCAATTTCTTCCAGAATAAGGAAAGTGAGAAAGAGATTATAGAGTAAGAATCAACCCCAGCACTAAACTGGTATTATTTTTAATTGACCTTGGAAAGATGAGAGGCAAAGTTGACTTCGACAGGATCTGAACTCTGAGCACAGAAAACTGAAATGAATACTGTAAAGCTGTCTATCTGACGTTCTAATGACTCTGCCAATTTTCCTCCACCTTAATGCATATTAAAATAATGAAATGTTTAAATGTCTAAGGTGAGTTACTGTTAATAAGATTATAATTTTTTATACTGTTAATCTTATCTCTAGGAAGAAAAAATTATATTTGAATATTTACATCTAAACTCTGCTTCAATTGTTTGATCTTTGAATAACATGAAGTGTCTTATTACGGAATGTGGACAATATCAGACCAAGAACCTTTATTTTAAACTTGAAATAATAAAATTTTATCCACTAGATCATTGACACATGCATGTGTTTCTAGTCTGATTCCTGTCTCAGACAATTTACACACGCAGATATTATACATATGATGCCAATCAGATATATAACTGACTGAAACATAGTGTAGATGTAAATATTGAAAAATATATCATCTCCAAAGATGATATTAATAGTCTGAATACTTTTTAATCTTATTAATATAATCGTTTCTAGTTTTTGCACAAGGCCAGTAATTATCCCAGTGCATTACTGGTACTTTATTTTATCGACCCCGTAAGGATGAAAGGCAAAGCTAACCTCAGTGATTTCAACTCAGAACGTAAAGGGCCATAACTATGCTGCAAAGCATGTTGTCTGGCACACTACTGATACTGCCAATCCGCCTAATATAATGTATGCATACATGGTTCTGTAACTCCTGCGGACACCGTATTGATATACAAAGTTTCTAGGGCATTTTAAAACCTGGCAGAGCCCATCTCCTCTCCAGGCCTGAATACAGCAGATTTATTCCAGAGAAGGATAGAGAGAGTGAGAATGGAAGTGAGAAAGAGATATAAAGGAAGAATCGACCCCAGTACTAGACTGTTACTTTTCTTTTATCATCCTTGGCGGGATTTGAACTCAGAGAATAAAGAGCTGAAACGAATACTGCAAAGCCTGCTATCCAACATTCTAATGACTTAGTCAATTCACTGCCTACATTGATATAATACGTATATTTTAAAAAAATGTTTTATTAAAAATTGAGATTATGAATATTGCTGCATTCCATTACATAATTGAAAGAACTATATTTCCAAATTAACCAAAAGTTAACAAAGGAAAACAAAAGGAGATTTTTCTCGGCATATGTAGTCATTATGTGATGTATTTTTTACAAACTATTATATTTACCAATGTCTGAGATTCTGTTGTTATGTAACTCTTTTTGTGAACATATTTCTATTGTTTTTCGTGTTTTGTAGAACTCAGTTTGTTTTTCATTTATCCTGTAGCTCTTCTAGTATATAACCTATTGAATAAACAACACAATGGATCCTCAAACAAGCAATCATCACCATCATCATCACTATCACCATCATCATCTTCACCCCACCACCTCCACCACTACCACAATCACTGTTTAACATTTATTTTCCAGACAAGTTTTCATGTACTGAGACCAGACTAGTCAGGTGACTATGTTTTGCCTGTGTGCTCCATTTTTGGCTTGGTTTTCTACAGTTAGATGCCCTTCCTAATGCAAACCACTTTACAGCATGTACTGGGAGTATTTTTATCATAACTCCAGCTCTACTACCTTATAGGGGGCACTGGGCGTTTTTGCTATTGCACCAGTGGCACATAATTTAGGGGATTGGATAAATTGGGTGGGTAGTGTGTAGGACAGGGAATGGTTGTTTAGAACAATTTATATTAGTCCCTTCCCTCCACACCCATGATACACCGTTCCTGTCGAACCCCTGCATAAAATGCTGAATATGCTCCACACCTGCTCTCCCACAAACCTGGTGTCATGCCCCCCCCCCAAAAAAAAAACCCAGCCAGTCTACCCTGTATGGTGGTAATGCTGGTGCCATAACAGCAAAAAGCTCCCAGTTCACACTGTAAGGTGGTAGTGCTGGTACCACAACAAAAAAGCATCCAATCCACCCTGTTATGTGGTTTCTTAGTGCCACAACAGAAATCACCCAGTCCACCCTGTAAAGTGGGAGTGGTGGTGCCACGAGAAAAGCTCTCAATACATGCTGTAATGTAGTTGGCATTAGGAAGGACATCTAGCCGTAGAAAACCATGCCAAAAACAGATCTATATGAGCATGATATGGTCACCTGACCTGTCTAGCTTCATAACATGACAACTCATCAAACCCATGCAAGGATGGAAAATAGATGTTAAATGATGATGATGATGATGATGATGATGACAATATAATTGTTTCTACTTTTGGCACAAGGCCAGCAATTATCCCAGTGCATTACTGGTACTTTATTTATCGACCCTGTAAGGATGAAAGGCAAAGTTAACCTCAACGGGATTTGAACTCAGAACGTAAAGGGACGTAACTCTATGCTGCAAAGCATGTTGTCTGACGCTCTACCGATACTGCCAATCCACCGCTCTTGATGATAACAATATAATGACAGTTTCTTAATATTCATTTAAGGAAATGTAGCAAGGAAATAAAAAGTGAATTTCTGCTCCCAAACTTACTTTAAATTAAACAAACGAAGAAGAAACACCTTCCACAGAAACTGAAAGGGACCAATGAGCCGTTAATAAAAACCTCTATGTGGTTGCTTAACTTGTGATTTAAAGACAAAAGAACAACACACTGGATGATGTAATCCAAGATACACTATGGCTGAAAACATAAGACAGGATATATTATAGCTAGAATACTCTTTGATCCTAGATCTGTGTGATTAGGGCTGACTAACAGAGCTGACATCTGTAGAGGACCAACAGATAAAGTAGGGTACAGCAACTAGAATACTCTTTGATCCTAGATCTGTGTGATCAGGGCTGACTAACAGAACTGACATCTGTAGAGGACCAACAGATAAAGTAGGGTACAGCAACTAGAATACTCTTTGATCCTAGATCTGTGTGATCAGGGCTGACTAACAGAACTGGCATCTGTAGATGACCACAAATAAAGTATACATTAATTTATTTGGAACTATCATCCTCAATTACATTTTGTGGTTTATCTCCGAAAATTAGGTTAATAGTCTTAAAAAATCAAGTGGCTGAGCATTCTACAGACATATAAAGAATATCAATTAACCCATTCATGACTCTGTTATAAAATAATGAGGAATTGATTAAAATGATTATCTATTTATCTACTCTTGGCTCCCAAGTAATAGGGGTGGGAAGAATTCAGTAATTTTTTCTATTTGTCTCCATTGATTTTAAAAAAAACAGAATTAGTCATTTAGGTTACATATTGAGACTACAACCCATACTATCTATTTTATAACGTATGGGATTTTTTGTCATGTATAATGTTTTTTAATGTCTAAAGAAAATTGTCTCAGGAATGCTATCACTTAAAATAATATTTTGCCGGAAATAGATTAATAAAATCTAATAAGCAGGGGTGGGGGTGGAATAAGAGCAGGGGATTTTGAAAAAAATTTGAAAAATTAATAATGGGTGTGGCGATTATTTGAGACCCAAGAATATGTAACATGGTTATCCTCTGACATAGCTGTATTCACATCACTTTTCCTTTATTATTATTATTTCTTTTAATACTCTTGAATTTTTATCATGCTGATATAGCTATGAGATATATTTGCTTGGATCCTTATTTGGATTACATTAGATCTAGTATTTCTACATACCTATATATATATATTATATATATCTATATATCTAAAACAGAGAATGTCTGTCTGTCTGTCTCCCTAAAACTCGAGAACCACCCAACCGACTTTTTTCAAACTTTACACATGTAACACTTATGGTCCTGTGAGTGTTTTGAGCAAAGAATATTTCAAATTTTCAATGCCCTAGGAACCGCATTAGGCGATTTAGTGATCTCTCTCTATAATTCTTAGTCTTTCTTTTTAGATAGATACATAGATATAACTTTGCGCCCTTATAATATCTGTCTGTATGTCTGGCTGTCTGCAGTACTGTTTCAGAAAGGAGGGATAAACATGCCAATCTATGTTTAGAGTTCTGAGCAATGCCGGGTCATTCTGCTAGTATATTATATATATATATGTGTGAATGTGTGGGTGTGTGTATATATATATATATAGAAGTAGTAACACAACAGTTAGTTCACCATACCGAGAGCAATTGTTTCACCTGTGGATCTTCAGCTTGGCAGTCCGAACTGAAGATCCACATAAGGTGAAACAATTATTCTCTGTATGGTGAACTAACTGTTGTGTTACTACTTCTATCAAACTCGTTCCATGGACTGAGTGCTCTACCACTACGGGTATTACCTTCTTTCTATATATATATATATATGTATGTATATATACATATATGTGTGTGTATATATTTATATATTGTACTCCTGAAAAAGAGCTAAAGCCCAACATGTCAAACTTTCTTTTCCCTTTTCCATATAAAGCGTGAAACTAATAAAACCTTTTTTTACCTCTGTTTTGTTGTCTCCTTGAACTATATATATATTTTTACATATATAGAGACAGAAATGTATATTACGGCCAATTATAAATAAGATAAATTATGTATATCTACACCTGGCCATCACAATTATTGTACGTATACTCCATAGTGGACTAATAAATCAGATTTGGAAAGATGCATATGACATTGAGTGCTTGAACCTAATTGCATCATTATTAACTGATTGGCGGTGGATTGGCAGTATCGGTAGAGGGTCGGACGCCATGCTTTCCAGCATAGTTACGTCCCTTTACGATCCGAGTTCAAATCCCGCCGAGGTTGACTTTGCCTTTCATCCTTACGGGGTCGATAAAATAAAGTACCAGTAATGCACTGGGTAATTGCTGGCCTTGTGCCTAAAGTAGAAACAATTATTAACTGATTGGAGTGTTGCATACACAACCCTGGTTTAATCAACATCTTATAACACAAGCATATATATTTATATATTTATTTGTTATTTTTGTACAGGCCACTCGGTTCATGAATTCTCTACCAGCTAAGAAAGGTCAATTCATCATCAGGAAAAGCTCCAAGGGACGTAACTACCTCTCTATCACTGTCGAGTAAGATACAATTCTATTGCTTTTTTCTTCAGAATTATTTTTTAACCATGATTGTCCTCGTCCTCCATTCAGCCTCCAATTGGTGATATGGGTGTATTGGACACAGGGAAGAATATTAATGTTGTTTTTTTTTTTTAAAGTGCTTCCAGTAGGCTGACAAATACAGTAGTTGATATTTATCTTCTGTTACATACTTGATGTAAATTGAATTTACATCACCTTAACTTCTGTTACATCATCATCATCATCATCATCAACGTTTAACGTCCGTGTTCCACGCTTGCATGGGTTTGGACGGGGGTAGTCCCACTTGAGGCAAGAGTGATTGTCTTGCTCGCATAGGACTGTCTGGCAGGTTTTCTACAGTTGGATGCCCTTCCTAACACCAACCACATTTACAGTGTGGGTCTGGGAGGTTTTTACCGTGTTGCCTACACGGCCACATTACAGCGTGGACTGTGTGTTTTTTTGTCGTGACACCTACACGATCTCATTTGTTTCGGCCTCGATGGCGCGGCACCAACATAACTTTACATAGAACGGGGTGGTGTGGATGGGGTAGGGGTGGGGGTGGTGGGACGGGGTGTATTTTGTTAGGGATGCCTACTGGCTGGAGTAGGTTTTACTATATATTTAGGTAAGGCGGGTCTTCTCTGTTACTGAGTACCGCCAAAGGTCTCGGTCCAGTGACATTGTCTTGGAGAGGTGTAAGTGTGTGATGTCGGAGTTTATCAGCTCGTCCCAGGTTTTTCTAGGTCTGCCTATTCCGTGACTACCGTCTATCTTTATTGCCCTGCACTTTGTTATACAGCTATCGACTTTCATGCGCATCACGTGTCCATACCAACGTAGCCTTCTCTCGAGTAAACAACATCTGATCCCTCTTATCTCTAATTTTTTCCTTAGTTCGTTTATGCTTTGCCGTTCACGTATATTACTGTTACACATCCAGCGGAGCATGCAAGCTTCGTTCCTCTCTAGTCTGCGTATATCCTCTGCACACAATGCCCAGGTCTCACTGCCATGCAGCATTGCTGTTCGTATGCAGGCATCGTACAACCTGCCTTTCATTTTTAGTGAGAACCCTTTAGCAGCTAATAGTGGTATAAGCTCTCTGAACTTTTTCCAACCAGTTCTGACTCTAGCTACAGTACTTTCAGAGCACCCTCCCCCACTGCTGATTTTATCGCCCAGGTAACGGAAGCTGTCCACTATTTCTATAGAACCCTCTGCGCAATTGAAAGAGCTAGTAGCTTGTGGGCACTTGCTGCTACTTATTGCACCAGAGCACCGGCCACATGTAAAATCTATGTTCTTAGTTAGCTTACCTGTGATCCCACTACATCTTTTATGCACCCATACTTTGCATTTAGGGCATAAAATGGAGTTTCTACCTACGCCTTTCCTACACACCGAGCACGACCATTTCCCAGAAGGGACCGCCGCCTTGTTTTCTTTCCTACAAACTAGTACTTTGGTCTTAGCCAGGTTAATTTTAAGTCCTTTTGACTCTAGGCCGTGCTTCCATGTTTGGAATTTCTTCTCTAGCTCGGCCATTGATTCCGCTATGAGTGTCAGGTCGTCTGCGTATAGGAGTTCCCATGGGCAGCCTGTCTTGAACTCCTCTGTTATAGCCTGAAGGGCAATAATAAATAGTAGTGGGCTGAGAACAGAGCCCTGATGGACGCCAACTTTTACGCTAAACTCTTCACTATATTCGTTGTTAATTCTAACCTTGCTGACTGTTTCTTTATACATGGCTTGTATAGCCCTCACAAGCCATTCGTCAACGCCTAGTTTTCTAAGAGCCCACCAGATAATGGAGCGGGGGACTCTGTCGAAGGCTTTCTCCAAGTCGACAAAAGCTAAGTAGAGGGGTTTACCTTTAGCTAGGTACTTCTCCTGTAGTTGTCGTACTATGAAAAGAGCGTCTGTGGTACTTTTGCCTGACACAAACCCGAACTGCATTTCATCTAGGTCAATTCTCTCTCTGATTAGTTGCGCTATTACTTTTTCCGTGACCTTCATGACCTGGTCGATTAATTTAATGCCTCTATAGTTACTCCTATCTAGGGCGTCTCCTTTACCCTTATAACAGTTAACGATGATGCTGCTATGCCAGTCCTTCGGAACAACCCCATTCTGTACGACTTGGTTAACTATGCGGGTGACCATGGTGTGTCCCACCGTGCCAGATGCCTTCAGCATCTCAGCAACTATTTCCGAAGGCCCAGCCGCCTTACCCGTCTTCATATCCTTGATTGCCTTACTTATTATACTCCCCTCGACTAACACTGCTGGTCCCTCTATTGGGTCGATATGGGGGAGACTGCCTTTCTCCCAATTATTCTCCTCATTTAGTAGCCTTTCATAGTGACACTTCCAAGCTACCTTCTTATCAGCGTCGGTGATGGCAAGTGTGCCATCGTCGTTTAGTACACACTTCTCCCCGACAATATCACGGTTTTCCTTGACGCATTGCCTAGCAATCCTGAACACCTCACGTTTTTGGTCATCGCGTTGTAGAACATGCTTGAACTTTCTTTCCTCAGCTTCCCTTCTTGCTAAGTACACTTGTCTCCTAGCTTCCCTCCTGGCCACTTGATAGTCCTCTCTACTTCCCCCATCCCGCCATACTTTCCAAGCCTGCTTTTTGGCCTTAATTGACCCCTCCACCTTACTGTTCCACCACCATGTTACTCTCCTCCTGCCTACAGGCCTGCTCCAGCCACAGACTTCGTCTGTCGCCAACAGCAGGTTTGCTTTCAGAAATTCCCACTCTCCCTCTATATTGTCCGACTCTAAATGTTCTTCCTTACTGTCGAAAGCATCAAGTAATATGCTTTGAAATTTATTCCTGGCTGTGGGGTCCTTTAGCTTCCATATTTTCCTCCTGAGGATAGTCCTCTTCTGTTGTCGAGTACGTCTCGTCCTGACTATGAGGTCGCTAATTATCAGTCTATGTTGGGAGGTGCATTCTTCATGGGGGAGGGATTTAGTGTTTACAACAGACACTCTGTCACGTCTTCTGGTAAGGATATAATCTACCTGGCTTGTGTGTTCCCCGGATCTATAGGTGATCAAGTGATTGTCACGTTTTTTGAAGTTAGTGTTACAGATAGTTAGGTTATTTGCATCACAGAATTCCAGGATTCTGGAGCCTTCCTCATTTCTAGTACCAAACCCATAGCCTCCATGGATTTCGTCGTAGCCGTCACAATGTTGTCCAACGTGACCATTTAGGTCGCCTGCGATAATTATATAGTCACTGTCAGATATTTGGGAGGTAGTTAGCATCAGTGTCTCATAGAATCTGTCTTTTATAGTGCCGGGCAGTCCGGATTGGGGTGCGTACGCAGATATTACTGTCACCGTAGTTCTATTGAGGACAAGTCGTATTTTAATTATTCTGTCGGTCACTCTATTTACGTCTATTATCTTATCTGCCCACTTTTCTGCTACCATGATTCCTACTCCACCCAGCCCATCGTCGTTTCCCACCCAGAAAAGCTTATAACATCGTTTTTTACCCTCAATGAACCTAGCAGACCCACCCCTCCACCTGGTCTCTTGAATACAACAAACATCGACCTCCTTACGTTCAAGCATTTCTACAACCTCGTTAGCGCGACCCTTTAGGGTGCCTACATTTACATACAATGTAAATTGAATTTACATCACCTTAACTACTGTACATGTGTGCACTTATGTATGCACTTCTATATATGTTGCACTTCCATATTTACATACAATATTTGCAATGTTGCAAGGCACTTTATTTTGTGTTGCTCCAGTTTACTCAGCTGTAGAAATGTGTTGTGACGTCACTGGTACCAAGCTGTATCAGCTATTGCATTTCCCTTGGACATCATCAGTGGCGTAGAGGGG
The DNA here is from genome assembly GCA_964016885.1 of Eledone cirrhosa. Classification (NCBI taxonomy): domain Eukaryota; kingdom Metazoa; phylum Mollusca; class Cephalopoda; order Octopoda; family Eledonidae; genus Eledone; species Eledone cirrhosa. The sequence continues at coordinate 291,222,951 of OZ024740.1, forward strand.
GGAGACTGGTATGCATGGCCGACTGTTGGTCTTCCACAAACAACCTTGCCTACACTTGTGCCTCGAAGAAGAAATTTCTAGGTGCAAATCCCATGGTCATTTTTGATTGAAGGAGTCTTTACCCTTTACTTTATCATATATTTTAAGGTAGTGAATCAGCCAGAGTTGTTGAGGCGTTGGATTAAAAGTGCCTCTATGTTTGTTCTGGTTAACTCTGCTCTAAGTTTAAATCACGCTGAGGTCAACTTTGATTTTCACCCTTCAGTAAATAATGTACCAGTCAAATACTGGGGTGGGAGGATTCTTCCTATCTATCAGTTGTCTCTTTCTTTCTCTGTGTTCCAACCTGGAGAGATATAGGCTCCTCTAGGTTTAAAATACCCAAGACATACTGTATGTAAGGATGGCAGCCCTACAACACAATCAGACGTTAAGGACCCTTTAAATCTTTTTTTTACTTTTACCATATATTTGGAATTGAGATTTAGTAGATCCTGTATATATATATTACATGCTGGTTTTTTACATTGGATGTTCATAGGAAAAGGTTCCATGTACACATGAGTATATAGAATATTTGAAGGTAATAGGTTATCTACTCTCAGGTCCCAAATAATGTGTGTGTGTGGGGGGGGGGGGTAAGTCAGGGAGTTGGATTAAGCGGAGGGGAGTTGGAAAATCAGTAATTTTTCTAGGTTGTCTTTGTTGATGTTTTTAAAAACCAGAATTAGTTGTTTAGTTTACATATTGAGACCCCCAACTTTGCAGAGTGTACTGGCTGCATTTTATTGTGGTATCAGCATTAAAGAAGTTGTCATGTCTTTGACATGACTGAAGAGCCCTTCCTACCCCAGGGCTGTCTTAACGCATGGGCACACTGGGCAGTTGCCCGGGAGCCCCACGAGGATAGGGGGCCCATTTGTATTTTTATTCCTGAAAGTGGTTGTGTAGGTAGGGGCCCCAATGCTCTGCTTTGCCCGGGGGCCTATAATGCTGTTAAGACGGCCCTGTCCTACCTCTATGTAATTATTGGTATTTTGAATAAAGTTCCATCTTCATTTCATGAATTTGGTTTGTCTTTTTACTATCCCCCATAAAAATTTAAAAAAAACATTTATTCCAAGAGAACAGATTTTTTCAGTTGTGTCAAGGCCACAATCATTGCCTGAAAAGAAAAACACTTGGTGTCTATTTAAAGCCTTATTAATTGTTTCAATTTTGCTTTGTATTTTAAAAACTAATGTACTAACAAATAAAAACCAATGACCAACGTTTTTACTTTTTCTTTTCAATTGTAGGCTGTCCAACCGTCACATTAAACATGTCAATATCAAGATTGTCAAAGATAGTCAAGGCCAAGACTCATTTTGTTTACTCTATGAACTTGGTAATTTTAAATCATTGGCTGCATTAATTGAATACTATAAAGTTCATCCAATTGACAACATTGAAAAGGTGAAGGATGTCAAACTACTTCACCCTATTATGAGAAGTAATTGGGAATCTAATAACATTATGGAGGGTGTTGGTGAAAATTTCCATGGTCCTCTAGGTTTTAAAACAAATATTAATCAACAGTTAACTGCACCTGATAATAACCTTTTCCTTGAAAGTCGTCCTCCTGCTGCAGTTCCAGCTTCTTTAAATCAGCAACCAGGAGTGGATACAACACAATCCAATTTTTACTACACCTATGTACAAAATATGAATGAAGATCGTAGTCGCCTTTTATGGCAAACACTTAGAATGGAAGAAAGATGCATGTGTGGAATACGTATACAAGATTCACAACTCCCTGATAATTTTACAGTTCACCAAATACAAGATTCAAATGGTTGGAGACTCTATTTCCAGGACCAGAATAAAGTCACATCATGGGTTCTACCTGATCATATTATTGAGAAATTGGAACCATTTCACTGGAATAATTTGTCAAAGCTTTATTCCCCCAAACCGTTACCTGAGTGGCTCCAAATTAAAAGAGCCATTTTACTCAGCAAAAAATGATCGCTGATTCTGTGATAGATTATTTGGATTATATTTATTTTACCATTGTTGCCAGTGTCTGTGTGTCACCTGTCACCTGTTACCTGTCACAATACTCTTCCTCTATTTTGTAATTATTATACATTGTTTTTGTTTGGTTTTCTAACTGTATGTTGCAATGAACATTAAATAACTATTTCTCCTTTTTTTTTCATTGTTGTTAAATATATTAAATTCTTAGTTTTAAGTTTCTTGTTATATTTCCCTGCAATAATTCATTCATTCTGCCATAAACCATTAACATTTTGAAACTTTTTTGTTTAAAAGTTCTTTTTTATGGCCGAAATATATGATTGTACAGATCATAGTATCTCTTGAAGGAAGAAGAAATTCTGCTAGAATTGTTTTACTTTCATTCTTCCAGGATCAATAAAACACTTGTTTTCTACTATAGTTTTAGACTGACCAATTGATACAGGCATCAATTGAACTGACACTTTACCATCCAAAAGTAATGGTATTTTTTTGTATTTTTTTAAAATAATTTATTGATCACTTTCAACAGACTGTTCCAAAGATTTTATTTGGTTAGTTTTCAAATATCAGGTATATTTTCAAGCTGACCTTGTGCAACTGAACCTCTCAAAGGCAATGACACAGGATTGAGATCTTTGGCGATACACAGTAATACAGAAGACAAGTCTTCCCATGTGCACAGACTTAAACGTACACCTAGTAGGAACTTCTTAACCACTATACTCCCACCCACCCACTCCTGTCCACACCACCCTTACACTGTGAACAAAATATATCCAGCACACACTGCTAAGTGCTGTGTAGGTGTCATGACAAAAAGCACCCACCCCACACTGTAAAGTGGTCGTGTAGGAGTCACAGCTAAAAGCACGCAGCACACACTGTAAATGTGGTTGGCATTAGTAAGGGTATCTAGCTATAGAAACCTAACCAGAAAAGGTCCTATACGAATAAGACACAGGTACCTGACCCAACTTACCCCAAATGGGACACCCATCTAACGATGCATGTGTGAAAAATGGACATTAAACGATGAATTAAGAAGGATATATCTACTCAGATTTTCAACATAAAGTTATTAAATATTAGAAGGCCAATTTGAAACAAAAAAGAGAACCATAGCCTACTAATAAGACACAATGTTCTCATCAGTGGATTATCTCTATTTTCTGTTCAGAATTATATTTAATATCATCCAAAGTAAATATAGATTTCCAATCATTTGATGATGTTTCAGGTATGGTTGTTGGGTAAAGAAGTTCACTTAGCAACCTTGTGGTTTTAGATTCTAACCCACTGTGTGGCACTTAGTGTGACTTCTACTATAGTCTTTGACTGTACAATGCCCTGTAAGTGAAATTTAGTAAATGGAAACTGTGCAGAAGCCTACTTTATGTATGTGTGTGTGTATATATATATATATATCTTGCCCAATTGCACCTCTCAAAGGCGATGACACAGGACCAAGACCTCTGGCGTTATGCAGTAATACAGAAGACCCGACTTCCCACGGGTATAAGCCAAAGCTGAAGCATATAGATAATATGCCCTCACCCCCTCCCACTGCAAAGTGGTCGTGAAGGTGTCATAACAAAAAAGCACCCAGTCCACACTGCATAGTGGTCATGTAGGCACCATGGTAAAAAAGCACCCAGTACTCACTGTTAATGAGGTTGGTGTTAGGAAGGGCATCCAGCTGTAGAAACCAGGCCAAAATCAGTTCCCGTATGAGTAAGACATGGTCACCCGACCTGGCATTGCCCACAACAGGATAACTCATCTAACCCATGCCAGCATGGAAAAATGGACGTTAAATGGTGATGATGATAATGATCTTCTTTCCTTGATGGGACTGAGGTGGGACTGAGGTCATCCTAGGTCAGCTATCTCAGAGGCATCATCATATGTAGAGCTGACCAGGTCAACCAACTCAGGGACTCACTGACCATATACCAGGAGGAATCAGCAAAGCTTGGCCTTCAGGTGAGCTAATGTATGTCGGCGATGGCCCTGATCCTCCTCCATTTCATATTGGCCCTGATGTCATGGAGTTTGTCAGCTCTTTCATTTACCTAGGCTTGACAGTCAGCAACAATATATATATATATATATATATCATCATCATCATCATCATCAACGTTTAACGTCCGTGTTCCACGCTTGCATGGGTTTGGACGGGGGTAGTCCCACTTGAGGCAAGAGTGGTTGCCTTGCTCGCATAGGACTATCTGGCAGGTTTTCTACAGTTGGATGCCCTTCCTAACACCAACCACATTTACAGTGTGGGTCTGGGAGGTTTTTACCGTGTTGCCTACACGGCCACATTACAGCGTGGACTGTGTGTTTTTTTGTCGTGACACCTACACGATCTCATTTGTTTCGGCCTGGATGGCGCGGCACCAACATAACTTTACATAGAACGGGGTGGTGTGGATGGGGTGGGGGTGGTGGGGTGTATTTTGTTAGAGATGCCTACTGGCTGTAGTAGGTTTTACTATGTATTTAGGTAAGGCGGGTCTTCTCTGTTACTGAGTACCGCCAAAGGTCTCGGTCCAGTGACATTGTCTTGGTGAGGTGTAAGTGTGTGAGGTCGGAGTTTATCAGCTCGTCCCAGGTTTTTCTAGGTCTGCCTATTCCGTGGCTACCGTCTATCTTTATTGCCCTGCACTTTGTTATACAGCTATCGACTTTCATGCGCATCATGTGTCCATACCAACGTAGTCTTCTCTCGAGTAAACAACATCTGATCCCTCTTATTTCTAATTTTTTCCTTAGTTCGTTTATGCTTTGCCGTTCACGTATATTACTGTTACACATCCAGCGGAGCATGCAAGCTTCGTTTCTCTCTAGTCTGCGTATATCCTCTGCACACAATGCCCAGGTCTCACTGCCATGCAACATTGCTGTTCGTATGCAGGCGTCGTACAACCTGCCTTTCATTTTTAGGGAGAACCCTTTAGCGGCTAATAGTGGTATAAGCTCTCTGAACTTTTTCCAACCAGTTCTGACTCTAGCTACTGTACTATCAGAGCACCCTCCCCCACTGCTGATTTTATCGCCCAGGTAACGGAAGCTGTCCACTATTTCTATAGAACCCTCTGCGCAATTGAAAGAGCTAGTATATATATATATATATATATATATATATAATACTCATATATGTGTGTAAGTGTGCGCACACGTGTGTTGGTCTCCACATATATCTATTTTCTCCATTTTTATATCCCAAGTCATTTTCCATTTGCAAGTATATACCAGGGTTTTAAGGAAATTTTAGAACTGCACAAATCTTTAAGGCAATACTAAATTTCCTTAAAACCCTGGTATATAATTGAAAATGGAAAATGACTTGGGCTAATGACTGAAAAAATATAATTGCAAATATAAGTGGCTGAAATAGGGTTCCTCCAAAGGATCTTTGGTGTAACATTACTCAATAGAGTGCATAACCTGGAGATCAGAGAGTTACTCCAGGTAGAGCCATTACTTCTCCAAATTGAGGAATCAGAGCTCCGACACTATGAGGGTTAGAATATCTCAGGAAAGAATCACTGGACAGATTTCATGAGCAAAACCACCCAGCAGGAGATCACCCAGGGGTAGACCCTGAGCAAGATGGTTTCATTATATCTGCTATAGACATTCTATTTCTTGTTTCCAATACAAAGCCTTAACTTTTGTATCAAAAACAAGAAATAGAATGTATTTAGCAGTGATTATTTTACTTTACAGTTGAACCCTGCTTGTGTAGTTTTAAATCTAATTTTGTGCAGTTCTAAATTTAATTCTATGTTGTAAATTTATGACAGTCTAATTTGATAAATTGTTTCCTACATATATCATAGGAATGGTTCATATATACAGCAAGACATTCAAACCATGATGATACCATCATTTTTCGGGTAGTATGCATCCCAGACCACATTATTCAATGTATCTTTCCTCCTTTTAAGACAGTGGAGATTTGGCTGCTATTTCTAGCTGATTGAATGTCCAGGTGGAGGCTGCTTTTGGCTTGACTTACTACTAGAGAATTTATTGAAGAGTTTTGACAACTTCAATTGCCATGAGATGTGAAACACATAACAGCTCTTTCTCTTTATCTTAGAGAGAGGGGGAGTTAGAAATGTAGGTCATGTGATGAACTCAGGGGAAGGAAGCTAAGAATTGGATGGTGAAGGATGTGGTAGCAAGAGTCAATTCCTCCAGACGGGTAAATGGAAAAGGTAAATCAAGAGAACTGGAAACAACAAACATCATCATCATTGGTTTTATGGTAGATTTTCTATGTTGGCATCAGGTGGAATTCAACAGCAGGATCCCCTTTCTGATTCTGACCTTCTCTTTTTTAAGTAAGGTACAAATTTTCACATGTCTAACCACTGAGCAAGAGTCAATATCACTGCTTGTGATGTCAAACGCAGAGAAGAGAGAGATAGACATATACATAGACATGCTTGCACACACACACACATATATATATATATACATGCCTGCACACACACACACACATATATATGTGTGTGTGCCCTGGGTTCAATTGGGGGGGGGGGGGGTAACCACAGTAAGGGACTCAATTCATAGTAAAGTATATACAATATTTCAGGAAATCATCAGGAAAGGGCTTTCCTGATGATTTCCCTCGATTTAAACAGCTCTAGTCCTGTAGAAGCCATTTATATATTAAATATTATATATATATATATATATATATATATATACACACACACACACACACACTTACACATAGACATAGCTGCATATATATATATACATAGACCTAGCTGCACACACACACACACATATATATATATATATACACTTACATAGACAGACATAGCTGTACACATATGTACATACATATACACAGCTACACACATATATACATACATATACATAGATATGCCTACACACATACATACATACATAAACATAAACATGCCTACACACATATATACATACGTATATAAATATATCTATGATAGGCTTCTATACTATTTCCTTCTACCAAATTCACTCAGAAGGCATTGGTTAGCTGAAGGTTATAGTAAAAGACACTTGCCTAAGAAACCCGCCCCTACATTAAGATAGACCATGTAGTTACGAAGCCAACTTCTTAACCCCAGTTACATGTAAATAATTGTTTTTACATTTGGGACAAGGCCAGCAATTACCCAGTGCATTACTGGTACTTTATTTTATCGACACCGTAAGGATGAAAGGCAAAGTGAACCTCGATGGGATTTGAACTCAGACCGTAAAGGGACGTAACTATGCTGGAAAGCATGGCGTCCGACCTTCTACTGATACTGCCAATCCACCGCTACATGTAAATAATGGTTTCTGATTTAGGAACAAGGCCAACAGTTTTGGGGAAGGGAGAGTCAAATTGATCCGAGTGTGACTGGTATTTTTTTTTATCAACCCCAGTAAGGATGAAAACCAGAGCTAACCTTGGCTGGATTTGAACTCAATTTAAAGAGTAACTGTATGCTGTAAAGCATGTTGCCTGACGCTCTACCGATTCTGCCAATCCACTGCCAATAGTAATATAGGATAAGTGTAAACCATACAGGGACTTCATCTTATATTTCATTCAGAATCAATAAAGTAGAACAAACATTTTTGAGTGAGAATCTTGTCTAATTTAGAAGACGAGGGATTGACATATTCATCTTATGTTAGTTACATCTATCTATAACTTCACCAAGCTGAAAAGGGAAAACCGATCAAGTACCGGCTGTTCTCTGATAGGTTTGTAGTAGAGCCTTGTGGCTGTGGAGACTGCCAGCATTCTTGGCCCTGGAGCACATCCCTACTCACTGCTATTGCAGCAGAGTTGGCTGCCTACAGGTGCAAGCCCCGGGAGGTGGAGTGGCTTCTTGTCAAACTTGTAGCAGTGGAGACTTCCAGCGTTCTTGGCCCCCAGGCCACATCCCTACTCACTGCTATCATAGCAGAATTGAATGCCTGCAGGTGCAAACCCTGCAAGGTGGAGTGGTTGTTCCAGCATGTCTCCCTTATAAAGTAATTTCCATCTTCTCGGCTGGGACTGTGAGGCAGAGGGTAAGGTAGTTGGAAGTGGAGGATACTGGTTCGGATATCACACAGATGCACACATACATAAAACATATAAAAAGAAAGAAATAACTGCGCTACCATCGATACACCCTTGACAGTTATTGTTGTTGCTGTAGACAAATCCATCTGCTGCAACAACCAAATTTTAAGGTTGACCCCTACTGCTAAAACTACAGACCTCACCAAATATAACTATTTCAATAACCATTGTCTTCTCATTAATATTATCAACAGAATCAGGCTTTATATGAAATGCTTTACAGTGTTTAGTTATAGCACTTTCAAAGTTCGAATCTCACTAGATTTTAGTTTGTTTATCACCATTCCACATTTCCACAAATACTGGGAACAATATAATTGGCAGTTCACCTCTTGCCTCAAATTCGAGATCTTGTACATATGTAAGGTAAAACTAAAGGGTCCTTAACTCATAATGGAATCAGAGGGATGCCATCCTGACATACAGCGTCTCTTAGACATTTTAAACCTGGCGGAGCCTGTCCTTCTCCAGGCTGGACACAGCTGATTTCTTCCAAAGAAAGAAGAAAAAAGAGAGAGAGACACCGAGATAAAAAAAAAGATATAGAACCAAACTACCCAAATACAAGATTGGTGCTTTAGTTATCAACCTCAAAAAGATGAAAAGTAAAGTTGACTCCCATGGGATTTGAACACAGTGAACTGGAACAAATTCTGAGGCATTTTTAATCCAATACCCTAATGACTTTGCCAATTCAACACTTTGTATGTATGTATAAGAAATGTATATTTATTTCTGTAACCTCTAAGAATATTTATTTTCTCTTGAAATATGTTGCACATTGAGTCAGCTGTGGACAGTTTAACCTTTTAACATTTACATTACTCTAAATATACTATTGTATTTTCACGGTAAAGGCTTTACCTCACATAATATCGAATCTATGAGATTTTGATATTATTTATTTTGAGAACAATACCTTAACATCAGTATGAATGGCCAGTTACAACCGGTGAGAGAATTCTGGCTGGATATGGCCAGTTTAAATGCTAAAGGGTTAAATAATATATCAATCAAGCCCCCACTTAACCCTACTCCAGAAATAGAGAGAAAGGTTGTGACTGGTCTTCTAGAAGAAGTTACTGACCCCTCACTTAACCCTACTCCAGAAATAAAGAGATGATGACTGGCTTCACACAACTCTTCTCAAAACACAACATCGCCAATTCCAAGATGGAGAAAAAGAGGGAGCAGAGCAAAAAGATTTGACTCTTAGTACTTGACAGGTACTTTATTTATTGACCCTCAGAAAGATAACATAATTTGAATTTGGTGGGATTTGAACTCATATCACAGAAATTCTGTCTGACACTTTATCAACTCAGTCAATTTATTGCCTTATTTTCCTGAAATACTAATTTGTTATGATCACAGCATCAATGTAGGTCTGTCTCTCTCTCTCTTGTTGATACAATTGTATAGAGTAAGATTTACCATTTTTTTTTTTTTTTTTTAATACGCAGAAATGCCCATTTGTACCGTCCTGTGTTGTCCTTAATGTTTTACTTTGTGTAAACCCTTGTGGTTAATAAAGAAAGCATTATTCTGTTAAAATAGAATGGTGGATTGGCAGAGTTGTTAGAAGGGCAAACAAATACTTAGCAATATTCATTCCTATTCTTTACATTCTGAGGTCAAACACTTCCATGGTCAATTATGCCTTTTATCCTTCTAGGGTCAACAAAATACCAGTAAAATACTGGGATTTATTTAATCAACTTTACATTCTGAGGTCAAACACTTCCATGGTCAATTATGCCTTTTATCCTTCTAGGGTCAACAAAATACCAGTAAAATACTGGGATTTATTTAATCAACTTTCCTCTCTACCAAACTGTTGACCTGCCGAAGTTAGGAATCATTTTTCTGCTAAAATCTAAAAAGTGTGTTGGTTTGAATTAGGAGTTATTTTGTCTTAATTATTATTATTTGTATATTTCTAATTTTGGTACAATTGAATTAATCAGCCGCATATTACTGGTATTACTTTATCAACCTCTGTGGAGATGAAAGTAAAAATCAGTCTAGGTGGTATTACAACTCAGAACATAAAGGGAGGTAACTATTAATAATTATATATTTTCTCCCAAAACTACCAAAACACATTTATTTGTATATGCACTACAATTTATGTACATGTTATGTTTTTTATATCTTGGTTGATAATTGATAATAACAGCTAAACTAATCACTTACAACTAAATTGACCCCCACCACACCCCAATTCAGAAATCCTTTCACTGCACCAGAGATAAATGTAAACACTTTAAAACAGACAGTTTTGTATAGTAAAACCAGAAGCGGTTTGAGGTAGGTTGGTATCAAAAGGTTTAAGTCTATTCCCAATATGTAATTAGTTCTTGACTTATCAAACATGGAAGGATGAAAGTAAAATCTTCCCTGGTAGGATTTGAACTTTAACAATTATTGATCGATGCCAGATACCAATCATCATAATTTGTGTTCAATACCTACATTAGGTTATTGTAACATAACAAGAAACTTACTCTACTTTTGCATGTATATATAAGTGTCTGTGTGAGGCAAGGAATTGACAGTCATTAGAACATTGGATAAAATGCTTTGTGGTACTCATTTAGCTCTCTATTCTCTCAGTTCAAATCTGCTGAGGTCAACTTTGCCATTCATTCATTTGAGGTTGATATAAAAAGTACCAGTCTAGTACTGGGGTCAATTCTTCCTCTATATCTCTTTCTCATTTCCATTCTCTCATTATCTCTATCCTTCTCTGGGGGGGAAATCTGCTGTATCCAGACTGGAGAGGAAAGTGGCTCTGCCAGGTTTAAAAATGCCCTAGAAATATCATATGTCAATGTGGTGCCCCTACAGCTCCCTTAGGAGTCATAGGACTGACTATGCAGGCATGCATAAGTGTCAATACCATACCATTTATCTTGCTTCTAGAAATCTGGAAAATCCTGAAAACTGGCTATTTTTGGAAACTGTTAAATATGATAATGTTTTTTACTTTTCTTCATATGTATGTGTGGACCTGAAACTCCTGGTAGGGTTAGGTGCTGTGGTGACATGCAGTATTTCTAGAACATTTTAAAACCTAGTGGAGCCCATCCCTCTTCAGCTCTGAACACAGCCCATTTATTCCAGAGAATGAGAAAGAGATATAGAGGAAGAATCAACCTTGTACTAGACTGGTACTTTTTTCATTGACCTTGAAAGGATAAAAGGCAAAGTTGACCTCAGTAAAATTTGAACTTGAAGTGCAGAGAACCAGATGTTCTAATGACTCTGCCAATTTGCTGCCTCTTTCTTAATTTAATTTCATCCTGTATATTATTATGGTATTCTATCTTAGTCTTAGTCCTGCACTGAGTAGTGCATTGGGTGACAAGCATCTTTCAATGCACACAATCTACAATCATTAATTCATATCTGTTCCAAGTGATGTTGATGGTCTTGAAATATCCACTGCCAGGTGATCTTCAATCTGGCCCTTTTCCTTTTGCTTTCAGGTATTTTAAGAATTGCATCACTTTAAAGTTCTAGTGGTATCCAAATAGTTCTCTCCTACCTGCCCTTAAATGTTTCTGATCTTTTATTATTTATTTCATTTATTTTGGTTATAGCGGTGCCCCAGCATGGCCTCAGTCGGCTGGCTGGAACATATAATAAAGTAACAGAGTATGTCCAGTAATGATTGTTACAACATGTGAGCAATCACAGTTATGAAATAGATCAATAGAAGAGAGTGAATGACAAACATATTGTGTTTAATTTGTACCTGAACCTGTTAAATAAAATTATTGTACCTCTTAAATACAGTTCTGTTCTTTACTTTGAATTGTTTATTTTATATTTTAAGTATCCAGAAATTTGCAAAACCTTTGGTTCCAAGCTTGCTGGTTAAATGGTTCAGCATCTATTTATCTGTCTGTCTATCCATCTGCCTGTATATATGTATATATGTATGTGTGTATATATGTATGTACGTATGTATGTACAAAAGAATGTACGTATGCATGTTGCATGTAGGTATGCATGTATATATGTTGTATGTTGTGAGTATGTGTGTTACATGATTTTGCTGAACAGAAAATATGAGAATACTTTATTTTCACCTGTTAGAACTCCCATTAGGATTTCTAAATTCATTTAAAATTACATATTTTAATTGAATAATTATTTCTAACATTACCCAGCAATTTGGGGGAATGGAATAGTAGATAATATCAACGCCAGTACTTAATTTTATCAACCCCAGAAGGATGAAAGGCAAAGTTGAACTTAGAATACACAAAATTGTAACTAAATACCACGAAAACCAAATTGAAGATAATGAGTTTGGATTTTACACCTATCTCCCTTCTTCTGATTACTGAATGCTTAAGATGGCACATTACTGCACCAGCTTTTGCAATTCTTGCATTTAATTCAACCTCTTGCCTTCCATCACTCATGAACATGACCCCGAGATACTTGAACTTCTCTACCCATTTCAGTGGAACTCCATTCACATGTAGAGTACACTGCGTAAGCTTCCTTGAGAGGACAAGCGTCTCAGTTTTCGCAGCACTGATTTTCATTCCAGCCATGCAGTACTTGGCATCAAATCTATCAAGTGCAAGTCGAAGATCATCTACATTTTGGTTTTTGTGCTAAACCTTACCTATGGTCATCAATCTGGGGTAATGACCAAAAGAATACAATCATGAATATAAGAGGCCAAAATGGGATTCTTCCAAAGGGTCTTTGGAGTAACATTATTCCATAAAGTGCATAGCTCAGAGATCAGAGAGTCACTCCAGGTAGAGCCGCTACTTCTCTGAATTGAGAGATCACAGTTCCAATACTATGGGAATATGGTTAGAATGTCTCAGGAAAGAATCGCTGGACAGATTTTACGGGTAAAACCAACCGGCATGAGACCCAGGGGTAGACCCTGAGCAAGATGGTTGGATAACATCCATGAGCTTGGCTGGTCTCGCTTGGGGATCCAGTAAAAGATGGTTGCTTCTGATAGGACCCACTGGAAGGAGTGTTTAAGGACTTTGCCCTCACAATCCACTCAGGAATAAGTGGGGGAAAAAGAAGAAGTAACCTTATACCACAAAGTATTTTATCTACCCTCTAACATACTACCAACCCACTACAATTTTATCTGACCCTCTAACAATACTACCAACCCACCACCATTTTATCTGACCCTCTAACATACTACCAACCCACTACCATTTTATCTGACCCTCTAACATAATACTACCAACCCACCACCATTTTATCTGACTCTCTAACATACTACCAGCCCACCACCATTTTATCTGACCCTCTAACAATACTACCAACCTACTACCATTTTATCTGACTCTCTAACACACTAGCTTATACCAATAGCTTATAATTGTTTCTACTTTGGGCACAAGGCCAGCAAATACCCAGTACATTAATGGTACTTTATTTTATCAACCCCGTAAGGATGAAAAGCAAAGTTAACCTCAGCGAGATTTGAACAATAGCTTATGATAATAGCTGATAACAATAGCTTATAGCAATAACTTTATACCAAAGCTTATAACAATAGATTATAGTAATACCTTATAACAAAAGCTTATAGTAATAGCTTATAGTAATAGCTTATTTATAATAACTTATAGTTATAGCTTATGACAGTAGCTGATCAAAATAGCTTATTTACAATAACTTATAGTTATAGCTTATGACAGTAGCTGATCAAAATAGCTTATTTACAATAACTTATAGTTATAGCTTATGACAGTAGCTGATCAAAATAGCTTATTTACCATAATTTATAGTTATAGCTTATGACAGTAGCTGATCAAAATAGCTTATTTACCATAATTTATAGTTATAGCTTATGACAGTAGCTGATCAAAATAGCTTATTTACAATAACTTATAGTTATAGCTTATGAGAGTAGCTGATCAAAATAGCTTATTTACCATAATTTATAGTTATAGCTTATGACAGTAGCTGATCAAAATAGCTTATTTACAATAACTTATAGTTATAGCTTATGACAGTAGCTGATCAAAATAGCTTATTTACCATAATTTATAGTTATAGCTTATGACAGTAGCTGATCAAAATAGCTTATTTACAATAACTTATAGTTATAGCTTATGACAGTAGCTGATCAAAATAGCTTATTTACCATAATTTATAGTTATAACTTATGACAGTAGCTGATCAAAATAGCTTATTTACAATAACTTATAGTTATAGCTTATGACAGTAGCTGATCAAAATAGCTTATTTACAATAACTTATAGTTATAGCTTATGACAGTAGCTGATCAAAATAGCTTATTTATAATAACTTATAGTTATAGCTTATGACAGTAGCTGATCAAAATAGCTTATTTACCATAGTTATAGCTTATGACAGTAGCTGATTAAAATAGCTTATTTACAATAACTTATAGTTATAGCTTATGACAGTAGCTGATCAAAATAGCTTATTTACCATAATTTATAGTTATAGCTTATGACAGTAGCTGATCAAAATAGCTTATTTACAATAACTTATAGTTATAGCTTATGACAGTAGCTGATCAAAATAGCTTATTTATAATAACTTATAGTTATAGCTTATGACAGTAGCTGATCAAAATAGCTTATTTACCATAATTTATAGTTATAGCTTATGACAGTAGCTGATTAAAATAGCTTATTTACAATAACTTATAGTTATAGCTTATGACAGTAGCTGATCAAAATAGCTTATTTACCATAATTTATAGTTATAGCTTATGACAGTAGCTGATCAAAATAGCTTATTTACAATAACTTATAGTTATAGCTTATGACAGTAGCTGATCAAAATAGCTTATTTACCATAATTTATAGTTATAACTTATGACAGTAGCTGATCAAAATAGCTTATTTACAATAACTTATAGTTATAGCTTATGACAGTAGCTGATCAAAATAGCTTATTTACAATAACTTATAGTTATAGCTTATGACAGTAGCTGATCAAAATAGCTTATTTACAATAACTTATAGTTATAGCTTATGACAGTAGCTGATCAAAATAGCTTATTTACCATAATTTATAGTTATAGCTTATGACAGTAGCTGATCAAAATAGCTTATTTACCATAATTTATAGTTATAGCTTATGACAGTAGCTGATCAAAATAGCTTATTTACCATAATTTATAGTTATAGCTTATGACAGTAGCTGATCAAAATAGCTTATTTACAATAACTTATAGTTATAGCTTATGACAGTAGCTGATCAAAATAGCTTATTTACAATAACTTATAGTTATAGCTTATGACAGTAGCTGATCAAAATAGCTTATTTACCATAATTTATAGTTATAGCTTATGACAGTAGCTGATCAAAATAGCTTATTTACCATAATTTATAGTTATAGCTTATGACAGTAGCTGATCAAAATAGCTTATTTACCATAATTTATAGTTATAGCTTATGACAGTAGCTGATCAAAATAGCTTATTTACCATAATTTATAGTTATAGCTTATGACAGTAGCTGATCAAAATAGCTTATTTACAATAACTTATAGTTATAGCTTATGACAGTAGCTGATCAAAATAGCTTATTTACAATAACTTATAGTTATAGCTTATGACAGTAGCTGATCAAAATAGCTTATTTACAATAAGCTGGTTTCTCCTTAACCTAAGCAAATAAATATTTTGCCTTTACTGTTGTTGATAATAATTGTTTCTATTTTTGGCACAAGGCCAGCAATTAACCAGTGTATTACTGGTACTTGAATTTATCGACCCCGTAAGGATGAAAGCAAAGTTAACCTCGGCAGGATTTGAACTCACAATGGCAACGGTCGTAACTCTATGCGTCAAAGCATAGCGTCCAATCCTCTACCGATACTGCCAATCCACCGCCCTGTTGATAATAATGTTGATCATTCTAGGTTTCATAAGATTCTCTTGTTTATAGTAAATTTTATTTTCCAGAAAAACAATTTATCATAATATAGAAATGCATGTTTTCACTTTTACATTATATTAGAGGGTCAAAGTTCAACACTGACAAATCTGCTTAACCGATAACTTATACCAATATTTATAACAATATTTATAACAATAGCCTATACTAATAGCTTATAACAATAGCTTATACTAATAGCTTATACCAATAGCTTATACCAATATTTATAACAATAGCTTATACTAATAGCTTATACTAATAGCTTATACCAATAGCTTATACCAATATTTATAACAATAGCCTATACTAATAGCTTATACTAATAGCTTATACCACTATTTATAACAATAGCCTATACTAATAGCTTATAACAATAGCTTATACTAATAGCTTATACCAATAGCTTATACCAATAGCTTATACCAATAGCTTATACTAATAGCTTATACCAATAGCTTATACTAATAGCTTATACCAATAGCTTATACCAATATTTATAACAATAGCCTATACTAATAGCTTATAACAATAGCTTATACTAATAGCTTATACCAATAGCTTATACCAATAGCTTATACCAATAGCTTATACTAATAGCTTATACCAATAGCTTATACCATTATCTTATACCAATAGCTTATACTAATAGCTTATACCTATAGCTTATACCATTATCTTATACCAATAGCTTATACTAATAGCTTATACCAATAGCTTATACCAATAGCTTATACCAATAGCTTATACCGATAGCTTATACCAATAGCTTATACTAATAGTTTATACCAATAGCTTATACCAATAGCTTATACCGATAGCTTATACCAATAGCTTATACTAATAGCTTATACCAATAGCTTATACTAAATAGCTTATAGCAATAGCTTATACCAATAGCTTATACCAATAGCTTATACTAATAGCTTATACCAATAGCTTATACTAATAGCTTATACCAATAGCTTATACTAATAGCTTATACCAATAGCTTATACCAATAGCTTATACCAATAGCTTATACTAATAGCTTATACCAATAGCTTATACTAATAGCTTATACTAATAGCTTATACCAATAGCTTATACCAATAGCTTATACCAATAGCTTATACCAATAGCTTATACTAATAGCTTATACCAATAGCTTATACTAATAGCTTATACCAATAGCTTATACCAATAGCTTATACCAATAAATAGCTTATACCAATAGCTTATACCAATAGCTTATACCAATAGCTTATACTAATAGCTTATACTAAATAGCTTATACCAATAGCTTATACTAATAGCTTATACCAATAGCTTATACCAATAGCTTATACCAATAGCTTATACCAATAGCTTATACCAATAGCTTATACTAATAGCTTATACTAATAGCTTATACCAATATCTTATACTAATAGCTTATACTAATAGCTTATACCAATAGCTTATACCAATAGCTTATACCAATAGCTTATACCAATAGCTTATACTAATAGCTTATACCAATAGCTTATACTAATAGCTTATACCAATAGCTTATACCAATAGCTTATACCAATAGCTTATACCAATAGCTTATACTAATAGCTTATACCAATAGCTTATACTAATAGCTTATACCAATAGCTTATACCAATAGCTTATACCAATAGCTTATACTAATAGCTTATACCAATAGCTTATACTAATAGCTTATACCTATAGCTTATACCAATAGCTTATACCAATAGCTTATACTAATAGCTTATACCAATAGCTTATACCAATAGCTTATACCAATAGCTTATACCAATAGCTTATACTAATAGCTTATACCAATAGCTTATACCAATAGCTTATACCAATAGCTTATACTAATAGCTTATACCAATAGCTTATACTAATAGCTTATACTAATAGCTTATACCAATAGCTTATACCAATAGCTTATACCAATAGCTTATAGTAATAGCTTATACCAATAGCTTATACTAATAGCTTATACCTATAGCTTATACCAATAGCTTATACCAATAGCTTATACCAATAGCTTATACTAATAGCTTATACTAATAGCTTATACCAATAGCTTATACTAATAGCTTATACCAATAGCTTATACTAATAGCTTATACCAATAGCTTATACCAATATTTATAACAATAGCCTATACTAATAGCTTATACTAATAGCTTATACCACTATTTATAACAATAGCCTATACTAATAGCTTATAACAATAGCTTATACTAATAGCTTATACCAATAGCTTATACCAATAGCTTATACCAATAGCTTATACTAATAGCTTATACCAATAGCTTATACTAATAGCTTATACCAATAGCTTATACCAATATTTATAACAATAGCCTATACTAATAGCTTATAACAATAGCTTATACTAATAGCTTATACCAATAGCTTATACCAATAGCTTATACCAATAGCTTATACTAATAGCTTATACCAATAGCTTATACCATTATCTTATACCAATAGCTTATACTAATAGCTTATACCTATAGCTTATACCATTATCTTATACCAATAGCTTATACTAATAGCTTATACCAATAGCTTATACCAATAGCTTATACCAATAGCTTATACCGATAGCTTATACCAATAGCTTATACTAATAGTTTATACCAATAGCTTATACCAATAGCTTATACCGATAGCTTATACCAATAGCTTATACTAATAGCTTATACCAATAGCTTATACTAAATAGCTTATAGCAATAGCTTATACCAATAGCTTATACCAATAGCTTATACTAATAGCTTATACCAATAGCTTATACTAATAGCTTATACCAATAGCTTATACTAATAGCTTATACCAATAGCTTATACCAATAGCTTATACCAATAGCTTATACTAATAGCTTATACCAATAGCTTATACTAATAGCTTATACTAATAGCTTATACCAATAGCTTATACCAATAGCTTATACCAATAGCTTATACCAATAGCTTATACTAATAGCTTATACCAATAGCTTATACTAATAGCTTATACCAATAGCTTATACCAATAGCTTATACCAATAAATAGCTTATACCAATAGCTTATACCAATAGCTTATACCAATAGCTTATACTAATAGCTTATACTAAATAGCTTATACCAATAGCTTATACTAATAGCTTATACCAATAGCTTATACCAATAGCTTATACCAATAGCTTATACCAATAGCTTATACCAATAGCTTATACTAATAGCTTATACTAATAGCTTATACCAATATCTTATACTAATAGCTTATACTAATAGCTTATACCAATAGCTTATACCAATAGCTTATACCAATAGCTTATACCAATAGCTTATACTAATAGCTTATACCAATAGCTTATACTAATAGCTTATACCAATAGCTTATACCAATAGCTTATACCAATAGCTTATACCAATAGCTTATACTAATAGCTTATACCAATAGCTTATACTAATAGCTTATACCAATAGCTTATACCAATAGCTTATACCAATAGCTTATACTAATAGCTTATACCAATAGCTTATACTAATAGCTTATACCTATAGCTTATACCAATAGCTTATACCAATAGCTTATACTAATAGCTTATACCAATAGCTTATACCAATAGCTTATACCAATAGCTTATACCAATAGCTTATACTAATAGCTTATACCAATAGCTTATACCAATAGCTTATACCAATAGCTTATACTAATAGCTTATACCAATAGCTTATACTAATAGCTTATACTAATAGCTTATACCAATAGCTTATACCAATAGCTTATACCAATAGCTTATAGTAATAGCTTATACCAATAGCTTATACTAATAGCTTATACCTATAGCTTATACCAATAGCTTATACCAATAGCTTATACCAATAGCTTATACTAATAGCTTATACTAATAGCTTATACCAATAGCTTATACTAATAGCTTATACCAATAGCTTATACTAATAGCTTATACCAATAGCTTATACCAATAGCTTATACCAATAGCTTATACCAATAGCTTATACTAATAGCTTATACTAATAGCTTATACCAATAGCTTATACCAATAGCTTATACTAATAGCTTATACCAATAGCTTATACTAATAGCTTATACCAATAGCTTATACTAATAGCTTATACCAATAGCTTATACCAATAGCTTATACCAATAGCTTATACCAATAGCTTATACTAATAGCTTATACTAATAGCTTATACCAATAGCTTATACTAATAGCTTATACCAATAGCTTATACTAATAGCTTATACCAATAGCTTATACTAATAGCTTGTACCAATAGCTTATACTAATAGCTTATACCAATAGCTTATACCAATATTTATAACAATAGCCTATACTAATAGCTTATAACAATAGCTTATACTAATAGCTTATACCAATAGCTTATACCAATAGCTTATACCAATAGCTTATACTAATAGCTTATACCAATAGCTTATACCAATATCTTATACCAATAGCTTATACTAATAGCTTATACCAATAGCTTATACCAATAGCTTATACCAATAGCTTATACTAATAGCTTATACCAATAGCTTATACCAATAGCTTATACCGATAGCTTATACCTATAGCTTATACCAATAGCTTATACCAATAGCTTATACCAATAGCTTATACTAATAGCTTATACCAATAGCTTATACCAATAGCTTATACCAATAGCTTATACTAATAGCTTATACCAATAGCTTATACTAATAGCTTATACTAATAGCTTATACCAATAGCTTATACCAATAGCTTATACCAATAGCTTATAGTAATAGCTTATACCAATAGCTTATACTAATAGCTTATACCTATAGCTTATACCAATAGCTTATACCAATAGCTTATACCAATAGCTTATACTAATAGCTTATACTAATAGCTTATACCAATAGCTTATACTAATAGCTTATACCAATAGCTTATACTAATAGCTTATACCAATAGCTTATACCAATATTTATAACAATAGCCTATACTAATAGCTTATACTAATAGCTTATACCACTATTTATAACAATAGCCTATACTAATAGCTTATAACAATAGCTTATACTAATAGCTTATACCAATAGCTTATACCAATAGCTTATACCAATAGCTTATACTAATAGCTTATACCAATAGCTTATACTAATAGCTTATACCAATAGCTTATACCAATATTTATAACAATAGCCTATACTAATAGCTTATAACAATAGCTTATACTAATAGCTTATACCAATAGCTTATACCAATAGCTTATACCAATAGCTTATACTAATAGCTTATACCAATAGCTTATACCATTATCTTATACCAATAGCTTATACTAATAGCTTATACCTATAGCTTATACCATTATCTTATACCAATAGCTTATACTAATAGCTTATACCAATAGCTTATACCAATAGCTTATACCAATAGCTTATACCGATAGCTTATACCAATAGCTTATACTAATAGTTTATACCAATAGCTTATACCAATAGCTTATACCGATAGCTTATACCAATAGCTTATACTAATAGCTTATACCAATAGCTTATACTAAATAGCTTATAGCAATAGCTTATACCAATAGCTTATACCAATAGCTTATACTAATAGCTTATACCAATAGCTTATACTAATAGCTTATACCAATAGCTTATACTAATAGCTTATACCAATAGCTTATACCAATAGCTTATACCAATAGCTTATACTAATAGCTTATACCAATAGCTTATACTAATAGCTTATACTAATAGCTTATACCAATAGCTTATACCAATAGCTTATACCAATAGCTTATACCAATAGCTTATACTAATAGCTTATACCAATAGCTTATACTAATAGCTTATACCAATAGCTTATACCAATAGCTTATACCAATAAATAGCTTATACCAATAGCTTATACCAATAGCTTATACCAATAGCTTATACTAATAGCTTATACTAAATAGCTTATACCAATAGCTTATACTAATAGCTTATACCAATAGCTTATACCAATAGCTTATACCAATAGCTTATACCAATAGCTTATACCAATAGCTTATACTAATAGCTTATACTAATAGCTTATACCAATATCTTATACTAATAGCTTATACTAATAGCTTATACCAATAGCTTATACCAATAGCTTATACCAATAGCTTATACCAATAGCTTATACTAATAGCTTATACCAATAGCTTATACTAATAGCTTATACCAATAGCTTATACCAATAGCTTATACCAATAGCTTATACCAATAGCTTATACTAATAGCTTATACCAATAGCTTATACTAATAGCTTATACCAATAGCTTATACCAATAGCTTATACCAATAGCTTATACTAATAGCTTATACCAATAGCTTATACTAATAGCTTATACCTATAGCTTATACCAATAGCTTATACCAATAGCTTATACTAATAGCTTATACCAATAGCTTATACCAATAGCTTATACCAATAGCTTATACCAATAGCTTATACTAATAGCTTATACCAATAGCTTATACCAATAGCTTATACCAATAGCTTATACTAATAGCTTATACCAATAGCTTATACTAATAGCTTATACTAATAGCTTATACCAATAGCTTATACCAATAGCTTATACCAATAGCTTATAGTAATAGCTTATACCAATAGCTTATACTAATAGCTTATACCTATAGCTTATACCAATAGCTTATACCAATAGCTTATACCAATAGCTTATACTAATAGCTTATACTAATAGCTTATACCAATAGCTTATACTAATAGCTTATACCAATAGCTTATACTAATAGCTTATACCAATAGCTTATACCAATAGCTTATACCAATAGCTTATACCAATAGCTTATACTAATAGCTTATACTAATAGCTTATACCAATAGCTTATACCAATAGCTTATACTAATAGCTTATACCAATAGCTTATACTAATAGCTTATACCAATAGCTTATACTAATAGCTTATACCAATAGCTTATACCAATAGCTTATACCAATAGCTTATACCAATAGCTTATACTAATAGCTTATACTAATAGCTTATACCAATAGCTTATACTAATAGCTTATACCAATAGCTTATACTAATAGCTTATACCAATAGCTTATACTAATAGCTTGTACCAATAGCTTATACTAATAGCTTATACCAATAGCTTATACCAATATTTATAACAATAGCCTATACTAATAGCTTATAACAATAGCTTATACTAATAGCTTATACCAATAGCTTATACCAATAGCTTATACCAATAGCTTATACTAATAGCTTATACCAATAGCTTATACCAATATCTTATACCAATAGCTTATACTAATAGCTTATACCAATAGCTTATACCAATAGCTTATACCAATAGCTTATACTAATAGCTTATACCAATAGCTTATACCAATAGCTTATACCGATAGCTTATACCAATAGCTTATACCAATAGCTTATACCAATAGCTTATACCGATAGCTTATACCAATAGCTTATACTAATAGCTTATACCAATAGCTTATACCGATAGCTTATACCAATAGCTTATACTAATAGCTTATACCAATAGCTTATACCAATAGCTTATACCGATAGCTTATACCAATAGCTTATACCAATAGCTTATACCAATAGCCTATACCGATAGCTTATACCAATAGCTTATACTAATAGCTTATACCAATAGCTTATACCAATAGCTTATACCGATAGCTTATACCAATAGCTTATACCAATAGCTTATACCAATAGCCTATACCGATAGCTTATACCAATAGCTTATACCAATAGCTTATACTAATAGCTTATACCAATAGCTTATACCAATAGCTTATACTAATAGCTTATACCAATAGCTTATACTAAATAGCTTATAGCAATAGCTTATACTAATAGCTTATACCAATAGCTTATACCAATAGCTTATACCAATAGCTTATACCAATAGCTTATACTAATAGCTTATACTAATAGCTTATACCAATAGCTTATACTAATAGCTTATACCAATAGCTTATACTAATAGCTTATACCAATAGCTTATACTAATAGCTTATACCAATAGCTTATACCAATAGCTTATACTAATAACTTATACCAATAACTTATACCAATAGCTTATACCAATAGCTTATACTAATAGCTTATACCAATAGCTTATACCAATAGCTTATACTAATAGCTTATACCAATAGCTTATAACAATAGCTTATACCAATAGCTTATACCAATAGCTTATACCAATAGCTTATACCAATAGCTTATACTAATAGCTTATACCAATAGCTTATACCAATAGCTTATACCAATAGCTTATACTAATAGCTTATACCAATAGCTTTTCATGTATAATGTGAAGTAGATTGTATGTATGTATAATGTGAAGTAGATTGTATATCTAAACTATAATAATATGTATAATGGGAACTATGTTGTATGTATAATATGGTGGGGATTGCATATTTAGTTAATAAATAAAACAAATTATGGCAAACACAAAAACAGAGATGACCTGCGAATTTTCTGTTATTGCTGCAGCAGACCATCTCTCTCTCTCTCTATATATATATATATACATATATACATATATTTATTAATCAAATTATTGTTCTGGATAATGTCTATTGACCTTGTTTATTGAGAAGCAGATAATTCTAACATATCTAATATGTTACATTTGTATATATATATATATATGAAAAATGGAAAAGAATGACATCACTTGTAGTTGGTAATCTATAACAATTTAATGTTATAATTTTACAATTTTACTCTGTAGATCCAATAAGTCCTTTGTTAATTTTGGTGGAAAGTTCTTTGTGTCAAACTGATCTAAAGTCATATTTTGTTGGTGTATATATAAAGAATGTTGGTGTGTGTCTGTGGAAGTGTTAATGATGTGTAAAGTTTACGTTGATGAAAATAAAATAAAAACAAAGAGAAATATCAAGATGATTAATTGAGATTGGAGTTGGGAGGTTTTGCTTGAGAAGGAAACGTTGTGATGGTCAGATTTACTACCTAAGTGAAGAAATGATAAAAATCAAAATATAAACGAAGTTAATGAGTGTTTAAATTTTTTGTTGAAGTTTGGAAGGGATTATAAAAATGTTGGTCTGGAAGTGATTATAAAAATGTTGGTCTGGAAGTGATTATAAAAATGCCCTCATACAGGTCAGATTTCCCTAAATGGTCTTTGGTGAAGGAATATGATAAAAGTTAAAATATAGAACAAAGTCAATGAGTATTTAAATTTTTGTTGGTGTATCAGAAAATGAATTTGGGTGTGTGTCAGTGGAAGAGTTAATGAGGTGTAAAGTACATGTCTTTTGATGAAAAGAAAATGAAAACAAAAAAAAAAATCAAGATGATTAATTGAAAGTGGTATTGGGAAGTGTTGGGGGTTATGAGAGATGTGATGGTCAGATTTACCTAAATGGACTTTGGTGAAGAAATAAGATAAAAATCAAGATATAAAACACACACACATATATATATATATATACACACACAAATTTTCCTTAGAACCTAACAAATAATTGTTCGTGGAAACCACCGCATATTCGAGGAATCGCAAATATCTTCCACGATTTTTTAATGTTTTTTAAACGCTTTTTGACGCTAAATTATTAACAACAATATTTTACGTTATGTTTCGACGTTTATAAGCATTTTTATGGACCATGTCCAATATTTGCGGTTTTTCGTTATTCGCGGATGCTCTAGGAACGTAACCCCATGAATACCAGCGGACAACTGTATATATCTTATATATAGATAAATAACGAATATAGAAAATTGACTTACGATATGTTCACCCCTGCACCTTACTATGACTTTAGACCTTGCACTAACTACTTTTTCGGAATAGCTTTGCACGTGCCCTCTCTAATTTATTGAAAAACGTATGCTCGTCCAACAAAAGGTCTGACTGGCAGAATTTGTTTTTGTTTCCCCTCATCTCTCTTCACGTGCACAATGCGAATTTGGGTTCCCTCACATCCTCTCTCAAGCAGCAGTTCCAGCTGTTTGAGTCTACCCCAACCACGTCTCATCTCAGTTCGACATCGAGCTTGGTATCCACCAACAGACAACCAGTAGACCTCAGGCAAGTGGTCAATGCCAAATTCAGCGAATTTGACATTAAAGGGGCTGTCTGTCTCCTCTCTTGCTCCATGTAACTCTGATTCTCTTGAGCGTCTGAAAGAGAAGCACCCATCGGCACCCCCAGATGATCAGCTACACTGGCCCGAACCACCAGAATACTCGAAACCGGTTTACACCACCGATATCATCAGAAAGGCGATTTCATCCTTCCCCGCTGGGTCAGGCACGGGAATTGACGGCCTTCGTCCTTAACACCTCAAGGATGGTATCTCCTTAACGACTGGTGACGCCGGACTCGAGCTCTTGGAGAGTCTGACTCAGTTTGTGAATCAGTTCTCTTCAGTGAACGTTTTCCCGTTCATCCGCCCACTGTTCTTCGGTGGGAAGCTATTTGGTCTCACCAAACCCAACGGAGACCTGCGCCCCATTGCGGTTGGCTGCACTCTCCGCCGCCTCACTGCAAAGGCGTGTTTGCTGTTGGTCTCCGACTCACTGGCAGAGGAATTTTCCCCCATCCAGCTAGGGGTGGGTACCAGGTTGGGATGTGAGGCTGCTGTCCACGCTACCAGAGCATTTACCAACTTGCCCTCCTCGTCCCCTAAGGTCATCCTCAAACTTGACCTCAGGAACGCCTTTAACTCCGTCATCCGCGACGTCGTCCTCGGCTCAGTAAGAGAGAGGGTTCCACAACTCTATCACTTTGATTGGCAGGCTTATCGGGAGCCCTCCTACCTCTCTTTCGGTGACCAAATCATCACCTCTGCCTCAGGAGTCCAACAGGGTGACCCACTCGGGCCTGCTCTGTTTGCACTGGGCATTGATGATGTCACCAAGATGGGGTTGAGTTGGACCTCAATGTGTGGTACCTCGACGACGCCTGTTTGGGGGCAACACCGGATATGGTTCTCGCCACTGCTAACAAGATGGTTGAGGAGCTTGGCCACTGGGGTCTCCAGGTCAATAGCCCCAAATGTGAGTTCTGGATCCTCAACCACCCGGCTTCTCAACACCAACAGCTAATCGACCTGTTCGCAGAGTCCTTCCCTTCCATCGTGGTCCCTCCCCGTCGGCTTGGTACTCCTTAGGAGCCCCAATCACAGATCTGGCCTTCAAATCAATCTTCCAATTGAAGATGGCTGGCCTTGAGCAGCTGCTGAGGAATATCGAAGTTATCGAACCCCATCAAGGTTTCTTCATACTCAGGAACTACCTGTCTATTCCTAAGCTTCTGTATCTGCTCAAGGTCAGCCCCTCTCACAGATTTCCGTCCTGCCTCCAACGCTTTGACGACCTAATCTTCGAGAGACTCGAGTGCCTGGTCAATGTTAGACTCTCTCCAGAGTCCGGCGATCAGGCTGCATTGCCCAAGCGATTTGGTCTTCGTAAGTGTTCGTCCGTCTCTCTCCCCTGCTTCCTTTCCTCCACCCATGCTTGCTCCATCCTGGTGAGCAGCATCCTCTCCTCTCCAACATGGACTAGTTCCAACAGGGCATTGGATGAAGCTCTGCAACATTGGAGTGAGTTGGGCTTGTGGGGGTGGAGGACAGTCGAAGTCAGAGAACTTGGGACAACATAAGTTCGAAGGCCACCTTTGACTCCCTCGTCGTCCAGTCAGATCAGTTTGCAAGGTGCCGCTTACTATCTGCCAGCGCTAAATATTCAGGCGACTGGGTTGATGCCCTACCCATGGCCAACGTTGGTGGCCTACTCACCCTGGACGAACAGAGTGGGGGCTGACGTCTGCATGGGTTTGAGGTGCCGATGCAGCAAACTCCTCGACTCCACAGGCCTCCACGGTCTTTCTTGCCGCCTGAATGCCGGCTGCTTCACACATCGCACGGAGCTAAACCTCATTCTGACGAGAGCTTTGGCCCGGACAAATATCCCCTCAGTCTTGGAACCATCTGGGTTGTCCAGAAGTGACGGCCTTACCCTGTGCCCTTGTCTGGGACGTCACTGTTAGTGACTCTTTTGCTCTTTCCCACATCCTGGATGCTGCAGTTAGGACGAGAGCCACAGCTTCTGCAGCCAAGCGGAGTAAGACCCTCTAATACTCTGATCTGTCGGCCAGCTACATTTTTCAGCCTGTGGCTTTTGAGACATTTGGGAGAGTCAGGCCGCTGACTGTGAGGTTCCTCTCTTCACTGGCGGCTCGCCTAATAGAGGTAACTGGTGAATCTTGTGAGGGCGCTTGGCTGTTTCAGCGCATCAGCCTCGCCATCACCCGAAGCAACGCTGCGAATGTGCTGGCTGCGAATGCCCAGTACACCTCGCGACGCTGCTGTCTTTTGCTCTGGTGTTGGCTCCGTTGTTCACCCCTTCCTTTTCATTTTCTTTAATATTGTAACAAAAGAATATATCTTTCTGAAAGAATCGCGAGCAATTTATAATGTTGTCTAAGCATTTGTAATGTTATTTATGTATATATTTAAAACATATTTGTTATAATAATAATAATGAAATTATTGTGTAAAGTGCTCAGGTGCACTACAACTCGTCAATATAGTACATAGAATAATACACAAATGTCAGGGAAGTACATGTGTGTATGTGTTAGCTGTTCTGTTGGCGGATCTTGGGAAGCATGGAGGCCTTAAAGGATGCAGTGTCTCGACAGCTAACAACTGATGCAGGTAGTTTGTTCCATGCTTCAGCAAATCTGAGCGTGAAAAAATGTTTCCGAAAGTCATGGGAACTGTGCTGTTTTCTTACTTTGTGGGCATGTCCACGTGTGTTAGACACATGGAAATCGAAAAGGTACTCAGGGTTGTTGTTGGCAACATGGTTAACAATTTTGTGGGTGTTTACCAAGTCAGTTGCCAGGCGTCGGAGCTTCAATGAATCCATGCCCAGGGAAGCAAGGCGCTCAGAGTATGGTAGATGCCTGATGGAGGGTATTCGCTTGGTTGCACATCTCTGAACAGTTTCCAGGCGGTCAATGTCCTGAGCAAGATAGGGGTTCCAGACTGGTGATGCAAATTCTAAGTGTGGTCGCATCATAGCTGTATACAGCCTTAAATAGATATCTGGAGAGCGGCTGACAAAGGTCTTGCTGAGTGATGCTAAGACACCCTCGGCCCTCTTGACAATTTTAGAGACGTGCCTCGTCCAACGCAAATCGCTGCTGACCGTAATGCCCAGGTCACGTTCACAGAATACAGTAAATTTATTTATATGTTCTGTTTACATTTTCATTCTGAAAGAATTGCAAACGATTTGTAATGTTATTTATACAACTATGAATAAAATTTATTATTGTAATACAAATGCACTGGGTAATTGCTGGCCTTGTGCCTAAAGTAGAAACAATTATTGTAATACAGAGAACATACTTTTATTTTGATTTTAAAATTGAAAATCCTGTCTAGAGCTGAACTGATATGTGCTATAATACTTGGAAAATACATTATCAGCTATGAAACAGCCACCCAACCTGCTGGAAATAGCAGTCAAATCATCTATTATCATCTAAAAAGAAAGGGAAATACATTAAATACTATAGTCCTAGATATATTATGAAAGGTTTTCACTGAGGTGACTAAGGAATCCTATCTACTCTGGTTTTGAAATCAAAGTGATCTTACTCCTAGACAAACTGTCAACTAAGACTAACGAACTCTGTCTACCCGTATTTTTGTTTTGTTTTGTTTTGTTTTTTATACATTATTGGATAGCTGTTGACCCTCATGAGTTCTTCTGACCTTTGATGGGTTTTGTTTTTCATCCCATATGGTGTCTAAAAATCACGCTCCTCACTAAGCAAGTTTGGTGGGGTTGCTGGTTTAGTTGCTGATGACCTGACCAAGTGACAAGTTGTACTGGGTTACATGTTACCAGTAAAGCTCAACAGTGACCTGACACAATCATCATCATCATCATTATCATCACTGTTTAACGTCCATTTTCCACACTAGAATGTGTTAGACGAGTTGCCCCGTTGAGATACAAGCCCGGTCTGATGATCATGACTTACTCATGCAGGACCTGTTTTGGCTTGGATTCTATGGCTGGATGCCCTTCCTAACACCAGCCACATTGACAATGTGTACTGGGTGCTTTTTGTCATGTCACCTATATGACCATTTTACAGTGTGGGCTGGGGACTTGGAGGGGATTAGGGGTAGATCTAGGGACATGTGTGAGTGGGTGGGGTGTGTTCAGACATGGGTGGAGTGTTAGGACGGTGGACGGGGGAGAGTTGTTAGGGTGTGGAGGTGTATGGCGGAGGAAAGGGAAGGTAGTGCTTACACGATGTATGCGTCAAGCCGTGCACATAGGAAGCGGGTCTTTTATCACCTCATCCCAAGTTTTCCTTGGTCTTCCTACACTGTAGCTTCCATCAATCTTGAGCCCCCTGCACCATTTTATACAGCAGTCATACTTCATATGCATCACATGTCCATACCAATGCATTCTCCTCTCCTGCACACTGCATCTGACTCTTCTTATGCCCAGTTTCTCTCGCAATTTATTTATGCTTGGCTGTTCATGTATATTACACATCCATTGAAGCATTTGGTTTTCTTTTTTTTTCTTCTTTTTCCTGAGTTCAAATTATACCAGGGAAATTCCTTCCACACCTGCTGCGTTGATAAAATAAGTATGAACTCAGGTGATTTGAGTGAACAATATCTCTCCACTACAAATGTGTGACTTTGTACTAATTGTGTCACAGATTATTACTATTGTTTATAATGTCATGAGAAGCCAGTAACATTTCAATACACCCACACAAAAAGATTAAAATATCTAAGACTTCATGTGTATCTCAGGAACAATTATTAAATATCTATATATCTATATATTGGAGGCACATGGCTTAGTGGTTAGAGCATTGGCTTTGCAATCGAAAGGTTGCGAGTTCAATTCTCAGACTGGGTGATGTGTTGTTTCCTTGAGCAAGACACTTTATTTCACATTGCTCCAGTTTACTCAGCTGTAGAAATGAGAGGATAGGGACTGGGGTCCCTATCATTCCACTGCAAAGTGGTCGTGGAGGTGCCACGGCAAAAAAGCACCCAGCACTCACTGTAAATGAGGTTGGTGATAGGAAGGACATCCAGCTGTAGAAATCAAGCCAAAATCAGTTCCCGTCCCACCCTTGCAAGCAGGGAAAAAGCGGACATAAAATGAAATGAAAAATGATTGTATTGATATGGTTGTAATTTTTCAGGCAATAAACGTCAACATTAGAAAAAAAAGTGTAACAAAATTTAAATATGGGACCGTAAATATTAAAACATCTACACATTTCATCGACAGAGAAGTTAAAAATCTGAAAAATGATTATCAAATTATATGGAAGGTTTTATGATCGTAAAATAGGTAGCAGATTTTAGATAAATCAATGAACTTTGAGTTGATAAATAGATAGTATAATTGTTGGAGAGTGTGTCACTACTTATCTATGAATATTTGTTAGTTTAATATTTTCATAAATATATAATAATAGTTTCTATGTTTATTAAAAGAAAAATATATAGCAATAGCTACATTGTTTAGTAACTAATTAAGGGAGAGTAGAGCTATGGAATTGATACTTCGATTCGTGATGTTCCAATTATTCTTAGAGCTATCTGGCAGTTTACAAAATATAACTAATTTGGTAAGTGTAACTCAATTTAATCATTTAAAATTACATTTGTACATATTTGTTGATTTCTTAGATGAGTACAAGCCTAATTTTCGGAGAGTAGGAGCATACAATTGATATTATTAACTTAAGTATGTTTATTATAGTTACTTAGCCACAGCCAAACAGAATAAAATCGCAAAATACCAAGAATTATTAGCAAACTACTTTTTTTTCAGCTTGTAACAGTTGAAATGTTTAGGGGTCTGCACTACTGATAACAAGGTATTTGTTGGTAATTTACCTCACTGAGGCACCAGGTGATGCCCATCAAGGGGCTTGGTTATTCCAGTGTCTTAGCCTAGCTATACCACCTGTGGCAATGCCGTAAGTGTGTTGACATAGCTCAAAACCTCATTACATATTTTGAGTATGTGTGTATATGTGTGATGTCCGAATAAGTATCCTCCACTTCCAACTAACTTACCCTCCGCCTCTTAATCCCAGTGGTCAACAGGATGGAGAATACATTGGCCCAGAGGAGGGCAAAAGAGACACGCTTGAACAGCCACTCTACTTCTCAGGACTCACATCTGTAGGCAGCCAACTCTGATCCGATAGCATTGAGCAGGGATGTGGTCTGGAAGGCTAAGAACACAGGAAGTCTCCACTGCTTCAGGATCTATCACAAACTAATACTTGGACAGTTTGCCCTCTTCGGCCTGGCAGGCAGCAGAGGCTGGGTTGGTAGCCGAAATGTTTATAGCATGGTGGAACTTATGTACACGTTATGTTTGTCGCAAATCAAAGTTTTTTTATAATTATTAAATTATTGTGTACAGTGCTCAGGTGCACTACAACTCATCAAAGGTGCATGTATAGTACATAGAAAAATGTACAAATGTCAGGAAAATGGACAGTGTATGAGTCATGATATACATGTGTGTGTATGGAGGGGGAATATCAGGTGTAATGTTGGCGAATTTCAGGAAGCAGGGAGGTTTTTCGCCAACACTACACAATATTATGGTACATTTCCAAACAATTCAGTCCTGTGCCATCTCCTTTGTGTGGTTTATTTTCTTGTCATTGATCTTCACAACTTTGTCCCATGTCTTTCTTGATCTTGCTCTGCTGCAGGTCTCACAACATATCAATTGTAAATATTAACTTTGATGCAGTAAAAACTAAAGAAATATATAGGGAGAGAGATTGAGATAAACACAAGTATAATCACACAAATACAGGTCTACAAACATGAAAGATTATTGATTAATAGATAGGTAAACAATCATTTCATATCAAGAAATGGCAGTATATTTGTTTTCTCCCCAATGGCTTGGTAATATCTATATGTACACTTCAACCCCCCATACTTGGAGCTATACATATATATATATATATATATATATATATATATATATATATATATATATATATGTATATTTGTAAGTATGTGATTATATCTGACTTTCCATGCTTGCCATATACACACACAATATATGTATGTATATATATATATATATATATATATATATATATATATATATATACATATCATCATCATATATATATATAATATATACCTTCCATATACTGTACCGATTGTGATGTTATTTCTGTTTACCTTTTACACACACAATATATGTATGTATATATATATATATATATATATATATATAAAGAATGAATAATAACAGGTAGACATCATAAAAAGGTAATTTATTCCGTGTGCTTACAAGTGTTTCCACGGTGGTGCTGCAGCCTAGTTCCGCTACGTGCAAATTCACAAGTATTTGCAGAACTCGAATATCCAATGCTGTGACCACTGTTTCCTCAGAGCAGAATGGTAAATATACAATGTAAAAACCCTTAAGTGGGGTTGTTGGGGAAGATAGAGTGGAACAGGAAGAGAGAAAAGTAGGGAAGAAGGAGAGAGAAGGAAAGATATGCAGGGGTTGGAGAAGTAGGAGAGAGTGGCTTGTAGATATCTTAATCAAAATGTTATGGTAGGGGTTTTATTGTTTACTTTTGGAGAGATGCTAGATAGTTGAGGTCGGAATTATTTATTGCCCCAGAGGGCAGGTTCATAGATGTTGAGAGGGAGGTAGGTCAAAGGTGAGAGAGAGAGAGTGTAATGGATGTAGAGAGAGATATATAGGTAGAGAGGGCACAGTGAGACTTAGTGATGCTTATATATATATATAGTTTCAATAAAACCCTGTATCACTAAGTCTTTAGGATATAAATTCAAAGTAGGGGCACAGAGTACAAAGACAATGGAAAAAACAACGGAAAGACAGACAGTCCCATCTCCTCCGTCAACCTCTGGAAATCACTACGGTTTCAGTGCATTAAGGTCATTCAGTTCATTGAGACATAACAAAACAGGTAGAGATAAGTTATGCTTTTAGGCAAATTACATTTTTCCATGCTTGCATGGTTAGAGGAGTTGTCCTGTTGTGAGAAATGCCAGGTCAGGTGACTATGTTCTGCTCATACATGACTGATTTTGGCTTGGTTTTTACAGTTGGATGCCCTTCCTAATGCCAACCACTTTACAGTGTGGACTGGGTGCTTTTTGTCGTGTCACTTACATGACCACTTTACAGTGTGGACTGGGAGCTTTTGATTTGACACTTATATGACCACATTTATAGTGTGGGCTGGGTGCCTTTTGTCGTGTCACCATCACAACCATTTTACAGTGTGGTCTGGGGACTTAGGTGGTAGAGGTGTGTGGATATGGGGAAGGTGGGGATTTGGGCATGTGTGTGAGGGTCAAAGTGTTAGGACGTGGGAAGTAAGTGGTTGGGGGTGGGTTGCAGCATACTAGATGTATGCTTCAACCTGTGCTCATAGGAGGTGTATGGAAGAGTGGGGTGGGTGGAGTGGAGGTGAAGGTGGTGCATACTATATGTGTGCTGCAGCCTGTGTTCATGGGAAGACAAGTCTTCTGTATTACTGCATAACGCCAGAGACCTCGGTCCTGTGTCACTGCCTTTGAGAAGTGCAATTGTGTAAGATCAGCTTTTATCAACTCATCCCAAGTCTTCCTAGGTTTTCCTACTCCATAGCATGTGTGTATCACATATGTATGTGTATACAGACCTGTCAACTCTCCCCGTCCAACAGAGAGATCTCCCACCCACTTTGGGAGAGGTGACAGATGTCTTCTCTTGTGAAAATGGGTATAGCTTTCATTATGTAAAATCTCCCCATTTTACCTCATTTCTACCCGTTTTGGGGCACTTTTTTTCATGGTACTCTCCGTTTGGGTTTTTAGAGGTTGGTAGGTCTGATGTATATTAGTGAACAATCATTGTCAAACAAAACATTCCCCATTGAGTTATGCTGAGTTACATCACTTTATATAAATAGGCAAAATTCACCATTCAATAAATAGAGACTGATGAAATAAGTTGTAGGTCCAATATTGGGTCAATATAAAGGATAACAACCCCTTTCAGTCATATATGACCACAGCACCTAGAAAGTACCCCTCCCAGGGACATGTCCAAGCAAGGTTGTTTGTGGAAGACCAGCAGTCGCCCATTCATGCCAGTCTCCCCTCTCCATGCCACTGATGTTGTCCAAGGGAAAGGTAATGGTGATACAGCTTGGCACCAGTGATATCACAACTCATTTCTACAGCTGAGTGAACTGGAGCAACATGAAATAAAGTGTCTTGCTCAAGGACACAATGCATCACCTTGTCCAAGAACTCACAACCTCGTGATTGCAAGCCCAGCACTCTGACCACTAAGCCTTGCGCCTTCACTGGCTCAATATAATCCACTAAAAACTCACGAAGATGGTATGCTAGTATGTCCTGCAGTTAACCCTTTCATTACCATATTGTCTATGATTTTGAAAATAATCAAGAATTTGGAGGGATTTTGTAATGTAACTAATTTAGTTGGTGTTTACAACATAACCTAAAGATTCTTACAAAAAATTATGATTGAAGCGTTTTAGCTAAATATAAACACCTTAAAACAGTTTTATTTCATAGACCCAAGAGTGCATTTAGGTGGTTTGGCATCAAAAGGGTCAAAAGAATAAGAGAATATAAAATATATATTTCTTTTTTTTTCTTTTTGAAATAGGAATATTCCATGAAAGGAACGTTTCGTCCTGTTGGTAAGTACTGGCAATATTGGTGTTTTAACTAAAATAATGGTTTCTGTTTTAACTGAAATAATATTTCCAAAATAAACTAGTTTATTGAAGTATAAGATGTTATATTTTGAATCATGTTACTTTATAAAAAGTGAAATATTTTCATATTTGGATATAGTAAATTTGAGATGTGTTTCATTAATTTTCTTGCAAATTATTGTATATACTTATACTTAAGTTGCCCCACTTTTGTCTTTATGATATTTTTGATTCAGTCTTTGACCCATACATAAATCGCACATGGCTTTTTGTAAATACTATTTGCCACTTTTCTTATGATTGCATTCATGGTCACATGTCTAATGAAATATACCCTATTTTAATTAATTAATGAAGAATTTAGAGGGATTTACTAAAATGATTAATTATTTTTTTACTTAAATAGTAACTTATATGAAATTATGTTGGAAGATTTTAATTTAGATTGGAAACCTTTAAAATGGGTGGTTAAATTTCATAGAACCTGAGCCAGTTTTGATTGGGTTGGTAACTAAAGGGTTAAATAATAATTAGAAAAACAAATAGGCAAAGTAATCAATTTAGCTGGTTCTATTAATTAACTGCTCCAAATTAACTGACAGTATATGCAACATCTCATGGTATTAATTAGAATTACAGTCAGGCAATAGGCTGAAGTATACATCCAATAAAGCCTCCAGCCCATACTGTAAAATGGTTGTGATGGTGACATGACAAAAAACACCCTGTAAAGTGGTCATGTAGGCATCACGACAAAAAGCACCCAGTACTCACTGTAAATGAGGTTGGCGTTAGAAAGGGCATCCAGCTGTAGAAATCAAGCTAAAATCAGTTCTGTATGAGCAAGACATGATCAACTGACCTAGCATTGCCCACAATAGGACAACCCGTCTAACCATATTATGTAAGATAATTACGTGAGATAAAGCCTTTACCATGAAAATATGATAGACGAGTAATGTTAATGCTAAAGGGTTAAATGTAAATAAAAACATGAAAATAAAGGTTTGTAGTAATATAAATTAATTAATTAAGAATTGTAATAAATTTGAGCTTAATTTTTAGACATGAAGATGAAAACCGTCTACCAGAACTCCCAGCAGACAATCATAATTAGCCAAATTCCAGAAGGAGTGCGATATATCCAACTAAATTTAGAGAGAGTAAATAAAACAATTACATTTCTAAATGTTCCTGTGGTAAGAATTTAGATAAATATTTTTTATTGTTAAAACATTGTCTTTAATTTGAAAATTGATTCCCTTCTTCTTCTTCTTCTTCTTCTTCTTCTTCTTCTTCTTCTTCTTCTTCTTCTTTTTCTTCTTCTCCTCCTCCTCCTCCTCCTTCTTCTTCTTCTTCTTCTTCTTCTCCTCCTCCTTCTTCTTCTTCTTCTTCTTCTTCTCCTCCTCCTCCTCCTCCTCCTCCTCCTCCGTTCTTCGCCCACTTATTCTTGAGAAGGCTGTGGGAGCAGAGTCCTCAAACACTCTTTCTCGCAGGTCATGTCAGAAACAACCATCTTCAACTGATCCAGCTGGATCTACAAGTGAGACCAGCCAAGCTCATGGATGTTATCCAACCATCTTACTCGGGGTAGACCCCTAAGTCTCTTGCCTGTTGGTTTTGCCCATAAAATCTATCCAGCAATTCTTTTCTGAAACATTTTAACCACATGCCTATAGTATCAAAGCTGTGATCTTTCAATTCAGAGAAAAAGCGACTTTACTTGGGGTGACATTCTGATCTCTGAGCTATGCACTCTCTTGAGTAAGGTTACTCCAAAAGTGAGTTTGGTTTTTATGCTTACCTCCCTTCTGATTACTGAATGCTGAAGCTGGTACATTACTACACAGCTCTTTAATTGCTCTTGTGACCTCAGCCTCTGAGAGATTAGTCACCACTCCCTGGTGCCCCACATGTACATTAGAACATGCTGTCGTGATCAGGTTTAGGAGATCAGCAAAGTATTTTCTTCACCTCATGTGGATGCACCTTTCTGAAGAGAAGAGAACCACAGACACATTCTTGATAGCAAGTGTGGAGGAGGGCTTCTTATGAAGTCAGTGGATGGCTTGCCAGAACACATTATTTGCCTATCTGAAGTCAGATTCCAGCTTAACCCCAAAATCTTCCCATGTCTTAACTTTGGATGTCTTTACTGTCTCTGTTGCGATCCTTTGTGCCTGATTGTGCTGCAAGTAGAAGATGGAGGACTTATTTGCAAGCCAGGCTTTGTAAACCTCCTTCATTGCTTGGATGGCATCTTTGACCTCTTGATTGAGCCATGGGGGTCCTCCTGCCATCCAGCATCACACTAAACCTCTTTCGCCCACAGCATTTAACAGCTGAAGCAGAAACTGCTGAGCTGAACGTCCTTAGTTTGCTCAGGGAGTTCTCTGAATTTGGATGCAATAGTATCTGCATACCTGGTCCTAACATCCTTATCCACCAATGCTTCCCACTTTATCCTGTAGGTCACCCTGGACCTGTCAGTTTTGTGGGCTTCTTTGGCTTTAGCTAGTCTCAAGTTGCAGATAGCTAGATAGTGATCAGTTGACAGCTCAGCCTCTTTCTTAATGCAAACATGCAGCACAGAATCAGAGATCAGAGACAACAACAAAATCAATTATTGATCTATGTCCCTGATTCCCCCTTATACCATGTATATTTATGGATGTCTCTGTGCTGGAAGAAGGTGTTCATAATAGAGAGTCCATTGCTAGAACAGAAGTCAAATAAGGCCTCTCCATTCGTATTTAGATTGGGGTCACCATTCCTTCCAACTACTCCTTTCCATGTCAGGTGGTCAGTGCCAACATCTGCACTAATGTCTTCCATCCAGATATATGACCCCAGTCTTAACCATATCTAACACTGCAGTGACTTCATCAAGCAAGGACCTGTATTTGGATTCTTTGTTTGGAGCATAAACTTGCACCACACACAAAGACCTATCTTTCAGCCTAAACTTCAAGAGACAAACTCTCCCTCCTAATAGGATCCAGTCCATAACACATTCTTACAGTCAGAGGCTTGTAGGTATCCCCACTCTCACCTGTGCAATCATTTCTGGTGCCTCACCTGAATAGTGGAGTTTCTACCTTCCATCAAAATCTACAGTATCAGAGCCACGGAACTTTGTTGAGAAAACCCTGACTATATCTAGCCGGTAGCATCTTGCCTCCTCCACTAGTTCCTGCTCCTAACCTGTAAGGGTTGTGGTGTTCCAGCTTCCAACTGCCAAGTTTTGCTCCCTTCTGAACCCTCTTTGGAGTCCAGGGTACACAATCTTTGTGTGTCCATCCTATGCCTCCTAGGACAGGTCACAGGCCCATTGTCAGTGTTTTCAGCATGAAATGGAGACTGTAATATATTTTTTGAACAGGCCCTTCTATCTAAGGCCTGA
The DNA here is from genome assembly GCA_964016885.1 of Eledone cirrhosa. Taxonomy (NCBI): domain Eukaryota; kingdom Metazoa; phylum Mollusca; class Cephalopoda; order Octopoda; family Eledonidae; genus Eledone; species Eledone cirrhosa. Next base: position 291,262,210 of record OZ024740.1, read on the forward strand.
ATACGCCCTATATTAACCCATATGAAGGATGATGTGGTATGGTTCTTCTTTGTTTGCTTCATCATATTGCAGTTTTAGTTTCAGTGGTCTTATTTGTACTAGTCACTAATCTGGTTCTTTGTCAAACCAGTGAAGACTAGGCTTTTTTAGAGGCGGCCTTACTTGCTTCGTAGCTACGTCACTGGTTTGTGAGAGTTTTCTTGGGAGCTACATGAGTCACCCATTGCTCCATCTCCCCTTGTAGTGCACCACTGTTAGTTTGGGGTTGCTTATTTGTCCAGCAGTTGCCCACTTATATCACAACTAGCCATCTTATCTGGTGGTCGTATCACTATCCACCACCTGCAACCCATTCTCTAGCAGAACAACTCTGCTTATGTAAATCACATCTTTTATATCAACACCATTTATATCAAAATAATATAAATGAGAACTTTCCCACATATTTATTATTGAAAGCACTATTTCTGTGTTATTTTGCTGACAATATGAATAAGAATGATTACATATTAGAAACAATAAAGAACATGTTTGTCATTGTTGTTTATCCTGAGGTCATCTTTGATTGTACAGATATATCATCAAAGGCTTTCTGTGTTTATCCAGTGAATTTGTCAATTGAACAATAAACAGTGTGAGTTTGTGATGGCATGTATAAAAGAGAGAGAGAGAGAGAGGGGGGGGGGAGAGAGAGAGAAGCTAAAAATGTGAGTGAGGGAAATATAACAGGTTACCATAACAACTGATCTGGGATCAGATCAGCTGTGGTTGGGTGGGGTGTTCATTGGATAATGCCAGGCAGTTACCACCAGTTGTTGCTACAAAAAAAAAAAAAAATGAGGCCACTATCTGCTTGGTCTCTGCTTTATAGGTGAGAGGTGATCTCTGCTGGGTTTAGTTTGGGTGTGATTTATGATTGAAAAAGATTTATTTGGATGAGATGACCAAAAATGGTTGTTGTTTTGATGGAAATAACAAGATAGCTATAATGATTTCACTACATGGTCATGACCAGCCTTTCTTTTTGTGTATATAAAACTACATGATTCAATATATCCTTTCTATTTTAAGATGGTTGGGTGTAATTTGATGTAGATTTCTGGTTGGTCTAGTAACCATGTAGATACTCTTTTATTGGCTCAATCTCTTGATAGTATAAATTATTGATTAGTTGCTATCATTTGTCCATCATCATCATCATTTAGCGTTTTCTTTGCTAGCAAGGGTTGGATAGGTCACCTCAGACCATGTCATTACTTATACAGATATAAGGATATAACTTTAACTTTATCATACACTTCAGCTGCTAGCACTCTTCTTACAAAATATCTTAATTAATCACCATATGTATCCTCCTCATCATTTAACATCTGTTTTCCCTGCTAGCAAGGGTTGGACTGTTCATGACAGACCAAAACAATACTTAATCAGAGCCATTGTTCCCCTCAGATGGGCTGGGAGCCACATTTTGCTGACATATGTTCTGCCACAACAGGATACAATGAATGTATTTTATCAAGACACCAGCACTAAGGAGGTTCTCATATCTTTGATACAACTGAAGAGTCTTCTCAACCCTTCATTTGACAAGTTTTTTTAATAGCTGGATGCCCTTCCTATTGCCATGTATAGAGTGAGTTTTATTGTTTATAAAGAGGTTGTTGTGTCCTTAACACAATAGAAAAGTGCTCTCAATTGTTTGTTTGTCAAGTTTTCTTTAGCTGAAGGCTGGCTTGAGAAAATAAGTGTCAGTACAAAGTTCTGTAGTCAATATAACCACCTAAAACTCTTCAAAACCCTGAAAACATAGCCCCAGCATGGCCACAATCCAAAGACTGAAACCAATAAAAGAATTACAAAAATAAAGAAATGCAATGCTATAGATAATTTGTTGGAGACCAGTATATTTGATAGATTTCTTTGATCTTAGAATTTTATAACATCCATTATTGTTAAAACCTAGCAATAGGGTAAACAAATACATGAAACTACAATCCAATATTCAATGAAACTGAATATTCACGACGTGTGAGCTAATATATCAATTCTCTCTATAAATATTTCACAGACAGGAAATAAATAATTATTCTGACTTACTAACACTAAGGGTCTGTCATTTTGATCTGAACATAAGAGCAAGGACATGTTTACAAAGGCACAGTATTGGCATGTTTACAAACCATTTCTCTTCCACTCTATTATTCTGTAGCTCTATTGCTTTCAAACCTTCTCCCCAATGTCATTCCACTTAGAGTAGATATTTATTCAGATTTTTGCTCTGTGAATTACAAGCTTTTCATTAACACCACAAGTTCCTTATCCATTATTATTTTGTTTTTATGTAAAATTTGCTTCCATTTTTAGAATTTCTTTCCTTTTCTTTTTTCTAATCTATTTCAGTAATGTGATGGTTCAAGACTCTAAATTTTAACAATAATTTTGCATGGTGATTACTACAAAATACTTTTTGACTTACAATTACAATCTCATTTTCAAATAATTCATAACTTTGTTATACAGAAGTTACACAAAAATAAGAAGAAGTGTAGTCAGGGGCCTTATATAAAGAATGTGTTATTTTCACTTTGTGTGAAAATAATGACATATAATACATATAAATAAGAGAAAACATACAATAAATAAAACAAGGTCTTATTTAGAAAGAAGTCCATTCAAAAACATTTAGGTTTTTCACTCTCCCATGATTGACAACCTATTTACTGCTCAGGTAGGTTAGAAAACTCCCATTTACTATTTGTACAAGAGATTTGTATTCCTAAAAATGCTCATTGACATTCTTTGCACGTAGGGTTGGATTAGGTCCTTTCAAGGCCCTAAATACTTGATAGATTATGGTGTCTCCCCTATAAAGTCTGTAGCATTCCTTTTCCCTTGATAACCTAAGCATGTTCTTATTTTGCTTAACAGTTAATCCATCCCTATTTACATGGATTAAGTAATAAAGGTTCCTATATTCTTAAGATATTGTTTCTTTAGCTTGCAATAATAACCAAGTATTGTTTTTAACAGAAGTCTTGTCATTTAAGGTCTTCCTGTTTTCTCTTCAGTTACTAGGACAGCTCAACAATACCCTGTGCAGCACATCATTATTATTTTGTTTATCATGGGTTTGTTAATTTTTCGAAGTATTATAAATTTCATGACATCTTCATCTTCATTGTTGTATTCTATCCATTTTTAAGTTAGGCTTGTCTTTTCTCCTCTGTTGGTTTCCCTTCTTCCTTTTCTGTTAGCACATTTGTAATTCCGTTGGTTGTGGAATATGCAAATTGACATACACAGTCTGACAACTCAATACAGGCATCAATAGTGTTTATCTTTTAAGACTGACTATTTTATCTTTTATAATTAACTCTTAACATCCTGTAATAATTTAATAGAAAATATTTAAAAACAGGTTTGTTAATTTATGTTTATAGTATCTTTACTAGTGGACAGATTGTTGTGAAAATTTGTAGTATTATCTCTTAACATCCTGTAATGATTTAGTAGAAAATATCTAAAAAATGTTTTTTTTTAATTCAAATATTCATAATACTAGTGGACAGAGCTTTGTGAAAATTTGCAGTAAACTTAAGTAAAGAATTTAATTTTTAATGTGATACAGCCATAGTGCTATTTTATATTTTTCAAGAATGTCTTACTAATGAGATTTCATGTGGTGCAGGACCTTAAGAGTTAAAGTGAAAAATAAAGTAACCCCATTTCCATTTGTATTCACAGGCACAAAACCACAGAGCAAATGTTTATTTGAATTCAACTAGACTTGAACCATTTCAGAAATACAAAATAGTGGTAAGATGATTTTTATATATACTGTTGCATTCAAAAGAAAATATTAAAAAAACATATTGTCTGTATATTCCAGTGATACACAATGTGGTCCAAAGTATTGTTGGTCCACAGCAAGTTTTATGCCCTATTATTTTTCACATAAGGGTGGATTGGCATATAGTTACAACTCTTTATGTTAGCTTTGCCTTTCACCCTTACCAGGTCAATAAAATAAAGCACTAATAATGCACTGGGGTCAATTTAATCAATTTTCCCCTCCCCAAAATTGTTGACCTTGTGTTTAAGTCAGAAGCTATTATTTTACACAATGTAATTAATCCTTTTGATACAAACCTGTCTGAAACTGCTCTTGGTTCTATGGTACTAAGCTGTCTATATTAAAGTGACTTGAGTACTTCTATTCCCTCCTGAACTAAACATGCATTTAATTTTTAATGCGATGCAGTCATGGTGCTGTTTTATACTTTCAAGAATAACTTGCTAATGTGGTTTCATGTGTGGTACAGGACATTAAAAGTTAAAGTTAAAAATCAAGTAACATTTTTTTGTTTATCTAAAAACCTTCCAATATAAGCAAAACTCTTCCTTTCACATTGCTCTGGTTCATTCAGCTGAAAATGGGTACCAGTAGTAGCTAGTGGTTAACTCTGTGATGGACTGGCATCCTGTCCAAAGATGAGGGTGTCTGTTACACTCAGTTGCTTAATGTCAATGAAACTGGGATAATCACTGGCCTGGTGACTTCAAAGATTTTTTAACTCATTAAATATTATGTGTTGAATAGATAGAGTTGTTAGGACACCAGATTAAACACCTTTTGATATTTATTCAAGCTCTCTGTACTCTGAGTTCAAATCTTGTCGAGGTCAGCTTTACCTTTCATCCTTTCAGGCTCAATAAATAAAGTACTAGTTCAGGCTGGTTGATTCGAGTAATTGCTAACACATTAGATAGGATACCTTGTTCTATCAGTCTGGTTCTGTGCATTTTAAGCTCAAATCCTGCCTCCTGCCACAGGAAAATGGTAACATGATAAGACTAGGGCCTCTAACATTAACCCGTTAGCATTTACATTACTCTATATTTACTATTGTATTTTCACAGTGAAGTCTTTATCTCACATAATTATCTCACATAATATCAAATCTATGAGATTTTGATATTTATTTTGAGAACAATACCTTAATATAAGTATGAGCAGCCAGTTATGACCAGTTTGAACAGAAAGATGTGAGAGAATTCTGGCTGGATATGGCTGGTTTAAATGCTAAAGGGTTAAATCAGACAACAAAGCTTCAATAAAAAGTAACCTTATAGGAAGCTAGCCAAACCTATCAAGGTTGAGCTATATCAACAAAAACAACAATAATTAAATATTATTGTTTCTTTTTTATCTTTGTAGGTACTTTTAGGTGAAGGTTTTCCATCCGGAGATCGTTATGCTTTTGAAACACCCATCCAAAGTAAGTGGCGTTTTCTTAACACAAATATTTTATAAGACATATTTTTAAATGATTGTATTTTGGTAGATTTATTAAAGCTGTAATGGATAAATGTATTCTTTTGTGGATGAATGATAAAAAGAATAATGCCAGAATTGTGATGTTAATGTTTATTTTACAATAACAATATTCACTTTGAATATCGAGTAATAATATTTATGACAGGATTTATCACTACATTATTTGCTGGCTAGCTACTTTGAGTTAGTGTGTATGCATGTATCAATACGATGATACAATATGACAGAGAGAGGGAAGAATAGATGAAGTGTAGAAGTAAACAATATGAAACTTACTATGTGTGTGTGTGTGTCTACTCTTAGTATACGTTATTCGTCTCAAGGACTGCTGCTTCATGGTCTCTTGTCTGTTGGCGTAGTCCGTGGCCGAGAAGGTGAGAGCCAGTAAGGCCAGGAGAGAGAGATAGAGTAAATGTGAAATGGCTACATCATTGTTCTCTCAAGGACTGCGTGCTTCGGTCTGGTGCTGAGTTCCCCAAGTCCTTGTATTTATAATAATGCTATAGCTAGAAGGATGTGTATATGGGGTTGATTTATGATCAGCCATGTGGATATCGTCTCTCAGGAAACTGGGGTCACAGGTCAAGTGGTATGTACGTTTATCATCCTGGTCTCTTGACAAGACAATGGTGAGAACCTCCCAATAATGGATAGTCCCAGAGGCGAGAACTCTTCGATTCGGTTTTGAATCTTCACCGGTAAAACATAAGAGTATTCCGTTACAAAGCCATTAACAACATAGATATACTGTTCATTGAAGAGGAGAGTGGTAGTTGAGAGAGATGATGCCCTCTAGCAAATTTGGTATGTGTAAAAGGTCCTTGAAATTCTGCCTGGAGATTGTAGGCATGAGGGAGTAACTGCTTGGAATACAAAGTAGTCAGGTCTCTTATTGTGATCTGTTCCTCTATAGGTAGTGCTTCCCATATCTTTGTGGCCGTCTTTATTTCTTTCATCATCATCATCATCATCATCATCATTTTATGCCTGTTTCTCACACTGGCATGGGTTGGATGGATTGTTACTGTCTGAGATCAGATAGTTTGAAACAACCTCATTTTCCTCATACATTCCCTATTTGGCATGGTTTTCACACTTCTCAACACCATCTATCTTACAGGGTGTACTGGGTGTTTTTTTCTTTTTGTGACACCTGCACCACTACCTTACAGAGTGAACTGGGTGCATTTTATTGTGGTGCCAACAATAACACTTTATATGGTGTACTGAGTGCATTTTATGATGGCACCAGCACTAGAGATGTCACATGCTCACTCTAACTAAAGAATCTTCTAAAACCCTATATTGTCACCATTTGATCACAAACACTGTAGCCTATTGTCTGTCACTCCATTTGCTTTTAGTATCCCAGTGCTTGTATATTTACAATTTGTTGTTATTTTTTAAGTTTGCAATCACGTATTGAGAAGATCGACAAGTTTTAAAGTTATATTAGGTTTTCACACTCCATGTTTTTGAATATGTACACTCCTTTGTAACCAGGATAGGAGATGAGTTCTGCCTGGTTTTAAAATGCCCTAGAAATGCTGTATGTCAATACAACTCCCTCAGGAATTACGGGGCCTTCCATCATCCATTCAGCCTTTGTATATAACATATTTGTATTATAATAGTAGGCCACTGTGGTTAATAAAGTAACCATTATCATTATAATTGTTACTGTTATGTTTTCACTCCAAATCCCATTGAAGTCAAATCTGCTTTTCATCTTTACTGAGATTTGTATAATCAACTGTCTTCTTCTTTCCTGAAATAAATATTAACAAATGAGATTGAGTGAAAGGTGAAAGAGGGATGAAAAGAGGAAATGAATGATGTTGGATGTGTATCGTAATTGTGAGAGAAAGGAAGAGCTTGGATGAACTGAGGGAGAAACTGGGTTTAAGAGGAATCCAAGGTGGTGTGCAGGAGAGAAGACTGCATTGGTATGGACATATGATGTGCATGAATGATGGTTGATGTGTGGAGAAGTGCCAAGAAATGCCAGTGGAGGGAAGCTGCAGTAGAGGTAGACCAAGAAATACCTGGGCAGAGGTGGTTAGAGATGACTTCAAATCGCTTAAACTCACAGAGGAGATCACAAAGAAATGAAGCGGATGAAGAGATGTTGAGCTGAGACGGACCTGTCCAACCCATGCAAGTGTGGAAAAAAGAATGTAAAAACGATGATGATGATGATGATGATGATGATGATGATGATGATAATGTTTGGTAGTAATTATAGCAAAATTTCACATATATTACAAAAGTCAACCTAATCTTGTATGAAAGTAAATGGATCTTTTTTTTTCTAGTTTTGCTTATTAAGTTTTTGAACTTGATAAACAAACACAACTCCAAAATATGCAATATTTATTTTTCTCTTTTTCTCCTGAAGGATTTTCAATCGAGTGTAACAGAATGAATAACATTATAAAAATTAGTTTTACACATCTTCATGAAGGGACAAAAAGTTACAAAGTATTTATAACACACTACAAAGATCCTAATTTCAAAATATTATGTAACAGATCAGTAGACTTGGTAAGTATGAGAATTTTATGAGGTTTTTTTTTTTTCTGTAAGTACAAAGATGGTATAATACAGAGGTGACAGGATTTTTTCTCTAAACACAAAGATGGTATAATGCAGAGGTGACAGGGTTTTTTTCTCTAAGTACAAAGATATTATTGTATAGAAGTGACTGGGTTTTTTCTCTAAGTACAAAGATGGTATTATATAGAGGTGACAGTTCATTGAATGTGTCTCACTGTATTACTAATGTTTAGTCATAGAGGGAAGGGTAGTCCTCAGGCTGGTGAGATTGATGTAGACAATACAATGCCTGAACATCTGCAATATACTCCTCCTCCTCCTCTTCCTCATCATCCACCTCATCATCATTTTACATTTGCTTTCCATGTTGGCATGGGTTAAACAGTTGGGTTAAAGCGACATCATCTTGCCCATTATGTTCTATATTTGATATAGATTCCACAGTGGGATGACACTCTTCTTAACACCAACCACTTTACAGAATGTACCGAGTGCATTTTTAGTTGCATCAGTATTATCAAGAATTTGGAAATATTTAGTGATATAACTAACTTTCTTATTATTAAGCCTGTCTCTGAAACATAACATAACAAAGGCTCTTAAATAAAATCATGATGGAAGTGCTTTAAGATAAATATAAATTCTTTAAAATAAACAGTTTTATATCATAAAGCCAAGGGCAGTTTCAGGAGATTTGGTATCAAAAGAGTAAAATTTGTTGAGAATTTTTGAAATTTTACATAAACTCCTGATTTAGAAATAAAATTTCTCTTAATTTCCCAACAACCTCAGCCCCACTTGTTGTTGTTGTTGTTGTTGTTGTTGGTGTTGTTGGTGTTGTTGTTGTTGTTGTTGTTGTTGTTGCTGCTGCTGCTGCTGCTGCTGTTGCTGTTAGAAAATAAATTGTAATCATTTAAATCTCACCTTGTAAGTATCCTATTGGTCCTATTCAATTGACTCCCTTAAGAGACAAAAGGCAAAAAAACTAACTCTGCAGAGGCTAACTCAGATATGGAAAGCATTGAACTTCATACTGCAAAGCAATTAGTTTGGCTCTTAACCATTGGTTCCATCTTTAAGGTAAAGTAAAGGGCCCTTAACTCAAACCTTATGGAGCCTATCCCATCTCTTTTTGCCAGAGAAAGAGACAGAGAAAGAATTGATTTCAGTACAGGACTGATTCTTTATTTATCAACCTCGAAACAGACAAAAAAAAATTGATGATGATGATGATGATGATGATGATGGTGATGGTGGTGGTGGTGGTGACAATGTCAATGATGATGACAATGTCAATGATGATGAAAAGATGAAAGGCAAAGTTGACATCATATTTGTGATGAGTCAGTTTTAACCTGACACCCAACAACTCCAATAATTCACCACCTTCTTCCATATTTACCAACCTTCAAATACTGAAATTATAAATTGATAATTGTATTATTATAAATTGATAATTGTATTATTATAAATTGATAATTGCATTATTATAAATTGATAATATTATTATTATAAATTGATAATTATATTATTATAAATTGATAATTATAATATTATAAATTGATAATTATATTATTATAAATTGATAATTATACTATTATAAATTGATAATTGTATTATTTATGTAAAAGTATGTTTATACTTTTTCTATTTTCCATCAACTTTTCTTTATTTCCAGAGACACCAAGTATCTAAAAAAATCGACGTTCAATTCAAGCTTGACTGTTTCCAATGTGGACAACGTTATTATGTTACTGTAAGATATTTGATTCATTTTTATTATGTTTATTATGCAAATTAAATTGTTTAGATTAAGAATTAACCACAAACCAGACATATGAGGGAGGGACAAATCCATACTGGCACCATTTATCAGTGGACTCAGGCTCTGCTTAAACTGGTTGGAATCTTATTTGGATTAAATTTCCAGGTGAATAAAAATTAGGGCAAGATGAGGATCAGGGTGGCCAATCTCATGCAGGAATGGGTGGTGTGGAAACTACTTTCAAAGTTATGCAGAGGAGGCAAATGTCTACATTGATTCAGTGTGTGTTGGTCCATTGAATATCTGTCCTAAACTAGATAACCCACTCCTTTTGATTTGGGGGAAATATAAACTGAGAGAAAAGCTGGGTTTAAGAGGAATCAGGTACAGTGTGCAGGAGAGAAGACTTTGCTGGTATGGACATGTGATGCATATGGATGATGATCATTAGGGGAAGAAGAGCCAAGAACTCCTAGTGGAGGGAAGTTGCAGTAGAAAGAGATCAAGGAAAACCTGGGAAGAGGTTGCTTGCTTTCGTGTTCTTTTTACTGTTTTTTTTTTTCGCTCCGTTTTCGTTTAACATGACAAAACCCTGGATGGGGGATCACTCGGCTCGTCCGTCGATGAAGAGCGCGGCAAGATAAATAATGTTGAAAGGGCTGAAGGCCAGATCTTTTCTCTCTCTCAGAACTTTCATTGAATTTTCTAGATATCGCTTGAAGTAGCATGTGGTTCATCACTCTACCAATTCTTTCCATCCATACCTTCTTTACTTTTGGTTTTATAAAAGAAAAGCTGACAAAAGCAAACAGAGAAAACAAATGTATATATTTGTATAAAATAGAGCTATTTATTTGATCTATTATTTGATTTGAAACTATGTCAAATCTTCACAGAATTCGTGAAAATCTTATGGATAACAAATAATAATTATGATAAATTAATGGAGTAAAAATTTGAATTACAGAACGTTTTTGTGTATATGAAATGAATTATTTAATTGGAAAATAAACATTGTGAGTTTGTGATAGATGTAGAAAGTTGTGTAAACATGAGAGAGAGAGAGAGAGAGAGAGAGAGAGAGAGAGAGAGAGAGAGAGAGAGAGAGAGGGAGAGAGAGAGAGAGAGAGAGAGAGAGAGAGAGAGAGAGAGAGAGAGAGATGTGAGCAAAGAAATTAGAGAGAGAGAGTAAGAAATACACATGATAGGAGTGGCTAATGACCTTTAGCCAGAGACCCAAACATTTTTATCAGAATCTGCCACCAACTGAGAGAGCTAGAGATAGTGACATTGTCTCTTATTTATGACCTCCAAATGTATGATAATTTGGTGGTGTTTGTGCCAAAACATTGAATACAAATATCCCAATGTACAAAATACGAACTTAGCTGTTGTTCTGGAAACAATAACAAACTGGTTATTTAGGATTTTGCTACATCCCATTCAGAGGAAACATTAAAATATCCAAATATTCGGCTGTTCTATATCAACTTCTTTTACCTTCTTTATCAGAATATATATTTTTATTTTACCTTTCGTTTCAATGTTTATTGTATATTTAGGATAAGTAAATATACTTCCTTTTAAAATATTCGGGACAAGTAAATATAGGTTATTGCTCCAATGTTCTTGCTTGACTCTCTCCATATTGATATTTTCCTATCTTCTCATTCTTAATAAAAAAAATTAAAAAAATTCTGAATCCAATTTAAAGCGCCTATGTAGTCACTAGACTTTCAATAAATAGCAGTGAAATAGAACCAAAACACAACCTCCCATTTTAAGAAAAAGGACACATGTAATCTGGGGTATATTGTTCCTTCTTGAGTGCAGTATTTCTGAGAAAAAAAAGGGATGGTCATGGCTTGAATGCCTTTGATCATGAGTTGGCACAATCTGAGTGGGCATTGGGCTAAACAATAACATTAACAACTATCCGTGATAAGTAGTGACACTTATATCATTCTCCGGATATAGAAAGCTAGACTTAGTAATATAGAAATTTCAGCCGGATATTTACAATCTAAAAGCTTAGTTTCATGAAAACAGACAAACAGTTGGATTAATCCTTGACATTCTTCATCTCACTGCATTGTCCATTTGCAATTTTAATTAATTGAATGTATATTACAGAATGTACTGGATATATTTTATCTAGTGCTGGGACCACAACAAAATCTACCCTGTACATTTTGTAAGGGGGTTGACAAATAACTGTAAAGAATGTATGGAGGCACATGGCTTAGTGGTTAGAGCATTGGCCTTGCATTCGAAAGGTTGTGAGTTCAATTCTCAGACAGGGTGATGTGTTGTTTCCTTGAGCAAGACACTTTATTTCACATTGCTCCAGTTTACTCAGCTGTAGAAATGAGATGATAGGACTGGGGTCCCTATCATTCCACTGCAAAGTGGTCATGGAGGTGCCATGGCAAAAAAGCACCCAGCACTCACTGTAAAATAAGGTTGGTGTTAGGAAGGGCATCCAGGTGTAGAAATCAAGCCAGAATCAGTTCCCGTCCCACCCTTGCAAGCAGGGAAAAAGTGAACGTAAAATGAAATGAAATGAATGAAAATGAATGTAGTGTCAAGAGAAACTCTTTAGAATTGCCTGTGTTATATCCTTATGGATAAACGAATACACTGCAACAGTGTAATAATAATATAATCGAAACAAATGATAATAACCACACGTAACGAAGCAACAATCTTTTAAGAACCAACAATCCAACACGCTAACTCAAACTTGAACTTGAACTCCAACTTGGACTATCAACACATGAACTGTGGAACTAGTAACAACTTCGACTATCAACACATAATCTGTGGTACAAGTACCAACTTCCCTACTTACTCAGACCACTACTATTTATATGTAGTGGTCCAGCCCATTCTCGCCAGGGAGGGGGGTCTTATTCTCACACAACATCCTAGGACATGACAATCTCTCTAGTTCTGGTGCTACAATGAAGTGGACCCTTAACACTCTGGAAAGTGAATGGCAAATGAGCAGAGACATTGCATTATCAAGAGCAACCTCTTTAGTGTTTTTACTTCAGTAAAATGTGTTCTGTACAGTCTGTAAGTTGATTAGTGTTAGGAAAGGTAGGGCACCAAGAAAGGGAAATTATATAAAAATTAGAATGTACACGCTAGATATGCTCCACCCACCTATCTAGAAAGGCAGTTACTTCAAATAAGAAATTATTCAGACTGACTGACAATCCATCCAGGCCCATACCATGGAAAATCAGATGTAAAATGATGTTGATGAGACTTCAAAAGAAAATAAATTGCTATTTTCAGTTGTCTCCATGTCTTTGTTTGATTAAGATAACCATTGATCAACAATGTTTAAAATGTTTACTACCGATATATTTCCCTCAAATCATACCCTACCACTTTAAAAAGAACGTATTGGCTGATGCCTAAACAAAAAGAAAGGCTAATCATTGATAGAATGCCATTGATCATAAGCCTGTATTTGATCAGAGATCTGTATTTGATCATCATTATCATCATTATCATCGTTTAACGTCCATCTTCCATGCTAGCATGGGTTTAGATGGGAATTGTCCTACTTGACACAAGATTGGCCGGGTGACCATGTCTCACTTGTATAGGACTGTCTGGCAGGTTTTCTACTGGATGGCCTTCCTAACACCAACCACATTTACAGTGTGGACTGGGAGGTTTTTACCATGTTACTTACATGCCACATTACAGCATGCACTGTGTGTGTGTGTTTTTTTTGTCGTGACACCTACACAACCTCATTTATTTTTTTCGGACTGGATGTTGTGGTACCAACATAACTTCATGGAGAAAGGGTGGTGTTGGTGGGAGTGGGGGGGAGTTGAGGTATATATTTGGTTAAGAGGTGCCTACTGACTAGGCTTTGCTTTCTTCTGTATTACTGCGTAGCGCCAAAGATCTTGGTCCAGTGACATTGTCTTAGAGAGGTGTAAGTGTGTGAGGTCGGAATTTATCAAATCCTCCCAGGTTTTTCGGGGTCTACCTATTCCATAACTTCCATCAATTTTGATCGCCCTGCACTTTTTTATACAACTGTCATCTTTCATGCGCATCACGTGACCATACCAGCATAGTCTTCTCTCGAGTAAACAGCATCTGATCCCTCTTATTCCTAATTTCTCACTTAGTTCATTTATGCTTTGCCGTTCGCGTATATTGCTATTACACATCCAACGGAGCATGGATGCTTCGTTCCTCTCCAGTCTGCGCAGATCCTCTGCACACAAAGCCCATGTCTCACTGCCATGTAACATTGCTGTTCGTATACAGGTATCATACAATCTGCCTTTCATTTTTAGAGAGAAACCTTTTGTGGCCAATAGAAAATCTACGTTCTTAGATAGCTTACCTGTGATCCCACTACATCTTTTATGTACCCATAGTTTGCATTTGGGACAGAATATGGAATTTCTGCCTACTCCTTTCCTACACACTGAACATGGCCATTTCCCAGAAGGTACCTGTAACCTATTTTCCTTTCTACATACTAGAACTTTAGTCTTAGACAAGTTAACTTTAAGGCCTTTTGATTCTAGGCCATGCTTCCATGTTTAGAATTTCTTCTCTAGTTCAGCCATTGATTCAGCTATGAGAGTTAGATCATTTGCGTATAGAATTTCCCATGGGCAGCCAGTCTTGAACTCCTCTGTTATAGCCTGAAGGGCAATAATAAATAGGAGAGGGCTAAGGACAGAGCCTTGATGAACACCGACTTTGACGCTAAATTCTTCACTATATTCGTTGTTAATTCTAACCTTGCTGATTGTTTCTTTATACATGGCTTGTATAGCTCTCACAAGCCATTCATCAACACCTAGTTTTCTAAGAGCCCACCAGATAATGAAGCGGGGGACTCTGTCAAAGGCTTTCTCCAAGTCAACAAAAGCTAAGTATAGGGGTTTACCTTTAGCTAGGTACTGCTCTTGTAGTTGTCGTACAAGGAAAAGAGCGTCCATGGTACTTTTACCTGACACAAACCCAAACTGCATTTCATATAGATCAATTCGCTCTCTGATTAGTTGTGCTATAACTCTTTCTGTGACCTTCATGACCTGGTCAACTAATTTAATGCCTCTATAGTTTCCCCTATCTAGAGCATCTCCTTTACTCTTGTAGCAGTTAATGGTGATGCTGCTACACCAGTCATTTGGTATGATCCCATTCTGTATGACTTGGTTTACTATCCGGGTGACCATAGTGTGCCCCACCATTCCAGATGCTTACAGCATTTCGGCAACTATTTCCAAAGGCCCAGCTCCCTTGCCTGTCTTCATATCTTTGATTGCCTTACTTATACTACCTTTAACTTGCACTGCTGGTCCCTCTATTGGATCGATTTGGGGCAGACTATCTTTTTCCCATTTATTCTCCCTCATTTAGAAGTCTCTCGTAGTGACACTTCCAAGCTCACTTCTTATCAGCATCAGTGATGGCAAGTACACCATCATCATTACAGACACACTTCTCCCCGACAATATCACGGTTTTCCTTGACACATTGTCTAGCAATCCTGAACACCTCACGTTTTTGGTCCTCACGTTGTAGAACATGCTTGAAATTTCTTTCCTCTGCTTCCCTTCTTGCAAAGTACACTTGTCTCCTAGCTTCTCTCCTGGCCACTTGATAGTGTTCTCTACTTCCCCCATCCCGCCATACCTTCCAAGCATGCTTTTTGGCCTTGATTGACTCCTCCACCTTACTGTTCCACCACCAAGTTACTCTCCTCCTGCCTATAGGTCTGCTCCAGCCACAGATTTCATCTGTTGCCTTCAGCAGGTTAACTTTCAGGAATTCCCACTGTTCCTTTATATTATACGTCTCTAATTGCTCTTTCTTACTGTCAAAAGCATCAAGTAATATGCTTTTTAATTTGTTACTAGTTGTGGGGTCCTTTAGCTTCCATATTCTTCTCCGCAGAGTAGTCCTCCTCTGTTGTCGAGTACGTCTAGTCCTGACTATGAGATCGCTAATTATGAGTCTATGTTGGGAGGTGCATTCTTCACGGGGAACAGATTTAGTGTTTACAACAGACACTCTATCACGTCTTCTGGTAAGGATATAAACTATCTGACTGGCGTGTTCCCTTGATCTATAGGTGATCAAGTGATTGTCTCGTTTTTTGAAGTTTGTGTTAGTTAGGTTATTAGCGTCACAGAATTCAAGGATTCTGAAGCCTTCCTAATTTCTAGTACCAAACCCATAGCCTCCATGGATTCCATCATAGCCGTCACAATGTTGTCCAACATGACCATTTAGGTCACCAGCAATAGTTATGTAGTCACTGTTGGTTATTTGGGAGGTAGTGAGCATTAGCGACTCATAGAATCTGTCTTTTATAAAGCGGATATTATTGTCACAGTAGTTCTGTTTAGGGCTAGTCTTATTTTAATTATTCTGTCGTTCACTCTATTTACGTCAATTACCTTATCTATCCATTTTTCTGCTAACATGATTCCTACTCCACCCAGTCCATTGTCATTTCCCACCCAGAAAAGTTTATAGCATCGTTTTTTACCCACACTGAATCTAGCAGACCCACCCCTCCACCTAGTCTCTTGAACACAACAAATATCAACTTCCTTACGTTCAAGCATCTCTACAACCTCATTTGAGTGACCTTTTAAGGTGCCTACATTCATGGTACCAACTCTGAAGTTTTGGATTTCGTTGGGTGGGTGAAAGGGATGGGTTGGAGGCGTAGGGAGGGGTGAGGGTGGGGTTATGTTAGCCATCCATGTCTGAAATAAAGAGGAGTCCTTGCATTCTCGTCCGGCAACAGGAGGTGAATTTATCTTTATCTTTGACATTGACATTGAGTGTTCACATTCTTCAGACTCTCTAATTCCCATAGTCCATCTAGCATATCGAAAAAGGAGTAATAGCCGAGGCAGTGGTTTTGTGAAAGAGAAACATATTATAAGCCGCTGAATTATGATTGGACCAAATAGTAATGGTGGCGATGGGAAGGTTAACGAGCAGATTAATTTTTCTGAGGTTCCTACAGATTCGACCATAATTATAAGAAGTTAAATGAGACCAGGGATAGGTAAATGGACCAGGGATGTTGGAGAGACAAGAAAATGAAGTGAAAATACATTACATTTTTCAACACGACAATTCAGCAACAGTAAGGATTCGACCGATTTGGTCTACATACGATCATAGGCCTACATTTCAGCATAGGTCTACATTCGATCAAGGAAAGGGGTTAGGTCATTTCGATCAGCCCCAGTACATATTTTATGAAACCCCAATAGAACGAAGGTTAATCTCTGAACGATTTCAACTCAGAATTTAAAGGGACATAACTAAGCGAATATTGTACATTTTGTTTATTATACCATTAATCTAATACCTAAAAATGTCCTCAAAATTCTCAAATCTTTTCCCCAAAATTTTATCAAAGATATTTTTTAATTTCCCCCAAAATTTCTCTAATAAATGTTCTTAAAATTTTCAACGTTTTTTTAAATTTTCCTCAAAATTATCTCAAACATTTTCTTCAAAATTTCATCATAATTTTTCACAAAATTTTCACCAAAAATTTTCATAAAAATGTTTCAAAGATTTTCTGAAAAAATTTCTTTAAAATTTTCCTAAAGAAATTCTCAAAAATCTTCTTAAAAATTTTCCAAAAAATTTCCCTCAAAATGTTTTCAAAAGTATTTCACCAAAAATTCTCTCAAAAAGTTACCTCAAAATTTTCTCGATTTTTTTTTTTTTTTATTTTCTTCAAAATTATCTTTAAAAATTTGCCAAAATTTTATGAATACTTAAAAAAAGATTTTCAATTTTCTTAAAATTGTTTTCGAAAATTTATCGAAAATTTTCCAAAAATATGTTTTCCTTAACATTTTCTCAAAACATTTCACAAAAGTTTCTTGAAAACCCTCAGCAGAATCCACTCTGTTGCAATCATTTGAACCTAGTTTTAAGATAACACGGAAGCTTTGCAATAAAATCAATGATGTTGCTCTACCTCCACTGATAATCACATATAACTTATATTTATTTTCTGAAATCATTTCAGATAAAAACACTAAACAGCAATAACTCATACAGAACAACTACTCTTTTTATTCCATGTAAGTTATAAAACTTGTAATGTTATTTTTAATGTGATGATTTCAATTGTTAAAAAATCTATTACTGAATGCACAAAAAAAAATGTTCTTTGTAGTAAATGTTCTTAATGTGGTTGTTGTTTAACTATTTTATTATCATATTTCTAATGAAAAACATTGCCTATAATTTTCAAATAATTTAAAAAATAATCAAGAATAATCTCATTATTAAGCTGGTGGTTGAAGTATAACATAACAAAGATCCATACATAAAATTATGAAGGAAGGTTTTTAGGTAAATATAAACATCTTAATGCAAACACCTATCAGAAGGAACCATCTCCAATTGATCTGGCCAGATCCTCAAGCGTGACCAGTCAATCTTATGGATGTTATTCAACCGTCTTACTTATGGGCTACCTTTGGGTCTCCTGCTTGTTGGTTTTACCCGTAAAATCTGTGCAGCAATTATAATCACTGGATTCTTTAGGGGTTGAAAAATAAAATACTACTCTAATGCAGTAGATTGACAGAATTATTAGAGTATTAAACTGGATGGCTTGCTGTACCTGTTGCAACTATGTGTGTTCTGTGTTAAAGATCCACCTCATTTCATCAAAAAAATGTTGACATGGTTAGAACATTAAAACATCCAAGAAACCCCTATGAGATTCAACCTCATAAAAGGCTGGCTAAAACTATTCATGTGTGAACTATAACAACAGTAACAGTATGACATACTGGACCTGTATTCCCACCACTGTCCAGCCTACTTTTGTATATCTGTACAATCTGGTGGTAGTTACAGCAGAAGTGGGCAAGATGGATTTGTTCAGTGTAAGACAGTTGATGTCCCATTTATTTCAGTGTGCCCATGGTTTCTTTTTCTGTTTGTCTTAAGTGAGTAAGAGAGAGATAAGTTTTAGGATGACATTGTAGCAATATTCTAGTGTACATTGTTCGGGAGTTTTCATGATAGAAACTTTGAATGTTGAATTTTACTGTGGCAACACACCATGTTCCTTGCCTGTTGAAGTGGTCTTTCATTTTTACGTATTCATTTAACTTGTTATAATTAGCAGCCAAAAATGCTTCAAATTTTATCCTATCATCTTAAAAAATGATAAATATAGTATATTTTGTTTCTTAAAGGTAATCTCCCTGCCTTGCAAGGAAACACAGAAAACGTTTGTGGAAGTCCAAAAATAGAAACTTCAGTTCAGCCAGGTAAATGTTCCATATAAATTGTAACAAATTTTCAATAGATCATTCACTTGTTCACAGCATTTTTAACAGTGAGGACAACACAGGAGTGTCTCTACCTTGATACAGAACAAATATCTCATGGAATTTTGTTCATAAGGCATTTGTTTCTCCCTGGTGTTTACACCCTTTGCTGATAAAATGTTTGCTGTTTTTTCTTGGTTTCTATAAATTTCAAGTAATAATAATTTCTGAATTTGACACAAGACCATAAATTGTTGGGAAGAGGAAACAGTTAGTTATATTAATTCCAGTACATTGCTTTATTGACCCTAGAAGGATGAAAGAAAATTTCTTTGAAGCAAATTAAAAAAAAAAAATTAAACTTCAGATTACTTTTCAAAATGTTTTCTTTTCAGCAAGGTTTTCCAGTCCAAAATATATATCAACCCCCTCAACATTATTTAAAACAACATTAAGATCAACAACAGGTGAAGATACTGAGAAAGACAGTAACACTAATGTTGCATGGATTATAACAATAGCAGTTTTGTTTGTGGTTTTATTAATATCCTTTGCTATTATTGGTAAGTTTGCTGTTGTTGTAATTGTTGTCTAATCCTAGGTCAACTCTGAGCAGACCAATGATCAAAGCTGTTCAAGCTGTGACTTTTTTATTTTTTTTAGACAAAGTGTCTAGTACTACACTATTCAACTATATAGAGTCATCTCTCCACTTTCTAGGTTGTTATTATTGAAGTATGTCAGATATCTGTATTCAAAGATTGTATTTAAGTTTTACAATAAAATCTCTACACAATTGACTGATGTAAATGTTATCAGTCAACCTGTTAAAAACAACAACCAAATCTACCTCAAATCACTTCCATACTGTTTTAAAAAAATTAAAAACAAAATAGTCATGGCTGGAACACTCTTGATCGTGTATTTGCTCAGTCAGGACTGAACTGCTTTAACCCTTTAGCATTACCGGCCAGAATTCTCTCACCTCTTTCTGTTCAAACTGGCTGTAACTGGCCACTCATACTGATGTTAAGGGATTGTTCTCAAAATAAATAATATCAAAATCTTATACATTCAATATTGTTTGAGATATTATGAGATAAAGCCTTTACCATGAAAATACAATAGTATATATAGAGTAATGTAAATGCTAAAGGGTTAAATGACAACTGACATAAGCACATTTTTTTAAAGTGATAATGTATATATATATATATAAGTATGTATACGTACATATATATACATGTATACAGACGTACAGTAGTATGTATATACATACATACATACACACATATATATATGTACATATTGGTTTACCGAACATTGGTTTAGCAATATATATATGGATGTATATATAATGTATTTTGCAATACACTAGTAGTTGGCCTTGATAAGCTTCAACCAAAGCGAAACAAGACTTGTCGGCTTATCTCCCCTGTTTGCTGAGATCAAAGTGAGTGAATTTGTCACTACTTTAAAACAATAGCTTACGGTCTTCAAAATGCTTTTAATTAAGCATAAAGTGTATTGCAAAATACATTATATATACATCCATATATATATATTGCTATTTCAGAGCTCCAATTCTAATATATATATGTATCTATATATATATATATATACATATATATTTATATATACATATTTATATAGATACAATTGCACCTCTTGAAGGTGATGACACAGTGTTATGCAGTAATATAGAAGACCCATAGTCCCATGTGCATGGGTTGAAGTATACATCTTGCCTTCCCCCTTCCTCGTCCATACACCTCCAGGTCTTAACATCCCTCCCTTCATCCACGTCCCACCTCTTACACCTCCCACGTACTAACACTCCACCCACACCCGAACACACTGCCACCTTACACACGCCCCCAGATCTACCTCTCCAATCCCCACACACATACCCCCACCTAAGTCTCCAGTCCACACGGTAAGGTGGTTGTGTAGGTGACACAAAAAAAGTGCCCAGCTCACACAGCATAGTGGTCATGTAGGTATCACAACAAAAATCACCCAGCACACACTGTAAATGTGTTTAATGTTAGGAAGGGCATCCAGCTGTAGAAACCAAGCCCAAACCAGTTCTGTATGAGTAAGACATGGTCATCAGACATGGCTTGTCTCACAACAGGGCAACCCATCTAACCCATGATAGTGTGGAAAAATGAGTGAACATTAAACAGTGATGATGATAATGATGATGATGATATGCATTTGGTAATAAGAAGAAGGGAAGTAAGCATAAAAGCCAAACTTGCTATCTTCAATTTGGTATTCATGTCAGCCCTTTCCTATGACTGAAAGAATACAATCAGAATACAAGCAACCAAAATGGGCTTCTTTTGAAGGGTTTTGGAGTAATGTTACATGATAGAGTGCATAGCTCAGAGATCAGATAGTCACTCCAGGTAGAGCTGCTACTTCTCCAAATTATGAGATCACAGCTCTGATACTATGGGTATATGGTTAGAATGTCTCAGGAAAGAATTTTATGGGCAAAACCAACTGGCATGTAACCCAGGGGTAGACCCAGAGCAAGATGATTGGATAACATCCATGAGCTTGGCTGGTCTCACTTGGGGATCCAGTGGGATCAATTGGAGTCAGTTGTTTCTGACAGGTCCTGCTGGAAGGAGTGTTTGAGTACTCTTCCCCCATAACCCCAAGATCAACTCTAAGAACAATATGTTCTGGGAGTTAGAGAAATCCACTGAAGTGACTGTGAAACCTCTACTCAGCTATATGTACCAACTCAGCTGCCATTTCTGAGAGAGAGTTGATTGGCCTATTCTTCAAAGAAAATGGTGTTACTGCTACAGTCACAAATGAACGTTATGTGGGGATCAAAAAGGGGCTAGAGAGCATGTACCAATCTCTAATGAATAAGTTCTGGTTCCAACAAGATGGGGGAAGCTCTCACACCTCCAATGAGTTGCGAGAATGGCTGAAAAATAACTTTGGAAATTGTGTGATCAGTTTGAAGACTGATTTTGAATAGGCCCCACAGAGCGTGCTTTAAGCCCCCCAGATTTCTTTCTTTGTGGCTATCTGAAGGATAGGGAATATGTCAACAAACCCAGGATCACCAATGAACAAAAGGAAAACACCGGGGGGGGGGGGGGGGGTCAGAGCTATCCCTAGGTCTGTTTGTAAAGACATTATAATAAATTTCACCATGTGCCTAAAAAATGCATGGATTCAAACGGCGATCACTTGGAAGACATACTGTAACTCTGGACAGAAGGATAAGAAGTTGTGAATTTCAGACATGTTGTTTTTAATGATTTGAACTAAATATATTCAGAATTTCATAAGTTTTTGTCCAGAAAGGAATAATGTAGACGAAAATAAAAATACATTTTTTTTTAGCCCCTCTGAATATATATAATAAGCAATAAGAACTTCAAAAATTCGGTACAGTGTGGATAGAAATATATATATAAAGGTGGTATTGGGGTAAAGGATGACAAATAAAACAAAATGAAATAATGTTTTTTACCCACTATATGTGCTCTTTCACAGCAGAACCCCTTGTGGCTATGTGCTCTTTCACAGCAGAACTTCTGATGCTCATGTGCTCTTTGACAGAAGAACCTCTCATGGTCATGTGCTCTATGACAGAAGAACCTCTCATGGTCATGTGCTCTATGACAGAAGAACCTCTCATGGTCATGTGCTCTTTGACAGAAGAACCTCTCATGGTCATGTGCTCTTTGACAGAAGAACTTCTCATGGTCATGTGCTCTTTGACAGAAGAACCTCTCATGGTCATGTGCTGTTTGACCCATATGTATATTTCCAATATATAAGGAACCACATCGACTGTAGACCACATACGTTCTCATGCACACTTCCACGTTGTTGAAGAGACAGTTATGTAGTATGCATATATCATCATATGTTGATCAAGGTTTGGAATGTAGTTTCCTCAAAGCAGGTTCCGAGTGTGCCAGTTGTATATTCAGATCCCCCCTATGGATAGCTTGTTGGAAGGCAGTGGCCATCTATTCATTGAAATGCAGCAGCTTTAGATAGCATATGCTATCCCTAGGGATGCACACATACACTCCCACCATACAAACATACACACATACACTCCCTCACATACACACATACCTACATACCTTCTATACACACATACATACATTCCCACCATACACATATACACACATACACTCTTGCCATACACATATACACTCTCTCACATACACACATACACATCCTCACATACAATAAGGAAAAGAAATTATAATATTTAACATTTATCTACTGTATCAAAATATTGTATGCTGAAATAAAATCTGTATTATTTTTTCTCCAACAGGAAAATTAAGTAACCGAAAAATCTCTCAAAAACAACAAGGCCTGATTATATCTTTCCCTCACCCTATGGAACATTGTGCTGCTACCAAAGAACTAACAATAATCTTAAACTGTTATACAAGCTTACATGTAAGAAACTCTCAGGAAATGAAATTAAAAGAAAACCAATCACTTCAAAAACAAATTCAGCAAGTTTATGACAATTTTAACACCTTCATTATCATCCATTCTGATGGTTTGTATTATCACAACCAGAATCAGGGAAAAAATAAGATTGGACAAGAAATGGCTGATTTTACAATTGATCTTGTTAAATTCTGCACTACAGATGGTTTATATCAGTTAAAAAATATCTATCATGTCACATTTGATGAAGATCCAAGTATATTTGAATACTCTGAGCTATGTTCTGATTTCCAAGATAACATGTATTACTTATACAGACCAAATATTTTTGGAAATAATGGTTTGGATTTGAATCAAATTGAAAATTTCCTCAGTGATATAAATGACCAACAGGCAGATGTACAACCAAGTGGACACCATATTAAATTCCATTTGAACTGGAAAGAAAGTAGAGAAATACAAAATTTAAATGATGCTTTGATTTCTCGAGACTATAAACAAAAAGTGTTTCCTGATTGGTATGCTGACATGTTTCCTCAATCAAAACTTAATAAAAATTTCTCTAATTTTAATTTAACCACACTTTCAAAAGTTTCCGAATTTATGTCAATTGAAGACCTTGGAAATGATGTGCGTGGAAACCAAGAAATAGATAGAAGTGTCAACAGCATAAATAATATTACTGCTTCTGAAACTGATCAAATATCTGATAATGATCAAATATCTGTTTTGCTACAGAGGATTAATGAGGAAAATGGTGGCAGGTTAATAACAGATAATAACAGATAAAAATTTATTATTATTACTATATATATATATATATATATATATATATTTTTTTTTTTTTTAAATTTATTTAATTCACTATTGTATATACCACATTGTTCACAATTCTTTCATAATGAAAATATAAACACATATAAATACAATTAATTACTACTAGGAACCTCACAAATATAACACCAAAATATATGATCAAAACGAGAGAAAAAAAAGTGGGATCAAAAACGACCATCAATTGACCAGCAAGTGTGACAATCGCCTGCACTTCACATGGGTCAACGGAATATTTTGAGGCTACTTTGAAACCTTGGTGTTCAATATTTATTTAAGATTAGTACAAATGTATATTAATCATCATCAACATCATCATCATCATCATCATCATTATCATTATCAACATCATTATTATCATCAACATCATCGTCATCAACATCATTATCATCACCATCATTACTATCATCATCATCATCATTATCATCATCATCCTCATCATCATGATTGTCATTATTGCCACCACAAACACTACCATCAACATCATCAAAATCACCATCCCCATCATGTCCTTATTAACATCATTTGCATCACTGTCCTTATTTTAGTATTCATCATCATCATCATCATCATTGTTATTGTTAATATCCATATTGTAATAAACATCATTTATTATAAAAATTATCTTCTAGTTTTATGTTTGCATCACGTTGTTTGTTTGTTTTTAATTTGAATGGCTTACATCAGAATTTTTCATCTTGGTAACACATTTAAAAAAAAAAAATAGTTTTCAAGTTTTATTCATGATATGAAATTAATAAAATTAATAAATAAACAATAAATAATAAATCACATGTCACCTGTTATATATTTAATTCTACACAGGGTTGTTTCATCTTAATTATGATTCACAGCTAAATATTCATAAAAATCTATCAAATTTACTTCAAAATACAGATAGAGATTATAGGTGACACATTAAAGTGTCATAACACAGTTTAGAAGCTTCTGGCCCAGATTGTTATTAAAGTGTAACAGTAGAATGCAAAGAAACTAGTGATGGCCTGCACTCATAAATAGTTAATGTTGTATCCAACTCCTCAAACCCTGCACTAACCACTACACAGTCCTTCCTGCTCAGAATGTCAACCATCTAGAACTACCTTCCTGCTCATATCTTTTAAAAAAAACTGGATCTGCAACATTACAGAATTTAGAAAGTATGTTAGCTGCTTCAATGTAATTGTTTTTACTATGCAAATAGCTGAAAGAGTTAGGTTAAAGACAGAAAAATTGAATACTGTCACCTGTGAGAATCGAACTTGTCATATGTTGGACAGCTGTGCTACCATTATATATGGCATGCTGCAGTTGCGAGTTCAAATTCCACATGTGACACAGTCCACCTTTTCTGTTTCTAGGGATTACAATGCCCAGCTTGTTCAACTACTTTCAAAGTTCAAAATTTTCTCAGTGTTTATTGAATACGATTGATTCAAGATATTGAATTTACAGTTGGCAAAAAAAAAGAAGAAAAAACTTATGTAAGAGTAAAGAACAAAATAGAATGAAACATTTAAATTCATATCAATTATAAGTTTCATTTTGCTATAACACTAGGAAGTATGGGCCAGAAAGTGAGCTTTCACATGATTGGTTGACTTTCTAGAAATAGTAGCAAAATTTGCCTCAAATTTCACCTTATCTTCATTAAAAAAAAAACATATGGGATAATGTAGACCTGAATATATTGTCAGAAAATAAGATGACAGAAATATCTGTGATGATATATCTTTTATATTAGAGCTGATCTGGAACTAAATAATGACAGCAATAATAACAATAGGAACAGCAGCAGGAGCAACAATTAAGGAGTACGACAAAATGGAAGACATTTCAAAAAATTTTAAATATGAATGAAATTGCTCTGATCACATAAACCACAATATTATTTATTCTACACTGCTTTCCAGCGTAGTTACGTCCCTTTGCGGTCTGAGTTTAAATCCCACCGAGGTTAACTTTGCCTTTCATCCTTACGGGGTCGATAAAATAAAGTACCAGTAATGCACTGGGTAATTGATGGCCTTGTGCCAAAAGTAGAAACAATTATTTATTCTACAGCGCAAAATAAATTGTTGAAAAACTACAAACTATTTTTCTTAATATCTATCTTGCTATTTAACCCTTTCATGGCCACATTTCTAATGAAATACATTCTATTTTAATTAATTATTGAAGAATTTCGAGGGATTTACTAAAATTATTAACTAATTCATTACTAAGACAGTAATTTAATGTAAGGTTCTTATATAAAATTATATTGGAAGATATTAATTTAAATTGGAAATCTTTAAAGTGGGTGGTTTTATTTCATAGAACCAGAGCCAGTTTTGGCTGGGTTCGTAACTAAAGCCATCATCATCACTGTTTTACGTCCATTCTTCCATAGTAGCATGGGTTAGCCGGGTTGTCCTGTTGTGGGCAATGCCTAGTCGGGTGACCTTGTCTTGCTCATACGGCTTGATTTCTACAGCTGGATGCCCTTCCTAACACCAACCTCATTTACAGTGAGTGCTGGGTGCTTTTTTACTGTGGCGCCTCCACAGTCACTTTACAGTGTGAGCTGGGTGCTTTTTGTCATGACACCTCCATGACCACTTTGCAGTGGGAGGGGATGGGGGCATATTTTCTATATGCTTCAGCTTTGGCTTGTACTCGTGTAACACATCGCCTTTGAGAGGTGCAATTGGGCAAGTATTAAAATATATTTATTTTTTACAATTAGAATTGAATAACTGTTTCTCTAAGCTCAACTGACAGAGATTAGTTGTTAAAACCTATAATATATGCTAGTAAATGCTGTCATGATTGAAAGAAAATGTCAATATTTATAACATGTTCAGCAGCCAATAGTTTGATCAGTTTCTTTTTTTCTTTTTTCTCTCTTTCTTTCTTTCTTTCTTTCTTTCTTTCTTTCTTTCTTTCTTTTTTCCAATGTACTTGTAACTATCTCCCAACAAAACTATCTCCTTATTGATAAGAAGAAATCAGAAATTTTCAACAAAGGACTACAACTACTTAGATATATTTCTTACCAGCATGACACACATTTTGCTGTTGGGAATTATGATATATTTGATTTCTTCAAACAAGTTTACTGTACATTCTTACCAAAAACCTGTTAAGAACTACAGCTGTCCTGTAAGTAGCATTTTAAAAGTATTTTTTGAACTTTTTTTATTTCTCATTTATCCACATCCACTATATATATATATATACACATACATATATATGTATTTATTTTATTAAGGCTAAATAAAACTCTGATGACCCTGGCTAACTCTGGTGTTTCGCCAGGGTCATCAGACAAGAACTATATATATATAGGTGTGTGTGTGTATGCGTATATAATATGTATATGTTTATATATGTGCTTATGTATGCACATGTGTGTGTGTATATATATATATCAGAATGGAGGTGATAAAAGCCAGTTAGACCATTACTCACCAGAGTACTTGATACTTGGGGGAGTAGAGTGGGTAATATGAAAACTTTGGAACCCTACGGCTGAGCCCCAGTCGTTTCAACAGCTGGAGCTAAGTCATCGGATTTCCGAATTTTTCATATATATATATATATATATACGATATTAAACAAATGGAAACTATATTTATAAAACCATATCTATTTCATTATACATATTTCAGGGATACCATATTAAAAATATGGCATGCCTTCTTCAGATAAAATACAATATATAAGCAGTTTTATAAATAAATTTGACGTACCATAAAA
The DNA here is from genome assembly GCA_964016885.1 of Eledone cirrhosa. NCBI lineage: Eukaryota > Metazoa > Mollusca > Cephalopoda > Octopoda > Eledonidae > Eledone > Eledone cirrhosa. Next base: position 291,290,222 of record OZ024740.1, read on the forward strand.
TATTGACAAACTTCCATTTAAAAAAGTTGGTTTGGTAACCCAACAATTTTAAATAAAACTTTTGCATATATATATATATATACAATATATTAACAAATGGAAACTATATTTATAAAACCATATTTATTTCATTATACATATTTCAACTATCCGGGAGCTTCCAACAGAAATGGTCGCATTCTTTAAGGGTATGTCAATATTTATTTATAAAACTGACCTATATTATATTTTATCTGATGAAAGCACACCATAATTTGACTTGGTGTCCTTGAAATATGTATAATGAAATAAATATGGTTTTATAAATATAGTTTCCATTGTTAATATATCGTATTTTTACTCCAATAATTTGTTGAGTGCTTTATATCAGTTATAAAAATACTTGCTTGTTGTATCCCAACAAATTAAATATAACTTCTACATATATATATATATATATAATGTATAATGTATAATAAACAATATAATTACCTCATTACCAGAGGTTTCCCGAATATATATATATTATATATATATATATATAATATATATATATATAATATATATATATATGAATATATGTATATATGTATGTATATATGAATATATGTATATATGTATGTATATATGTATATATGTAAATCAGGAAAGAAGGTTTACATGGTTTGCTATACAAAAAAGTTTTTAATCACATAGCTTACATTTGTTTCACTGAACTGGTATGTCTTGAGATCGCTATCCGCCTAATTTTGTGTCACTCGATCGCCAATACAGAATTAATAATTCTGTATTGGCGATCGAGTGACGCAAAATTAGGCGGATAGCGATCTCTAGACATACCAGTTCAGTGAAACAAATGTAAGCTATGTGATTAAAAACTTTTTTGTATAGCAAACCATATAAACCTTCTTTCCTGATTTATTATTACTCCAAGTGTTTACAACATAGGAATTACAGCATACCCGCAGCATCACTATGAAAACGCCTTGTTGAGTCAAACCAAGCCAAGCGTTAATATCATCCACTACCTGGAATACCATAACTGGACTTCACCTAAGTGGACTGCATTTAACTATTATTTGTTAATCCGTATATGTATATATGTATATATATATATATAAGAATTTATATATGTATGTATATGTTAATATGTGTGCATGTGTGTATATATGTGCTTATGTATGTGCATGTGTGTATGTATATATGTATATACTCCATTTTTTAAAACTCTTTCAAGCGATTAGTACTTACTTTTAAGTCTAGCACTTATTTTGTCAGTCTCTATTTGCTGACCTGCTAAGTTACAGGATATAAACAAACATTAGTGGTTGTTAAGTAGTGTAGATGTAAACCAGTGGTTCCCAACCTTTTGTGCACCATGCCCTACCTCAACATTTCAAAAATTGTTATAGCCTCCCAGCCCCTCATTTATATGAAAACAGCAATGATCAACTAAAAAGTGTAAACAAATTGGTATAGCTGGTGCCAGATCCACAATAACATGTGGAGGAGGTGAGACGGGAGTTGTTCACAGTAATGTATTCCAAAGTTCCCTTGGTGTAAAAGTAATAAAGTAAAATCTAAAGTTTGTTCTCATTAACATCATTTTCAAATGGCCCCCTTAAATATTCAAATCGACCCCTTGTTGGGTGTGCACCCGATGCTAGGAATCACTGATGTAAACAAAGTCCCAAACAGACATGCACAAGTTTTTTCCTATCCCCTCTAATATACAATTTTATTTACATTCAAAAGAATCCTTTTGTTTTGTCTGCATTGCTTTGCTTTTCTCTCCTGTGGCCTTCTCATTGTTATAGTTTTGGTAGGTATCTTGTTTTTCTTTACACTATATTGTCTCATTTGTCAAAAGACTTATTCTGTATGTTTATTTCTCAGTTTGTTTATTTTCTAGTAGCTGGAATCATATAAGCTATTGATGCAGCTGTAGATACTAGTCCCACCATATGCATCAAAACCAGGCTGTTACATTACCTACAGTTGGTGGCTAAGGATGTGAGCATTGTTTTCTGTATGCTTGTATCTTATATGTGGTTCTGTCCTCTTTATGCTCATTTTGATATATATGTATATATATATCGTTTCTGAATTTGTTTAGCAAGATTCTTTATCTGAAAAGGTGTGTTGAAACCGATATTGTTATACTTTGGGAGGGTCATGTTGCCAATAAGAAACACACGCACCAGTTGCTTTCACTCCAATTTATTGGCAACATGACCCTCCCAAAGTATAATAATGTATATATATATATATGTATATATATATATATATATATATAACCTGATTAGTTCTTTTGTTGTTTTGGTATTGTATGGTTGGGTTTCGCCTGCTGCAATTTTCAATTTGTCAAGCTATTTAGATGTAATGTTATTAATCTGAGGAGCTACCCTTATTGAGTGCTTTGCTACTCATTCCTAATTGTAGGTCGACTTTGCTTGGCCACAGCCAAAGCTTCGATTTTACTAAGCTTCCACTTGTATATATATATATATATATAAAGTCGACCTACAATTAGGAATGAGTAGCAAAGCACAATAACATTACGTTTAGATAGCTTGACAAATTGAAAATTGCAGCAGGCGAAACCCAACCATACAATACCAAAACAACAAAAGAACTAATCAGGTTATATATATATATATATATATATATATATATATATATATATATATATATATATATTATGGTTATTGTCTTCAACACATAAAAGTTGCTACCTCTGATTTCATACATGCGTCATCTGTAAATAAAGATATATATATACGTTATTCCGGGTTGAATCGGAGGTAACCACAGTAAGTAAGGTACTCAATACATAGCAGAGTATAACAGAGATTCCTGATGATTTCTAATGAATGAAACAGTTCTAGTCCTGTAGAATCTCATCTATATAAATATATATATATATATATATATATATATATATATATAGAGAGAGAGAGAGAGAGAGAGAGAGAGATATACAAAGTTATCTCTCCCCAACTCTTCCCTTCTTCTTACTACTTCTTTTCTTTCCTTCTCCCTTCTCCGACCCATCACTCTTGCTCATCACTTCCACTTGCTACTACCTCCGCAGCCAGTGTCTTTGTTGTTGTCTTTCCTAACAGCGAACTGGTGCCAAGTAGACACATTTTATTTTTCTCTCTCGTTGACCTGTCTGTCTATCTAATCTGTTCATTTCTCACATAAACATCACACCAACAGAAATATATTTATTTTTCAGTTGCACGAGCTGAATATTTTACATACACTTTTAGTTAAATCATTGAAACCACAGCCAGCCTAAGAGCTGATGAGTATATATCTTTCGTCCATTTTCTTCCTTTTCTCCTTTCTTCCTATCACTTCTGTGGGCGAACACACTTCTATCCTTTAAGGTAAATTTTACCCAACACTGTCATTGATGGTATTTTGCTGTTTAACAGCTTTCTTGCATTGAGTTCTTCTCATTATTCTATGAATATGTATATATAATATAAAGAATAGTTTGCTCACACATGTAGATGCTATAATATTGCTAATAAAATAGGATGAAGATCCTTAAAGATGGGAACATTGACTACTATGAGGAATCTAACCCCATATCTCCCAGATATCAAGGCAACATCTTTTTCCATCTTTAAAGGTCTTAACCCTATTTTATAACATCTACATGCGTGAGCACACTATTTTATATAATATATATATATATACGTAGAAAAACTCAATAATGTAGTTAAGTCAGTATCATTAAGATACCAGCCCAAATAAATTTGAGTGGACACTAATACGTTAACTATCAAGAAAAAGGATTTTGTGTAGATAGAAAATTCGAGTGTGTGTGTGTATACATATATATATATTGATGGAAGCTATTGAGTGGGTAGACCAAGAAAAACCTGGGATGAGGTGATAAAAAAAAGCTCACTTACACCTCTCAAAGACAATGTTACTAAATTGAGATCTTTGCAGTTAAACAGAAGACCTGCCTTCCCTTATATATGAACTTAAATCTACAGTCAGTAGACACTTCTTAACCCAATATACACCCCACCCCACATTAAATTGATCGTATAGGTGACACAACAAAAAGCACCCCGTCCACACAGTAAAGTGATCGTGTCGGAGACATGGTAAAAAGGCTCCCAGTCCACACTGTAAATGTGGTTGGTGTTAGGAAGGGCAACCAGCTGTAGAAAACCTGCCAGAAACAGTTCTGTATGAACGAGAAATGGTCACCCAACCAATCTTGCCTCAAGTGGGACAAACCCGTCCAACCCATGCTAGAGTGGAAGATGGATGTTAAACAATGATGATGATGATGATGATGATATATACTCTCACACACACGCAAAGGTTGGGTTTTAATAAAATTTCCATCTTTCAAACATCACCTTGAAGGCATTGGTCAAACTAAAACTATAGTAGAATATCCATGTTGTTGTGAAGTGAACTTTTTAACCACACAACTATTCCCATGCCTATATACATACTAGACCACCCGTGACCCATTGGGTCATGTTTGCTTAAAAATATTTTTTTAAAATCATGATCACTTAAAAATAATTTTTAAATAATTAAAATATACACAGACATGTATAAAATGTAAAATGAAATAGGGAGAGCCCATATATATATATATGTGTGTGTGTGTGTGTATACATTTATATATGTGTGTGTGTCTATATATATATGTGGGTGTCTGTGACCTATATAATCTGGTCACAGACACACACACATATATATATATATAGAAACCCTTAGAAACCCTTCCTATTTGGAAGGAAATATTCGCTACACACATAGATACAGTAATAGTGTATTCGATTCTTTGAAGTCACCTGTTATGATTTCATTCAACACCACCACCAGCTCTCTCTCTCTCTCTCTCTCTCTCTCTCTCTCTCTCTCTCTCTCTCTCTCTCTCTCTCTCTCTCTCTCTCTCTCTCTCTCTCTCTCTCTCTCTCTCTCTCTCTCTCTCTCTGCGTAGGTCTTTCAATCTACTCTCTCAAAACCACTATCTCTTTTTCTCTCTCTATTTATGAAGGTACCTGGAAAAACCCCGCATCTCAGAAATCCATGCTCCGATTTATGTGAAACTTGTTTTATTCTATTTGTATTCACACACTCGAATTTTCTATCTACACAAAATCCCTTTTCTCGATAGTTAACGTATTAGTGTCCACTCAAATTTATTTGGGCTGGTATCTTAATGATACTGACTTCAAGGGCAATTTCCTTTCAAAGTATTTTCCCATTATGCACTGTTTTGGCTGTATTAAATTACAGACAAGCAAGCAATCACAGAGTTTTAGTAGTATACTAGACCACCAATATTTTTTTAAAATCAGGTTCACTTAGAAAATAATTTTTAAAATAATTAAAATATATACAGATGACAGACATGTATATGCCTCGATTTACATGAAACTTGTTTTATTCCATTTGTATTCCCATTTCAGAGCAATTTCCTTTCAAATTATTTTCCAATTATGTGCTATTTTGGGTATATATTACATTACAGACAAGCACACAATTACAGAGTTTTAGTAGTATATAGATATATACAAATATATACATACATTATATATATATATATATATATATATACATATTTTTATTTATAAAATGACATCAGGAGCCCGGACTGGAAGTTATGCTGTAAAATTTTAATTCCATGAAATCACTACAACAGTTTTTTTACAGGCAGTCCCCAAGTCAAATTTTCATTTTTCATTTTTCATTTTTCATTTTTCATTTTTCATTTTTCATTTTTCATTTTTCATTTTTCATTTTTCATTTTTCATTTTTCATTTTCCTATTCACTTTTCCCTATTTTTCATGATACTTTTGGGTTCAATGTAACCCTACTTTGTAATTCTGTTGAAATTACCTGATGAGATCATCCTGTCTTGTCTCATCAATGGATGATGGCGCTGAGCCATTGAAATATGTATAGTGATTTCATGGAATCAAAATTTTACAGCATATCTTCCAGTCCGGCATCTGTTGTCATTTTATAAATACTTTACTCTGTTCCTGCACCTACCACTGGATACCACATCTACAATGGATAACTTGCATAATGTTGTGTGCTTTGATTGATTCGTTGCATCATGATTAGCCTACCAGAACCACCAGTTCTATCCTTAAGTGATCAAAATAACTTAAATGGTATATATATATATTGACTACTCCCTGTATTGGTCCTGGTCGCATTTGTTCCTTCCCAATAATCCTGGAATTAATGTGTGGCTTCCATGTACCGGATACAGCAATTGCACTCCAGAGCACGGGATACAGGGAAGAACTAACTAATTTATTTGGCTGATTTATATAACGCTCACACATAGTCCCGAACTTACCATTAATAACTAAATGTGTGCACTCTGAATCACGAACAGGCACTTCAAAAAGGCAAGCCTCCTGAAATCATCGAGCTAGTGGGAAATTTCTGTGTACTAGCACAAACTCAGTTTGTCTAGTTCGATACACACACACACATATACATATATGTATATATATCTAGGGAGTGTAACTTGGAGTTACTGCAGGTTCACCCGGGTGAGCACTCGATGTTTAGGTTCACTTCTGTGTTGAGGTGGTGAGCTATACAGAGTGTAATATATTGAAAGGATAACAAGGACGATTGGTTACTCGGCAGCTCGATGGACCCTTTAAAAAGGATCTGTCGAGCTGCCGATTATTGAGTTGGGTAAGATCGATACAGATCGAATCTTGAGCTGATCAGTGGCGAAACGCGCATCACCTACCAATAAATGTAATGAAGGAGTAACCAATCGTCCTTGTTATCCTTTCAATATATGTATATATATATACATACACATTTATATATACATACACACACACATATATATATATGTATCATCATTATCATCATCATCATTTCATTTTATGTCCGCTTTTTCCCTGTTTGCAAGGGTGGGACGGGAACTGATTTTGGCTTGATTTCTACAGCTGGATGCCCTTCCTAACACCAACCTCATTTACGGTGAGTGCTGGGTGCTTTTTTTGCTGTGGCACCTCCACGACCACTTTACAGTGGAATGATAACCCCAGTCCCTATCATCTCATTTCTACAGCTGAGTAAACTGGAGCAATGTGAAATAAAGTGTCTTGCTCAATGAAACAACACACCACCCGGTCTGAGAATTGAACTCACAACCTTTCGATTGCAAGGCCAATATATATATATATATATATATATATATATATATATATATATATATATATATATATATGGAGGCACATATATACATATATATATATATATATATATATGGAGGCACATATATACATATATATATATATATATATATATATATATATATATATATATATAAAAGAATAGAGGTGTAACACACGAGTTGTGATATATTGGTAAAAGGAAAAGAAAATGCTGACAAATTGTTCCCAGTGAAAAATAGTTTAATTAGGAATAAGTAAAAATTAGTAATAAGTATTGGTTAGTATTCAGTTTTGCTTTTAAGTTTCTACCGGTTGCGCATTTCTAATGCTTTTCAAAAATAATTTTGAGATAGGGCGCCCGTGATGTTTGCTCTAATCTCATCAGTTTTGGAAATTCTACCTGTTTTATGTGAAAAAAGTGGCTCCAGAGGTATTAAAATAAGTTTCGCGCCAATTCATGTTGCAAAAATTCTTGTGGTCAAAACAATTTTGATTGGTCGGTAGAGGTCACGTGAATGTTAAAAAGTGATTTTGCGCCAAATGTAGGTTTGTGGAAGAGTGTCTTTTTTCACCTGATTGAGAAGTCACTGAAACATAAGTCTTTTAAGACAAATATGTGTGTGTGTGTGTAGTAAAGAGGTTCATTGTTGTGATAATGGTCAGTAGGGATGTGCGCAACTGCCAAATTGTATTGCAATCACAGACTCAAGGCTACGTTCTCGAAATACAAACCTGGCTTGATTTGATCCTGCGACTTCTGCTTTCCTCTATCTTCCTTCTACCTCCTCTATCTGTCCCCACGGATTATTGCTATGTCTTCTATTAACCACACCTCCCCTATTCAACATCTCCTCCTACATACTTTACAAGTCACTCGGCCTAATCTCCCCTCCTGCCTCCATCTATCATAGATCATAAACCTATCAACGTCTACCATCTCCCTAGCACACACACAGTTGGACTAGTCCATATCTAGACTTCATTATCGTATTTTATCCTCCCCTCTGTTTTACCTCAACAACCATGAAAAATCCCCCTATCTCTCTCGTCTTTGTCACATCCTCCTTCTTCTCTACTTCAACTTCACATGAATTCCTATAAAAACCTAAACATTCTGGTACGGTAAACATAATCTCTGATGATATGGAATCGATTGTGCATTGGATGTTGAATGCTCTACTAACTATATAATATTATAGATGCAGCGAGATCTAGGCAAATTGATGTCTATTGAAACGTATGTTAGAACCGAATAAATCTCTTTTACTGCATCTTTCTGTTCTTTTTGATTCTTTATACACGCCCCGAGTATAGCTAAACTGGAATATACACCTATTTTCTGCATTTCGTTGAGCACCACTCTGTTGTAAGCTGACCTTCTCCTACACGGTACATAACACTGTGTCCTGGAAAACCTTAATGCACTCGTGCATAACCAATTATATATATATATATATATATATATATATATATATATATATATGTATATATATATTATATATACTTTTATTGTATTGTATTGTTGGGTCTTTTTGTTGCTCTTGTAGGAAATATAGAAAATATATTTTGTGACTGCTATTGTTCTTTTTTAATTTTTTGAATCTCGTTAATTTGTTGATTAACTTCAAATTATAGGAAGATTTGAGTGTCCACATGGCTCTTTTAACATGCTAGTTTGTTGTTGTTGTTCTTTAACCCTTTCAATATGAACCTGCTTGAGATAGCCTCTGGTTCTAACGTAAACCTCTCATTTTTTAAATGTACATACTTAAATTAAAACCTTCCATCATAATTCTATATAAGATTATATTTTTAACATCAACGTAATACTAATGAAAAAATTATTTTATTAAGCCCTTTAAAATTTTTTTATTATTTTCGAAGAATGATTGAAATATAATTGAAATATATAGAGCAAGTATTTTGTAAGAAATATGGTAATTAAAGGGTTAACATCTGGTTAGCTCTGATTATCTATTTTATTATTGTTTTAATTAGAGAGGAAAAGACAGTGCTCTTAACACTTTTTAGAGACTCCATGATTGGTGACCTGGCCCAAAATGTTTTCAACAGAGTGAACTCTGTTAAAGGGCCAGGTGATGGTTTTGAACTGAATGATAAATATAGTCTATCATTCAACTGGGCCACATCATGATTTGAATTTAGAATGCAAGGAGCCAAATGCAAATTTCCCCATGCATTTTGTTCAACAATCCAATAATCCTGCTATATAAACTTCTTACATACTTGGTACAATGGCTCATTTCTAAGATTTGACCCTCCAGTGGTGCTAAAACTTTACATCCAGAGATTAAGTGGTCCATTGTTTCAATCTCTTAATTTCAGAATCAGCACTTTGGATCTACTCTATTTCTCATTACATTGGCTTGATAATTCTGAGTTAATAAGCTTTGATCTTCAGCAGTTAAGATGAAGCCTTCAATTTCAGTGTTTAGCCCTGAACTACTTAGCCACTGATAGGTATGCTTCAGATCAGCATCAGATTGTTTGCTATGGACCAGATATTTGCCATGCAGAGGTCTCTGTTTCCATTTCAATGTTAATTGTCATGCCCTTTTTCTTTGCCATTAAATTTATTTTATTAATAACTAGCTGAATGACCCAGCATTGCCTGGGTTACTGCTGTTCTTACAATAAATATGAAGATATATTTTTTTTCTCATAATTATTTCAAAATATCTATATTTCATAAAAAAAATATCAAAATTGTAATGATAATAGAATTTAAAAATGAAAATCTGTCAATCATGAAGCACCTCAGGGTAAACAATATTCATTGTGTAATTTTTTGATGGTGTCCAAATGAATAAATTGTTGTTGCTTCTAACTCGTGAGCAAGAGGGATTGACCCTGAGATTTGTTAATTGAAATAACAAAACTTAGTTTGACTGGAAACTGAAGCCTCTTAAATTCAAATGGAACAGCTGTAGGTATGACAGTAATTTTTAGAATAAAGACATTTTTTTCAATATTGTAAACAAATAAGTGTCAACATCCAAAAGAAATATATATTAATTATTATTTTTGTATGCAGTGTAAATTAACCAAATATAAGCAAATGTATTAACTGCTAAATTAACAAACAGACACACATGCACTCACACAAACATACAGTTATAAAAAAACATACACAGACATACATTCATATACAAACACATACAGAGTTTCACCCACGAACAGACACACATACACTTATAAAAAACACACACACAGACATACATTCATACAAACACACACAGTTTTACCCACAAAGACACACATACACTCACAGAAGCATACGCTTATAAAAACACACACAGACATACACCCCCAGCCTTTGTTATGTCAGTCATCATAGAAATGTATGTATACTCACACACATATACACTCTCACATACACTCACACACATATACTTGTCAGTCATCACATGTGAAGACGTGTGTGTGTGTGTGTGTGTGTGTGTGTGTGTGTGTGTGTGTGTGTGTGTGTGTGTGTGTGTGTGTGTGTTTAATTATCTGTGTATGTGAATAAACATTTACGTGTAAATGTATGCGTATGTAACTTTCTAATGCCTAACGTATGTAACAAACGCATAAACACACACACACTCACAAACACATACACACTCATATACAAACTGTGACATAGTCGTCATCGTTGTAGTATTAGTTGACTATAGAAAGATTATTTTCGATAAAGTGTTATATTGTTTTAATCCAAATGAAAATAAAAATTACCTGTTGTTACTCCCTGGGTCTAATACTAATACCTTGTAAAATTTGATTTCATTTGGTCTAGCCATTTGAGAATGTATAAGGAGACAGAGAGACAAAGAATTTTATATATAGAAAGATAACAGCTGCCACAGTTCCCTGTCTGTCCAGTCTGGACATCAGTAATGAGACCGGTAGCAAATATGTTGTTCTCTTTCAAGATAGAATAAAGCTTTTTACTCCCCTCGTTTCAGCATCCAGTTGTTAGTTATTTCAAGATATTTGGCCAGTCCAATTGTGGTGGTCTTGTAAGTAAGTTCAAATTGGATCAGGCTACGGCCTCCTTGAGTTCTTGGAAGGTAAAGACAATCTACATCTGTGTTTGTGTGGTGCATCTTATTACAAGTCAGCAACTTACAAATTTTTGTATCAATTCTCTTTATTTCAGTTATTCCAGTTCAACACATTGAAACTATAAGTAACAACTGGAGCTGCTAAAGAATTTAGGGATAACTATGTATGCACATGAGAGCAATGTGAACCATAATTTGACACCCTATCTTTACCATGGGATTTTCATTTATGAGCCTAAAGGAGTATTATCCTTAGGTCTGCTATTGAAATGTCTTCCCATTCTAGTCCTTGGAAATATTTGGGGGATTTTTCTGTATATCTTCTCATCACTCCAGATTTTTTTACAAATTTTCCGACTTCTATGGAAGGGAGGTCTTCAATGATTATTTCCTCCTTCTGTATTTCTCTGTAAATTATTTTGGCATTGGATGTGGACAGCTTATTTTGCTTCTAAAAATTGTTTTTTTTTTTCTCGAATCTGCTATGTAAATTATTGTATTGTGTTGTGTGTGATGTTTTGTGTTTTACTGTTATGGCAGTGATTGTATAGAGTGTGTCTACGTGTCTTTGGTTATATTATTTGGTGACAGTTGTTTATAATATGTGTCGTTATTGGCTATTAGTAATGTTTAGAATGTGTTGTAGAATCAGGTGTCAATTATGAAAGAGTTTGTATTGTGTTGACCTTGAGAAGGGATGGGCTCCACCAGGTTTAAAGTGCACAAGACACAGTATGTCATGAAGGTACTACTATGAAACCATCAACAATTACTGGTCCATCCATCCATCCATCTATCCATACATACATACATACATACATACATACATACATACATACATACATACATACATACATGGTGTTATTTTCTCGGGTGATAATTTTACAAGTTTGAAGTGATAATTTTACAGGTGTGTAGTGGTAATTTTACTGGTGTGTAGTATTAATTTTACAGGTGTGTAGTGGTAATTTTACTGGTGTGCAGTGTTAATTCTATAGGTGTATATATAGTATGTGAGTTCATCATCATCATCATCATCATTTTACGTCCACTTTTCGCTGCTTGCAAGGGTGGGATGGGAACTCATTCTGGCTTGATTTCTACAGCTGGATGCCCTAGAAAAAAACTGAAGAAGTATGAACCCCTATATGTAACTCATGACCAGGATTGAACCTCAAACCAGGACCTCCACCATCTCTGGTATCTCCCACCAGACCACCATGAAGGTTATGCATAGAATTTACTGTCTGAGTGGTTCAAAGGATTGATTTCAAAGTATCTTGCTTGGGATGTGAGCTGTGCCTAACAGAGCTATTATTTAGATCGCCAACCTTTCAGATCTCATGGACCACTAAATTCATAATTTTAAATCCCACGGACTACTAATATGAATTAATGGTCAATGGTCGAACAATACTGAAGTGTATATGTGTCATATTGTCGATAGATGATACATATGTGTAAAATTCTTTCATGGGTGTTAGTTCTTTACTGAGGAGAAACATTTTTTAGGGGGGAGGGGAGGGGGTTATAAAATATATTTTAACCAAATATTATTTTTCTACTATTATTAATGAAACATTAAAATTGCAAATAATGTCCACATTTTTCTGCAGACCACCAAAATGTTCTCTTGGACCACCAGTGGTGTTGTGGTTTTTATGCTTTTTTTTTTTCATATTTTTATCATACCTAATGCTGATTTCAATTTCAGGATTTTAGTATATGAGTTTCATTCAGTCAGTCAGTTATTATCATTACTGTCTATTTTCCACGTTAGCATGGGTTTGATAGGTTGTTATGTTCTGAGACAAGTTAGAACAGGTGATTGTGTCTTGCTCATATGGATCTGTTTTTCACTTGGTTTCTACAGCTGGATGTCCTTTCTAATGCCAACCATATTACAAAGTGGACTGGGTGTTTTTTTATCATGGGACCTGTACGACCACCTACTAGGTGAACTGGGGTTGTTTTATCATGCCACTAGCGTGAAGACCTTAGAGGGTGGACTGGGTGTTTTTGTTGTTGCAGCACCAGCCCTATCACCATATAGTTTCAGTAAAATATGATTGTGACATCAATACAAATCAGAATACTGGGATCTCATTCCAATCCTTGATTAGTTTAATAATTCTATCTGGATGACTTGTCTTGATTATTTTCTTGTTAGCCCTGATAAATATGTCCCAGATTATTATAGTGTTAGCCCTGAAACATGTTTAAAATTATTATAGTGTTAGCCCTGACAAACATGTCCCAGATTATTATAGTGTTAGCCCTGACAAACATGTCCCAGTTTATTATAGTGTTAGCCCTGACAAACATGTTTAAGATTATTATAGTATTAGCTCTGACAAACATGTCCCAGATTATTTCCTTGTTAACCCTGACAAACACGTCCTAGAGTATTTCCTTGTTAACCCCGATGAACATGTCCCAGGTCATTTCCTTGTTAACCCTGATAAACATGTCCCAGGTCATTTCCTTGCTAACCCTGATAAACATGTCCCAGGTCATTTCCTTGTTAGCTCTGATAAACATGTCCCAGATTATTTCCTTGTTAACCCTAACAAACATGTCCCAGATTATTTCCTTGTTAACCCTGATGAACATGTCCCAGGTCATTTCCTTGTTAACCCTGATAAACATGTCCCAGGTCATTTCCTTGTTAGCTCTGATAAACATGTCCCAGATTATTTCCTTGTTAACCCTAACAAACATGTCCCAGATTATTTCCTTGTTAACCCTGATGAACATGTCCCAGGTCATTTCCTTGTTAACCCTGATAAACATGTCCCAGGTCATTTCCTTGTTAGCTCTGATAAACATGTCCCAGATTATTTCCTTGTTAGCCCTGACAAGTATGACCACAGTATGTGACTGGTACTCTCCCTTTTAAACTCTCTTTTAAGGATATTTGCTTTCCTATGAAACCATGATAACAGAACCTATGCACTCATTTCAGATTTCTACTGTTACAACAAATATCTGTGATACAACTGCCTCAGTGTGTATTTCAATCAACATGTGTTCAAGATAAGACATTTGATAACGACTGTTAAACATTAAGACTTGAGAGCTGTTGCTGTGTTAGATTAAACTTCAAAGATACTTGTTAAATTGTAATCAAAGTGTAAACATGAAAACATTATGTCAATAACATTGTTGAAATTTAGAAATTCATAACATATTCAACCAATTGAGTCATCATTGTCATTGGTAAAATCATTAGAGTGTTAGACAAAATGCTTTGCAGAATTTGTCCTAAGTTTTAACACTGAGTTCAAATTTCACTTGAGTCAATTTTGCCTTTCATCCTTCTGGGAGTTATAAAGTAAGGTACCAGTTATGTAGTGTGAGTAATCAACTTTGATATTCTCCCAAATTTGCCTAAATTAGAACACAATGTTGTAAAGTTTAGATGTATTATAACATATTAAACTATCATCATCATCATCATCATCATCATCATCATCAGTTCACAAGAGCTCAAAATGATGGATTAGCAGAATTATTAGCGTGTTGGATGAAATGTTTTGTGGCATTTGTGCAGGGTTTTTAAGCTCATAATCATCATTGTTTTTACATCTGTTTTTCCAGGCTTACTTGAATTGGACTGGTCCTTCTCATCACAGCATCTCTCCTGGTGGCTGTGGTGGTAGTAGTAGTAATTACATAGCTCATCGTTCATATATACATTTACATGAGTACTTGGGTCTTATGTTCTGTTTTGGTATTGTTTTGCTAGCTGGATGTTCTAACATCAACTACTTTACAGAGTGTACAGGGTGAATTTTATTGTGTCATCAACATTTGAGAGAGAGAGAGGGAAGGAGAGAAGAAGAGAGTGGGTGAGAGAAGTAGTGGGGGAGAAGAAGAGAGAGGGGAGAAGTTACTGTATCCCCTGTATCCACTTAACATTGTTTTTTGTTGTTTCAAAGTAAATGCGACTGGATGAGGGGGAGGGGTCTGATGGTCATATGTGACTGGGTCGGTGATGACTGAGAGGGTCAAATGTGACTGGGTCGGTGATGACTGAGAGGGTCAAATGTGACTGGGTCGGTGATGACTGAGAGGGTCAAATGTGACTGGGTCGGTGATGACTGTGTTGGTCAAATGTGACTGGGTCGGTGATGACTGAGAGGGTCAAATGTGACTGGGTCGGTGATGACTGAGAGGGTCAAATGTGACTGGGTCGGTGATGACTGAGAGGGTCAAATGTGACTGGGTCGGTGATGACTGTGTTGGTCAAATGTGACTGGGTCGGTGATGACTGAGAGGGTCAAATGTGACTGGGTCGGTGATGACTGAGAGGGTCAAATGTGACTGGGTCGGTGATGACTGAGAGGGTCAAATGTGACTGGGTCGGTGATGACTGAGAGGGTCAAATGTGACTGGGTCGGTGATGACTGAAAGGGTCAAATGTGACTGGATCGGTGATGACTGAGAGGGTCAAATGTGACTGGGTCGGTGATGACTGAGAGGGTCAAATGTGACTGGGTCGGTGATGACTGAGAGGGTCAAATGTGACTGGGTCGGTGATGACTGAGAGGGTCAAATGTGACTGGATCGGTGATGACTGAGAGGGTCAAATGTGACTGGGTCGGTGATGACTGAGAGGGTCAAATGTGACTGGGTCGGTGATGACTGAGAGGGTCAAATGTGACTGGGTCGGTGATGACTGAGAGGGTCAAATGTGACTGGGTCGGTGATGACTGAGAGGGTCAAATGTGACTGGGTCGGTGATGACTGAGAGGGTCAAATGTGACTGGGTCGGTGATGACTGAGAGGGTCAAATGTGACTGGGTCGGTGATGACTGAGAGGGTCAAATGTGACTGGGTCGGTGATGACTGAGAGGGTCAAATGTGACTGGGTCGGTGATGACTGAGAGGGTCAAATGTGACTGGGTCGGTGATGACTGTGTTGGTCAAATGTGACTGGGTCGGTGATGACTGTGTTGGTCAAATGTGACTGGGTCGGTGATGACTGAGAGGGTCAAATGTGACTGGGTCGGTGATGACTGTGTTGGTCAAATGTGACTGGGTCGGTGATGACTGTGTTGGTCAAATGTGACTGGGTCGGTGATGACTGAGAGGGTCAAATGTGACTGGGTCGGTGATGACTGAGAGGGTCAAATGTGACTGGGTCGGTGATGACTGAGAGGGTCAAATGTGACTGGGTCGGTGATGACTGAGAGGGTCAAATGTGACTGGGTCGGTGATGACTGAGAGGGTCAAATGTGACTGGGTCGGTGATGACTGAGAGGGTCAAATGTGACTGGGTCGGTGATGACTGTGTTGGTCAAATGTGACTGGGTCGGTGATGACTGTGTTGGTCAAATGTGACTGGGTCGGTGATGACTGAGAGGGTCAAATGTGACTGGGTCGGTGATGACTGTGTTGGTCAAATGTGACTGGGTCGGTGATGACTGTGTTGGTCAAATGTGACTGGGTCGGTGATGACTGAGAGGGTCAAATGTGACTGGGTCGGTGATGACTGTGTTGGTCAAATGTGACTGGGTCGGTGATGACTGAGAGGGTCAAATGTGACTGGGTCGGTGATGACTGAGAGGGTCAAATGTGACTGGGTCGGTGATGACTGTGTTGGTCAAATGTGACTGGGTCGGTGATGACTGAGAGGGTCAAATGTGACTGGGTCGGTGATGACTGAGAGGGTCAAATGTGACTGGGTCGGTGATGACTGTGTTGGTCAAATGTGACTGGGTCGGTGATGACTGTGTTGGTCAAATGTGACTGGGTCGGTGATGACTGAGAGGGTCAAATGTGACTGGGTCGGTGATGACTGTGTTGGTCAAATGTGACTGGGTCGGTGATGACTGAGAGGGTCAAATGTGACTGTGTCGGTGATGACTGAGAGGGTCAAATGTGACTGGGTCGGTGATGACTGTGTTGGTCAAATGTGACTGGGTCGGTGATGACTGTGTTGGTCAAATGTGACTGGGTCGGTGATGACTGAGAGGGTCAAATGTGACTGGGTCGGTGATGACTGTGTTGGTCAAATGTGACTGGGTCGGTGATGACTGAGAGGGTCAAATGTGACTGGGTCGGTGATGACTGAGAGGGTCAAATGTGACTGGGTCGGTGATGACTGTGTTGGTCAAATGTGACTGGGTCGGTGATGACTGTGTTGGTCAAATGTGACTGGGTCGGTGATGACTGAGAGGGTCAAATGTGACTGGGTCGGTGATGACTGAGAGGGTCAAATGTGACTGGGTCGGTGATGACTGAGAGGGTCAAATGTGACTGGGTCGGTGATGACTGAGAGGGTCAAATGTGACTGGGTCGGTGATGACTGAGAGGGTCAAATGTGACTGGATCGGTGATGACTGAGAGGGTCAAATGTGACTGGGTCGGTGATGACTGAGAGGGTCAAATGTGACTGGGTCGGTGATGACTGAGAGGGTCAAATGTGACTGGGTCGGTGATGACTGAGAGGGTCAAATGTGACTGGATCGGTGATGACTGAGAGGGTCAAATGTGACTGGGTCGGTGATGACTGAGAGGGTCAAATGTGACTGGGTCGGTGATGACTGAGAGGGTCAAATGTGACTGGGTCGGTGATGACTGAGAGGGTCAAATGTGACTGGGTCGGTGATGACTGAGAGGGTCAAATGTGACTGGGTCGGTGATGACTGAGAGGGTCAAATGTGACTGGGTCGGTGATGACTGAGAGGGTCAAATGTGACTGGGTCGGTGATGACTGAGAGGGTCAAATGTGACTGGGTCGGTGATGACTGAGAGGGTCAAATGTGACTGGGTCGGTGATGACTGTGTTGGTCAAATGTGACTGGGTCGGTGATGACTGTGTTGGTCAAATGTGACTGGGTCGGTGATGACTGAGAGGGTCAAATGTGACTGGGTCGGTGATGACTGAGAGGGTCAAATGTGACTGGGTCGGTGATGACTGAGAGGGTCAAATGTGACTGGGTCGGTGATGACTGAGAGGGTCAAATGTGACTGGGTCGGTGATGACTGAGAGGGTCAAATGTGACTGGGTCGGTGATGACTGTGTTGGTCAAATGTGACTGGGTCGGTGATGACTGAGAGGGTCAAATGTGACTGGGTCGGTGATGACTGAGAGGGTCAAATGTGACTGGGTCGGTGATGACTGAGAGGGTCAAATGTGACTGGGTCGGTGATGACTGAGAGGGTCAAATGTGACTGGGTCGGTGATGACTGAGAAGGTCAAATGTGACTGGGTCGGTGATGACTGAGAAGGTCAAATGTAATTGTGTTGGTCAAATGTGACTGGGTCAGTGATGACTGAGAGGGTCAAATGTAATTGTGTTGGTCAAATGTGACTAGGTCAGTGATGACTGAGAGGGTCAAATGTGACTGGGTCGGTGATGACTGAAAGAGTCAAATGTGACTGTGTTGGTCAAATGTGACTGAGTGGATCAAATGTGACAGAGAGGGGGTTGGAAAAGAGGAGGAGTGAGAGGGGGAGGTAATGGTGGAAAAGAGGTGGAGTAATGAAGGGGGCTGACAGTGAAAAAGAGGAGGAGTGAGAAAGGGAGGAGGTGATGGTGGAAAAGAAGTGGAATGATAGGAGGAAGTAATGGTGAAAAAGAGGTAGAGAGAAAGGAGGAAGTATTGGTGGAAAAGAGGTAGAGAGAAAGAGGGGGGCATTGGGAGAGAGATTGAATACAAACAGATTAAATCCTTCCCCAATACACAGATAGTGTAGCACCAAAAGTAGGAAAGAAGAGGACAGCATATGAACCATTAACAGGAATATAGCTATATCATAGATCCCAATCTACGTCAACATCACTACTACCATTTTAATGACTATTTTACCATTTATATCAATGGTGAGGAAAGTATCACTAGTACCACATAGCACTAGTTCTTGCAGTCATTTCTCATCTTCTCTAACCCTTTAACATTTAAACCAGACATATCCGGCTAGCATTCTCTCACTCCTTTCTGTTCAAATCGGCTGCTCATACTTATGTTAAGGTACTGTTCTCAAAATAAATAATATCAACATTTCATAGATTCGATATTATGTGAGTTTGGCGTTAGGAAGGGCATCCAGAAAACCAGCCCCAAAACACCCAGCCCACACTGTAAAGTGGACGTGGCAAAAAGCACCCAGAACACACTGTGAATGTGGTTGGCGTTAGGAAGGGCATCC
This sequence comes from Eledone cirrhosa, assembly GCA_964016885.1. Taxonomy (NCBI): domain Eukaryota; kingdom Metazoa; phylum Mollusca; class Cephalopoda; order Octopoda; family Eledonidae; genus Eledone; species Eledone cirrhosa. Next base: position 291,309,635 of record OZ024740.1, read on the forward strand.
AGCCATAGAAAACCAGCCAGAAACTCTCCTATATGAGAAAGATACGGTCACCTGACCCAACTTGCCTCTAAATGAGACAAACCCGTCTAACCCATGCTAGCGTGGAAGATATAAGTTAATCGACAACAATGATGATGATGATGATGAATTATGTGAAATAAAGCATTTTCTTTGAAAATACAATAGTAAATATAGAGTAATGTAAATGCTAAAGGGTTAGCATATAATTAGTCTTCACCAGTTCATCTCCTGTGTTTCTTAGTTCCCCTTCCCTTTCAAAGGTTTCCTGCTTCTCAAGGACTTGGCCCTACATTTATACAACTGACATACTGACACCCTCTCTATGTATTACCTTCTTCTACCAGTGCAATCTTCTCTCTGGAATGTTACATCAAATTGCTCTTATTTCTAGCTTCTCTAATCAGTTCATTTGTGTTCCATCATTCATTGACACTCACATTACACATTCAGTAGAGTATATTCAATTTATTTATTGCCATTTTAAAATCTCCACATTGATGCAACATGCTAGTTTGAATATATTACACAACTTTCAGTATTCAGTATATATTGAAACAAGGTGCAATTTTGAGCCAATGATGAAGCCTCCATGTGGTCACTCAACATACTTGAAATAACAGTAAAATCTCCCTCAAATCACACCCTACTACCATAAGATACAGAAAATAATATAGTCCTACATGCGTGGAGGCACTTTGCTTAGTGGTTAGAGCATTGGGCTTACAATTGTGAGGTTATGAATTCAATTCTAGGACAGGGTGATGCATTGTGTCCTTGAGTAAGACACTTTATTTCATGTTGCTCCAGTTTACTTAGCTGTAGAAATGTCATTGGTACCGAGTCGTATCGGCCATTACCTTTCTCTTGGACAACATCATATATAGTGTTATATAGTGTATATATAATGTAGATATAGTTTATATTGTGTGTATATATTAGTTGCAGCATCACTGGTGCCAAGCTGTATCAGCCATTGCCTTTCTCTTGGACAACATTGGTGGCATGGGCAACTGCTGGTCTTCCATAAGCAACCTTGCCCAGTCTTGTGTCTCAGAGGGAGAACTTTCTAGATGCAAATCCCATACTCATTCACGACCAAAGGAGGTTTTACTGTACCTTTTACATACCCCTAACCTGGACTACTTTTAACCATAGATTTATTGAACCAGTTTTGACCAGGAGCTAAACAACAATAAAATGTTATCTATTGAATCAACATCATAAACTAAATGAAAAGGAAAATCTGTTGCATTCATGAGGATTAAGAATATTTATATACGTCAAATCTATCAATCTTCCTAAAAAAATCAATAACCACAGATCAGTTTATGTAGGGATATATATACACCCACACACAAACACACTTGGAGGACCATTCAGTTTTGTCAAAGACATGACAACTTCTCTAGTGTGGGTGCCACAATAAAAAGCACTCAGTATAATGTGGGACTATATGTAAGTGTAATGCAGACCCCAGGCCTATCTTGGAGATCAGCAGTGCCACTTTAGTTCTGAATCAGACTGTGAAGACCCATCCAACTCTTGCTAACAGAGAAAGCAGATGTTAAATGAGGATGATGATGATGGTGGTAGTGGTGGTGGTGGTGGTGGTGGTGGTGGTGGTGATGAAGGTGGTGGTGGTGTTGAAGGTGGTGGTGGTGATGATGATGATGATGGTGATGATGATTATGATGATGATGAATAGTTATTTGTGTTTGATATATTTCAACAAGAATAAGTATTTAATATGTATTTAATATGTCTCATCTATATGAATAAAAGTTGAATCGTGTCCGTCTGTGTGTCAGTCCACTCATGAGATGAATGAGTTGAAACAAAGGAAGGGGGATGGTGAAAATTCTACCGCGGGGAAAAAAAAAAAAATCAGCGTTTCAACTTTTGCACAAAGCTCTGTGTGGGTATATATGAGGGGTGTTTGTGTAAAAGTGTGTGTGTGTGTGAGAATGTATGAGTGTGTAAAAGGGAGGAAGGGGGGGGATGGTGTTAAAAACTATACTCATCATCAATATCATCATCATCATATTCATCATCATCCACGTCATCATCATCATCATAATCACCAGTATCATCACCATCAACATCATCACCTTCTTGAGATTCTGTTAAGGGACAGTATGGTACTGGGACATAGGATGATAAAATATGGCAATGGGGAGATAGGGTGGGAGGAGGCTAGAAAGGGTGGAATAACTACAGGAGGAGGGAGGCTACTAAGGGTGGAATAACTACAGGAGGAGGGAGGCTAGTAAGGGTGGAATAACTACAGGAGGAGGGAGGCTAGTAAGGGTGGAATAACTACAGGTAGAAGGAGGCTAGTAAGGGTGGAATAACTACAGGTGGAAGGAGGTTAGTAAGGGTGGAACAACTACAGGTGGAAGGAGGCTAGTAAGGGTGGAATAACTACAGGTGGAAGGAGGCTAGAAAGGGTGGAATAACTACAGGTGGAAGGAGGCTAGTAAGGGTGGAATAACTACAGGTAGAGGGAGGCTAGTAAGGGTGGAATAACTACAGGTGGAAGGAGGTTAGTAAGGGTGGAATAACTACAGGAGGAGGGAGGCTAGTAAGGGTGGAATAACTACAGGTGGGGGGAGGCTACTAAGGGTGGAATAACTACAGGAGGAGGGAGGCTAGTAAGGGTGGAATAACTACAGGTGGAAGGAGGCTAGTAAGGGTGGAATAACTACAGGTGGAAGGAGGCTAGTAAGGGTGGAATAACTACAGGTGGAAGTAGGCTAGTAAGGGTGGAATAACTACAGGTGGAAGGAGGCTAGTAAGGGTGGAATAACTACAGGAGGAGGGAGGCTAGAAAGGGTGGAATAACTACAGGTGGAAGGAGGCTAGTAAGGGTGGAATAACTACAGGAGGAGGGAGGCTAGTAAGGGTGGAATAACTACAGGTGGGGGGAGGCTACTAAGGGTGGAATAACTACAGGAGGAGGGAGGCTAGTAAGGGTGGAATAACTACAGGTGGAAGGAGGCTAGTGAGGGTGGAATAACTACAGGTGGAAGGAGGCTAGTAAGGGTGGAATAACTACAGGTGGAAGGAGGCTAGTAAGGGTGGAATAACTACAGGTGGAAGGAGGCTAGTAAGGGTGGAATAACTACAGGTGGAAGGAGGCTAGTAAGGGTGGAATAACTACAGGTGGAAGGAGGCTAGTAAGTGTGGAATAACTACAGGTGGAAGGAGGCTAGTAAGGGTGGAATAACTACAGGTGGAAGGAGGCTAGTAAGGGTGGAATAACTACAGGAGGAGGGAGGCTAGTAAGGGTGGAATAACTACAGGTAGAGGGAGGCTAGTAAGGGTGGAATAACTACAGGTGGAAGGAGGCTAGTAAGGGTGGAATAACTACAGGTGGAAGGAGGCTAGTAAGGGTGGAATAACTACAGGTGGAAGGAGGCTAGTAAGGGTGGAATAACTACAGGTGGAGGGAGGCTAGTAAGGGTGGAATAACTACAGGTGGAAGGAGGCTAGTAAGGGTGGAATAACTACAGGTTGAAGGAGGCTAGTAAGGGTGGAATAACTACAGGTGGAAGGAGGCTAGTAAGGGTGGAATAACTACAGGTAGAAGGAGGCTAGTAAGGGTGGAATAACTACAAGAGGAGGGAGGCTAGTAAGGGTGGAATAACTACAGGAGGAGGGAGGCTAGTAAGGGTGGAATAACTACAGGTGGAAGGAGGCTAGTAAGGGTGGAATAACTACAGGAGGAGGGAGGCTAGTAAGGGTGGAATAAGTACAGGTAGAGGGAGGCTAGTAAGGGTGGAATAACTACAGGTGGAAGGAGGCTAGTAAGGGTGGAATAACTACAGGTGGAAGGAGGCTAGTAAGGGTAGAATAACTACAGGAGGAGGGAGGCTAGTAAGGGTGGAATAACTACAGGAGGAGGGGGTAGAAAGGGTGGAATAACTACAGGTAGAGGGAGGCTAGTAAGGGTGGAATAACTACAGGTGGAGGGGGTAGAAAGGGTGGAATAACTACAGGAGGAGGGAGGCTACTAAGGGTGGAATAACTACAGGAGGAGGGGGTAGAAAGGGTGGAATAACTACAGGTGGAGGGAGGCTACTAAGGGTGGAATAACTACAGGAGGAGGGAGGCTAGTAAGGGTGGAATAACTACAGGAGGAGGGAGGCTACTAAGGGTGGAATAACTACAGGAGGAGGGAGGCTACTAAGGGTGGAATAACTACAGGTGGAGGGAGGCTAGTAAGGGTGGAATAACTACAGGTGGAGGGAGGCTACTAAGGGTGGAATAACTACAGGAGGAGGGAGGCTAGTAAGGGTGGAATAACTACAGGAGGAGGGAGGCTACTAAGGGTGGAATAACTACAGGAGGAGGGAGGCTACTAAGGGTGGAATAACTACAGGTGGAGGGAGGCTAGTAAGGGTGGAATAACTACAGGAGGAGGGGGTAGAAAGGGTGGAATAACTACAGGTGGAGGGAGGCTACTAAGGGTGGAATAACTACAGGAGGAGGGAGGCTAGTAAGGGTGGAATAACTACAGGAGGAGGGAGGCTACTAAGGGTGGAATAACTACAGGAGGAGGGAGGCTACTAAGGGTGGAATAACTACAGGAGGAGGGAGGCTACTAAGGGTGGAATAACTACAGGAGGAGGGGGTAGAAAGGGTGGAATAACTACAGGTGGAGGGAGGCTACTAAGGGTGGAATAACTACAGGAGGAGGGAGGCTAGTAAGGGTGGAATAACTACAGGAGGAGGGAGGCTAGTGAGGGTGGAATAACTACAGGTGGAAGGAGGCTAGTAAGGGTGGAATAACTACAGGTGGAAGGAGGCTAGTAAGTGTGGAATAACTACAGGTGGAAGGAGGCTAGTAAGGGTGGAATAACTACAGGTGGAGGGAGGCTAGTAAGGGTGGAATAACTACAGGTGGAAGGAGGCTAGTAAGGGTGGAATAACTACAGGTGGAAGGAGGCTAGTAAGGGTGGAATAACTACAGGTGGAAGTAGGCTAGTAAGGGTGGAATAACTACAGGTGGAAGGAGGCTAGTAAGGGTGGAATAACTACAGGAGGAGGGAGGCTAGAAAGGGTGGAATAACTACAGGTGGAAGGAGGCTAGTAAGGGTGGAATAACTACAGGAGGAGGGAGGCTAGTAAGGGTGGAATAACTACAGGTGGGGGGAGGCTACTAAGGGTGGAATAACTACAGGAGGAGGGAGGCTAGTAAGGGTGGAATAACTACAGGTGGAAGGAGGCTAGTGAGGGTGGAATAACTACAGGTGGAAGGAGGCTAGTAAGGGTGGAATAACTACAGGTGGAAGGAGGCTAGTAAGGGTGGAATAACTACAGGTGGAAGGAGGCTAGTAAGGGTGGAATAACTACAGGTGGAAGGAGGCTAGTAAGGGTGGAATAACTACAGGTGGAAGGAGGCTAGTAAGTGTGGAATAACTACAGGTGGAAGGAGGCTAGTAAGGGTGGAATAACTACAGGTGGAAGGAGGCTAGTAAGGGTGGAATAACTACAGGAGGAGGGAGGCTAGTAAGGGTGGAATAACTACAGGTAGAGGGAGGCTAGTAAGGGTGGAATAACTACAGGTGGAAGGAGGCTAGTAAGGGTGGAATAACTACAGGTGGAAGGAGGCTAGTAAGGGTGGAATAACTACAGGTGGAAGGAGGCTAGTAAGGGTGGAATAACTACAGGTGGAGGGAGGCTAGTAAGGGTGGAATAACTACAGGTGGAAGGAGGCTAGTAAGGGTGGAATAACTACAGGTGGAAGGAGGCTAGTAAGGGTGGAATAACTACAGGTGGAAGGAGGCTAGTAAGGGTGGAATAACTACAGGTAGAAGGAGGCTAGTAAGGGTGGAATAACTACAAGAGGAGGGAGGCTAGTAAGGGTGGAATAACTACAGGAGGAGGGAGGCTAGTAAGGGTGGAATAACTACAGGTGGAAGGAGGCTAGTAAGGGTGGAATAACTACAGGAGGAGGGAGGCTAGTAAGGGTGGAATAAGTACAGGTAGAGGGAGGCTAGTAAGGGTGGAATAACTACAGGTGGAAGGAGGCTAGTAAGGGTGGAATAACTACAGGTGGAAGGAGGCTAGTAAGGGTAGAATAACTACAGGAGGAGGGAGGCTAGTAAGGGTGGAATAACTACAGGAGGAGGGGGTAGAAAGGGTGGAATAACTACAGGTAGAGGGAGGCTAGTAAGGGTGGAATAACTACAGGTGGAGGGGGTAGAAAGGGTGGAATAACTACAGGAGGAGGGAGGCTACTAAGGGTGGAATAACTACAGGAGGAGGGGGTAGAAAGGGTGGAATAACTACAGGTGGAGGGAGGCTACTAAGGGTGGAATAACTACAGGAGGAGGGAGGCTACTAAGGGTGGAATAACTACAGGAGGAGGGAGGCTACTAAGGGTGGAATAACTACAGGAGGAGGGAGGCTACTAAGGGTGGAATAACTACAGGTGGAGGGAGGCTAGTAAGGGTGGAATAACTACAGGTGGAGGGAGGCTACTAAGGGTGGAATAACTACAGGAGGAGGGAGGCTAGTAAGGGTGGAATAACTACAGGAGGAGGGAGGCTACTAAGGGTGGAATAACTACAGGAGGAGGGAGGCTACTAAGGGTGGAATAACTACAGGTGGAGGGAGGCTAGTAAGGGTGGAATAACTACAGGAGGAGGGGGTAGAAAGGGTGGAATAACTACAGGTGGAGGGAGGCTACTAAGGGTGGAATAACTACAGGAGGAGGGAGGCTAGTAAGGGTGGAATAACTACAGGAGGAGGGAGGCTACTAAGGGTGGAATAACTACAGGAGGAGGGAGGCTACTAAGGGTGGAATAACTACAGGAGGAGGGAGGCTACTAAGGGTGGAATAACTACAGGAGGAGGGGGTATAAAGGGTGGAATAACTACAGGTGGAGGGAGGCTACTAAGGGTGGAATAACTACAGGAGGAGGGAGGCTAGTAAGGGTGGAATAACTACAGGAGGAGGGAGGCTACTAAGGGTGGAATAACTACAGGAGGAGGGAGGCTACTAAGGGTGGAATAACTACAGGTGGAGGGAGGCTAGTAAGGGTGGAATAACTACAGGAGGAGGGAGGCTAGTAAGGGTGGAATAACTACAGGTAGAAGGAGGCTAGTAAGGGTGGAATAACTACAGGTGGAAGGAGGTTAGTAAGGGTGGAATAACTACAGGTGGAAGGAGGCTAGTAAGGGTGGAATAACTACAGGTGGAAGGAGGCTAGAAAGGGGGGAATAACTACAGGTGGAAGGAGGCTAGTAAGGGTGGAATAACTACAGGTAGAGGGAGGCTAGTAAGGGTGGAATAACTACAGGTGGAAGGAGGTTAGTAAGGGTGGAATAACTACAGGAGGAGGGAGGCTAGTAAGGGTGGAATAACTACAGGTGGGGGGAGGCTACTAAGGGTGGAATAACTACAGGAGGAGGGAGGCTAGTAAGGGTGGAATAACTACAGGTGGAAGGAGGCTAGTAAGGGTGGAATAACTACAGGTGGAAGGAGGCTAGTAAGGGTGGAATAACTACAGGTGGAAGTAGGCTAGTAAGGGTGGAATAACTACAGGTGGAAGGAGGCTAGTAAGGGTGGAATAACTACAGGAGGAGGGAGGCTAGTAAGGGTGGAATAACTACAGGTGGAAGGAGGCTAGTAAGGGTGGAATAACTACAGGAGGAGGGAGGCTAGTAAGGGTGGAATAACTACAGGTGGGGGGAGGCTACTAAGGGTGGAATAACTACAGGAGGAGGGAGGCTAGTGAGGGTGGAATAACTACAGGTGGAAGGAGGCTAGTAAGGGTGGAATAACTACAGGTGGAAGGAGGCTAGTAAGGGTGGAATAACTACAGGTGGAAGGAGGCTAGTAAGGGTGGAATAACTACAGGTGGAAGGAGGCTAGTAAGGGTGGAATAACTACAGGTGGAAGGAGGCTAGTAAGTGTGGAATAACTACAGGTGGAAGGAGGCTAGTAAGGGTGGAATAACTACAGGTGGAGGGAGGCTAGTAAGGGTGGAATAACTACAGGTGGAAGGAGGCTAGTAAGGGTGGAATAACTACAGGTGGAAGGAGGCTAGTAAGGGTGGAATAACTACAGGAGGAGGGAGGCTAGTAAGGGTGGAATAACTACAGGTAGAGGGAGGCTAGTAAGGGTGGAATAACTACAGGTGGAAGGAGGCTAGTAAGGGTGGAATAACTACAGGTGGAAGGAGGCTAGTAAGGGTGGAATAACTACAGGTAGAGGGAGGCTAGTAAGGGTGGAATAACTACAGGTGGAGGGAGGCTAGTAAGGGTGGAATAACTACAGGTAGAGGGAGGCTAGTAAGGGTGGAATAACTACAGGTGGAAGGAGGCTAGTAAGGGTGGAATAACTACAGGTAGAAGGAGGCTAGTAAGGGTGGAATAACTACAAGAGGAGGGAGGCTAGTAAGGGTGGAATAACTACAGGAGGAGGGAGGCTAGTAAGGGTGGAATAACTACATGTGGAAGGAGGCTAGTAAGGGTGGAATAACTACAGGTGGAAGGAGGCTAGTAAGGGTGGAATAACTACAGGTAGAAGGAGGCTAGTAAGGGTGGAATAACTACAAGAGAAGGGAGGCTAGTAAGGGTGGAATAACTACAGGAGGAGGGAGGCTAGTAAGGGTGGAATAACTACAGGAGGAGGGAGGCTAGTAAGGGTGGAATAAGTACAGGTAGAGGGAGGCTAGTAAGGGTGGAATAACTACAGGTGGAAGGAGGCTAGTAAGGGTGGAATAACTACAGGTGGAAGGAGGCTAGTAAGGGTGGAATAACTACAGGAGGAGGGAGGCTAGTAAGGGTGGAATAACTACATGAGGAGGGGGTAGAAAGGGTGGAATAACTACAGGTAGAGGGAGGCTAGTAAGGGTGGAATAACTACAGGAGGAGGGGGTAGAAAGGGTGGAATAACTACAGGTGGAGGGAGGCTACTAAGGGTGGAATAACTACAGGAGGAGGGAGGCTACTAAGGGTGGAATAACTACAGGTGGAGGGAGGCTAGTAAGGGTGGAATAACTACAGGTGGAAGGAGGCTAGTAAGGGTGGCATAACTACAGGAGGAGGGAGGCTACTAAGGGTGGAATAACTACAGGAGGAGGGAGGCTACTAAGGGTGGAATAACTACAGGTGGAGGGAGGCTAGTAAGGGTGGAATAACTACAGGTGGAAGGAGACTAGTAAGGGTGGAATAACTACAGGTGGAGGGAGGCTACTAAGGGTGGAATAACTACAGGTGGAGGGAGGCTACTAAGGATGGAATAACTACAGGTGGAGGGAGGCTAGTAAGGGTGGAATAACTACAGGTGGAGGGAGGCTAGTAAGGGTGGAATAACTACAGGAGGAGGGAGGCTACTAAGGGTGGAATAACTACAGGTGGAGGGAGGCTAGTAAGGGTGGAATAACTACAGGTGGAGGGAGGCTAGTAAGGGTGGAATAACTACAGGTGGAAGGAGGCTAGTAAGGGTGGAATAACTACAGGAGGATGAGGCTAGTAAGGGTGGAATAACTACAGGAGGAGGGAGGCTAGTAAGGGTGGAATAACTACAGGTGGAGGGAGGCTAGTAAGGGTGGAATAACTACAGGAGGAGGGAGGCTAGTAAGGGTGGAATAACTACAGGAGGAGGGAGGCTAGTAAGGGTGGCATAACTACAGGAGGAGGGGGTAGAAAGGGTGGAATAACTACAGGTGGAGGGAGGCTAGTAAGGGTGGAATAACTACAGGTGGAGGGAGGCTAGTAAGGGTGGAATAACTACAGGTGGAGGGAGGCTAGTAAGGGTGGAATAACTACAGGAGGAGGGAGGCTACTAAGGGTGGAATAACTACAGGAGGAGGGAGGCTACTAAGGGTGGAATAACTACAGGTGGAAGGAGGCTAGTAAGGGTGGAATAACTACAGGTGGAGGGAGGCTAGTAAGGGTGGAATAACTACAGGTGGAGGGAGGCTAGTAAGGGTGGAATAACTACAGGTGGAGGGAGGCTAGTAAGGGTGGAATAACTACAGGTGGAAGGAGACTAGTAAGGGTGGAATAACTACAGGTGGAAGGAGGCTAGTAAGGGTGGCATAACTACAGGTGGAGGGAGGCTAGTAAGGGTGGAATAACTACAGGTGGAGGGAGGCTACTAAGGGTGGAATAACTACAGGAGGAGGGAGGCTAGTAAGGGTGGAATAACTACAGGTGGAGGGAGGCTAGTAAGGGTGGAATAACTACAGGTGGAAGGAGGCTAGTAAAGGTGGAATAACTACAGGTGGAAGGAGGCTAGTAAGGGTGGAATAACTACAGGAGGAGGGAGGCTAGTAAGGGTGGAATAACTACAGGAGGAGGGGGTAGAAAGGGTGGAATAACTACAGGTAGAGGGAGGCTAGTAAGGGTGGAATAACTACAGGAGGAGGGGGTAGAAAGGGTGGAATAACTACAGGTGGGGGGAGGCTACTAAGGGTGGAATAACTACAGGAGGAGGGAGGCTAGTAAGGGTGGCATAACTACAGGTGGAAGGAGGTTAGTAAGGGTGGAATAACTACAGGAGGAGGGAGGCTAGTAAGGGTGGAATAACTACAGGTGGGGGGAGGCTACTAAGGGTGGAATAACTACAGGTGGAGGGAGGCTAGTAAGGGTGGCATAACTACAGGTGGAAGGAGGTTAGTAAGGGTGGAATAACTACAGGAGGAGGGAGGCTAGTAAGGGTGGAATAACTACAGGTGGGGGGAGGCTACTAAGGGTGGAATAACTACAGGAGGAGGGGGTAGAAAGGGTGGAATAACTACAGGTGGAGGGAGGCTAGTAAGGGTGGAATAACTACAGGTGGAAGGAGGTTAGTAAGGGTGGAATAACTACAGGAGGAGGGAGGCTAGTAAGGGTGGAATAACTACAGGAGGAGGGAGGCTACTAAGGGTGGAATAACTACAGGAGGAGGGAGGCTAGTAGGGGTGGCATAACTACAGGTGGAAGGAGGCTAGTAAGGGTGGAATAACTACAGGTGGAAGGAGGCTACTAAGGGTGGAATAACTACAGGTGGAGGGAGGCTAGTAAGGGTGGAATAACTACAGGTGGAAGGAGGTTAGTAAGGGTGGAATAACTACAGGAGGAGGGAGGCTAGTAAGGGTGGAATAACTACAGGTGGGGGGAGGCTACTAAGGGTGGAATAACTACAGGAGGAGGGGGTAGAAAGGGTGGAATAACTACAGGTGGAGGGAGGCTACTAAGGGTGGAATAACTACAGGAGGAGGGAGGCTAGTAAGGGTGGCATAACTACAGGTGGAAGGAGGTTAGTAAGGGTGGAATAACTACAGGAGGAGGGAGGCTAGTAAGGGTGGAATAACTACAGGAGGAGGGAGGCTACTAAGGGTGGAATAACTACAGGAGGAGGGAGGCTAGTAGGGGTGGCATAACTACAGGTGGAAGGAGGCTAGTAAGGGTGGAATAACTACAGGTGGAAGGAGGCTACTAAGGGTGGAATAACTACAGGTGGAAGGAGGCTAGTAAGGGTGGAATAACTACAGGTGGAAGGAGGCTAGTAAGGGTGGAATAACTACAGGTGGAAGGAGGCTACTAAGGGTGGAATAACTGCAGGTGGAGGGAGGCTACTAAGGGTGGAATAACTACAGGTAGAGGGAGGCTAGTAAGGGTGGAATAACTACAGGTGTAAGGAGGCTAGTAAGTGTGGAATAACTACAGGTGGGGGAGGCTACTAAGGGTGGAATAACTACAGGTGGAGGGAGGCTAGTAAGGGTGGAATAACTACAGGTGGGGGGAGGCTAGTAAGGGTGGAATAACTACAGGTGGGGGAGGCTACTAAGGGTGGAATAACTACAGGTAGAGGGAGGCTAGTAAGGGTGGAATAACTACAGGTGGAGGGAGGCTAGTAAGGGTGGAATAACTACAGGTGGAAGGAGGCTAGTAAGTGTGGAATAACTACAGGTAGAGGGAGGCTAGTAAGGGTGGAATAACTACAGGTGGAGGGAGGCTACTAAGGGTGGAATAACTACAGGTGGAGGGAGGCTAGTAAGGGTGGAATAACTACAGGTGGAGGGAGGCTAGTAAGGGTGGAATAACTACAGGTGGAGGGAGGCTACTAAGGGTGGAATAACTACAGGTGGAGGGAGGCTAGTAAGGGTGGAATAACTACAGGAGGAGGGGGTAGAAAGGGTGGAATAACTACAGGAGGAGGGAGGCTACTAAGGGTGGAATAACTACAGGTGGAAGGAGGCTAGTAAGTGTGGAATAACTACAGGTGGAGGGAGGCTACTAAGGGTGGAATAACTACAGGAGGAGGGAGGCTAGTAAGTGTGGAATAACTACAGGTGGAGGGAGGCTACTAAGGGTGGAATAACTACAGGAGGAGGGAGGCTAGTAAGGGTGGAATAACTACAGGTGGAGGGAGGCTACTAAGGGTGGAATAACTACAGGAGGAGGGAGGCTAGTAAGTGTGGAATAACTACAGGTGGAGGGAGGCTAGTAAGGGTGGAATAACTACAGGTGGAGGGAGGCTACTAAGGGTGGAATAACTACAGGAGGAGGGAGGCTAGTAAGGGTGGAATAACTACAGGTGGAGGGAGGCTACTAAGGGTGGAATAACTACAGGAGGAGGGAGGCTAGTAAGTGTGGAATAACTACAGGTGGAGGGAGGCTACTAAGGGTGGAATAACTACAGGAGGAGGGAGGCTACTAAGGGTGGAATAACTACAGGTGGAGGGAGGCTAGTAAGAGTGGAATAACTACAGGTGGAAGGAGGCTAGTAAGGGTGGCATAACTACAGGTGGAGGGAGGCTACTAAGGGTGGAATAACTACAGGTGGAGGGCGGCTAGTAAGGGTGGAATAACTACAGGAGGAGGGGGTAGAAAGGGTGGAATAACTACAGGAGGAGGGAGGCTACTAAGGGTGGAATAACTACAGGTGGAGGGAGGCTAGTAAGGGTGGAATAACTACAGGTGGAGGGAGGCTACTAAGGGTGGAATAACTACAGGTGGAGGGAGGCTAGTAAGGGTTGAATAACTACAGGTGGAGGGAGGCTACTAAGGGTGGCATAACTACAGGTAGAGGGAGGCTACTAAGGGTGGAATAACTACAGGTGGAGGGAGGCTAGTAAGGGTGGAATAACTACAGGTGGAGGGAGGCTACTAAGGGTGGAATAACTACAGGTGGAGGGAGGCTAGTAAGGGTGGAATAACTACAGGTGGAGGGAGGCTAGTAAGGGTGGAATAACTACAGGAGGAGGGAGGCTACTAAGGGTGGAATAACTACAGGTGGAGGGAGGCTACTAAGGGTGGAATAACTACAGGTGGAGGGAGGCTAGTAAGGGTGGAATAACTACAGGAGGAGGGAGGCTAGTAAGGGTAGAATAACTACAGGAGGATGAGGCTAGTAAGGGTGGAATAACTACAGGAGGAGGGAGGCTAGTAAGGGTGGAATAACTACAGGAGGAGGGAGGCTAGTAAGGGTGGAATAACTACAGGTGGAGGGAGGCTAGTAAGGGTGGAATAACTACAGGAGGAGGGAGGCTAGTAAGGGTGGCATAACTACAGGAGGAGGGGGTAGAAAGGGTGGAATAACTACAGGTGGAGGGAGGCTAGTAAGGGTGGAATAACTACAGGTGGAGGGCGGCTAGTAAGGGTGGAATAACTACAGGAGGAGGGAGGCTACTAAGGGTGGAATAACTACAGGTAGAGGGAGGCTAGTAAGGGTGGAATAACTACAGGAGGAGGGAGGCTACTAAGGGTGGAATAACTACAGGTGGAGGGAGGCTAGTAAGGGTGGAATAACTACAGGTGGAAGGAGACTAGTAAGGGTGGAATAACTACAGGTGGAGGGAGGCTAGTAAGGGTGGAATAACTACAGGTGGAAGGAGGCTAGTAAGGGTGGAATAACTACAGGTGGAAGGAGGCTAGTAAGGGTGGAATAACTACAGGAGGAGGGTGGCTAGTAAGGGTGGAATAACTACAGGTAGAGGGAGGCTAGTAAGGGTGGAATAACTACAGGTGGAAGGAGGCTAGTAAGGGTGGAATAACTACAGGTGGAAGGAGGCTAGTAAGGGTGGAATAACTACAGGTGGAGGGAGGCTAGTAAGGGTGGAATAACTACAGGTGGAAGGAGGCTAGTAAGGGTGGAATAACTACAGGTGGAAGGAGGCTTGTAAGGGTGGAATAACTACAGGTGGAAGGAGGCTAGTAAGGGTGGAATAACTACAGGTGGAGGGAGGCTAGTAAGGGTGGAATAACTACAGGTGGAAGGAGGCTAGTAAGGGTGGAATAACTACAGGTGGAAGGAGGCTAGTAAGGGTGGAATAACTACAGGTGGAAGGAGGCTAGTAAGGGTGGAATAACTACAGGTGGAAGGAGGCTAGTAAGGGTGGAATAACTACAGGAGGAGGGAGGCTAGTAAGGGTGGAATAACTACAGGAGGAGGGAGGCTAGTAAGGGTGGAATAACTACAGGTGGAAGGAGGCTAGTAAGGGTGGAATAACTACAGGTGGAAGGAGGCTAGTAAGGGTGGAATAACTACAGGAGGAGGGAGGCTAGTAAGGGTGGAATAACTACAGGTAGAGGGAGGCTAGTAAGGGTGGAATAACTCCAGGTAGAGGGAGGCTAGTAAGGGTGGAATAACTACAGATAGAGGGAGGCTAGTAAGGGTGGAATAACTACAGGAGGAGGGGGTAGAAAGGGTGGAATAACTACAGGTAGAGGGAGGCTAGTAAGGGTGGAATAACTACAGGAGGAGGGAGGCTAGTAAGGGTGGCATAACTACAGGAGGAGGGGGTAGAAAGGGTGGAATAACTACAGGTGGAGGGAGGCTAGTAAGGGTGGAATAACTACAGGTGGAGGGAGGCTAGTAAGGGTGGAATAACTACAGGAGGAGGGAGGCTACTAAGGGTGGAATAACTACAGGAGGAGGGAGGCTACTAAGGGTGGAATAACTACAGGTGGAGGGAGGCTAATAAGGGTGGAATAACTACAGGAGGATGAGGCTAGTAAGGGTGGAATAACTACAGGAGGATGAGGCTAGTAAGGGTGGAATAACTACAGGAGGAGGGAGGCTAGTAAGGGTGGAATAACTACAGGTGGAGGGAGGCTAGTAAGGGTGGAATAACTACAGGAGGAGGGAGGATAGTAGGGGTGGCATAACTACAGGAGGAGGGAGGCTAGTAAGGGTGGAATAACTACAGGAGGAGGGGGTAGAAAGGGTGGAATAACTACAGGAGGAGGGAGGCTAGTAAGGGTGGCATAACTACAGGAGGAGGGAGGCTAGTAAGGGTGGAATAACTACAGGGGGGGGGGGGGGCTAGAAAGGGTGGCATAACTACGGGGGGGGGGTAGAAAAGGTGGCATAATTACAGGAGGAGGGGGTAGAAAGGGTGGCATAACTACAGACAGAAGGAGGCTAGATCTTTTGGACGAAACACTCTTACAGTAATATCATGTCAATGACGGGGTTCTGACCTGGAAGAAGGTTAGATTTTATTTCCTCCCATTTAGGATTACAGCTGAAAGTGACCAAAAGATCTGGTTTTACATATGTCCCGACATATGTCATAGCATCTTGTGTTCGTTCGTGAATGTGTCAAAGACCACCTGCGAATGATGATGGCAGGATTATAAATTGCCCCATCTTTTCAATATCACCATCTGTCCTCAGAGCATCTTGGAGATGAACATAATTTTCAGCCAATAACTTTTTTTTAATTGTTACGAAAGTAGAAGAGACACTCACTCTCAACTTTAGCATACATATAAACCAGGTATTGATGAAATAGATCAAGATACATATGTAATTGATTTAATTGTTCTGGTCTTAACATCAGTTTAGAATAGAAGTCATTTGATGACACCTTTTTGTTTGTAATTGGCTCTCCTATCGCAGGTTCAATCTATGGAATATTGAAATGATACGTGTCTTCTACATTCCACAAAATAAGAGGAAACTGGAGAGCATCCTAAGAGGGATGAGTCCCTGAAACACGTTTAAGTTATGCCGCCCTTCCTAGCCTCCCTCCATCCGTAGTTATACCATTCTTTGAAACCTCCATCCATTGTTATGCCACCATCTCTAACCCTTTCTAGCATCCCTCTTTCCATAGTTATGCCACTCTTTGTAGCCTCACTTTGTCCGTAGTTACGCCACTTTTATAGCCTCCTTCTAACGGTAGTTATGCCACCCTTTCTAGCATCCCTCTTTCCGTACGGTGACACACTACGGCACTGGGAAGTTTCAGTGACACAGTATGGAAATATGGAACTAGGCTGTCTCAGTATGGCAATGGGGAGATAGGGTGGCATAATACGGCACTTCAGAACTAGGGTGCCACACTGTGGCACTGCGGAGATAAAGTGGCATACTACGGAACTGGGGAGCTTCAGTGAGACAGTATGAAAATATGGATCTAGGGTGACCCCCCTATGGCAATGGGGAGATCGTGTGGAAAATATGGCTCTTTGGAGCTAGGGTGTTACACTATGGTACTGCAGGGCTAGGGTGGCACAATATGGATTTGGGGAGCTTTAGTGACACTGTATGGAAATATGGAGTTAGGGTGAACCCCCATGGCAATGGGGAGATAGTGTGGATAAATATGGCACTGTAAAACTAGGGTGCTGCAATACGGCACTGCAGAACTAGGGTGGAATACTATGGCACTGGGAAGCTTGAGTGACACATCCCTTTCTCTATTTCTGGAGTAGAGTTAAGTGAGGGGTTAGTAACTCCTTCTAGAAGACGAGTCACACCATCCCTTACTCTGTTTCTGGAGTAAAGTACAAATAAAAGTACTTTTACTGGTACTTTATTTTATCAACTCTGGAAGGATGAAAGGCAAAGTTGACCTAGGTGGGATTTGAACTCAGAGTGTAGAAAGTTATAACTAAATACTGCAAATCATTTTGTCTGAGGCTTTACCAATACTGTTAATTCCCCACTCTTCCCTGGTAATGATTACTAATTTTGGCTCATGGGTGACGATTTTTGGAGGAAGGGAAAGTCGATTAAATCAACCCCAATACTTGACTGTTCCTATATTTTATCAACCACAGATATATGAAAGGTAAAGTTGACCTCAACAGGATTTGAACTCGGAATTTAGAAAGTCATAACAAAATACTGTAAAGCATTTTATCCAACACTCTAACAATACTGCTGATCTACTGTCCTTCCTTAGTGCTAAGATAATACCAACGTTTTTACAATGGATAAGAATTTCTAACTCTGGACATTTGGTCATCATAACTGCTTGTCAGGTATTCATATTTACATTAAACATAACCATGAAACCAAAATATTCACTTCATAAATTATGTTTCTATAGTAATAAATTGCTATTTCTTATCAGGATTTCTTTGGGGGTATATGAGAAAGAAAGAGAGGGTGGTGTATGTGTGTAAGAGTGAAGGGATATATGTGTGTGTGAGAGAGAGAGAGAGTGAGTGTGTGTGACTATATCTGTGAAAGAGAGAGAGGGTGTGAGTGGGTATGTGTATGAGAGAGAGAGGGGGTGATTGTATGTGTGTGAAAGAGAGAGAGAGGGGGTATATGTGCGAGAGAGTGTGTGTATGTATGTCTGTGTGTGTATGTGTGTGTATATATATGTGTATATATATGTGTGTGTGTGTGTGTAAATGGTGATTCAAGAAGTGGAGAGAAAAGCAAGAAATCTTCATTTGTGTTAAAGACCAACACTGAGAGCAAAGAAGAAATTTTCAGCAAGGAACAAACAATAAATATTGAATGACTAGAGCAGTTACAACAGCATCCAGATTGTTGTGTTGGTAGTGTGGATAATGGAAGGAAACATTGTACTACTGAGTAAACCACAAAACCAGGATATTATTTGGTAACTTCAGTGCGGCTTAGGAAGAATTAGTGGAAGGGACTGAAATCATATATGTGTGTGTGTGTGTGTGTGTGTGTAAAAGTAATAACAAAGATAACAAAACAAACAGCACAATACATGGTGGAAGAAATATATTTGTTTAATGCTTGAAGTAGTAGGAAGAGAGTCTTAATGTATATATATATATATATATAGAGAGAGAGAGAGAGAGACAGAGAGAGAGTCTGCAGTGCTGAGACCGGGAGATCACTAATCATGGGAGTACACAATGCATGGGGAGATGCAAAGTGGATATAAAGATATGTAAACTCCCGATCGCGACATCAAGCAGTTTTGGCTTGTGTATTCAGCAAGCCTTTTCAAGAATGTAGTAATATTTACGTATATATAAGTATATATATATATTGCAACGCAAATGACATGTCGATATGTAACACAAACTTCAAAAAACCCGACAACCATTTGATCACCTATAGATCAGGGGAGCATTCTAGTCAGATAGATTTTATCCTCATCAGAGGACGTGACAGATGGACGGTCATAAACGCAAAAGCCTTCCCTAATGAGGAATGTACCTCCCAACATAGCTTAGTTGTCAGCGACCTCACGATCAGAACTAGATGAACCTGGAAACAGAAGCCAGCCTGGAGAAGAAAGATCTGGAAGCTGAAAGACCCCTCAGCCAGTAACAGATTTAAAGATATTTTACTCAACGCCTACGACAGTAAAGAAGAACAGATAGAGACATTCAATGTAGAAGAGCACTGGGAGTTCCTAAAAAATAACTTACTAAAGGTGACGGATGAGATCTGTGGCTGGAGTAAGACCACAGGCAGGAGGAGAGTGACTTGGTGGTGGAACAATAAGGTAGAATAGTGGTGGAATGAGGCCAAGAGACAGGCATGGAAAGAATGGAAGAACAAGGGAAGCAGGGTACATTACATAGAGACCAGGAGGGAAGCTAGGAAACAAGTATACTTAGCTAGGAGGGAAGCAGAGGATAGAAAATTCAAGCATGTTTTGCAACGTGAGGACCAGAAACAGGAGGTGTTCAAGATTGCGAGGCAGTGAGTCAGAGAGAATTGTGATGTCATTGGAGAGAAGTGTATCCGGAATGATAAAGGTGAGCTTGCCCTCACAAGTGCTGAGAAGAAAGATGCGTGGAAGAGTCATTATGATAGATTACTAAATGAGGAGAATGCATGGGAAGAAGAGACCCTACCCCAAGAGAGGCCAGCGGTACAAGTCAGCAGCAGCGCAGTAAGTAAGGCAATCAAAGATATGAAGATGGGGAAGGCAACCGGTCCATCGGGTATAGCTGCCAAGATGCTGAAGGCATCTGGGTCGGTAGGTCACACCATAACCACACGTATTGTTAACCAGGTAATACTAGAAGGTGTCATACCAAAGGATTGGTGCAGTAGCATCATTGTCAACTGCTACAAAGGTAAAGGTGATGCACTAGATAGAGGAAACTATAGAGGTATAAAGCTGATGGACCAGGTCATGAAAGTATCAGAAAGAGTTATAGCACAGTTGATTAGGGACCGGCTGAAACTAGATGAGATGCAATTTGGGTTTGTGCCAGGAAGAGGTACCATTGATGCCCTCTTCCTTGTGAGGCAATTACAGGAAAAGTACCTAGCTAAAAGTAAGCCACTCTACTTGGCATTTGTCGACCTTGAGAAAGCCTTTGACAGAGTTCCACGTTCTGTAATCTGGTGGGCTCTTAGAAAACTAGGAGTAGATGAATGGCTTGTGTGTACAAGCCATGTATAGGGGAGCAGTCAGCAAAGTTAGGATTAGCAATGAGTATAGCGAGGAATTTAGCGTACAGGTTGGGGTCCACCAGGGCTCTGTTCTTAGCCCCCTCCTGTTCATCATAGTCCTGCAGGCAATAACGGAGGAGTTTAAGACCGGATGCCCATGGGAACTCCTGTATGCTGATGACCTCGCACTCATAGCCGAATCTATGGTAGAACTAGAGAATAAATTCCAAACTTGGAAGCAGGGACTAGAAAGAAAGGGTCTCAAAGTCAACATGACAAAGACTAAGGTCCTTATAAGTAGACGAGAAAACAGAACCCAGATCCCCTCAGGGAAATGGCCTTGCTCAGTATGTAGGAAAGGTGTAGGTAGGAACTCCATTCTCTGCCCCAAATGCAAACAATGGGTACACAAGAGATGTAGTGGGATCTCAGGAAGCTTAACTAAGAATGTAGGCTTCACATGTAGCAGCTGTGCTGTGACAACAAGCAGCAAACAGCCACAGGAAACAAGACCACCAAACTCTGGGAGGGCTCTGTAGAAACAGTAGCCAGCTTCTGCTAGCTAGGTGACCGAATTAGCAGTGGAGGTGGGTGTTCAGAAAGTACAATAACTAGGGTAAGAACGGGATGGAAGAAGTTCAGGGAGCTACTGCCACTGCTAGCTGCAAAAGGCTTTTCCCTCAAAATGAAAGTCAGACTGTATGATGCAGGTATACGGACAGCAATGTTACATGGTCTGTGGAAGACTTGTGCAGATTAGAAAGAAACAAAGCCTGCATGCTCCAATGGATGTGTAATAGTAATATACGCGAACAGAAAAGCATAAATGGAAGAGACTGAGCATAAGAGGAATCAAATGCTGTGTGCAGGAAAGGCGGTTGCGTTGGAATGGACATGTCATGCATATGAAGGATGATAGCTGCATAAAAAGGTGCAGAGTACTAAAAGTCGATGGAAATCGCGGAGTGGGGAGTCCCAAGAAGACCTGGGGTGAGGTGATAAAAGCCGACCTTACCCAATTACACCTCTCAAAGGCGATGACACACGACTGTGACCTCTGGCGTCACGCAGTAATACAGAAGACCTGACCCCCCACGGGTACAAGACGAAGCTAAAGTATATAGACAATATGCCCCCACACCCTCCCACTGGAAAGTGGTCATGGAGGTGCCACGGCAAAAAAGCACCCAGCCCACACTGTAAAGTGGACGTGTAGGTGCCATGGAAAAAAGCACCCAGCACTCACTGTACATCCAGCTGTAGAAATCAAGCCAGAATCAGTTCCTGTATGAGCAAGGCATGGTCAGCCGACCGGACACTGCCCACAACAGGACAACCCGTCTAACCCATGCTAGCATGGAAGAACGGACGTAAAACGGTGATGATGATGATATATATATATATATATATATATACATGACAGCTCATCTGGCCCAGGCAGGCATGGAAAATAGATGTTTAACACTAATGATGAATATGTACTCCAATCCACACCTTCCAGACCTCTGATACATCTCTCCTGACTAACTCATGCTTTGAAAGCCAGACATGCTCCGCACCTACCCTCAAATTGTGAAGTACTATGACAAAAAGCACCCAGTCCACCCTATAAAGTGGCAGTGGGGTGCCATGAGAAAAGTTCTCAATACACGCTGTAATGTGGTTGGCATTAGGAAGGGCATTCAGCCATAGAAAACCAGGCCTAAAACGGATCTGGAGGAGCAAGATGCCATCATCTAACCTGTCTAGCCTCATAATATGACAACTTGTCTAACCCATGCAAACATGAAAAATAGACATTAAATGATCAAAAACTAACAACTGAAATAGTTGTAGTGCAGTATCTAACCTGATATTTAACTCTTAATATCTTGTGATGACTTACCAGAAAACATTTTAAAATGGGGTTATTAATTCAAATGTCCAAAGTATCCTGACTAGTGGACAAACCGTATTTGTATTAGACTAAAGACTGATTTTTTAATGTGATGCAGTCATTTTTTCTCAAAATAATGTTAAATAAGCAAGGTTGTTAATCATCTCTTAACATCCTATAAGGATTTAGCAAAAAAGATCTAAAAACAAGATTTTTCATTCAAATGATCACAGTATATTTATTAACGGCTAGATTGTTGTGAAAATTTGTAGTATTCAGGTAAAGACTTTAGTGTTTAATGTGATGCAGTTAGAATACTTTTTTGTATTTTTCAAAGATATCTTGTTAATGTGATTTGATGTGATAGAGAACATATAAAGTTAACTGCCTAAGAACACATATATAGACACGATGAAATGTCTGTCTTTGATTTAAGAAATATTTTAAGTCCTCTCAGAATTAAAAAAAATCTTTTCAACTCTTGTATTTACTAAATGTATTTCCTTTTCTCTTCTAGACTGTTCCATCAGCCAAGCAACGGACTTGTGAGTATCAATGAAATGTTCTTAAATCTATCATAAATAATTGTATTTATTGCCTGAAGTCATAAAACATTCACATCTGGATCCCAAATAATGTCATGTGAATATAATTTAGTAGACAGAAATTGTGCTGAAGTATATTGTTTGTGTGAGTTTGAGAGTATGTGTGTGTAAGTATGTGTGTTTGTATGTGAATGTGTGTGTCGGTGTGTGAGTGTTAATATATATATATAATAATAATTATTATTATTATTATAATAATAATTGTTTCTACTTTTGGCACAAGGCCAGCAATTATCCCAGTGTATTACTGGTACTTTATTTTATCGACCCCATAAGGATGAAAGGCAAAGTTAACCTCGGCGAGATTTGAACTCAGAATGGCAAGGGCCATAACTCTATGCGTCAAAGCATGGCGTCCGACCCTCTACCGACACTGCCAATCCACCGCCCTAATAATAATAATAATAATAATAATGCGGAATTCAGAGACCCACAGACATGGTGCTGGTTAAGGAATGCTATTGACTGCACAAGAGCAAACCCTCAGAACGAAGTGGGTGAAACACCATATTGACAAGGAGGAGGCTAGCTCACTGTGTAGGATCTGTGAAGAGAGAGAGAGGAGACTGTGGCTCACATCATATCCGAGTGTAAACACCTAGCCCAGACTCACTATAAAGGCTGAAGGCATGATATAATAGCAAAGGTGATTCACTAGCATTTATACACACTAAATAATTTACCACATTCTGAGAAGTGGTATGAGCATGAACCAGAGTCGGTGATAGAAAAGGATCAAGTGAAGGTGCTATGGGACTTCAGTATACAGACAGACAAGAAATTAGAACACAATAGGCCTGACCTGGTGGTTTTTGACAAGGAAAAAAGATTGTGCCTGATTGCAGATGTAGTCTACCCCTTTGACACAAGAGTGCAAGAAAAGGAGAAGGAGAAAATTAACTGATACCAGGATTTAAAGTGGGAGTTAAAAAGGATTTGGGGCTGTCATGAAATCAAGATCATCCCAATTGTCATAGGAGCACTAGGTACTATCTCAAAGAGTTTTCAAGAATGGTTCAAGAACATTAGCCCAGATTCTTTTTTTAGAACACTTCAAAAGGCATGCTTGCTGGGAACAGCAAGAACCCTCTGATACGTCCTGAATATCTGAGGCTGCAGGTAGCAGCTTGATGTTCATTTGAACAAACTTTCCAGTTAAATAACATCAATGACTGAGACTCCAAGAATAACAATAATAATAATAATAATTTCTTTATTATTGGCCACAAGGGCCGAACATAGAGGACAATACAAAGACAGAGGACAGTGGGGGTTCACATATATTC
Source organism: Eledone cirrhosa (assembly GCA_964016885.1). Taxonomy (NCBI): domain Eukaryota; kingdom Metazoa; phylum Mollusca; class Cephalopoda; order Octopoda; family Eledonidae; genus Eledone; species Eledone cirrhosa. The sequence continues at coordinate 291,333,002 of OZ024740.1, forward strand.
AAGTAAAAATTATAAACAAAAATAATTAACAAAAAATATCAACAATAGGTTGGCATACCACCCAGGGATGATGTTAGAAACCCCACAAATCCTAACCCACCCTCATCTCCAAGAGCACCCTAAGAGAGTGCCCCTCTGTGTGTGTGTATCTGTCTGTCTGTGTTTATGTCCAATAATCTATCAATTTAGCAAAATAAAAAAATAACAATACTAAAGTAAATGTTATACATAGTTTTAGGTAATTGTTTCTATCTTTCAGACGATTCAAATAACGATGTCACAGTGAAAGTTAGTTATAACCATCAGGGTTTTCAGATACATCTAATTTGTTTAAACAACCGAGTTGTGTGTTTTGAGGTGAAATTGATGAAAGCAGAAAAACATATTAAGACATATCAAGTTATTCCTAAGGTAAGACTTGATACTGTTTTATATAAACATGTTATCTATATTCTATTATTCTTTCTCTGCTTTCAGTCATTGGAAGACTTATGCAAAGGCACTGCTTTCTCGCACAGAAAATAAAGGGTCCTTAATTCCAGATGGAGTTGTAGGGATGCCAGCCCAATACACATTGTATCTTGGGAATTTTAAACATAGCAGAGCCCCTCCCTCTCCAGTTTTGAACACTGCCAATTTCTTTCAGAGATCAGTGTCTCTTCATTAGAAGATAATTTCTTCAGTGATTCTGCCTACAGAGGGGACTTTACAATGGTTGCTATTTATGTCAAGCAGGATCTTGTACCTTCTTCTAATTACTGAATGCTGAAGCTGGCTCATTACTGAACCAGCTCCTGTAATTCTTGCACTTAATTCAGGCTCTTGCCTTCCATCACTCGTGAACACAGCCCTAAGATACTTGAAATTCTCTACCTGCTTCAGTGGAACTCCATTTAGAAGTAGTGTGCAGGCTTCCTTGAGAGGAGGAGCATCTCAGTTTTCACAGCACTGATTTTCATTCCAGCCATGTAGCAACAAACCTATCGAGTGCAAGTCAGAGATCACCTTCTGCAAAAGACAAACTCGCTGTCTCAATTCGGTATTTGTGCTAACCCTTACCTATGATCATGAATCTAGGGTAATAACCAAAAGAATACGATCACGAATACAAGCAGTTGAAATGGGGTTTCTCCGAAGAGTCTTTGGAGTACTGTTACTAGATAGAGTGCATAGCTCATAAATCAGAGAGTCATTCCAGGTAGAGCTGCTACTTCTCCAAATTGAGAGATTACAGCTTTCATACTCTGGGCATGTGGTTAGAATGTCTCAGAAAAGAATCACTAGACAAATTTTACAGGCAAAACCAACTGGCAGGAGACCCAGGGGTAGACCCTGAGCAAGATGGTTGGATAACATCCATGAGCTTAGCTGGTCTCATTTGAGGAACCAGCTGGATCCATTGGAGATAGTTGCTTCTGACAGGACTTGTTGAAGGAGTGTTTGAGGTCTCTGCCCCCTCAAGAAGAAGAAGAAGAAGAAGGAGAAGGAGAAGAAGAAGAAGGAGAAGAAGAAGAAGAAGAACAAGAACAAGAACAAGAAGAAGAAGAAGAAGAATCACATTCTGAGAAGTGGTATGAGCATAAGCCAGAGTCGGTGATAGAAAACGATCAGGTGAAGGTGCTGTGGGATTTTAGGATACAGACGGACAAGAAACTGGAACACAATAGACCTGACCTGGTGGTTGTGGACAAAGAAAAAAGATCATGCCTGATTGTGGATGTGGCCTGCCCATTCGACACGAGAGTGCAAGAGAAGGAGAGGGAGAAAATTAACCGATACCAGGACTTAAAGTGGGAGGTAAAAAGGATTTGGAACTGCCATGAAGTCAAAGTGGTCCCGATTGTCATAGGCGCACTAGGTACTATCTCAAAAAGTTTCCAGGGATGGTTAAAGAAAATTGGCCCCTTCACGCTTTTTGGAACGCTTCAAAAGGCATGCTTGCTGGGAACAGCAAGAACCCTCCGATACGTCCTGAATATCTGAGGCTGCAGGTAGTGGCTTGATATTCATTTCAACAAACTTTCCAGTTAACTAACATCAATGACTGAGACTCAAAGAATAATAATAATAAATAATAATAATAATAATAATAATTAATATTTAATTTTGGATCAGGAATGTTAGAATCGAAAAGGAGAAAAATGGCAAAATGACTAAATAGCTAAATAGCTAAAAATAATTTCACCACCAACATCGCCGACATTACCACGGTAAAAACTCTGGTCAAGTTGCCTCAACCTCTATTTCTACTCCAACTTCAACACCATCACTACAGTACTACGATCACATCACCACCGCCACTGCCTCATTATCGCTGCCGCCGCTATTCTCTCCCACTGCCTCCTGCTAGGTACTACTAGCACAGCACTGCCACCACCACCACCACCACTACTGCCTCATTATCACTGCCGCCGCTATTCTCTCCCACTAGCCCCCGCTACATCGTAGTGTCCCCACTAAAAGAGGAAGGCATCAAAATATATAAATAGACTGAATTGATGACCCAGTCAAAATCAAAAAGCCAAAAATCAAAATCAAAGCAGCACAGCAACAACGAAAAACGTAAAAAAAAAAAAAATGAAGAGAAAAACAAACAGACGGACAGAGAAGGGAATGGAAAAACTAAGTCAGACATTCAAACATTACATTACAATGAAATTTATTATTCATTTTTGGGGGGTTTTTTGCCTGTTTGTTTGTTTGTTTATTTATGTTCGTCTACAGCGTGATAATGCCACACAAAAATCACCGGGAGTGACGAAATCACCGGAGGTGATGAAATCACCGGTGGCTATGTAACCATACATTCGCCAATCCTCGATAAGAGTGTTTAAATGTCGAACCTAAACAGTTCGAATAACGGTGAAATGGAGACTAGAATGTCATGTGACAGACTCTCACCCAACAGGTGCTCCCTGGCTCAGCAGCAGGGACCTGGCTGTCAACCAGGGACCTGGCTGTCAACCAAATACTGCTGGTGTCGGAGGAAGAACTGGACGAAAGAATTGAATAGAACTGTTATGCAATGTTACCTGAAGAGTAACCCCAAGGAGAAAGACTATAGGAAACGGATGCATAACATCTGGAACGAGATTGGTCTATTTAAATTAGATGAACAAAAATTGGCCGGGCAGGCTCGGGTAATAAGAACTAATGGGTGGATAAGTGAGCTGGAACTGGAGGAACTGAGCAGAGAGATTAGCTTGGAGATGGAGAGTGGAGTATGCCAGGCAAACGAGCCAGTGGGAAATGAAGGTGAGGAGGTCGATAAAATGGAGGAACCACCCGAAGCAGACAATGATCTGAATGCTGAGATAAATAATACCTGGAACAGAGATACGGCCACTGAGGAGATGAATGCTGACGGGCTAGGACAAGATTTGGTTGATATCCTAAACTTAGTGCTAGATGAATTGAACAATGATAGTGGGAAACCTATGAACCTAAGATTTGTAGACAGGAAAAAGTTAAAAGAAACAACAGCTAAGGTAAACAAAGTCGTCCCATACCTTGAGGCGAGGAGCCTTCACCAGTGCAACAATATCCTCAAAGCAACAGCAAATACGGTGAGGAAACTACTTGGTATAAAAGCGAGAGGAAACAACAAACAAGAAAGATCAGAGCCTTGGTGGAAGAAGCGACTGAGTGGTCAAATCAGGGAAATGAGAAATGACATTGGAAAGCTTGAGTCCCTACTGAATGGGACACTAAAAAACATAGACACTAAAAATAGACTGGAAATAAAGTACAAAACTGGGAGGAAAAAGCTAAATATTATCATAGAGGAACTGAAGCAACGCATTGTAGCAAAGAGTGCAAAAATCAGGCGATACGAGAACAGAGTCAGTCAGTATAGACAGAACCGCATGTTCGACAACAACCAGAAGATGCTGTTTGGACAGCTTGAAGGGAAAGAAAGAGGCAACGACTTGATCCCTGAGGCGGAACAAACTAAAACATTCTGGAGAGGAATATGGGAGCAGGATGTTAAACATAATGACCAGGCAGTGTGGATTGAGACAGTACAGAAGGAGATTAGTGAACAGGCACACCAACAAACTGATTTGAGTATCACAGTTGAAACTCTTAAGGGGCAGGCCAAAAAACTAACCAACTGGAAATCACCAGGCCCAGATGGTGTGCAGGGGTATTGGATTAAAAATATAACATCCCTCCACCCGAAACTGACAACCATGTTCAATGACTGCTTGATGTCAGGTGAGGTACCAGAGTGGTTGACAAAAGGTACCACAGTTCTGATAATGAAAGACCGAATCAAGGGTAATGATGTTACCAACTATAGACCTATCACATGTCTGTTCGTAATGTGGAAACTGTTGACAAGCATTACGTCTGAGGAAATCTACCATCACCTCCACACAAACAACTTGTTACCGGACGAACAGAAAGGATGCCGAAAGAAGTCACGTGGTACAAAGGACCAGTTACTTATTGATAAGATGGTAATGAGGAATTGCAGGAGACACACTGGTCTTGCCATTGGATGGATAGACTACAAAAAGGCATTTGACATGGTGCCTCATTCTTGGATCACCAAAAGCCTGGAGATCTTCAAGGTGGCAGATAACATCAGACAGTTGTTGGGCAAAAGTATGAAGTCCTGGGAAACAGAGTTAACATCAACTGGAGAATCCTTGGGAAGCGTGAAGATCAAGAGAGGTATCTTCCAGGGAGATAGTCTGTCCCCTCTGTTGTTTGTCCTTGCCCTGATGCCCCTGACCAGTGTACTGCGAAAAGTGAGAGCAGGATACAGGTTGGGAAAGGGAGGGCTTACCATCAATCACCTCCTCTTCATGGACGATCTTAAGCTCTTCGGGAAGAGTGAGAAGGAGTTGGATATGCTTGTTGACACTGTCCGTATTTTCAGCAATGATATATGTATGCAATTTGGTATTAGTAAGTGTGGAGTCCTTGTGATGAAGAGGGTTAAATTGAGCAGAAGTAACGGAATCCAGGTACCAACAGGTGAGATGATAAAGGAAATTGACTCTGAAGAAGGATACAAGTATTTGGGTGTTCTGGAGGCTGATGACATCAAGAACAAAAAAATGAAGATAAGAACTGAATACATTCGGAGAGTAAGGAACGTATTAAAGTCACATCTGAACAGTAGGAATGCTATAAGTGCAGTAAATTCCTGAGCTGTGTCTATTATTAGGTACAGTGCGGGAATTCTGAGATGGAATGTTGCTGAACAAAAAGAAATGGATAGGAAGACTAGGAAGCTATTGACTATCTACAACATGTTCCACAAGAGGAGTGATGTCGATAGACTCTACTTAAGGAGATCTGAAGGTGGAAGAGGTCTTATCAGCATAGAGGACTGTGTTCAGATGGAGAAAAACAACCTACACAAATACGTGACTGATAGTAAGGAGCCAATGCTCAGAACTGTACTGAAGGAGAGGACAATAGACCAGGGGATGTCCAAGGAGGAAATAACATCAAGGAGAAAGAGCAGCCTTCATGAAAAATCCCTTCATAGTACCTTCTTTGAGGAAACTGAATTCAGCGATCCACAGACATGGAACTGGTTGAAAAGAGGAGACCTTAAAAAGGCTACAGAAGGAATGTTAATGGCTGCGCAGGAGCAGGCCCTCAAAACAAAGGAGGAGGCTAGCCCACTGTGCAGGATCTGTGGAGACTGTGGCTCACATTGTATCCGAGTGTAAACACCTAGCCCAGACTCACTATAAGGGCTGGAGACATGATGTGATGGGCAGGGTGATCCACTGGCACCTATGCAAAGTAAACAATTGACCACATTCTGAGAAGTGGTATGAGCATAAGCCAGAGTCGGTGATAGAAAACGATCAGGTGAAAGTGCTATGGGATTTTAGGATACAGACGGACAAGAAACTGGAACACAATAGACCTGACCTGGTGGTTGTGGACAAAGAAAAAAGATCGTGCCTGATTGTGGATGTGGCCTGCCCATTCGACACGAGAGTGCAAGAGAAGGAGAGGGAGAAAATTAACCGATACCAGGACTTAAAGTGGGAAGTCAAAGTGGTCTCGATTGTCATAGGCGCACTAGGTACTATCTCAAAAAGTTTCCAGGGATGGTTAAAGAAAATTGGCCCCTTCACGCTTTTTGGAACGCTTCAAAAGGCATGCTTGCAAGAACCCTCCGATACGTCCTGAATATCTGAGGCTGCAGGTAGTGGCTTGATATTCATTTCAACAAACTTTCCAGTTAACTAACATCAATGACTGAGACTCAAAGAATAATAATAATAATAATAATAATAATAATAATAATAATCGACACGAGAGTGCAAGAGAAGGAGAGGGAGAAAATTAACCGATACCAGGACCTAAAGTGGGAGGTGAAAAGGATTTGGAACTGCCATGAAGTCAAAGTGATCCCGATTGTCATAGGCGCACTGGGGACTATCTCCAAAGGTTTCCAGGGATGGTTAAAGAAAATCGGCCCCTTCACGCTTTTTGGAACGCTTCAAAAGGCATGCTTGCTTGGAACGGCAAGAACCCTCCGATACGTCCTGAATATCTGAGGCTGCAGGTAGTGGCTTGATATTCAATCCAACGGACTTTCCAGTTAACCAACATCAATGACTGAGATTCAAGGAATAACAATAACAATAATAATAATAATAATAATAATGATTTCTTTATTAACCACAAGGGTTTACATAAAGTAGACATTAAGGACAGTACAGGACAATACAGGGCAGTACAAATGGGCATTTCTGCGTGTAAAAAAAAGAAACAGAGGATAATAATAATAATAATCTAGTATCTAACGGAAATGGCCAGTATAATTTGCATGATATGCATTTGTTTAGAAATGCAAGTAATTAATATATGCTGAGTTCTGCATATATATTTATTTAGCGAGGGCATTCATGACTTTGTTATGCCACTAAACATACTTTGTCAGAGATGGCTTACATGTTGCCAGAACATATTTCAATGATGCTTAACATCTACACCAATTACACAGCATTGTGACACCACCTAATATTGGCTGGAGACAGGTATACATCATGTACTGTTTAAAGGGAGAAATTGCAGCTTGATTAGCTCTGCTTTTCATAATCTCTTCTCTGACAGCCATCTTTGTTCTGCTGTCTACCATGCTCACCAGCTGACCAAGCACACTGGCTTCCAAATCCTACTGAGAAACAAATTAAAATACGGAATACACACTCTTACCATCACAACATGAGACCATCACCACCACCACCACCACTCTCTCTCTCTCTTTCCCACCCCTCTCTCTCCCTCTTACACTCTTTACCATTCACTTTCCAGTGGGATTAAATTCTTGCAAAATGTTTCTTTTTTTTGTTTCAGAATAATCTTACAGCAACAGTCAAATATGAACCAGATGTTTTCAGCTTTAATTTTACAGAACAATATACAATTAAGGTAAGGCATTTTCTCCTCAGGGGAAAATACAGTAGACCTTTTGGTGGTAGTAACAACAGCAGCAGCAGCAGCAGCAGCAGCAGCAGCAGCAGCAGCAGCAGCAGCAGTAGTAGTAGTAGTAGTAGTAGTAGTAGTAGTAGTAGTAGTAGTAAGTGGGTGAGAGTTAATGTGATAATAAAAAGTGAGTTAAAATACAGACAGAGCAGATTCCTTCCCTATGGTGGAGAGTGAAACTCACATAACAGGAGTATAATGAGTAAGGGGTCTGATACATCCAGCTTTCATCTCCTCCATATTAATACCCATTTGATGATGCTTGCATCAATAAGTAGGTTTTATTCCACAGTAAATCACCAGCCATCATGGTGCTCTCTTATTTCCTTCAATGATCACTGGGTGAAGAAATGCCAATGTTAAGGAAGACCAAGAAAGACCTGGGCAGGGGTTGTGAGAGCTGACCTAAAATCTCTGAGACTGTACGTGTGTATGTGTTTGTGTGTGTATGTAAGTGTCTGTGTATGTATGTATGTAAGTGTCTGTGTATATGTGTATGTATGTGTATGTGCACATGTGTGTGTGTGTGTGTATGTGTGTGTCTGTGAGTGCGTATGTGTCTATGCATATGTATGTGTATGGTTATTCTAGAAACCCCTTGTACCTCAGCAAAATACAATTATAGTCTATTAAATAGGCTTCTGTGAAAGTGCATGGCCTAGTGTTTGAATGTTTGACTTATGATCATAATGCCATGAGTTCGATTCCTGGACAGGGTTGTGCATTAAGTTTTTGAGCAAAACAGTTAATTTCAAATTGTTTCTATACACTCAGTTGAAAATGAATACTAACAGTTGCTGGGAGTTAACCCTGCGATGGACTTGTGTCTTGTCCAGGGGAGAGTCATATACTCTCAGTCATTTATCACCAAAGAAACCAGAAATAAATACTACTCTGATGAGCCTCTGGACTTGGGACAGACTTTAACTTCTTTTTAAATGGGCTTCTACACAAATTTCTATCTATTCAGTTTCATGTCAGTCTGGGAGTTTGGTAGAATATGTTGTACAATAGGACTAAATCCTGGAACTTCAAAATTGTAAAACCATCTTCTTAACCGCTCTGCCATGCCTACCCTCATACAATGAGCTAGGTTTTATGTATGGACCCGTATCATCTTATGGAGTTATAGGGACACCATTGTGACATACAGCATGTCTAGGGCACTTTAAATTTGGCAGAGCTGATTTCCACTTCAGGTCTGAATACAGTAGATTTCCTCTAAAGAAAAAGAAAAAGAGAGTATAAAAGAGGAAGTAATAAAGCGATATAGAGAAAGTGTTAACTCCAATACTGGACTGGTACATTTTTATCAACCTTAAAGGGTGAAAAGCAAAGATGAACTTGGTGATGGGATTTGAACTCAGAGAGCAAAGAGAACTAACCTATGTTCTAATGACTCTGCCAATTTGCCACCACAGTGATATAGACCACTGTCTTAATAGACAATAAAATCAATTGAATTGAATTATTTTAGAATTAAATATTGCTCTATTTTCAGATTGTATCGATGGTGGAAGATAGAGAAGAATTTTTTTGGAGTAAAATATTTGTAATTGAAAACATTTCATTTACCGGTAAATTAAATTTTGTTTCAAATATTCCTATTAAATATTTAACTCATTCATAGCCACATTTCTAGTGAAGCACACTGTTAATATGTTTTGATGAATATTTAAAATAATCAAAATTTTTCAATTTGTCCATTATTAATAGGATGTAAGGAATGCAACTTAGTAAAATGTTCTTACATAAAATTATGTTAAAGGGTTAAACTATATATTTCCTGCTTTAAAACAGATAGATTTTGTATCATAGTACAAGGATGGTCTCGAGTGGGTTAGTATCAAAAGGTTGTAGGTTTTTAGTCCCAAATAAAATTTGAGCAAATGTATGTCCAAAAGAATTCCAGTCGTAACCATCTCCATTGTTTAGGAGTATCTAGGACTACATTATTTCAATGTGTCCTTCTTTGTTTAAGACAAAGGAACTTGATTTGAGAGAGATTTGGCTGCAATTTCAAGCAGGTAGAGTAACCACATAAAAGCTTCTTCAGTGATTTGATTTGTCTTTTCTTATTTAAGATGGTGAAGTTTATTTGAGGGAGATTTCACCATTATTTTAGCCGGTCAAGCAACCACATAGAGGCTCTCTTGTTGGCTCATAATGTTTTAAGTTTTATAACTTTAGTGTGTATGTCTTCTATATTTAAGGGTTTCTGATTTGGCACAAGGCCAAAAATTTGGGGGAGGGGAAAGTTGATTAAATCGACCCAGTGCATTACTGGTGCTTTATTTTGCTAACCTTGGTGTCCTCTACATTAATGCATATTGTTATTGACTGTTTCCATTCAAATGGTTGATTTAGTAGAGTTGTTGGTTATTTATTCCAGGTCTCTACATCCTGAGTTCAAATCCACATCCTGCTTATAAGCCAAGGCAGGTAATCAACACATTATGTTTAGATGGTGCAGTTTTGAAATCCTCAAGAGTGGAGAATATATTTATGAAGCTTTAATATTTTGATATTTAAAATGTTCTAAGTCATTTAGAGTATAGCTTTTATTTCACAACTTCATTACATAAGGATTTTTTACCAATTCCGACTGTTTTGAAGACCATATTCATTCAAAACATCAAAAATAATAAGAAATACGAATTTCATGTCAAAATTGAAACTGGTGTAATATTCTCCTCCGAAGTGAAAGTGTTTAATACCTTGTTTACATAGAATTTTGAGGTTGGTGAAAATCAATAAAATATTGACCTTGAGTATAAGCCAACCCCAATTTACAATTGATTTTTTGTCACATATTTCTCAGCTTACATACAATGGTAATTAGAAAATAAATGTATATCCTGATAAGGTGTTACACCAATAACTCTTTCATGACCATATTTCTAATGAAATACTCTCCTTGTGAGTTTCAATTATATTTGAAAATAGTCAAGAATTTGGAAGGTTTTAATAAAATTTCTCATTTTGTCATTATCATGACATAATGGAAGGTTCCTACATGAAATTATGATGGGACTTTTAATATAAATGGGGACACTAATGGTGACAGTATGGTGGAGTATGTAGACAGACAAAATAGGAACACTAATGGTTACAGGATTGTGGAATTAGTAAACTGTCAGTAAACCAGCCACATCCGGCCAGAATTCTCTCACCTCTTTCCGTTCAAAGTAGCTGTAACCTCTTTTTGTACAAATGGCTGTAACCAGCCACCCATACTGATGTTAAGGTGTGGTTCTCAAAATAAATGATATCAAAATCTCATAGATTTGATATTATGTGAGATAAAGCCTTTACCGTGAAAATATAATTGTGAATATAGAGTAATGTATACTTGAAATTGCAGCCAAATCTCTCTCAAAGGGTTAAAATGGCAACACTAAAAGTGATAGGATGATGGAATTGGTAGACAGATAAAGTGGTGTGTAGCATTTCTTCTGGTTCTTGATATTTTGAATTTAAATCCTGCCAATATGAACTTTGCTTTTTATCTCTTTAGGGTTGATAAAATAAAGTACCAGTCAAGTACTGGAGTTGATTTAATCAATTTTGTCGTTCCTCCAAATTGGCTGGCCTTGCATCAAAATTTGAAATCAATATAAATGTGAACACTTTAAAATGGTTGGTTTGGTATCATAATACTAAAGATCAACTCTGCTGGATTGGTATAATACAGGTTAAAGATTGCCTGATATATTTCAATGTTTTATTCTAAATAATATAAACACAGCATCTAGTATGCTTTTGTCTCAATACATGTTGTTATGGTGAAGTTGGGGTGATTAGTGTTATAGTGGAGATGGTATGATTGGTGGTATGGTGGAGAAGATATAATTGGTGGTATGGTGGAGTTAGTGTGATTGGTGTAATGGTGGAGATGGTGTGATTGGTGGTATGGTGGATATGGTGTGATTGGTGTTATGGTGGAGTTAGTGTGATTGGTGTAATGGTGGAGATGATGTGATTAGTGTTATGGTGGGGATGGTATGATTGGTGTTATGGTGGAGATGGTGTGATTGGTGTTATGGTGGAGTTAGTGTGATTGGTGTAATGGTGGGGATGGTGTGATTGGTGTTATGGTGGAGTTAGTGTGATTGGTGTAATGGTGGAGATGGTGTGATTGGTGGTATGGTGGAGATGGTGTGATTAGTGTTATAGTGGAGTTAGTGTGATTGGTGTTATGGTGGGGATGGTGTGATTGGTGTTATGGTGGAGTTAGTGTGATTGGTGTAATGGTGGAGATGGTGTGATTGATGTTATGGTGGAGATGGTGTGATTGGTGTTGTGGTGGAGATAGTGTGATTGGTGGTATGGTGGAGATAGTGTGATTGGTGTTACGGTGGAGATGGTGTGATTGATGTTGTGGTGGAGATGGTGTGATTAGTGTTGTGGTGGAGATGGTGTGATTGGAGTTATGGTGGAGTTAGTGTGATTGGTGGTATGGTGGAGTTAGTGTGATTGGTGTTACGGTGGAGATGGTGTGATTGGTGGTATGGTGGAGATGGTGTGATTAGTGTTATAGTGGAGATGGTGTGATTGGAGTTATGGTGGAGATGGTGTGATTGGTGGTATGGTGGAGTTAGTGTGATTGGAGTTATGGTGGAGATGGTGTGATTGGTGTTATGGTGGAGATGGTGTGATTGGTGTTGTGGTGAAGATGGTGTGATTGGTGTTGTGGTGGAGATGGTGTGATTGGTGTTGTGGTGGAGATGGTGTGATTGATGTTATGGTGGAGATAGTGTGATTGGTGGTATGGTGGAGATGGTGTGATTGGTGTTATGGTGGAGATAGTGTGATTGGTGGTATGGTGGAGATGGTGTGATTGGTGTTGTGGTGGAGATGGTGTGATTGGTGTTATGGTGGAGATGGTGTGATTGGTGTTATGGTGGAGATAGTGTGATTGGTGGTATGGTGGAGATGGTGTGATTGGTGTTGTGGTGGAGATAGTGTGATTGGTGGTATGGTGGAGATGGTGTGATTGGTGTTGTGGTGGAGATGGTGTGATTGGTGTTATGGTGGAGATAGTGTGATTGGTGGTATGGTGGAGATGGTGTGATTGGTGTTGTGGTGGAGATGGTGTGATTGGTGTTATGGTGGAGATAGTGTGATTGGTGGTATGGTGGAGATGGTGTGATTGGTGTTGTGGTGGAGATGGTGTGATTGGTGTTATGGTGGAGATGGTGTGATTGGTGGTATGGTGGAGATGGTGTGATTGGTGTTGTGGTGGAGATGGTTTGATTGGTGTTGTGGTGGAGATGGTGTGATTGGTGTTATGGTGGAGATAGTGTGATTGGTGGTATGGTGGAGATGATGTGATTGGTGTTATAGTGGAGTTAGTGTGATTGGTGTTATGGTGGAGATGGTGTGATTGGTGTTGTGGTGGAGATGGTGTGATTGGTGTTGTGGTGGAGATGGTGTGATTGGTGGTATGGTGGAGATGGTGTGATTGGTGTTGTGGTAGAGATGGTGTGATTGGTGTTGTGGTAGAGATGGTGTGATTGGTGTTGTGGTAGAGATGGTGTGATTGGTGTTGTGGTGGAGTTAGTGTGATTGATGTTATGGTGGAGATGGTGTGATTGGTGTTGTGGTGGAGATAGTGTGATTGATGTTATGGTGGAGATGGTGTGATTGGTGTTGTGGTGGAGATGGTGTGATTGATGTTATGGTGGAGATGGTGTGATTGGTGTTGTGGTGGAGATGGTGTGATTGGTGTTGTGGTGGAGATGGTGTGATTGGTGTTATGGTGGAGATGGTGTGATTGGTGTTGTGGTGGAGATGGTGTGATTGGTGTTGTGGTGGAGATAGTGTGATTGGTGTTATGGTGGAGATGGTGTGATTGGTGTTGTGGTGGAGATGGTGTGATTGGAGTTATGGTGGAGATGGTGTGATTGATGTTATGGTGGAGATGGTGTGATTGGTGTTGTGGTGGAGATAGTGTGATTGATGTTGTGGTGGAGATGGTGTGATTGGTGTTGTGGTGGAGATGGTGTGATTGGTGTTGTGGTGGAGATGGTGTGATTGATGTTATGGTGGAGATGGTTTGATTGGTGTTGTGGTGGAGATGGTGTGATTGGTGTTGTGGTGGAGTTAGTGTGATTGGTGTTATGGTGGAGATGGTGTGATTGGTGTTGTGGTGGAGATAGTGTGATTGATGTTATGGTGGAGATGGTGTGATTGGTGGTATGGTGGAGATGGTGTGATTGGTGTTGTGGTGGAGATAGTGTGATTGGTGTTATGGTGGAGATGGTGTGATTGGTGGTATGGTGGAGATGGTGTGATTGGTGTTGTGGTGGAGATGGTGTGATTGGTGGTATGGTGGAGATGGTGTGATTGGTGTTGTGGTGGAGATGGTGTGATTGGTGTTGTGGTAGAGATGGTGTGATTGGTGTTGTGGTAGAGATGGTGTGATTGGTGTTGTGGTGGAGATAGTGTGATTGGTGGTATGGTGGAGATGGTGTGATTGGTGTTGTGGTGGAGATAGTGTGATTGGTGTTGTGGTGGAGATGGTGTGATTGGTGTTGTGGTGGAGATAGTGTGATTGATGTTATGGTGGAGATGGTGTGATTGGTGTTGTGGTGGAGATGGTGTGATTGGTGTTGTGGTGGAGATAGTGTGATTGATGTTATGGTGGAGATGGTGTGATTGGTGTTGTGGTGGAGATAGTGTGATTGGTGTTATGGTGGGGATGGTGTGATTGGTGTTGTGGTGGAGATAGTGTGATTGATGTTATGGTGGAGATGGTGTGATTGGTGTTATGGTGGGGATAGTGTGATTGGTGTTATGGTGGGGATGGTGTGATTGGTGTTGTGGTGGAGATAGTGTGATTGGTGTTATGGTGGGGATGATGTGATTGGTGTTTTGGTGGAGATGACATCATCTCCACCAAAACACCAATCACATCATGGTGTGATTGGTGTAATGGTGGAGATAGTGTGATTGGTGTCATGAAAATGTGAAGATGGGGTGAGTCTGATATTTGGCAGTTATGGTGAAGAAACATCCATTAAAATCTGCCAAGAATGACTTTTAAATATTAATGTGAAAATAGTTCACTGATTATCCAATGGCATTGGTACTGCATGAAAAACATATAGTTAAGTGAAACGAACCATATTTAAGGGTGTGAGCTAAAAATATCATATTTCCCGACGTCGACTACATTATTTTTCTCTTAAAATAAGTCTTGAAAATCTACCATGCAACTTGGCGCCTGAAGGTTGTGTTTCTCATAGGTATATCCTAACCCCTGAGGACAATTGCCTATACTAGACAGTAATCTGACCTCCTGTATATGATCTCTCAATGAAGTGTATAAATTATACTTAGTTAAAATAGTAAATAAACAAAATATCATTAAAAATTAAAAAATATCTACACAATCACAAAAATGTATTCCAATATGGGGAGAGTATGGTAGATGAGACAACTGATAAGCTCTTGTATATCAATATTGCCTGTATTTTTCACTCTCTTCAAAGAACCTGATTTTAAGAGAACATTATTAAGTGACAAAAGAAGTAAAACTGCAGTATGTTAAAAGGGTTTATTAGCAAATATTAATAACAAGACTTATGTTTATGATTTTTTATTTTTTTTTATTTTTGGTTGTCAAAATTGGAGAGTGTCCTTGAGGGCAAAGCATCTTTGATGGCAGGAAATACAGTGATTCTCAATGAATGCAACTCAGACATGTAATTGTAACAACCAAACACCAGTGAAAAACATTTATTTTATAATGAAGAAATTTATTGTTGATATAACTATAAATTGGTTAAACATACAGAACAAGAAAGCAGTATTAGAAAGGACTATAAATGCCATAAATAAAAGGAAAAGAAGGGAAGAGCAAGGACTACTAGACAAAAGAAGAAAGGGGGAAGGGGACAGGGTGACAGACTCTGCTCCTAGCTTATAGCGGTGTTTCAGCTGTGTCCCATGGACAAAAAGGCAAAGGCATTTCCGTGGTCAATGGCCATCGACTCCTGCTGCCCCAGCTACCCCACCTTCCAAACACTATAGTATAACTTTCACTTAAACATTTTGTTATTCAAGTAAGCTGTAATTTCCTGATAATTTACCAAAGTATTTTAATTGATGTCTCTGCAGAACCAGTGGCAATTGAGTGTAAGAAAAATGGAAATCTTTTAGAGATTATCTTAAGAAATTTGAATGAAGGAGCTACACGATATAAAGTATTTATTACTTTGAAAGATGATCCACTACTGATACCATTATGTCAACAAACAATCCATGTGGTAAATATATATATATCATCTCATATTTATGTATGGGATAAATGTTTGATTGTGTTGAATATAACCATTACTCTCATTATCATTACTGCCATCATTATGTCATTTTTCTTATCCTTCTTCTTCCATTTATTCCTTAGAGGGCCGAGGGGGCAGAGTCCTCAAACAATCCTTCTAACAAGTCCTGTCAGAAGCAACCATCTCCAATGGATCCAGCTGGATCCCCAAGTTAAACCAGCCAAGTTCATGAATGTTATCCAATCATCTTGCTCAGGGTCTACCGCTGGGTCTCTTCCTGGTTGGTTTTTCCCTGTAACATCTGTCCAGTGATTCTTTCCTGAGGCATTCTAACCACATGCCCCTAGTATCGGAGCTGTGATCTCTCAATTCAGAGAAGCAGCCTCTCTACCTGGAGTGACTCTCTGATCTCCGAGCTATGCACTCTATCGAGCAACATTACCCCAAAGACTGTCGGAGGAACCCCATTTCGGCTGTTTAAATTCTTTGACCTCTTTGTTCTCATTTTCAGTTTAATATTATTTTTCTATGAGAAAAATGGGGTTTGTAGAATCATTAGAGTATTGGACAAAATGCTTTGCATTATATATATATATATATATATATAAGGCCCGCTACATACTGAGTTGAAATAACGCTAAAGACAACATTGGCTTTCATCTTTCCAGGTTCAACAACATCAAATAAAACACCAGTCATATACTGAGGTTCATTTAATTTACTATACTCTCCTATGACTAATATCATTATTTTACTATGTTGAAATGGAACAGAGGAAACATCGGGACCTCATACTACCACAACTACTACTACTACTACTGCTACTACTGATACCACTACCACAACCACTACTACTACTACTACTACTACCACCACCACCACCACCACCACCACCACCACCACCACAATTATAACTAATACTGCTGCTGTGGTTGCTTCTGTTACTACTACTACTACCACCACCACCACCACTACCTCAACCACTACTACTACTACTACTACTATTACTACTGTTACTACTACCACCACCACTCCCACAAGTTGTTAGAACGACTCCTCTGGGAGTTACAGGTCCATACATACATACATTCTGATTCTGCCAACTTGCCACTCTTAATAACTTACAAATATTATCACCATTGTGAAGGTGCATGGCTTAATGGTAAGAGCGTTGGGCTTGCAATCGTGAAGTTGTGAGATCAGTTCCCCAGCCAGGTGATGCATTGTGTCCTTCAGCAAGACACTTTATTTCATGTTGCTCCAGTTCACTCAACTGCAGAAATGAGTTATGACATCACTGGTGCCAAGCTGTATCAGCCCTTGGACACCATCATTGGCATGGAGAGGGGAGACCTGTACACATAAGCGACTGCTGGTCTTCCACAAACAATCTTGCCTGGACTTGTACCTCTAGGTACATATCCCATGGTCATTCTTGACCGGAGTGGATCTTTACCCTTTACCCTATTATCACCAGTATGTCATATAAAACTGTAATCAAAATTATTACAGTTTTTAACTTAACCCGTTAATGTTCAAACCGGCCAAAACTGGCCAGAATTCTCTACCTTTTTCTGTTAAAACTGGCTGTAACTGGTCACTCATACTGATGTTAAGGTATTGTTCTCAAAATAAATACTTTCAAAATCTCATAGATTCGATATTATGTGAGATAAAGCATTTATCATGAAAATATAATAGTAAATATGGAGTAATGTGAATGCTAAAGGGTTAATGTTATGTGATTTTAAAAAGAAATAGGCACAAATTTTGAAATGTAAAATAAATAGATTTAATTTTGTTTTCAGAAAGATCTAACAAAGGTACCTAAGGGGATATTCAACAATTCTTGCTTCCAATGTAATCGTGATTATCAAGTAATGGTTAGTAATTTAAAGACATCTTCAATAATAGTTTAAAATTAGAGGATTGTTTTAGATGATGATATATATTATTTTGCTTGTTGTTAACCCTTTTGATACCAACCCACTCACCCAAATTATTCTCTGGTTCTATGAAACAAAGTCACCCATTTTAAAATGTTCTTTTTCTTCTTCACCCCCTTATTCCTGAAAGCGTTGTGGGACAGAGTGCTCAAACACTCCTTCCAGCAACTCCTGTCAGGAGCAACCATTTCCAACTGATCTGGCTGGATCTCCATAGATGTTATCCAACCATCTTGCTTGGGGTCTACCCCTGGGTCTCCTGCTGGTTGGTTTTGCCTGTAAAATCTGTTCAGAGTGACTCTCTGATCTCCGAGCTACACACTCTATCGAGTAACATTACTCCAAAGACCCTTTGGAGGAATCCCGTTTCAGCCACTTGTATTCATGATCATATTCTTTCAGTCATTACTAAGATTCATGATCATAGGTAACGGTTGACATGAATACCAAATCGAAGATAGCGAGTTTGGCTTTTACACCTACCTCTTTCCTGATTATCGAATGCTGAACCTGGCACATTATTGAACCAGCTCCAGCAAGTGTTGCACTTAATTCAGTCTCCTGCCTTCCATCACTCATGAACATGGCCCCGATGTATTTGAACTTCTTCACCTGCTTCAGTGGAACTCCATTCACATGTAGAGTGCACTGTGCAGGCTTCCTGAAGAGGGTTAGTATCACTGATTTTCATTCCAGCCATGCAGCACTTGACATCAAACCTATCAAGTTTAAAATGTTCATTTTTAAATTAAAACCTGTTTACAATGTCAAAAATAAACAGAACCTGATGCTATACCTTACATTTGTCTTGAAGCTGTCTTGTAATAAACATCATGTTGACTGTATCTCATTCCTTGGATAAACTGCACCATGACTTTAGTGTGATGCTTTCTGACATAGATTGAGCTAGTCTTTTAAGCATGACTTTGGCATGACGTTTTCTGACATAGATTGAGCTAGTCTTTTAAGCATAACTTTGGTGTGATACTTTCTGACATAGATTGAGCTAGTCTTTGAAACATGAGTTTTCCTAGCCAAAAAATGAGAGTATTACACCCACCTTGAAATATTTCATCAGTAAATATTTGTTGTTTATAAATTTATATATTAACAACCCAAACATTAACATTAATTGTATACATACATAAATGCATTAAATACATACATAAACTGTATATAAAAGTAAGATGAAGCAATATTCGTGACTAGATTGACTGTATATATATATGAATAAAGATATAGATAACACAATACAACAAATTCAAGCCAGAAATAGTTTTTAAATTGTGAAAATAAGATATGGTCTACAAAACTGCACATATGACACAAATAACACGTGCAGTATTATGTATATTGTATTATATACATTCATAAATATATACATAGATGATGGCTGCAACTCGATTTTGAGTAATGTCTTCGCTTGATACTTAAGCATGAGCATCATGGATGTGGCTTTGTAGTCCTGCTAGGGAGTTGCCCATGGCCAGCAATGCCATGCATCACAATGTCACATATCAAGCAATGACTGTGATTGAAACTTTTTTAAGTGAGGGAAGGCTTTCCCACTCTTTGAACATCGAATGTATTTTCCCAAAGAGAACTGGTCTACATCATTAGATGCAAACAAATTTACAGGTTTTATATCAGAGAGACCTTCTCCTGGCTTAATGAAGCTTGCTTGCTGAGAAATGTGAATTTGGACACCCTGCGGGATGAAAAACAAAACCCGTCAAAGGGTGGAGGAACTCAGCAGAATCAATGGCCATCCAATAAGGGTTTTTTTTTGTGGAGTGAGAGACTCTTAGTCTTCATTAAGACATACATACCTACCCACATACATACATGCATACATACATATATATATACATATATATATACATATATATATATATACACTTACCTAGTTGATGTCTAAATTCCAATGAAAGAACCTTGTGTTTATTTTAGAAACCAGCTCTTTATAACATAATGAAACTGGAAGAACATACATACGTGCAAACATACATACATACATACATACATACATGCATACATACATACATACATACATGGTGGCTGCCAACTCGTTTTCGAGTACGACCACTACTTTATATCCATGTAGGAGAACCCCTACCAATGCGTTGAACGAGTGTGACTTTTTAGTCCAGCCAGCGACTTGAAAACTCTGGTACAAACACTACACTTGTGACAATTATTGACACATAGTGCTGGGCCCATGGTACCCTGTGACGACAAGTGCAGAGAGATCTCCAGATATAAAGCAATGCCTGTGCCGTGAAGCTTTTATAGTGAGCAAAGGCACTGCACAAAGCCAGTCCCACTCTCTTAACCAAGATGATATTTACCAAAAAGAAGAACAAGTCAACATCATTGGATACCATCAGGGTTGCAGGTGTGATATCAGAGTTTTCCTTCTCCTAGAATTCTGCCTTGACAAAGGCTAAGGAGTCATCTCTCCCGGTGATTTTGGATGGCCATTGACTCTTAAGAGCTCCTTTTCCCTTTGACAGGTTTTGTTTTTAGTCCTGCAGGATGTCCAATGTCACCCTCCTCACTAAGAAACCTTGGTGGGGTTGCCAGTTTAGTCGCCAACAACCCGACCATGAGACAGGTTGTACTGGGATACATGTTACCAGTAGCACCAACTGGTGACCTGACATAAATGTATATATATACATATATATATATATATATACATATATATATATATGTGTGTGTGTGTGTGTGTGTGTGTGTGGTGTGTATCTAGATGTAAATCTGTATATATATATACATATATGTGTGTGTGTGTGTATCTACATATATATATATATGTAGATACACACACACACACACATATATATATGTAGATACACACACACACATATACATATATAGATACACACACACACATATATATATATGTAGATACACACACACACACACACATATATATATATATATATAATATAAGATCAAAAGATGGTTAAAGGAGTTCCATATATTTTATTATGCGCATTTCAAAAACAAACATCATCATGCAATAATATTTGTGTTTTCATCAGATAAAATAGGAGAACATGATATGAAGGCTAAAAAACACTTGTGCATAGTGCAGTTTTAAATCAACATATGAAAAGTGGTTTTAGATTGATGTGTGATATTGGGAAAAATATTTTATTTAGAGAGGGGGGGGAGGGGGAAGATGAAAAGGGAAGGAGATGAGAGGGAGAGATGGGTGATAGAGAGAAAGAGATAGTTTTTATAACTGAGAGGAGATATATTTTTTACATAGAGAGGTTGAAAACCGTTGGAAGATACTGTATAAATTAAAAATTTTGAAAATTAACGAAGGGAGGATATGTGCGAGGAAAAAATATTTTATTTAGGGAGGGGGGGGTGGAAAGGATGAAAAAAAGGGGGAGGAGATGAGAGTGAAGGTGGAGAGGGAGAGATGGGTGATAGAGAGAAAGAGATAGTTTTTATAACTGAGAAAAAGATATATTGTTTTAATATAGAGAGGTTGGGAACCGTTGGAAGATAATGTATAAATTAAAGGAATTTGAAAATTAACGAAGGGAAATTATGTATGAAGATAGAGAGAAAAAAATAATTGTGGGTGAATATTCTAACGTCAAAAAAAGAAATGTATGTATTGTGGCAATTTCAAAATTAGCGAAGAGAAAAATTGTTAAGGTTTGTGTGTAGAAGGATTTGAGAAAAATAATGTGAAGTTAAAGTTTGTATATTGATTGAATTGATAATATGTGCGAATAAAGAGTTAATATGTATTAATAATGAGTTCGTTGATGGGGAGAAAAAAATAATAATAAATTAAGGATGAAATTGAGATTAAAAGATTTATGATAGAGAGAAAAAATAATAATGATTGCGGATGAATATTCTAATGTCAAAACATGTTATGATTTTACAAGAAGATAGCTCTATCACCCATCTCTCCCTCTCCATCTTCACTCTCATCTCCTCCCCCTTTTTTTCATCCTTTCCACACACACACACCCCCCTCCCTAAATAAAATATTTTTTCCTCGCACATATCCTCCCTTCGTTAATTTTCAAAATTTTTAATTTATACAGTATCTTCCAACGGTTTTCAACCTCTCTATGTAAAAAATATATCTCCTCTCAGTTATAAAAACTATCTCTTTCTCTCTATCACCCATCTCTCCCTCTCATCTCCTTCCCTTTTCATCTTTCCCCCCCCCCCCCTCTCTAAATAAAATATTTTTCCCAATATCACACATCAATCTAAAACCACTTTTCATATGTTGATTTAAAACTGCACTATCCACAAGTGTTTTTTAACCTTCATATCATGTTCTCCTATTTTATCTGATGAAAACACAAATATTATTGCATGATGATGTTTGTTTTTGAAATGCGCATAATAAAATATATGGAACTCTTTTAACCATCTTTTGATCTTATATATTATGTATACTCCAGTCCCACAAACTGTAGAGTACTTCTTATCCGATATCTGCATTGCTTTATTGTACTACAATAAAACTCACCTCCTACATCATATATATATGTAGATACACACACACACATATATATATATATATGCAGATACACAAACACACATATATATATATATATATATATATGTAGATACACACATACACACACATATATATGTATATGTTGATACCCACACACACACACACACATATATATATGTAGATACACAAACACATATATATATATATATGTAGATACACACACGCACATATATATATATATATGTAGATACACACCCACATATATGTACATACACACACATATATATATATAGATACATACATACATACATACATACATACATACATACATACATACATACATACATGTGTGTGTGCATATATGGATTCAAAAAACTGACAGTCCATTTTAATATTATAATTATTATTATAAATATTTTATACATAAATGTTTTAGTATTTTTTTCGAAGAATGTTTATTCTTTACTTTTTTATATAATTGCTAAGGTAAAGGAATTAGAGACTAATCAACCATACAGATCTACCTTTTTATACGTTCCATGTAAGTACAAAAAGTCAAAATATGTAAATAACTTTTCCCATGTTGTTATATGATTTTACTCCTACATAATTCTTCTTTTTGTTCTCAACACCCGAGAGTATACACACCTCACACCCTTTCACCACTTGCTCATCTTATTGTTAATTCTTATGTTTATTTTTACGTTTATTTTAATTTTTATTTGTTCTCCTTCCCCCTTTTTTCTAAATGTATTTCCACACACCCTCGGAACTCTCTTCCTAACCTATTTATCCTGAAGAAGGGCTTATGCCCGAAACGCCCCCCCCCCCCCACTCTCAAGAGCGTGAACCTAATAAACCTTTATTTGCCTGCCTCTCTGCTTTGTTCACATCTAAACTTGCACTATATATATATATATATATATATATATATATATACACACACATATATATATATATATATATATATATACAGTCTGCTTACCTTTATGTGGTCATAAATGTATGTGTATGTCAGTGCATGTGTCTGTGTGTCTGTGTGTCTGTCTGTGCCTGTGTGTCGGTGTCTGTGTGTGCATCTGTATGTGTATCTGTGTCTGTGTGTGTAAGTATATATATATATATATATGGAGGCATATGGCTTAGTGGTTAGAGCATTGGCCTTGCAATCGAAAGGTTGTGAGTTCAACTCTCGGACCGGGTGATGTGTTGTTTCATTGAGCAAGAGACTTTATTTCACATTTTCCAGTATACTCAGCTGTAGAAATGAGATGATAGGGACTGGGGTCCCTATCATTCCACTGCAAAGTGGTCGTGGAGGTGCCACGGCAAAAAAGCACCCACCACTCACTGTAAATGAGGTTGGTGTTAGGAAGGGCATCCAGCTGTAGAAATCAAGCCAGTATCAGTTCCCGTCCCACCCTTGCAAGCAGGGAAAAGTGGACGTAAAATGATGATGATGATGATGATGATGATAAAAAGTGCAGGGCAATCAAAATTGATGGTAGTTACAGAGTAGACCCAGAAAAAGCTGGGATGATCTGATGAATTCCGACCTCACACACTTACATCTCTCTAAGACAATGTCTCTGGACCAAGATCTTTGGCGCTATGCAGTAATACAGAAGACCCGCCCTGCCTATGTACAAAGCGAAACCTACAGTCAGTAGGCACCTCTTAACCAAATATACACCCCAATCCACTACCCTATCCTCCCACTCCCACCAACAGCACGAGAAAATGAGATTGAGATCGTGTAGGTGTCACGACAAAAAAAAAACACACACAGTCCACGCTGTAATGTGGCCGTGTAGGTAACACGGTAAAAAGTTCCCAGTTCCACACTGTAAATGTGGTTGGTGTTAGGAAGGGCATCCAGCCATAGAAAACCTGCCAGATAGTCCTATATGAGCGAGACACGGTCACCCGACCAGCCTTGCCTCAAGTGGGACAACTCCCGTCTAACCCATGCTAGCGTGGAAAATGGACGTTAAACGAAGATGATGATGATATATATATATAAGTATGTTTGTAAGTTTTTTATATTTATCCTAACAGTATTGCTGTGGACAAGACACATATATGTCCATAACCTCAGTTGACTGTCACCACATCCATTTATTTCCTTGTAACATCTGTAAAATTTCATATTTCACAGATATGTTTTCTGAATGTCTTTAAAATATTCTCATTTTCACTCACAAAAACTACAGCAAGTATCTGTTATATATCACTTCAGATATTTAATCCTTTTTTTATGTAAATGTTGAAGTTGGTGAAAATTGACCCTTTTTAAAAGAAGATATTGAAGTTGGTGAAAATTGGCCCTTTTTTGAAGTAGATGTTGAAGTTGGTGAAAATCAACAAAATATTGACCTCAAATATAAACAACCCCACCCACCCCCACCTGGCCATTTTAGCATCAATTATTTTGTTATATATTTCTCGACTTACACACAAGTATGTACAGTAACTTTACAAACGCATGTAGTGTATTATGGCTGATGGCCAATTCAGCATTGTTTTACCATTTCTCCCAGTAATAGTATGAGAATTAAAATTTACAATACAATTCTACATTCAAGGCTAATCATTATGTTGTCTTTTGTGACAAGGTGACCATAACATTTCTTTAGAAAACCAAAATCTATGTGAAGATATTAAAAAGAAAACTTCAGTTTTGCCAGGTGAGAAAACCTATCTAATTGTATATATTGAAAATTAGTATTTCTGTGTTGTCATTTACAAGGTTTTTTTTAAATTGTGTTGATCTAGTGGCAGGGGCTGTATCTATGGCAAGGGGCTGTGTCCTTGACATTCACTAGAGGAAGGGGTCTATGTCCTTGACATTCACTAGTGGCCGTGGTTATGTTCTTGACATTCTCTAGTGGAAGGGGGCTGTGTCTATGACATTCAGAAGTGGAGGATGCTGTGCCTATGACATTCATTAGTGGAAGGGGGGCTGTGTCTATGACATTCTCTAGTGGAAGGGAGCTGTGTCTCTAACATTCACAAGTGGAAGGGGCTGTGTCTATGACATTTACCAGAGGAAGGGGGCTGTGTCTTTAACACCCACTAGTAGAAGGGCTGTGTCATTGGCAAGGGGCTGCATCCGTAACATTCACAAAGAACAGTGAGGTTATTGTGATTAAGATGCTTAAATAGTTGCAAGTTAATGGCTGCAGGCAAAATATGAGCAAGGAAGGAATTTCATATAGTTGACGTTCTGGATAGGAAAGACTCAGTGCAATGATTAGTGGGAGGTGGGGCTGAGTACATGGGATACAATATGGGTGATAAAGTGATAAAAGATGAGTGAAGTTTTAGTGTCTGAGAAAGTTAAGAAAAGAAAAGAAACAGAAGGAAAGAAAAAATACGCACATATACAAGAATTTTGTGCATACTACACCTTCAATCAATTTTGCTGCCTTAATGCCCCCCCCCCCCCAAATAAAAATACGTATGATCAAGGATTACTAAAAGTATCTCTTTTCTTGTGGGGCTCCTTCCAAATAATGTAGTATAACATTTTTTTTATTCAAGTAAGCTGTAATTTCCTGATAATTTACCAAAGTATTTTAATTGATGTCTCTGCAGAACCAGTGTCAATTGAGTGTAAGAAAAATGGAAATCTTTTAGAGATTATCTTAAGAAATTTGAATGAAGGAGCTACACGATATAAAGTATTTATTACTTTGAAAGATGATCCACTACTGATACCATTATGTCAACAAACAATCCATGTGGTAAATATATATATATCATCTCATATTTATGTATGGGATAAATATTTGATTGTGTTGAATATAACCATTACTCTCATTATCATTACTGTCATCATTACGTCATTTTTCTTATTCTTCTTCTTCCATTTATTCCTTAGAGGGCCGAGGGGGCAGAGTCCTCAAACAATCCTTCTAACAAGTCCTGTCAGAAGCAACCATCTCCAATGGATCCAGCTGGATCCCCAAGTTAAACCAGCCAAGTTCATGAATGTTATCCAATCATCTTGCTCAGGGTCTACCGCTGGGTCTCTTCCTGGTTGGTTTTTCCCTGTAACATCTGTCCAGTGATTCTTTCCTGAGGCATTCTAACCACATGCCCCTAGTATCGGAGCTGTGATCTCTTAATTCAGAGAAACAGCCTCTCTACCTGGAGTGACTCTCTGATCTCCGAGCTATGCACTCTATCGAGCAACATTACTCCAAAGACCCTTGGAGGAACCCCATTTTGGCTGTTTAAATTCTTTGACCTCTTTGTTCTCATTTTCAGTTTAATATTATTTTTCTATGAGAAAAATGGGGTTTGCAGAATCATTAGAGTATTGGACAAAATGCCTTGCACTAAAACTAGCTGTCCATGGGAACTTCTATATGCAGATAATCTATCTCCCATAGTTGAATCTATGGCTTTACTAGAGAAGAAATTCCAAACATGGAAGCATGGTTTAGAATCAAAAGGTCTTAAAGTTAACTTGTCTAAGACTAAAGTTCTAGTATATAGAAAGGAAAAAAGGGCACAGGTGCCCTTTGGGAAATGGCCATGCTCAGTGTGTAGGAAAGGAGTAGGTAGAAATTCCATTCTGTGCCCCAAATGCAAACTATGGGTACATAAAATATGTAGTGGGATCACAGGCAAGCTATCTAAGAATGTAGATTTTATATGTGGCCGATTCTCAGGTGCAGTAAGTAGCAAGTGCCCACAAGATACTAGCTCCTTCAACTGCCCAGATGGTAGTAGATACTTTCTGTTACCTGGGTGACAAAATCAGCAGTGGAGGAGGGTGCTCTGAAAGTACAGTAGCCAGAGTTAGAACAGGATGGAAAAAGTTCAGAGAGCTAATACCACTGTTGGCCACAAGGGGTTTTTCTCTAAAAATGAAAGGCAGATTGTATGATGCTTGTATATGAAGAGCAATGTTACATGGCATTGAGACATGGACATTGTACGCAGAGGACCTGCGCAGATTGGATAGGAACGAAGCATGCATGCTCCGTTGGATGTGTAATAGTAATATACATGAACAGCAAAACATAAATGAACTAAATGAGAAATTAGGAATAAGAGGGATCAGATGCTGTTTACTCAAGAGTAGATTACATTGGTATGGTCATGTGATGCGCATGAAAGACGACAGCTGTATAAAAAAGTGCAGGGCGATCAAAATTGATGGCAGCTACGGAGTAGGTAGACCCAGAAAAACCTGGGATGACATGATAAAATCTGACCTTGCAACACTTACACCTCTTTAAGACAATGTCACTGGATTGAGACCTTTGGCGCTACGCAGTAATACAGAAGACTTTACATACAAAGTTAAACCTACAGTCAGTAGGCACTTCTTAACCAAATATACACACCAATGCACTACCCCTACTCCATCCTCCCACTTCCACCCACACCACCCTTTCTCTGTAAAGTTATGTTGGTACCACAGAATATCCAGTCTAGGTGTCACGACAAAAAGCACCCAGTCCACGCTGTAAAGTGGTCATGTAGGAAACACGGTAAAAAGGCTCCCAGTCCACACTGTAAATGTGGTTGGTGTTAGGAAGGGCATCCAGCCATAGAAAACCTGCTAGATACAGTCCTATACGAGCGAGACATGGTCACCCAATCAATTCCCGTCTAACCCATGCTAGCGTGGAAGATAGACGTTAAACGATGATGATGATGATGATGATAAGGCCCGCTAAATACTGAGTTGAAATAACACGAAAGTCAACATTGGCTTTCATCTTTCCAGGTTCAACAACATCAAATAAAACACCAGTCATATACTGAGGTTCATTTAATTTATTATACTCTCCTATGACTAATATCATTATTTTACTATGTTGAAATGGAACAGAAGAAACATCAGGACCTGATACTACCACAACTACTACTACTACTACTGCTACTACTGATGCCACTACCACAACCACTACTACTACTACTACTACTACTCCCACTACCACAAACACTACTACTACTACTGCTGCTCCTGCTACTGCTGCCGCTGTTGCTGCTACTACTATTGCTGCTGCTACTGCTACTACTGCTACCACCACCACCACTACTACTACTACTACTATACTACTGCTGTTACTACTACCACCACTCCCACAACCACCACCACAGCAGTTATTTACTCTATAGTGATCACCCATTTTCATCATATGTCCATACAACAATTATAGTTGTGTCTCTGGCACATATTGGCTACTATCTTTAATGGCCATCCATGTCCAATACCTTTTACATGTACATTAATTTTCACATGGATTGACATTACACATCCCAACAAATCCACTTTACCTTATTTCTTACCCTCCTCCACAAGTTTTCTCAATGAAGTTCTCATGTCTCTCACTATCTGCTAACATCTCACTTGTTAGAGAGAGTCAGAGTTAAAGTAAGAGCAGAAATGAATCTAACTAAATATCACAACATAGTAGCAGTAGTAGCAGTAGTAGTAGTAGTAGTAGTTGTGGTAGTATCAGGTCCTGATGTTTCTTCTGTTCCATTTCAACATAGTAAAATAAGGATATTAGTCATAGGAGAGTTTGGTGCTCTACTGATTCTTAGCAGGGTGGCGAATTGATAGAGTAGTTAGAATGACTCCTCTGGGAGTTACAGGTCCATACATACATACATTCTGATTCTGCCAACTTGCCACTCTTAATAACTTACAAATATTATCACCATTGTGAAGGTGCATGGCTTAATGGTAAGAGCGTTGGGCTTGCAATCGTGAAGTTGTGAGTTTGGTTCCCCAGCCAGGTGATGCATTGTGTCCTTCAGCAAGACACTTTATTTCATGTTGCTCCAGTTCACTCAACTGCAGAAATGAGTTATGACATCACTGGTGCCAAGCTGTATCAGCCTTTGCTTTTCCCTTGGACACCATCATTGGCATGGAGAGGGGAGACCTGTACACATAAGCAACTGCTGGTCTTCCACAAACAACCTTGCCTGGACTTGTATCTCTCATGGTCATTTTTGACTGGAGTGGATCTTTACCCTTTACCCTATTATCACCATTATCTATACTTACATATAAAACTGTAGTTGTCTGTGTGTGTGTCCTCATTTTTGCAAAGTCTATACAAATCCACATTTCTACTCCGATTCACTTCAAACTTGCATTTATATATTCCTTGCGGTCTAAAGATATTAACTGCAGCTTTTATTTTTCAATTTTCTGTTGTTAAAGGGGTGTTAGGCGCCGGTTATCGATCTTCGTTGCACCCTCATAATATCTGTCTGTATGTCTAGCTGTCTGCATTACGACATTATGACAAACATTGATGACGTATTATGTTCGCTATTTTCCGTTCATTACCAGGGAATGTCTTCACGAACCACGTGAATTTTTAACAGGCACTCACAAATAAACGTTTCTCATTGGAGGTGCTATTACCAATGTTCTTACCCGTGCAACACCGGGATACACTGCTAGTATCATATAAAACTGTTATCAAAATTATTAGTTTTTAACTTAATGTTATGTGATTTTAAAAATAAATAGGCACAAATTTTGAAATGTAAAATAAATAGATTTAATTTTGTTTTCAGAAAGATCTAACAAAGGTACCTAAGGGGATATTCAACAATTCTTGCTTCC